>OX637471.1:31473068-32723068 GCA_951800055.1 Cenopis cana | reverse complement strand
CTCTGTCAAATCAAGCGATTATTATCGAAATCGAATGGTTCATTGCATCGATTTTGCAGCCGATTTTTGAAATGCTTTTATCAAGCCTATATAAATATATTCCATATCACAATTGTATCATTCTACACAAAGAAAGAATTAATTAATTATACTTTCTCTCGTTCAGAAATCGATAACTATTTTATTCCAACATGGCAAAGGTACGTTCACGGTTTGTAGTACAATTTGACTATTTTTCGTGTTGTATTTATTTATTTATTTAATCTGTATTGCACAAAAGAAAACCTTATCGTACAAAAGGCGGACTTAATGCCATATGGCATTCTCTACCAGTCAACCTTAAGGCGAAGCAGATTTTAATTTTAATTTTTTTTATTGAATTATTTTATTTTTTGTACTTCATAGTTTAATTGTATGATATTTGGTTTTGATCATAAATGTATCGTTTATATCTAATAGAGTAGGCCCATTTTTGAAGAAGTAGCATGCAAGAAGCAAGTCATGTAACAGTTGGGGTGACAACGTTATCAGAGGGCTTAGACCCTGCAGAATACGGTTCTGCCTGTCTCCATTCCCAAATTTGAGCCGGAAGTATGTTATACCGGGTAATGTGCAGCCCATACAAATTTTTTCGTTGTACATTTGGTAAATCGTGGTTCCGGTACCCTAACTATGGTGTTATAGGTTTTTGATATGCCGTAAAGGACAATATTTGTCATTGTATCCCGAAATTTTCGACCCTCCAGCTCCATATCTTTCTCCGCCATCTTGGAAAATCTGTCACTTTTTTCAGTTTTTTCCTTGTACTGTCGCTAAAGTTCATTTTAGTGCTAAACATGGTTCGGCAATATTGTAGGAGACAAAATTTGCTAAAACTTATGGCTACAAAGATTATTTGTATGACCCCTAAGGACGAAGGTATGACAGGAGATATCTTTAAAACTGCAATTTTTTTTTAGTATTCCTCCTATATTTGCGTTTTAAGTGCATTTTAGCGCTAAGTATAGTTCTGCAATATTGTAGATCACAAAATGTGCTACAACTCTTCTATTGAATTTTTTTTTCCACGATCATCAGGAAGGAAGATACGAAGTCATCTATGGAGTACTACCGTCGATATTTGCTTCTTTTTCCAGTTTTCTTCCCATATTTGCGTTTTAGTGTATTTTAGCTCAAGTTCTAGGTCAGTAATAATACAGAAGACCAAATTATATGCAAATTCAAATTACCTACGATCTTACTAGGTATCGTGGTAACAGACGATTTTGTCTTTTGAGGGATTGAAGTGGTATAGATCGGAAAGTGACAGATGCTTTATCTTGTCGTCTATCCCGCTATCACTCGACCATCATAGATCCCCTACAGATTGCGATTAATTGCACTCAAACATAAATATGAGAAGATAACTGCAAAAGTAGCAAATTTCGACGGTGGTACTCCATAGATGACTTCATATCTTCTTTCGTAATGGTTGTAGAAAAAATATTTCAATGCAAAAGTTGTAGCAAATTTCGTGATCTACAATATTGCCGAACTATAGTTAGCGCTAAAATGCACTTAAAATGTAAATATGAGCGGAAAACTAGAAAAAAGTGGCAATTTTTAATGACATATCCTGTCATATCTTCGTCCCTAGGGGTCATGGAAAAAATCTTTGTACTCAAAAGTTTTAGCAAATTTTATATTCTACAATATTGCAGAACTATGTTTAGCACTGGAATGAACGTTGACGACAGTAAAAGCAAAGAACTGAAAAAAGTGACACTATTTCCAAGATGGCGGCCAAAGTTATGGAGCTGGAGGGCCGAAATTTCTAGGTTACCATGGCTAATATTGTCCTTCACAACATACCAAAAAACCATATCAATCGGACCTCTTTTAGAGTACCAGAGCAACAATTTACTAAATGTACTACGAAATTTTTTGTATGGGCTGCACCTTTTCCGGTATACCGTACTTCCGGCTCAAATTTCGAGATGGCGACAGGCAGATCCGTATTCTGCAGGGTCCAAACCCTCTGATAACGTTGTCACCCCAACTGTTACATCATTTGCCGCTTGCATTGTTTAGATACGCCTTTTCCAATTCTGTTCCTGCTCTATAATCGATTTCTATCAATTTACGGAAATGACATATAAATCGAAACGACAGACTTGGTCACAGCACTGGTTTTAAAAAATAAAAGACATAACTCGGAACTGTTTGGCTGGTGAATTATTATCGTAAAATCCTCAACAACTATGATCTGAAAAAATGTAACGTGGGTTAAATTATGTTTGAGAAAAGTCAAATAATCTTTTTATTTACTTGAGAAGCCGTATTATTATTACCTGATTTTATTTATAATTTCGATGACTTGTGGTTGTTTACGTTCTATGCAGTGGCGTAGCTACCGAAGGGCTAGGCGGGGCAGTGCCCCGGGCCCCCCAAGCTCAGGGGGCCCCCAAAACCTGATTAGCAAACCTCTTGAACTAGCGAGAAATAAGTTTAGGGGGCCCAGTTTTTTATTTGCCTCAGGGTCCTTAGTCATCTAGCTACGCCACTGGTTCTATGGAAGTTGTCATGTGTCAAATATTTGAAGTTATAAATCACAACGTATAAAGGGAAAAGATTGGATACGTTTGTTGCTCCGAGCAGGATTCTAACCTGTGTGTGTGACCAACTGAGTCGTCAGAACCGATCGCTCGGTGATCGAATCCTGATAGAGGGAACTGGTTGCCCTCTTACAATGCCTTGGAGGCGTGTAGCGACATCTGCCTCGAAAACTCAGGCGTATCAAATAAAATTGAGACATCATCTCATCAGAAACGATGCATCACCTATGATTCTTTTTACACATTGCTCTTTTTAGAATAAAATGAAATTTATTCAACAGCACAAATACACGCTTCAGACCAAACACGTACAAGTACCGTATTCGTATTGAAAGTGATTGAGACTACAGCCTTACAAATAAGTTTTAAAACCTGATAGTAACTAAGCGAGTTCGCTATAATTTTTTTCTATTTACTCTGTGGCATTACTTTAGTTTAGTAATATGATTTGCAGTGGGGTCTCTAGCCCATATAGCGCCCGTGTGCAAATCATTATCCTAGCGCCCTTTAGTGAGCGGCGAGTGGCGCAAAATTAAATATATATACTGAGGATAGAGTTGTCAGTCAAGCTTTATGGGTGCCGCGACATCTATTTCGCTGTTCTAAAAAATGGCCAGCAAGCGGACTATTACGCTAACGCACACAAACATCCTTACGCACACACGCATGCATCACCCACACACCTACATATACGTATTCAACTATTCATTCGCACACACACATGCATACATGCCATACATGGACGCACCCACACACTTACATTTGTTTCAGTGACAGACCTGACAATTAAAATACGCAACATTGGTAGAATTATTTATTTAACAAACACTAAACACACAACAAACAATTTATAAAATGTTCACTAACACACAATAAAACTCAAGCTACGATTTTATTTCAAATTTTAAATAGAAATCCTGTTTTCATGACATGACTGATCCGACTGTCAATTTTGACATATGTATTGTTTTTTTGTTGATGAAGCAAAGAGATCGGAGAAGTATATATTTGAGTCATTCTTAAAAACGCAGAACTAGAACAAACAGGCCCGCAGACTGTAGCGCCCTGCTGCTGCTGCATAGCGGCTGATTCGGTAACTAGGGCATTTTAGCCAATTAGAGCGGGGCAAGTCGAGGATTGCGGCAAAAGTACTGAGTGAAAACCCCTGGGCGCCCTCTAGAACCGCCGCGCCCGTGTGCAACGCTCACCCTGCACTATAGGTAAAACCGCCTCTTGATTTGAAGTTGACCAAGGAAATAGGTAGATATTACACATTTTACAATTTAATATCTGGGCGGCCGAGCTTTGCTCGGCGTTTTCCCGGGCATGAGACCTAGCTAGATCGATTGCTCGTCCCCGAAAACCCCCACATACCAAATTTCATCAAAATCGTTAGAGCCGTTTCCGAGATCCCCGAAATAAATAAATAAATAAATATACAAGAATTGCTCGTTTAAAGATATAAGATAAGATAAGTTATAACATAGTGTGGCTATGTGGATAGAAAACCTTCAAATAATCACAATAAATAGTAAATTAGACAAATTAATCAAAAACATCACGGGACTATAAAGATTCGCAAAAATATTGTAATTTTAATAGCCCAATTGTAAATTGAAAGTTACCAATAGAATTCTCACGTTCAATAAAAAAGAAATTGTTTGGCAATCATGTAACATAAACGCAAAACGGCAAATTCCCCTTGTCTCCATACAACGGTGTAGTACGAGAAAGAAACTAGGCGTACGTCACGCCTGTGTCAATCAGTATGGAGCTTTTTGAGAGCTCATCCGCTATTCTGTATTTTGCTTCTCTTGTTTGTCTTTTGTGTTGCTCTAATAGTAGGTGACCCCAAACAAATATTTGATCGTCTCTAAAAACTGGTTCGAATGGCATGAGAAAAGAAAAATAGACGTCAAGCCTATTGTTGTGTTTAGGAACTCCCCTGACTTGTGTGGACACGTCGCTGTACGGCGCCCTGCTGCTGGTGGATCCCGAGGACGAGTACTTCCCGGAAGAAATGGCCGCGCTCAAGAAGTCAGTAGACGCGGGACTTTCGCTCGTCGTGTTCGCAGACTGGTACAACGCCTCCTTGCTGCGACACGTCAAGTTTTACGACGAGAATACGAGGCAATGGTTAGTGTGCCGTTGAACTGAGACCGCTCCTGTGACGTGAGAAGGGTAAACAGTGAAATTCATTGTCAGTGTGTTGTTTTTAACCTGACTGCGGCTTGTAGGCCGGGCCCAATAAAGCGATAGGAGTGCGCGGTTGGAGAGTGGCCTGAGGAATATCCAGGGAAACCTCCGACACGACAACGCGTCGATTTAAACACTGGAATATTCAACCGAATCCGAGTGTGTTGTGTGATCTGTAAATTGCATCACGTTATGATAATATAGCAATTGTTTGGTGTTAAGGTTTTTTTTTGTTCACAGGTGGATTCCAGAGACAGGTGGAGCTAATGTTCCAGCGTTGAATGACTTGCTGAGCATGTATCAGGTAGGTAATGCATTTCTTGTCAAAACTTGAAAAATCTTGTGTTATAAAGTTATAATGCATAAACGAGTAAAAGTGTTTTAAATATAGCTACTGTCTGATGGTAAGCGGTTGCTATAACCTATCGACGCCTAGTACTTCAGAGGATTCGCATTCGTGTCGCCGCATACTGCAGAATCCATAGCAGGGAGCTTAATGCAGAGTCGAAGCATTACAAATAGTACCCATATTTCATTAAGCACGTACCAGACGGTCGCCGATAAGACTTTGGTCCGCACGGACTGCAAGGCCAAGTGCTGTCAAATTAAGGCAAGCAAAAATCTACCTTATAGTCCGTGCTCTAAGTCTAGTTTTGCTTGCGTTCGTTTGACAGAATTTAGCCTTAGAGTTGTGTCCGAACTATAACAACAGTCTCCACGGTTCGTGCGGACCAAGGTTGACCGTCGAGGGGCTTGTCGGCGATCGTCTGGCACTTTACTCTCTACTATATTATATAGGGTAAGTTGTAGTAATGTTGCCCCCCTCCAAACATTGGCCTCTTGAATGCTGTATATTTTTTTCAAGTGAAGTGAAAGTGAAAGTGAAAAGTAATTTATTCCATAAAACACACAAAACAAGACTTTTATACAGGTGCTACCTACAACTATAGACAACTATATCAAATACCCTTAAAAACATAATAATTGTAGGTTCATCGCCGACAGAGGTCACAAGGTAGATCCAGCAATGTCTTGTGTGCAGTAAAGAAAAGGCTAAAACTCAGCAAAATGTTGCAATTTGCAAGAAATGCAAGTCGCAACGCTGTTATTCTGTCCTAGCCTTAGTGAGCAAGGTTTGAACAAAAAACGAGACAGAAAAATAATATAAAATGAATAAGATAAGAAGTCCAGTCAGTATCAAACAGTAAAAAGTGCAAGCAAAACATATTTATTATGTGCTACATACTTTAGTTTCTTGTATGTGACAATGTAACTTTATTGAGATAAAAAACATTAAGTGTGATAAATAAATAAATAAAAGTAGGCATAGGAATAATCATAGCGAATTTAAAGTTAAAAATACATTTTATATAATTTATGTATCTGCAACTAGCTGGTCCGGAGCATATCGGTTCCAGAAGCTTGGGTTACCAATAGATGTTCACGCAATTTGCGCTGAAAACTTATTTTGGATCCGCAGTTTCGTATAGGGGGTGGGAGGTCGTTCCAGCATTTGGTAGCCTGGAACCGAAAACTACCACGAAAAGCTGCACATTTGTACTTAGGTATAATGAGTGGCTTATGCATAATAGTTGTACGCAATGCCCGTTGCTGCTGACGCCACTTCAGCTTTAGCAGGAGATACGATGGTTTGCCGGTATTTATAACACCAAAAAGAAGAGAAGCTAGGTGGAGGTGTTGTCTGTACTTCAATTTCAACAGTTTTGAACTATTCAGATATGGTGTTACAGATGTCCTAGGCGGAATAGTAAAACAATAACGAGCGCAAGCATTTTGTACCCTTTGTATTAAAGTTTGGGTTTTTTTGTATAAACAGGGACCAATGACGATGTCGCAGTAATTTAATTTTGATAGAACGAGTGATTCGCATAGTTTGACTCTAAGATCTACAGATATAAACTGGCGTATATTATATAAAACCTTGAGCCTATAAAAACAGTTACGAATAATGTTGACAACGTGTTCCTCAAAACGGAGGTGGCTATCCATTAAGATGCCAAGATTACGAGCAGAGTGTACACGGTCAATAGGAACACCCGCAATTTCCACGTTATGATCACTCGGCTCAAATAACATTGTTTGTCTCTTACTCCCAAGAATAAGATATTTCGACTTAGTAGGGTTTAGGACTAAGGAGTTCTTTGAGGACCACGCGGCAATGCGCGAGAGGTCTTCATTCATGTTCTCAACTGCCTTGTTTACATTTTCTCTGTTGTAAGGAATGTATAATTGTAGATCATCAGCATATAGATGGTATTTGCAGTGCTTGATGCTGTTAGTAATAGCAAGCAAGTGTTCTACCTGTCAAGTTTTAATACTATCTACTACATTTTAGAGTGTAGTAAACAAAGAAAAATATGAAATTTATTATCTACCTTGTATTTTTAATTGGGGGCCAACATTACTACAGCTGTTAAATACTATTTGTGTGGTGTGGGACAGGTGGCGCTAGGAGACCGCGTGTTCGAGGGTTCGTTCAAGCTGGGTGGGCACCCCATGTACTACGCAAGCGGGACGCACATCCACAGCTTCCCCGCGCACGGCGTGCTCGTCACGGCGCCGCTCGCCGACCAGGGCCAGCAGGTGAGAGCGTGCTCAAGCTATAAATAGGATAGGTGTCCCCTAAATTACGGCAGAAAGCCCGTCCCGCCGTAGCGGTGACGCGACCCGTCCCAATGCGCCCATGTGGGCTAGCACAACTTGCTGTAAAGCAGTATCTCTCGCGAGTCAGCGCTTACTGTCTCGCTCGAACTGTGCGAATTAGAGAGAGGAGGGTAGATCTTTCTCACTCACGACGCATCCCAGTGACAGTTGTGCCACAGTGCAGGTGGAGCCACCTAGCACCCAGGTGGGTGCAGAAGATACCACCACCAAGTTGTAGGTCGACCGCTAAACAGAGACGTCTCAGAAAGGTAGCGGGAGGCAGGGGTGTCCCGCCCCCCGCTACCCGTCCGCTACCCTTTGACGTCTCACCTTATATCTCTCCCGTCCGACCCGGATCGGGCCTAGCTGAATTTCTTGCTGGACTCTTCTCAGCTAGGCTAGGTTTAGTGAACCAGCGGCAAAACTCCCAGTAGCTCGATTCCACTGTTATACTTCAGTTCGGTTGAAACCGCTCAATCAAGCTCACTGGAGCGCAAACTCTTAGAGTATTCCAGAGTTTAAACCGCCCGTGTGCTTGTGTCGGAGGTTTCCCCTGGACTTTCCCCAGGCCACCCTCCAACCGCGCACTCCTATCACTAATCGGCCCGGTCTATAAACCACAGACGAGGTCTCAAGTAAATTGTACACCGGCTTGCGCAATTCACTTCCTAGTAATAAATATCTCGTAAGGGCCGTTACATTATTCATGTGTTTAGACTCCCGTTTCACCAAACTTCATAATACGGTAGGCTACACCAGTAAATATAAATTATTCTTCCACTAGCGACCCAGCCCGGCTACGCACAGGTGCAATATACAGACGATCAGAATCGTCAAAAAAACATCTCGAGTTGTCAAGTTATTCCCGCCATGTACGGAAATAAAGTGTTGATTTCGTTTGCAGATAATGTCCGGCGAGAAGCCGGGGGAGGGCGGGGCGGCGGCCGCGCGTACCGTGGACGTGCCCATACTGGGCCTGCTGCAGACGGACGGCGAGACCAAGGACTACACCAACCACACAGTCGACAACATTCCCAAGGTACCACACGTTAACCTATGCCACAGAATACTATAATAATATTACATACAGAACGGACATGAACCCCATGCACCTCAGCCACCCAGCTCAGTTACTTCGTCCCTGAGAGACCCGCCTGGTGTCGATCGGGTGCCGTCGCGCCTCGCTATTCGTCCGCGCTACGCACCCGCGCAAACAATTGACGCGTGTACCGACAGTGGCACGCACGATTACACGCATAGTGACACATTCCGTCTTCGCAAAATGACACATGACGCGAAACGAAACATACGCAAAACGACAGAAACGCAAAATAACACATACACGAAAAGACACATACGCAAAATGACATATGTAAAGTTTTTCTTGCAGTGCGTGTCTTTTTAAGGCGCATAAAAAAAATCCTCACACCAGCCTTCTGAACCTAACCTAACAGTGTTGGTTTTGCAGCGGAAGGTTTCGCTCGCAGCGTATATGTCTTGTCGCGTATGTGACCTTTCGCGTATATGGCGTTTCGCGTATGTGGCGTTTCGCGTATGTGACGTTTTGCGTATGTGGCGTTTCGCGAAGATGTCATTATGCGTGTAATACGGCACGCACACCGCTTACGCACAGCGCTTACGTTCTTGCGCGTGTCACAGGTGTGCCTATGTACGGTCAACCAATTTGGTTTCTGGGCCACTTCGTACCTTGTCACAGTGACATTGATATGAAATCTCTAGCGGTTCGCATATAGAGTTGGCCCAGAAATCAAATTGGTTGACTGTACATAGCTTATCAAATTGCCGCCCGATCGGCACCCACTCGACTCCGGTAGATGTCGCTATTCGATATTCTACGATACAGACGTGAGTGACCCGTTTATTAGATTTCAATATGTCTTGAGACTCACAGAAGTTTTCTATTTAAAACTGTAATGCACTCTTATCGTTATCGCAACATTGTCTTGCGTTGCGAACTTTAGAAACCTTACCTTGCAGTCGTGATGAAACCTTTAATGGACGACATACGAGTAGTTCAGAGGGTTGCTAGACTCATGTGGCAGTGCGCTGGTGCATTGTTCGTCGAATCTATGGCCGTTGAGGCAGAAAGGTTAATGGAACGGACCACTTAACGGGAGACGCAGCGTGGGAACGGCTCCAACTTGGTCGACCGACGATCTGATCAGGATCGAAGGAAGCCGTTGGTTGAGGGCGGAGCGGCGTAAGATCAGTAATTGATATTAGTGAATAAATAAAATAATAATAAAATAGCATTTATTTTATTATTATTAAGCCTTTTATTCCTTAAATATATAATACTACATAAAATGCTTATTTTCTTTCTATTTTAAGGACCCCTTTTGGGTATAGGCCTCCTCCAATTCTTTCCAGTATATCCTATTTTTTTGCATCTTTGCAAAAAAATGACAAGATGCAAAAAAATAGCCTTTATTACTGAGATCAAAAAAGTACAATATAAAACAATAACTAATAGCATGCACCAGTTTCAGGGTCTATTTATAGCCCTGGCCTTTATGGGCACTAAGTTGAGGTCCCCTTCGGGGACCAACTTTTTACTCGTAAGTCAGGTATCGAAAAAAAAAAAGCATGCACCAGTGTTTAGAGAGGAACAAATGTTTCCATGCAACAACCACTATTAATTTACTTTTTTTCGTAACAATTTGTTGGTTTACTATCCATATAGTGAGATCTTACTAGGTACATTCCGCATGCATAATTGCATATTCCGTATTGTGGGGATCCTTTGGTGGTGTTTCGGGTGATAGGATGAGCGTGTATTACAGGCGGGCCGGCTGGTGGTGTACGGGGACTCGTCGTGCCTGGAGGGCGGCGCCGCGCGCTCCTGCCACTGGCTGCTGCTGGCCGCCCTGCAGTACGCGCTCGCGGCGCACCTGCCCGCGGCGCTGCGGGACGCGGCCGCGCCTCGCCGCGAGCGCGACGTGCACATCATCCCGTCCGGTCAGTGACTGACACGATTACAGGCGGGCCGGCTGGTGGTGTACGGGGACTCGTCGTGCCTGGAGGGCGGCGCCGCGCGCTCCTGCCACTGGCTGCTGCTGGCCGCCCTGCAGTACGCGCTCGCGGCGCACCTGCCCGCGGCGCTGCGGGACGCGGCCGCGCCTCGCCGCGAGCGCGACGTGCACATCATCCCGTCCGGTCAGTGACTGACACGATTACAGGCGGGCCGGCTGGTGGTGTACGGGGACTCGTCGTGCCTGGAGGGCGGCGCCGCGCGCTCCTGCCACTGGCTGCTGCTGGCCGCCCTGCAGTACGCGCTCGCGGCGCACCTGCCCGCGGCGCTGCGGGACGCGGCCGCGCCTCGCCGCGAGCGCGACGTGCACATCATCCCGTCCGGTCAGTGACTGACACGATTACAGGCGGGCCGGCTGGTGGTGTACGGGGACTCGTCGTGCCTGGAGGGCGGCGCCGCGCGCTCCTGCCACTGGCTGCTGCTGGCCGCCCTGCAGTACGCGCTCGCGGCGCACCTGCCCGCGGCGCTGCGGGACGCGGCCGCGCCTCGCCGCGAGCGCGACGTGCACATCATCCCGTCCGGTCAGTGACTGACACGATTACAGGCGGGCCGGCTGGTGGTGTACGGGGACTCGTCGTGCCTGGAGGGCGGCGCCGCGCGCTCCTGCCACTGGCTGCTGCTGGCCGCCCTGCAGTACGCGCTCGCGGCGCACCTGCCCGCGGCGCTGCGGGACGCGGCCGCGCCTCGCCGCGAGCGCGACGTGCACATCATCCCGTCCGGTCAGTGACTGACACGATTACAGGCGGGCCGGCTGGTGGTGTACGGGGACTCGTCGTGCCTGGAGGGCGGCGCCGCGCGCTCCTGCCACTGGCTGCTGCTGGCCGCCCTGCAGTACGCGCTCGCGGCGCACCTGCCCGCGGCGCTGCGGGACGCGGCCGCGCCTCGCCGCGAGCGCGACGTGCACATCATCCCGTCCGGTCAGTGACTGACACGATTACAGGCGGGCCGGCTGGTGGTGTACGGGGACTCGTCGTGCCTGGAGGGCGGCGCCGCGCGCTCCTGCCACTGGCTGCTGCTGGCCGCCCTGCAGTACGCGCTCGCGGCGCACCTGCCCGCGGCGCTGCGGGACGCGGCCGCGCCTCGCCGCGAGCGCGACGTGCACATCATCCCGTCCGGTCAGTGACTGACACGATTACAGGCGGGCCGGCTGGTGGTGTACGGGGACTCGTCGTGCCTGGAGGGCGGCGCCGCGCGCTCCTGCCACTGGCTGCTGCTGGCCGCCCTGCAGTACGCGCTCGCGGCGCACCTGCCCGCGGCGCTGCGGGACGCGGCCGCGCCTCGCCGCGAGCGCGACGTGCACATCATCCCGTCCGGTCAGTGACTGACACGATTACAGGCGGGCCGGCTGGTGGTGTACGGGGACTCGTCGTGCCTGGAGGGCGGCGCCGCGCGCTCCTGCCACTGGCTGCTGCTGGCCGCCCTGCAGTACGCGCTCGCGGCGCACCTGCCCGCGGCGCTGCGGGACGCGGCCGCGCCTCGCCGCGAGCGCGACGTGCACATCATCCCGTCCGGTCAGTGACTGACACGATTTTTTAGGGTTCCGTAGCCAGAATGGCAAAAACGGAACCCTTTGAGTTTCGTCATGTCTGTCTGTCTGTCTGTCCGTCCGTATGTCACAGTCGGTTTACTCTGATACTATAAGTTATATATACTACAGTTATGAAATTTGGTAGGAAGATGTATTCTATGAACCGCTATATAAATGTGATGTGAAATAAGGAAAAACAATATTTTAGGAGGGGCACCCCATACTTGTAACCGGGGGACGAAAAATTTTTTTTCATTGCAAGTAGTTTTGGTGAATGATATAGAGATTACTAAGAAAGTTTTCCATTTGAGTCAGTCGTACAATAAATGAATTATGAATTACAAAAATTTCCAAACTATGAAGATAAAAATTCTGAAAAAATTGAGGTGGTGTACAATAATAAATACTTTCAACGAAAATTGGTTTGAACAAGATGGGATTAAGGGTTTTTGAGTTATCACTGAAAAACTATGAAGATGCGACCTTTTTATGATTCAAGGTATTAAATAGTGTTTTGAAATGTGGACTAGTAGGTATTAATTTTTATGAACGAGAGGGTCTGTGTCGTATGTTTACAGAGCTGCCGCAGCGTGCCCCGGGCGGGCGTCTGCACGCGTACTCGCGCGTGCTCGCCGCGGACGAGAGCGGGCCGCGGCCCGCCCCGGAGTGCCCGCGCCGGGCGCCGCTCGCCGCGCGCGCCGTGCACGCGCCGCCCGCCGCGCGCACGCTCGCGCCCAGGCACCCGCCCACTGACCCACGCACTATAGGTACATGGGTGTATCAACTATGCTCTGTTGCTCGTTACCTTGGTTACGTCCCCTGAGTCACTCTAAGGCTGGGTTGCACCAAACTGTCTGTAATCGTAAGCGGTGTTCGTCAAATCTGATTGTATGGAAAGTTTGACAAGTTTCTATGGGATGACAGCTGCCGGCGCCATATTTGACGATGACCGGCCTGTGTTCGTATGTTGGTGCAACCGACCCTTAATCTCCCGATTCTGATTTGTATCTACTCAACGGTATAGTAAATTGATTATTGAGAGTTTTAGGATTCACATATTTCACATGTTACACGACACAGGACATCGTGTCAACATTGAAAGAAAAGTTTTTAGGTCAACTAATCTCCAAAAATGATAGTATTAGTAGACCCTCGAGATCACCTAATTTGACTTCTTTGGGCTTTTTTCTAACGAGCCGGATATTTGGCGAATGTTGATTTCCATTTACATTTGCCAAGTAGAATATGAAAGTACTCTCAAGTACTTTAAAAATATAAAAAGAAAAAAAACTTTTATGTCACACCTGGCCATAAAGCGGCAATTACCGCACGCTCCGCGCGCGGGAGATCCCACTTCCTGGCCAGGGGGTGACATAAAATTTTGTACTTAACACGGGCGGTAATAAATAAAGCCTCAGATCGCATATTTATAGCCCTTGCCTTCAGCTCGGGCGTTAAATACCTGCGATCTGAGACATTCTTTGTTTTACCGCCCTTGTTAAGTAATGTACTATTTTATAGTACATTACTTACCAAGGGCGATAAAACAAAGAATGTCTCAGATCGCAGGTATTTGACGCCCGAGCCGAAGGCAAGGGCGATTAATATGCGATCTGAGGCTTTCTTTATTACCGCCCGTGTTAAGTACAAAATTTTATGTCACCCCCTGGCCAGGAAGTGGGATTTCCCGCGCGCGGAGCGTGCGGTAATTGCCGCTTTATGGCCAGGTGTGACATAAATTATGTTTAACGACCCGTCGCCGTCCGCTAGCGTCCAGTCCGCGGCCGGCTGAAAATGAAACTAGTCTTCTAATCCGTTCGTGTCGACAGTTGGCGGCTCCGAGACCGAGGGCACGGAGCCAGCGGCCCGCGCGTGGCGCGGCGCGGGCGCAGCGGCGGCACGTGGAGGCGCCTTACCCGCCCCATCCAGCCCAGGGCTCGCGAGCCGCGCACTCACCCTACTAGCCGTCGGCGCGCTCATCTACTGCCTCACCGCCGCCTGGAAGCGCTGCGGGCGGAAACTCCGCCGACGACGACTTATGTCCCTAGCCACCTAGCGACACGACAAAGACGCGGGATAACTCCCAGTGACCTTGGGATATTTCTTTGATGGGACCAAAAGTACTCTTTAGGTGACACAAGTTTATAAGCGACTTCTGTGATTTTAGAAGTGTCGGAGCCCCTAAGGTGTAGATAGGCAATTTTTGTATAATATTTATATTTCGGCTGATAGTTTATAATTTTTTTATTAAGTCGTTGTTAATTATAAGTGCATTAGATAAATTAATTATAAAATCTTTAATAGGTAATATTTATTTCAATTTAACTCTTTCTGTTAATGTTAATCGAAATCATTGAAACAATTCATTCTACAACACAGTACTTAATGAACTAAATGGTATTAAGACGTTTACTTCACGAGATCTAAAAGTTTGTTTTGAAATTCCTCCCCCTCTTTTGGATATCGTCGTAAACAGACAATTGTCTCTTTCCAAAGACCGATGTGTAATATTCATCGCCGGATACTGTACACTTGTATTTTGCTGACTGAATTGTCCATGCTTGTTCGCCAATTGACAACATTTAATTTTATCTTAGGGGCTTGAAGCAAAAATCCATTTAGAGATATGGGCTTGCTGAGCATATAAATAATATTGGATTTTTGTATCGAGAAGCCATTGCGAGGCTGGATAAGAATATTCCGGGACATCACTTATGTATCCTATTTTAAAACAATAATAATTGTCTGTGGATGCGACATTGGCAATTTCGGCATCCACACTTGTCAGTTGTGGGGGCTATCTTGTCAAGTGAAGTAACTGGGTTAAAATGTTTCGAATGTCTCCGTCTCTATCTCATTTGCTTCAAGCGATAGAGAAAAAAACATACGAATTTCGATCTTCGGGTCGGGTGGTCAGGATAGACCCCTTGAAATGTCTCACTGTTACTATCGCAGGTGACACAGATACAGTAGACTTTTTACTTATAATTCAATATTTTGACCAGAGTGCTAACGTTATTCATCTTATTCTTAACTTCGTACATACGCCCGTTTAGAACGCGGCAGTTTTAGATAACTGAAATAAGGGGGAATTAATGAAAATATACTGAAAAGAAAAAATACGTATCTTCTAACTTTTTGAATACTATTAAATACCTAAATAAAATTAGGAGGTTAGAAAAATTAAATGTTGTCAATTGTTTTATTGCCCCTGGAGCTCAGATTATAACTTATAAGGTCCGCATAGTAGAGTGTCATGTTATTGAGTACCAAAGTACACAAATCGATCAATCAATAGTAAATAGCTGCTTGACCTATCTCTATTAAAACTAACGTATTGAAGCTGAATCGATTTTGTTATCTCGTGCGTCCACGCGCATTAAGAGTGGGTTGCACGAAACCATCTTTACAGTTGCGCGCAAACATCTTGAACCTAACCTTACCTGTGCAGTAGCGTGATTTGTACGTAAATCGGCTACTGCGCACTCAAGGTTGGGTTCAAGATGATTGCCGGTAACTATAATCGTAAGCTGTGTTCATCATTACAATAATTGTATGGAAAGTTTAACAAGCTTCTATGAAATGACGGCTGCCGGCGCCATAAACATAAACGTAAGTTGGTGCGAACTACCCTAGGGGCCTACCGGGAACCAAAAACGAAGTATCTCCCTCTCTGTTCCTCCAATATGCAAGTGCGACAGAGAGGCAGATATTTGGTTTTCGGTTCGCGGTAGGCCTTGGCAAGGCCCTCTAAGCCTATCAGTTATTCGACATCTGGTACGACAAGTAGAACTCGACTGCTATTATTGCGTAAACATTCGATATAACCCGAAGATTCGCGTTAGATCGAAAACTGGTAAAATCTCTTTATAGATTGATTTCGTTCATCCCATTATCGTCTACTTTTGTAAATCTTTTAACACTATGAACAATTAATTGAACTTATATAATTATACCAATGATTTGCAATATTTACAGCATAATATGTTTCATATGTTTTAATTTTAGATTTGAATGAGGTATTTAGTGGAATGACTTAGTGATTGTTAGTGTAGCATGGTATTAGATAACGCAATAATTCACAGGCACCAACTCTGTTACCTGCAATACATTGCTCGTTATTATTATTACTATATTACTAATACATTGCTCGTTTATGCACTAGTAGCCATAATATGTATAACTCAGTTACAATAATTAGCTTATTTTGGTCTGTAAACAATCATGATTATATAATACGTACATACAATAACTTCCGATTCTCAGTACTGAGGGCCGATTTTTGAGTGTCGAACGGTCGACTTTTCACTCGAGATCTGTCAAAAAACTATGATGTTTTGACAGATGTCGAGTGAAAAGTCGAGCGTTCGACACTCAAAAATCGGCCCCCAGATTCTGTATTCAGATATGAGGGTTTTTACTTATCTATGCGCATTTGTACGGACGGATTGGGCTGTTGAGAGGCGTACCTTCGTGGATGACATGCACTATACCTAATTCAAGATTATGACTGTATAATCTGTCTGTGTGTGTACTCATGTATATTTATTGTACTACGGTTGTAAAAAAAAACTTGACTTGCTGAAATAAAATGTTGTTGTAATGAGATTTTTCTATTTTACGTTGACACAAAATTACATAGGCTTATTATTTATTTTAAGTCCGATTCAGCTAAAAACACATAAACCTATGCGTAAGTGACATAAACATAACATTGTTTTGTATCGTATATTATTTACCTTGTAATATAACCGTGACGCCTTTGCGACGGTGAAAATATGACGCACTGTCGACTAACGTGACGCAGGTTCCCTTTCAAATTGCTCTAAGAAGTGGGTAACAAGATTATGGCAGTAATGTTATTCATGTGAAAATCTTATTATTTATACTGCGAGTGCTCCGCATAATATGCGTAGGTATGCATTTCTAGCATACTAGATATGCGTACTAATTACTTCTACCGTGTTTTTACCATGGAATAGATAATAGTAGGTACAAAAAACGCCACAACGCCGTTCGTAGTCTGTTAGTTATTGGTGCTTATCATGTACTTTAAAAAAATACTACATATTGTGTCCGCAAGCCAATAAGGCCTACGGACCCATTAATCGAACGGAAGGGATAGAAAAAATCTTATTTAACCAGTAAAGTTTGCGGATAATATAGAATCGATTACTTAAACATTCGTTTTTTTGTTAAATACTTTTAAATATTGTATCCGCCTACAACAAGCGAAGAAATTAAACAGTTACACCAGCCTTGGGTCACGATTTTAGATATGTAAATAATTTAGATAAGTATGTACCTGCTGCTCGCTTTACCAACTAGATGCAATCGCAATAATTGCATCGTATTAAATAATATTTTTTATGTCACACCTGGCCATAAAGCGGCAATTACCGCATGATCCGCGCGCGGGAAATCCCACTTCCTGGCCAGGGGGTGACATAAAATTTTGTACTTAACACGGGCGGTAATAAAGAAAGCCTCAGATCGCATATTTATCGCCCTTGCCTTCGGCTCGGGCATCAAATACCTGCGATCTGAGACATTCTTTGTTTTACCGCCCTTGTTAAGTAATGTACTATTGTATTATTACATTTGACCTAGATATGAAAGTGAGTGTATATTATGAAATTAGTACAGTGATTTCAAATATGCTGTAGTTTCACGGGCTGTAATTTCAGGCATCAAGTCAATTGAGTGATCTAAAATAATTACATCATGTTACAAATTTTATATAGTTCGCACTATACAATTATACGTAGGTTGCTCCAAAAGTTTTGCAAAACAGAAGTATTTATTAAGATTTTTCAAAATACATGCCATCAGAGTCTACACACTTTTGCATACGTATAAACCAACTACTAAATATCTCTTGCCATTTATCCTGTGAAACTGAAGCACATGCATTATCCCAAGCACTTAATAATTCCGCTTCGGTTGCGAATTTTTGGCCTGTTAATTTATTCTTTATAAAAGGGAAAAGTCCGAAATCGCAAGGGGCGAGGTCCGGGCTATAGGGAGGATGATCCAACAGTGTGAGTCCCGATTGGGTTAAAAACTCCTGAGTCATGCTTGCCCGATGTGCCGGCGCGTTGTCGTGGTGGAAGTGCCAAGTCCTGAGACGTGATTTTGGTCGCAATTCTTTCAGCTCATTTATAAGTTGAGGTAAACAAACGCCTATATACCAAGCAGCGGTGACGGTCTTCTGTGAATCCAACACCACCCTTTTTATGAGGCCTCTTTTAGCAAAGAATACTGCGATCATTCTTTTTTTGACTGATCTTTGTTGTTTAACTTTGGTCGGTGCTGGCTCATCTTCGAACACCCATAGTTTTGATTGAGATTTACTAGGAATGTCAAAAAAATATAACCAGGTTTCGTCGCCTGTGACGATTGAATCAACATCCTTTGAATGGCCAGAGTCATATTTCTTTAACATTTTTTCACACCAATTGACACGCGCTGCTCGCTGGCTTTCATCGAGAAAATGAGGGATCCATAACGAACATAACTTTCGTACGTTTAAATCTTGATGCAAAATCGAATTTAAGGTAGATGCACCAATGCTTAGAATCTCTTGAATCTGTCTATAAGTAATTCGACGGTCAGCTGTAATTATATTTTTAACTGCGGCAATGTTTTCTTGAGTCCTGCTCGTCACTGGGCGGCCAGATCTTTCATCATCATCTAAATTAAAAAATCCTCGTTGAAATTCTTTGTACCAACGGAATATGGTAGAGACAGAAGGACACTTATCGCCGAAAGTTTCAGACATTTCGTCATGGCACTCTTGGTAAGATAATCCACGTTTGAAGTTGTAGTAGAATATCACTCTGTAATCACGGTGACTGAGACAAGCCATTTTTACAACTTTCCGCTAATCATGTAACAAACAGACTGAGCACAGGAATAACCTGAGTATATGTTTGGACTTGTTTGTCTCTGTACTTATTAATGCGACTATTCAAACAAGTTCAAACTTGCTATGTTTCTCATATTGCAAGACTTATGGAGCAACCTACGTATTTAGATTTACTCCGACTACATAAGAATTGTGTTTATTCCGAGATTTTGACTTGACGATTATAACCTCTAAGAACTAGAAAGCTGTTGTCAACTGACGATTTCACGACTTACATCACTCCCTTGTTCATCGTAGAAAACCAAAACTCACCTACAGATCTGTTCATAGTCAGGGGTCCTATGTGTACTTTTGACATGAGTAAAGGCTTGGTCACACTGCGTTGCGCGACGTCCGCGCGACGCGACCGCTGCGCGCCGGAACGTATGCTAACAGGTTAGCGACGTCACACAGGTTGCGCGACGCGAGCGGGACGGTTTCATACAGTTTGGCGCGCAGCGCAGCGTCCCGCTTGCGTCGCGCAAGCGGTGTGACCAAGCCTTTAAGCGGTCAGCCATTTTAAGCAAGTTTTCAATATATCAGCATAGCAGCTTTTCCATCCTCTCGGTGGCAAGCGTATAGGATCTCTTCTCTATAGAACCTTTCTGTGTGTTTACAGGTAGGTACTCGTAGGTGTTTATTCGTTCTATTTTCTTATGGTCGTGCACTGAGCCTACCTTATGCATGAGGTTGGTGAACTCTCCATGGCCAGCCAGACGGTTAGGCTGTCTTGTTTCTGACGCATAACAAATTTTTCGAAATTTGTAGGTATCTAACTGATTGGGCTGTGGGAGATGCGCGCCTCCGTGGATGACACGCACTATATACGGCGAAGGTGTTGACGCGTAAATGAGACCCCTAATAGGGATGATGACACTATAAAAGAAAATCAATAAATCCAAATTTTCTACATAATGACTCAAATTCTCAATCAAATGGCAAAAAAAGTAATTCAAAAAAATAAATAATTACGTAATTATAAGTCTTCAAAGTTTTAAAAGTGGGTATTTTCTGTCGCTTTTCCGCAAAACGCACCTTTGTATTGAACGATTGTCATTTACTATGGCGCTACTCAAAGGTGACGTCACGGTCGAGTAGCACTTTCTCTCTCTAACTACGAACATTCTAACCGTTGTTGCTTCGTTATTTTTTGAGATATTTGAATAGGATTTTCACTATTTGGCATAGTTTTATGTCTTCTTTCTATTGAAGTAATATTTTTTTTTGAGTCATCATGCCTATTAGACAACAGAGCACGAGATATGCGGTACTCCGGGATAGCATGGTTCGGCGTTTCCCGGCTGTCAACCATCGTATGTGCATGCCTACCTAAACCTGTACCTACTCTATTTCTATGACGATTACGTTCGATTTTATCCGAAGCTATAATAAGAACTCACGGACACGGACTGTACATAGCCGTGACAGACGGACGGCCATAGTTGTACAGTCAGCTGCAAAAAGATATCCACGTAGTTAGTGTGTTCTAAAATAATAATCTGTGACTACACTTTCAAAATTCAAAACTATTTTTGAACAGATTAATCCTGTATATCTTTTTGGTATGTAGGTAGATAGATTGATTCCCGGGGAAGGACATGGGATATTTATATCCCGGAAATAATGCCTTAAAGATGTGGAAGTTGTATAGAAGAGCGATAATAAGTAGGTTAGCGCCAAAATAAAAGAATAGCAATTAAATTCTAACGCGGTGAACGAGTTTTTCGCGGACAAAGTCGCGGGCAAAAGCATAGAAGATATATGAAAGTGATTTTGCTTTGACTGACTGATTTGTGTCTCGCAAGAGGTGAGAAATGAAGAGTGTACTCTTCGGGGATAAAGCTGTTTTTGTCTTGGGCGCGCTTAAGAGGAATGCCTAGCTGACCAACTTTTCAAAACTTGAATTTTTGACATAATGTTTCTGTCGCGCTGCTGGGAGCGGGAGCGGGCGCTGTCTATGTGTGAGCGCACGCACACAGGCACGAGACGCGAGCCCGCGAATTTACTTACTGACCCAGCATACGATAAATTAGGCTGTAGGTACAGATCGCACCATAGAAAAAGTCCCCCCTTGAGCACTTTATGAAAACTGTACAATAATTTCCTCAATTCAAATGAATCCACTTTAGCTTAGACGTTAGCATGGTTGATACGCAATCAAGAGGTTCATGGTTCAAATCCAGAGATTGACAGAACTTTTTGCTTTTTATTTTTCTTACCAAGTAAATTAATGTAATGCTTTTATAATAAATGTTTATTTACGTCAATATATTAAGAGGAAAATGAAATAAAATAACGCCTAAACTTTTTTTTACTTTATTAACTTGAAATACTTAGCAAAAACATATTGAAAATAATAGCGTTTTATCTTGGCATAAAAATATGTATATCTCTCTATATTTTACACATCTAAACAAAATAATAAACAGAAATAAGAACAAATAACAATATTGTTTTTTTTTTTTGGTTAGCTAAACAACAAATACTAAAAAACAGAATAGAATAAATATTTAAGGGGGATCCCATACAACAAACATATTTTTTATTGCCGTTTTTATAGATAATGGTACGGAACCCTTCGTGCGCAAGTCCGACTCGCACTTGGCCGGTTTTTATTTCACTGTATGGAATCCAAGAGTGCACCATCTAAGTATAATAATCTTTCACCGGTCTCCCCGATTGAAGTCGGTTTTTTTTTATTTTTCATTATATAGGTAATATGTAGATTTTTATTTCATTGTATGGAATTTAAGAGTGCACCATCTTTCACCGGTCTCCCCCATTGAAGTCAGTTTTTCGCAGTCGCGGGCAAAAGCTAGTGGGTTATAAAAACCTATGATTCGACCACTAACTAAGTAGCATTTATTCATATATCAAAGACAAGGGTTCCCAGGTCACCTTTCTATTCAATATTCTTCCATTGTGACTCAGGGTTCTTCTTGTGATTAATAACTTTTCTGGTAATAATGATTTATCGATAATTTTTCACCACTAGCGTATCGACAATATATGTCAACGACTGTTGCCCATCCCTATTCCTTCTGTGTACGTATATTTAGAAACTGACTCCACCACGAATTCGTGCGATAAGGACAACTGCAGCTCGGACTAAAATTCCCTTGCAAAAAACTGAAAAATCGAGGTTTCGTTCTCGACTGTTTCCTCATCCAAAACGCAACCAATCATTATAAAATTTTGGAAACTGCAAGAGCAAGAACTAATCTATGCCGCTACGTTTTGATTTTTAAGATATTTGTTGTCATATTTGTATACTGCGCCTTTTTATGGAGCCAATTCAACTAAGCCGTTTTTGCGATTTTTGGAGGGCTGTAACTTTCTTTAAAATAAAAATATCCAAAAAAACAAAACGTAGCGGCATAGATATTGATGATATTGATCTTGTTTGAAAAAATCATTGCTCTAGGTTCAAAAACCAGGGAGGAAACAGTCGAGAGCGTTTGTATGGGAAAATCGCAGCTAGGCATTCCTCTTAAATCCCTCACTATACTCAGGACTCAGTCCTAATTGCCTCGCTTCGCTCGGGAATTAACTCATTACACCTGTGCTCCGCTCGGGAGTAAGATCTGGACTCCTTTGTTACTACTTACTTACTACTAACTTGTTATGTTCGTTACTAAATTATTAATAATAATAATAATAAAGACATATATTCAACTAAGTTTATACGCAAATTGTTACGTTAAGGATTCAGTATCACGCTTGACACAAAACAGTGTTGTATCCCCTTGGTGTATAATCTACTATTGATTAGTTTGAAAATAACGTCTGAGGGACACAGGAGCTAACAAAAAAAAATTGGATATGCGAGTAAGAATTCTTGTCTTGTCCATCGTTTAGATTTGCTTCTAAGTACCGTACCCTTGCCATGAGTTTGCAATGTTTGCATTACCGTACTCGCTAGCGACTGCGTAAACGATTTAGTATGGCGATTCTTAGTTCTATTGCGTAACCGCCAGAGGCGCTGTACTTTTGTCCATACTAAGGCTGCGTTTCCACAGATGTGCGGGGATGCGTTTTCATACATTTGACACCTCGCAACTCGCCGAGCGAGGTGTCAAATATATGAAAACACATCCTCGCACATCTCTGGTGGAAACGCAGCCTTAATCGTTTACCAGTCGCTAGCGAGTACGGTAATGCAAACATTGCAAACTCATGGTAAGCGTACACAATAACAAAGGTATAAATTATAATACCTATAGATTGATCGATTGTCTAAGGCTATGCGTGCACGAGAAACTTTTTCCCAGCAACTTCTACATCTCTCTCATCTCATCAAGTGTTTGGGTTAGTTAGTATGGAAATTGGAAATGCGACAGAGACAAAAAAAAGATGCTGAGAAATAGTCGATCGTATCTTTATGCCTGTTTAGCCTTACCCTATGCGCGCACGAGCAACTTGTATATCGCTCTTATCAAGTTATGTGATAATATAAGATATGAAAGTGCGACAAAGTTGTTGAGAAAAAGTCGCTCGAGCGCGCCTAGGGTAAAGGCCGATTTACACAGTGCAAGAAATTGCATGCAATTTTGATTACATTGCGGGGGCTACTAAGGTAAGATGAGGGCGACCAAACCCCGCGATGTAATGAAAATCGCATGCTTGTTCTTGCGTCGTGTAAATGGGCTTTAAGGCTAAACTTAAAAGCTTTAGGTAAATATATTTGAATTTGTTAATCTATTGCAAAAGATAGTAGTTAAGTGATTACTGATTTCTTACACATATTTAGCAAAAGCTAACGTAATTGTTTGCACTACAATTCAATGTCAAATGGCACCATAAAAATGTAATGCTGACTGATTGTCGCAAATTACATTTTTTATATTTGACCAAGGACATTTGACGGTAGTTGCTGAAATTTTCTTTTTTTATACATCTATGGAGGCAAACAAGCGCATGGTCCACCTGATGGTAAGCGGACACCGCAGCCTATAGACACTCGCAACGCCATGGGAGTCATGCACGTGCACGTTCCCGACCCTTTATAATATTTGAGGATTACGGAACTCACAAGGTAAGAAGCTCTACGCTTAGGTTATAATTCAAAAGTTCTTCTAACTACGACTTTTTAACCATTCGATATAATCATTGTTATTGTTGCACTATTAATTTTCTCTTACATAGATTACGGAACTCGAGATTTCTCGTCAACGAGAGCGTCAGCTTGAGATCTCGCGAGATCGAGATTGCATTTGCCTATACCTAACGCCCGCTACATAATCAAGTGCCAAGTGAATTCATCCGATACCAAAATGTGGACCTCCCATACATTGGGTGACACTACTTCCCGTACTAGCCCAGATATCATATTATTGACATATAACGTGTTGAAATATTCATGACTTTAGGTACCATATTATTATATTTTATACCAATTTACACCGCGTCTAATTTTATTAATAATTAAGGAAACATAAAAAATAATAGCTTTCCATTCATGAACTCAGTAATAGGACTTTTGTTTGCGTCCGTTATTATATTGAAACTATCTGATTCATACCTAGTTGATTATTTGTTAAGTTAATCCAAATTTCGGCATTCATGCATACTTCGAGATAAATAACCATGATACCTACACAAACGGACGGACCAACTTGATAATTTTGATACGGAAGTCAGATTGGATCTAAAAATCTACTATTGTTTATTAATAATGAAAACTATAGAAAAACATATTACCTAACAAAAATAAAACTAAATACAGCTAAAATCTACTTATATGATGATGTCAAAGTTCGCGCGGGTTAGTTTCACGCACGCGCAATTCATGCAGACGTCATTCCATGTTCGACCTCTTTCACGAGCATCATCGAGTGCCGAGTGCGAGTGCCAAACCAACACAAACGACAAAAAACACTACAGAGTACAGCCACAGAAGGTCGATTTCGATTTGCACACTCACACTTCCTTCAGTAACCGCGAGCGCCCCGTTGTGTTCAGACGCGTTATTTATTCTGTGCGGCGATTACGGACGCTATCAGCCGCGATGTCGCGTGTTTACCAACCATCCTCATATGTCGCCGAAAAGTCACATCTGCCGTCTTTTGACAAGTATAAAGAAATGTATAAACAGTCTATAGATGATCCTGAAAAGTTTTGGTTTCAAATAGCAAACGAATTCGATTGGCAGACTCCGGCTCAGCCCGGCAATTTCGTATCGTACAATTTTGACCTGAATAAAGGGGACATTTTTGTCAAATGGATGGAAGGGGCAGTGACTAATATTTGCTTCAATCTATTAGACCGCAATGTGAGGAATGGACACGGAGAAAAGATAGCTTATTACTGGTGAGTATGACCACCTTGCGTAGCATAATATATACTATATACAATCAATAGTCAGCTGAGCGAATGCACCACGGAGACGGCGCGCGAACTTATTGATTTTCCCTTACCTTACATCACTCCGCTTGGCCCAATTGTCCGCCACAAAACCTCCCTTGGTATATATTATATATTATGTAACTAATTGATATATTATTTAACTAACTCGTATGTAAATAACTCGCATAATTCATCTCAATGTGCTAAGCGATGTAATTCTAAGTGGTAAACAAAACATTTCGTTCTGTTCTGAACGAATTTTCATAATCATAATCATTATTTATTCGTCGCAAGTGTCGTAACGTAACCATGGTAGGTAGGTATAGTATTAACAGGCTGTTCTTATTTAGCTAGCCAGTGGGACATGGACCCTACTAGGCTGTAGCAACATAGGTACTTGTAAACCAAAAGCTAACCTAAACATTATTTATGTATCTATTATATACATTACATACCTACCTACTTATAATATAAAATCAACAAATTCTTATATCTTTAAACGAACAATTCTTGTGTATATCTATATATATTTCTATATTTCCGGGATCTCGGAAACGGCTCTAACGATTTTGATGAAATTTGGTAGGTATGTTTAGGGGTTTTCGGGGACGAGCAATCGATCTAGCTAGGTCTCATGCACGGGAAAACGCCGAGCATAGCTCGGCCGCCCAGATATTTATATAGGTATTAGGTATAGGTATGAATAAATGTAACTGTTTAAATAAAATGTACTTTTAACACAATTCTTATGTGTTCTTTTTCGAGAATTTCCATATTTATGCACTATTATAACACAGGAATTAGGTTATACCGCGGTTTATTAGGTTAAGGCGCAGAGTAGGGCAAGGCCTTCCCCATACAAACTTTGTGCAGGTTTTATTCGTCGGTTTTGGCACTAACAAATATAATATTTTTTTTGGTTGTAAATATTAGATATGCGAAGATCGTGATGTGAAAATTTTCAAATATTTCAAAAAAATTAAAAAAAAAATTACATCACAAAATAGCTATGAGAAAAATAAGCATACTGACCAAAAATCATAACTTTAATGCAAACACAAACGAAGTAAATCCTGCACAAAGTTTATATGGAGAGAGCTTGCCCTACCCCTCCTCTTAAGTAGCTAGGGAACGCGCCCCATCCCAGCCTACTGAAATTAGAACTTAGTAGGTTTCCCCAACGCTAAAAAAAAAAAGGTTAGGTACCTACAATAAATATGAGCAGTTATAGGAACTATAAAAAAATGATATAAAGGATAGTAAGTGCCGTGACTTCCCTATGAAGATACATTTTTTGATTCAAGGTAGGTATTGGATAATATTTTTAAATGTGGACCAGTAGGTGTCAGTACTACGTAACCCTTCGCTTCGTTGTGCGTGATCCGACACGTAAATAGCGAGTTCTGTGCGGGCGAAATCAATCGGGTAAACATTGGGAATGAATTTCCCCATTTTTCTTGAATCAGCGTGTACCTAATATCTAAGCAGTTTTGGCCTATTGCTTCAATGTCGATGCGAAGATACGACGGCGCTTACCACATCACTGTAATACAATACTTACCTACCGCGAAACATTAGCAGACCATGACTAATTAAGAGGAAGTAGATTCAGTTAGTAGGTACCTACCTACTCATGTCAACCTTGCATTCACTATTCAAGAGTCAAACTTATAATTTCATTGAATAAGTATCAGAGATGTGCAAAATACTTTTAAAAAAGTATTTAAATACAAAATGCAAATAGTTTTCAAATTTACTATTTCAAATGCAAAATACAAAATACTTTTACTTTTTGTATTTTAAATACCAAATACAAAATACGTATTTTCAAAATACTTTATTCAAATAAAATACCTTTAGTTTAGATGAAATTTGTGTTCTTTATTTTTTATTTATTTATGATTTTAACATTGTAATTGTTTAAAAAGAGCATCCGACATGTTGCGCCTTGATGTGTGGACGGCGGACGCATGATCATGCCACCCTATGGAAATACTCTTTCCACATGTGCGGAACTGGGTAGACAAGTGTTGTACTTTAGGAATACCCTTTTATTATCAAGGAACTGCTGATTATTATATTTCAATAGTAGAACACTACCCAAATCCAATACTTTCATTTTGTTAAATAATAAAATAATTTTAACGGTGTCGAAAAAAAAGACCGGTAATCCAAGTACCTATTTTAAAATCAACCTCGTCTCGTTCCACAGATAACGTCCATATATTGTTTTGTCACTCGCAAGGATGCAGCTACGATATGTGTGTGTGTGTGTCATGTGTCATTCATTCGTTCTAGTGGCTAATCCTTGACGAATGACACATTTACATGAAAAGTTGAGTGGTAATGTTGGCGACACTTAGCAGTAAAGTATTTTGCATTTTACAAATACAAAATACACCTCGAAAAGTATTTCAAATAAAATACAAAATGGTTATCTTAAAAAGGTATTTAAATACAAAATATAAAATACCTATTTTGCATTTTGTATTTGTATTTGAAATACAAGTATTTCAAATAAGTCGCATCTCTGATAAGTATGTAGATAGCTGCAAAAGTAGCTGACGAGACAGATATGCCGCTTAAAAATATTTGACACGAGTTTTCCCGAGCTGGAAAAGGGTCCGCAGTGTCCGCACAGAACGCTTTTTTCCCGGCCGGTTTTCTGTGCGGACCCTTTCATATTAGTTCGAATATTACAACCGATACCGCCTCCGCACCGCGACGCCCCGCCCCGCTACCGCTGTCAGTGCGTTTATTCACCCTTACGTGTCCTATCATGTAAACAAACTCTCTTGAAGACATCAAGAGGCTGACAAGACCATGCAAATGTCCCGCTCTAACACGCGTGAGTTTCCAATTAACCATCCCGCTCCTTACGGAAGCTCTGCGCGTAGAACAATTATTATAATAATATTGAAATAAAAAAAGTGTGGATTATTTGTGAAATATGACTCGTTAGCGGTTTAGGTATGAATGCCTCACGTACAAGAACCTACGATTTAAGCGGGTATTACACTGTCCTGAATTCAGGACACTTAGAAGGGTTCCGACCTATACGTTAGAGCGTGATGCTTCAACTCCCCTCCACTAGTTAGGACGCCTGATTCAGGACAGTGTAATACCCGCTTTACCTACACACGAGGCGATCTAGGGATCAATCTAGGGTGCTCCCCACCACTCTCCCGATATCGCCCCTGATTTTAGGGCTGTGGGTAGGCCGCTTTAAATGATAATTTTTGCAATTATGAGGGTACTGTAATAGGGGTCCTAGCGTAGAGGTACGGTTGAGGGATCTAGGAGGAGGGTTTAGATATCTGAAAGGAAATACTGAATCCACATACTAATTATAATGTATTCATACTATATCCGAATACATTCACATTCAATTATAGCTTAATTAAAATAACACATCAGGTGTGACTCCGAGTGAGTCCCAGTCAGTCCCAGACCAGAGTCCCTGGAAAACCATTTGTTTCCAGCAGAATGCCGCTTTGACAGGCATTCCAGAATATATTCAAATACGAATATGTTACTTTATGATTCTAGACCAAACATGGCCAGCCTCATACAGTAACAACCTCTAAAGGTACTGACCTTTAATATGCAATGAACCACTTTTAGGCGCTCGCTCGGTTGTTTTATGCGTCAAATGCATGCGTCCCATACAAATACGTTGCGTCAAACGCATTGCGTTGAATGGGTTTATATAGAAACGCATGCGTTTGACGCATAAAACAACCGAGTGACTTAGTGTTAAGGGTTATTAAAGTGAACGCTTACTCACATTGCTTTCGATACTTTGGCCTTAGATAGAAAAAATCAGAACGTTACAATTTTTTAAGAATATTTCCTCTAAGTTTGCCACGATTTCCTGTGTCGTGTAACATATTTCGGATACATAGAACTCTGTATAATACGCAGTCCCTTTGCATTCATTAGCATTAAAAAATCATATGAAGATTGCAGGCCACAAAAACCGTCAGAAATGTCAGTATTAAAGTATACCTTTCACTTGCCCACCCTGTCTGTACAAACGAATTAGATAGGTACGTAGTAATTTAATCCGTAAGTAGTACCAATAACAGAGACTGTTTCTTATTATTGACCCTGCATATTATACAAGGCCTTAGAAAGTACTGGTTCCGTAACAATGACATGACCATGGATTATCAATTTATCAAATTATCACTCAGCACTTGCACTCATTATTTTGGCAGATACATCTAAGATATACAGAGTGGAAAAAGTGTATGGGCCCTGGAGGGAAATTAGGTAGGTAGGTACCTTAAATCCTTGAAATAGCTCATTTTACTTAAAAGAAACATTCTTTTATTCTTAAAAAGAAACAAAACTGCATTCAAGGATTTTGTGAAATTCGCCTGTCTCACCCGGGAATCGAACCAGCTAAAAATTCAAAAAATGAACAATTGCTATTTTATTTCACTTGCCTAGTGGATAGGGACAGTCAACGTTAAATACATTTTTTTTCCCATCTTACACTCGTCGTCTGTCGTACACGATATCCATAAAATCGAATATTTAGTACACAAGTTCTTAGAATATCTTAGAAAATTTTAGAAAACCTTTATATGCAGTTTTGTTTCTTTTTAAAATTAAACGAATGTTTCCTTAAGTGAAATGATCTAACTCAAGGATTTGAGGTAGTCCCCTCCAGCCTCCAGGGACCATAATTTTTATCCACCCTGTATACTTACGTAAATACATAATGAATACATTATGTTTTGGTAAATAATTTAAGGCACAGGCAAATCCGGATTAATCGAAGTGATTGATTTTTGAAATAATAACTAACATCCGTTGCGCATTAGGTTAATCAGCAACACAAGTAGCCAACGTATTCGAAGAGGTCAAATTGATCTATACACATCTTTGTGATAGGAGAAAGAGAATAAGAGCATGTGTAGATAATTTTGAACACTTGGCCCGCGTAGCTACCTTTGCTAATGACTGTACTTAGTTCTATTTTCAAAAACCTGTTTACGCGACTTCACTTATTTATCGGATTTTACCACAGCCCTCGGGTTATTTCTTAAAGATCACTTTGCAATGGCTTACAGGTATAGTTATTTGTTATGCAAGGCTGCAAAGTTAATTTTTGGCGCGAGTGTTTGTTTTGAGAGCCGAGCTAGCGAAGGATTGTAAGATTGAACCACGAGCGAAGCGAGTGGTTCAAAAATACAATCCTGAGCGTAGCGAGGCTCTCAAGGCACGAGACGCCGAACAACTTTGCTGCCGAGCGCAACACACAACTTTTCATCTCACCATAGCGAGGAAATACTTTCATGTATAATTCAAGATGTACTCATGTTCTATAAAGGGTTGTTTAAATTTCACCCGTTACAAAGCATTTCGTAGATTATTAACATTTAAATGCATCAAAGAGCCTAATTATTATTGTTGAGTACTGTGCGTACGAAATACTCACGGCTAACGGCTAAAACAAATATATTTCACTCATTTCCAAACTTATCAGGAGTAAAAATTGTAATACTTTTGCACTGAAATCAATTAATTAAATTCATTATTTTGATATTATTCTAACTCAACAACAAAACAAAACAATATTTAAATATCTTAATCTCTCGCATCGAGTTCTTTTCTTAAAAATAACTATTTAAACGGTGCGTTCCGAAATTGCACTGAGTGTAAAATGTTGAAACATCTAAACATTTCAAATGTTTCTTCGTGTTATTTCTTTATAAATAAAACTAAATTATTATTGAATATCATCAAATTAAGCTGGAAAAAGTATTATTAATATCATTATAAAAAACAAAACAATAATAAATTGCACCATTAGCTACATAATATGTATACTTCTAAACGCTTAGGAATGACCTGTCGTTTCACTTTATAGAAAAAAGTTGGAACTCATGGAACCATCATGGAACTGCGTAACGTTCGAATTTCAAAATCACTTTCCACGCTAGCGTGGAAAGTGGGCTTTTGCACGCAGATTTGAAAGGATAAAGAAAGCCTTTCCGAGCGGGTGAGATGAAAAATTACTTTCGAGATGTTTTTGTAGTAGTATTTGTACATTTACATGGATTCTACATTTAAATTAACACAAACTCAAAAAATAATTTACACACATTTAAATTTTGTCCGTACACAACTACCTACAAATGCAAAAACGTCTCGAAAGTAATTTACCTACTTATACTTATTTCGCAAACTATTATTTAACTTGCAATGATTGTAGATATTGTATGAAAGTTGTTCTGTTTGAGAAAATACAAACCGTTTTTGACCATCTTCCGCTAACACGCGGTAGACTTGGATAACTCATTATGAAAAATTTAACGCCCCTATCCTAGTAGTAGTTTCTATGTTTTGTGCATATTGCTGGCAACTTTATCGCAAGACTATTTAGAGTTTTATTTGAACTAAGATTTTGCGTTGCGAAAGGCCTCCAACACAGATCGTCCCATCCCCCATCCATATGAAATTCTGAACCGTTGTCTAAAGAAATGTGGTGTTCCAGGGAAGGCAACCACCCAGACGACTACAGCCGCATCACGTACAAGAAGCTGCTGGACATGGTGTGCCAGTTCGCGAACGCGCTGAGAGACCAAGGCGTCGGCAAGGGCGACCGCGTGGCTCTCTACATGCCCATGATCCTCGAGACTGTTGTGTGCATGCTCGCGTGCGCGAGGATTGGGGCTATACATTCCGTAGTGGTAATTAATAAATTGATTTGTATTCAATAATTTCAAAGTTGCTTGTATGGGAGTTTCTTTGGATACCTATTCGTTATTGCACTATATAAAACAACGCCACAAAAGTACCTACAGTAGATATAATAACACCTTCACGGATTTATGTAGATGTAACATGATAACCTAAGCAGGTAAATTATTTCCCCGGCAGTCGATTTTTTTGCTGTATAAATATCGTGCGTTACGAATAACAAAAGACGATCGCCTTCCTCTTCCTCTGAGATTACATCAAGTAATAAACATTTTCACGACAAGCCATCATTATGCTCCACTTTTTCCTTAAGTACTTATAAATATTTATTGTTTGATCTTTAAATTTTATAACAGCTTACATTAATCGTAAATAGGCTCCTTTCGACGTTGACAATTTCTTTTTGATCTTATAATTCTTAAAGTTGTCATAAACTGCGATATATTTTTTTGCAAAGATTTGTGGACGGTGATTTCCGGGATCGGTAGATGATTTGTCCAAACGCTGATTTGATTGAATGTCTTCTCGCGAAACTACCCAGGCGTTGCGGTGTTGCAGTACACAAAACGTTGACAAGCGCCTGGGGGGCTAGCATAACATGCATCTCGTCTCTACTCGCGCGCGAGATAGGCTACCTGTCACTGTCTGATTAATGCTGTCAAAAAGTGACAGGTAGCTTATCTCGTGCGCGAGTAGATACGGAATGCATGTTGTGCTAGAGGGGCTGAACACAGCTGCACAGTTCGCAGGATTCTCATCGGATTCGCTGGCGGAGCGGATGGCCGCTTGCCAGGCCAAGGTGCTGGTGACAGCGGACGGCGCGTGGCGCGGCGAGAAACTCCTGGTGCTCAAGACCACATGCGACGAGGCGCTGAGGAAGGCCAGCGACAAGCACGGCCACAAGGTCGACAAGTGCATCGTGGTGTCGCACCTCGCGAGGGTCACGCCCTGCGGGAAACTTCCTGATGACATCAGCTCACTGGTAAGGTTCTGCAATATACGTGAAGTCTACAAGTCAATGGCCAGCTGTAACGCCAAGGTGCTGGTGACTGCGGACGGCGCATCCCTGATGATATCAAGACACTTAACAGGTAAGGTTTCAGTGGCGGAGCGTCCATACAACTCGATTCCCACCGGCTTGCCTAATTTTCAGCCAGTTCAGTTCTTTTTACTACGCCACACCAAGCCACACGAAGAATAAGAAAGGTAAATTTCTTCCGGATTCCGAGGGCCCATTATTGAGTGATGTGCATTATTATGTATATCGTCGGTTGACAATCAAAACTTACTGAGTAACAGATACCTATCTACTTAAAATAAACCTTGTATCTCAACATAGATTCCTTACTGAGATACGAGCTATACCTAATAATTGAGCGTTAAACTAAACACAAACTATAATAAGTACGCATAGAAAAGGATTGGAACGCTTGCCTGTGGATTTAACGCAACAACAAGTATTTCATAACACGCTGTAACTACTAAAGACATCGAGACGAGACGAGATGTTTCATGTCGTCTGATACCTACGCTGTCTCAGAAGTCAGATATGTCGCTTCTTGGCGCTCCCATGCTTATTTATCTTGTGTAGTCGGCTCACGGATCACCTCCTCGTTTTGTTACAGTACAAATGGACGGAGGACAGAGACGTGTGGTGGCACGATGCTATGGAGGGGCAATCCACGTTCAGCCCTCCAGAGTGGATGGGAGCGGAGGAACCACTGTTCATGCTCTACACCAGGTTTGTTCCTCTTCGAACATTTTTTGAACTACGTATTCGACGGAAAAGCATGTAGAGCCTGCTACTTTAACTGTGCATTATATGTAATATTTGTATGGAAATGTGACGTGTGAGGTAGTGTTGTATTTTTTCAATGCAGAGTTAGCGTGGTTGAACTCTAGGTATCTAACTTCACTATTTTCGAATTTCGACGGTAAATGAGAACTAATACACTCAAGAGGTGGGCTAATATACTCGAATTGTACCTTGATGCTTGAATAGGATAGTACTGCGAGCACATCTCTATATACATGATATATATATATATATATATATATATATATATATATATATATATATATATATATATATATATGATAAATAAACTGGGGTATTGAGTGGAAATGATGAACTAGTGGCTGGGATATTCGGCGAGACAATGGACGCCTGCTTAGTAAAACTGTCTCCGATCTTTATTTTCGGCAGACGAATTAAAATTAACAATGCCGCCATCCAGAAGATTTATTATTTCCCATTTCCAAATGAAGCCGTTACGCTTCGGAACATTGCAAATCAATCCACTGAAAAATAACTAGAAACCGCTCGAGAACAGCGCCCACTTTTCGTGCTCCAACACAACCCAGAAACAACACAGAAACAAGAACAAAGAGAGTCAGCCCGTGAAACGGCTCGGTTGGCAATGAGAAATCGTCGAACTAGAAAATCGCACAGATCAACCCTTATAACTCTTATAAGCTATTAAACTTTTTTTGAATTTGTTTTATCACGTTAGTTAAATCCTATATATGTTTAGCTAAAAGTTAATACGACATTCATTGACTGTTAGGCGCTACGAAGTTCGCCGGGTCAACAAGTTTATGAATAAAAGAAAACGATTTCGCGACTGTGCCAGCACTGTCTGATCCTGAATAGATGTAAGTACGTATAACACTCAGTCGAGGTCGTGATTAGTGATATCCTGTCACACACAAGTTTTACAGCCAAACGGAGCTACAGTCCTCAAATCACAGTACAAGCATCTTGTTGACACAAAGCCATACAAATTGACAAAAAATAATTATTTGTAAGGGCCCTTATATTACAACACAACTTTATTACATTACAAGCATATTAATTTTGCTTTTGGTACGGAACCCTAAATGTGAGAAGTCCAACACGCACTTGGCCAGTCTTTTTATTGATCCTGTTGGTGTGTGGGATGGTGTTTTGATACTTTTGTGTATTTATATACCTATATATTGATTGTTCTCTCCGCAAGTAAAGGGATTCCACGATAATAAAATAATGCAATGTCAGAGCAATGTGAAACAAATCGGCTCTTAGCTAATCAATGAAAGTTTATTCATTCAAATTGGCTATATGATAATTGATAATATGTACTTGTACAGTCAGCGTCATATAAGTAGTATGTAGGTAGCAGCCACAGTGGGCAAATAGCAAATATAAACTATTTGGCCACTTTTCAATTCAATTCATTTATTCACACTCAAGTTTACAGTATTTATAACACCAAAACACTTATGTGGTAGCTAAGAAGCAAATACTAAACAATTATGTGCGAAAAGTAAAGGCGCACTAAGTACACAGTATACATGGATACAATTATAAAACAGTAATTAATAAACATAAACAAAATAAACTATTAAAAAGTAACTCTACAACAAGAAAATGGCACAATTTTATATACTATGACATGACTATGATATGAGTGCTACAACTTTTCTACAAAATACACCAATACCATCTAGGCCAGTCATTTTACGCTCAAAAACGGATATAGAGGGGAATGCTTGGAACACAATTTTTGACTTGGTAACTTTGTTTGGGCTAGTTAGGAGGTTAACATATCAAAAGTCCCCGCACCTACCCCAGCCGCTTTTTAAAGGTTCGGTATTTCGTAAAAACTCGTAATCGGTGACAAAATTATCTACAAAAACCGGCCAAGTGCGTGTCGGGCCACGCGCAAGGTAGGGTTCCGTAGTCGTCCACCCGTTACATTATGTGGACTAAAAAGTTCGCAAACTTATATTTACTATGTTTTTGACAGAATTAACAACATTATCTAAGGCATCAATGGAAATTGTACGAAAGTTTGCTTTTGCAAAGTACATTTCGGAAGTTCGACTATTACTCGTTAACTAGTAATGTCTACTTAGCTGTGATAGTTTTCCTTTTAAATTCATCGTATATACTACTACCATGATTTTTTTCACATGCCTAGTACCCACCGTTTAGCTGGCAAGGGGGGGGGGGGGGGGGCACTTGACCATAACAAAAATTATCACTTCAAAGCTTAATATCACGCTAACCAATTCTTTAATCAAATAATGTTTTTAGAAACCTTATAATATTTTTAGAAACCTTAAAAGAGCTATCCAACGATACCCCACACGATGGGGTTTGGGAGAAAAAATAATTTCACCACCACTTTACATGTACGGGAGGTACCCTAAAAAAAATTTTTTTTTAAGATTTTATTCTACCGTTTTGTCGGCGTCGTTGATATGTATACTCATGCCAAATTACAGCTTTCTAGTACTAGCGGTTACTGAGAAAAACGGGGGTCGGACGGACGGACGGACGGACATGGCGAAACTATAAGGGTTCCTTGTTTACTACGGAACCCTAAAAAGGGTATATACACTTTTTCGCTAGGATTAATATTTAACGAGATTTTAAATGGGGGAAATATTTTCTTATGATAATATATTGGCTCCTCATTCCTTTATTTTTAAAATGTTTGTCTATTTCGTCGGCCTCCTGCAGTAAGTATAATGGTTTAGCGCTGTTCGCGCTCGAGCAGTGGGAGCATTCGCGCCGCGCCTCGTGCGCACTTTGACTGCTACATACTATATATATGACGCTGACTGTACATTGATAACATTTCCGCGTGTATGATATCGGGCGTGATCTTATCTTATCTTCATTCGCCGTTTGCCATGGTTTGTTTTAGCATTGCACGGCAGACTTAAACAGAGACTGAGTAGGCAGCGAATATGAATACAAAGTATAGTTGTAGTATAGTACTTTTATCCCACGAACGCAAGAACCAACCAGGGACTGTCAGCTTCGTAGGCAGGCAAAATCGGTCGTAATTTTTTTAAATCATAATACTGGGATTTCTATATTTATATTGTTTATTATATTTTGCTTCAATATTCACGTTATATTTATTGCGTTATTAGACCTATCGCGTGATAAAAATGACTATGTAAACGGCCCCTATGGATCGCATACGAGTATGATTTAAAATGCCCGACATTTTTTTAATCAAAGTGAAAATTGAAAAATTCGACACCACAGGTGGGATTTGAACCCACGACCTCTGGAATCCGTCCATTGCTCTACCAATTGAGCCACCGTGGTATCCCTCAATTCAATGCAATTCCGTGGTTCAATTTTCACTTTGATTAAAAAAATTTAGATTTTCGCTAGCGGACGCATCCGCTTAACAAACATATTAATGCCCGACATGTTTTTGAATCTTCACGCTTGGACGTGAAGGTCGCTTTTTGAACGGACTAATTTGATACAAATTGGCCAGCTCCAATGATTTTAAGTATAACCACGTGGTTCCCCGCAGCGGCTCCACCGGCAAGCCGAAAGGCGTGGTGCACACGACCGCCGGCTACTTGCTCTACGCCGCGACCACCTTCCGCTACGTGTTCGACTACCGGGACAAGGACGTGTACTGGTGCACCGCCGACGTCGGCTGGATCACGGGACATACGTACGTCGTGTACGCGCCGCTGGCTAACGCTGCCACTTCTGTTCTTGTAAGTATTGTACAAGGAGCTTACCATTAGCGCTCCATCCCGATTCCTCTTTAGCCTCCAACCACCAGTTTTACTAGGTATCTACATGTCGTCGGTAGGCAACCAAAATTCACTGAAGCCCGCTTTACACTTTACGATATTTAGCACGATAACTGAGGGAGGGGTGCTAGTGATTTTGTATGCCGTAAGGTAGAACATAGTTGAACATTTTTTTATCTCAACAACAGCAGACTGTTTTATTTGTGAAACATAGGTATACAGACAGGCCTATATTATGTTTCACAAATAAAACATTCTGATTCTGATATTTATTACGATGTGCTAAGTGACTGCTCAAGATGTTTGATACTTAACTACTGGTTACTGGTAGTATAGTTCATTACACTTGTGGCTCTGTGACAGATAATATGTATATAACGATAAAATAGATATTAGGTACGGAATATCTTCTCTAGACAGATTCATTTTTTTATACGTTCTTAACTCCAATGGCTCAGCATTTAAAATAAATTGTAACATTTGTAAACAAGCCTAAATTACGAGTTTCATTTCAATTATATCATTTTTAAAGGGAGTTGGCACCTGGCGGTGTCTTTAGGCTATGGTAACCGTTTACCATCAGGCGGCTCGTACACTTCTTTAACACCAACGTGTTATACAATAAAAATAACGACACATATTAGTGTAGTGATGTTGTTCCAAAACAAAACAATCCAAAACAATGAGACAATCCTTGGTCGGTATACATACATTAAGAGTTCTATAATCTTAAAGAGTAACTCTGTGCATGTGTTATCTCTTCACGCTTAAACTGCTGAACGGATTTAAAGTTAATTTAAATTTAAAAAATCCCGGAAAGTTTGTTTGCGGTGCGATATTAAACGAGTTCCACGCGGACGAAGTTGCGGGCAAAATATTCACATGGACAAGTCCATTCGTATTGCATTGCAAAGCGAAACTATCTACTTTCTTTGGTTGTCACAATATTTTGCAAATGTATTTGGTCAGTAATAACAGCCTGACACCTTGCCGTAAGAACTTATACATGGATAGAGGTCATTGAAGGCACTGGTTACGTGACGAGTGCCTTAGACGATGGTCTCAAGGCGACAGTAGTACCTAGTTTGCCTGACATACGTAGCGTGCTGAGGCGCTCCGGAGCGCACGGAAGCGCAATTTATGCTTACTGTAAATCTGCATCTACTTAAATAGAATATAAATTCTCCATTACACGCACGTTGCATGACTTAATCAGATCGAAATATTCGAAATACATGAGCACACACATGTCCTTCCTTGACATTTCCACATCCTTGACATTTTTTTAATTTTTTTATTTTCGAATGTGCAAGTGTAAGTGAGAGGCTAAGAAGGCCTTATTTACACACGTACGAGACTCGTATACGAGTTTCATTACATTGCGGGTTACCGAGGTATAAATAATTCAATCGATCTATCAAACCGCGCATTCTAAAAATATATCGCATCATTACATTTAAGTCACTTGTCTTAAAATAAAATAAAAATAATTTTCAAAACATACCAAGTTTGGGCTCCTCCAGGTACGATACCGTTGGATTATTTTTTGTAAAATATACCTGAATTGGTACCTAATATCCTCCTATCTAACCTCAAGAAACCAATTTTGAAACTATTTATATTAAGTATTTTTTTATAATTTTTCATTATTACAAAGTTTACTTAGCAACATCAACGAAGGAAAATTGGCGGATATAATTCGTGACTAAGCGAATTTTGCCAGAGTTGTAGGTACAGTCGACCTAAATAACATACCTATAAAAGGACTGGTCGATGAGGGTAGAACTAAAGGGTGGGAGGGGGGTAGTAAAGGTCCCTTTTTTAGTTTTACGCGTAGTTGCAGCAACGAATATTAGCTAATATCATTATTTTCAATTAAATAATTACCATTATTTAATGTTATTAGAATTAAGTCTTACTACCCTAGGTGAAGCAGCGCTTCAGTTTCATCATAGCTTAGTCCATTTAACCAGTGTATAATATGTTTTTTACAATCATATAATTTTAAAGAGTAAATGTTTAATTTCTTATTGACATTATTATAGATGCGAGCTGATTGAACGTCAAATTGTCTTCTCGCAAAGATTGACTTACTTTTAGGGACAGGTACGATTGTGTTAATTCTTCTACGGTTAAGAATAGAGGGGTCATAAGATAGTTTTTTATGAAGTTTTAGCACAACCGCACCTATGTATAATTTGCGCATACTTGGGAGTTCGCATAGTTTATATAGTTCAGAGGTTGAGTATCGATATGGTTTAAAAAACATAGTTTTCAATAGACATCTTTGACCTCTTTCTACTTCTAGATATTTCATTTTCGTAGCGCCTCCCCATACTGGAATACAATAGCTCATTACAGATTGGGCTAGAGCGGTGTAAATTTGTTTTAGTAGCTTAGTTGTAGTGATTTGCTACTACTGCTAATATAATATTGTTGTCCATTGCAAAGAAAATTCGGTGGTGTGACTAACATTTTTAGCAACATCGGCTAATTTTTATTTAGCAGTTGCAGCAAAGAATATTAGCTAAAATTTGTGAAAAAGTTAGTCACAGCTACAAAATGTTCTTAGTAGCCGTACATAAATCTGATTTGCTACTACTGCTAATATTTTATTGCTGTTTATTGCAAAGAAAATTCGGTGATGTGACTAAAGATTTTTAGCAACATTGGCGAAATATTATTTAGCAGTTGCAGCAACGAGTATTAGCTAAAGTTTTTGAAAAAGTTAGTTACAGCTACAAAATATGCTTAGCAGCCTCAGATAAATCTGATTTGGTACTACTGCTAATATAATATTGTTGTCCATTGCAAAGAAAATTTGGTGGTGTGACTAACATTTTTAGCAACATCGGCTAATTTTTATTTAGCAGTTGCAGCAAAGAATATTAGCTAAAGTTTGTGAAAAAGTTAGTCACAGCTACAAAATGTTCTTAGCAGCCGTACATAAATCTGATTTGCTACTACTGCTAATATTTTACTGCTGTTTATTGCAAAGAAAATTCGGTGATGTGACTAAAGTTTTTTAGCAATATTGGCGAAATATTATTTAGCAGTTGCAGCAATGAGTATTAGCTAAAGTTTGTGAAAAAGTTAGTTACAGCTACAAAATATTATTAGCAGCCTCACATAAATCTGATTTGCTAGTACTGCTAATATTTTATTGGTCTTTATTGCCTAGGTAATTTGTTGATGTAACTAAAGGCTGTTAGCAACATTGGTGAAGAATATATTAGTAGAAGAGTATGAAAAATTATTTGCAGCCATTGCAAAACTGTTGTTAATGATAGCAAATTATTTTTATCAAATGCAACAAAGACATGCTTTTGCTGCCTTATACATGTACAATTCGCAATGGTAACAAAGTTTTTGTCCACTACGACTAATAATTATTAGCAGTCAGAGCTAACAGGAATGAGTAATTACATTTGGTTGATACGGATAAAGAAATTAGCTATAGTTGCTAATCAATTAGTAGCAGTAGCACATTATCCGAAACTCTTTTAGCTAAATATCGTTAGCAAGGGTAGCTAACCAGATTTAGTTGCTATAGAAACGGCTTTGTTACAGTTACTAAGAAATTGTATGCAGCAGCAAAGAAAATTTCAGCAAAGCGCGCTTAGCTACTACAACTAAATCATTTTTTTCCGTGCGTAAAAAAACTCGTAAATATTGTCTCATAGCAAAAAAAATGTATAGACACAAGTAATCTACATAAATTTTTCTACAAAAGAGGTTCTATACACTTTTTCGCTTGGATGCATCTTTAATGAGATTTTAAAGGGGGCAAGTTAATTATCAGTGGTTGCTCATTCCTTTGTCTCATTCCCGAACCCGAACCGGCCGAAATATGCATCGTAGCGAAAAATTGTATAGAACCTTTTTTGTTTATCTTGATCGAAAAAACTTCCTATCAAATAGTATATCGATTTTAATATTCCGAAAAATGCTGGCACATTTTTGTCCGTGAATAAGTTAGTTACTTTATACTTATGGCCATATTTTTATCGATATATACCATCACTATTTTTTTTTCTCCTCCTGGCAACATCTCATCTGCCAGTTTACTCAGCCGAATTAAGGACTTGACCTTAAATGCCACAAGCCGCCGATGTATAGTCACGACCCGCTGGACAGACTCTACAACAATGGCCAACCCGCGGTCGTGAGATAAAAGTACTTATAGCAACGAACGGAATTCATCTTGAAATTGAAATATCACATTAATAATTATACCTAGATATTTTTCTAGCACGAACGTTGACGTCTAAGTGTTTGACAAAATAAAAACATCGACAGTCCTGTTATCGATAAGTGCCACTTCAACGTCATAGAGATAATACAAAGAAAAATATAGGATAATAGGGTGCGTTAAAAATAGATAATAGTAACCAAACTATAAATTTATTTATATTTTACATACTTTAGAAAACAATTTGAAACCCTTTTGTAACTTTCTTTCTTCGTGTCACTGAATTAATTCTCCCATAAGTCACTCCATGATAAACCCACACCCAAATTTTCTTTCAAATTGACGCAGAATGATACAACATGTAGTATATCCCAAACCCATTTTTGATCCCATAGCAAATCTGTGTCTGTGTCTCTATACAACAGAAATTCTCTCTACAAATTTTACACTATAGGTACAATCAAGATAAATAAAAAACACTGTACACCCTGAAAGTTTCATGTAGACTGCTCTATAATAAATAACTATTCATTGCAATACATCTTGTCGTTGAAGTAGTAAGTATGTACTTATCGATAACAAGTACTTGTCGATATTTTTATTGTGGTAAGCACTAAGCAAATTCTGTTCCTGCTAGAAAAATATCTAGGTATATTAATAATGTATACATGAATTGCCGCCGACAATTTTTAATGAAAATAATCTAATTAGGTACGTAATATAGAAAAACTGTGAATCATTTGCCATTATGATTACATTCATCATTCACATTTTTTATTAAGTAAACAATTCCACATATAACTGGTTTTCTCCGCGGAAGATATTATCCCCCAAGATAACTTGGTTTCGTTATCAAGTTTGGTTTTCTGGGTGGAAAAAAATGTTTTATCTCCTAGCTTCGCTTGCGTTCTGCGTAATACCCGGGCAGCGTGTCTAAGTAAGGTACTTACCAAGAGACGCGTGATAGTGACAGTTGTAACTTCGGCCGCCTTTCGACCCTAGCGGTCACCTTGAATGGAACCTTGCTATGTCAACGCCACGCTGCTGCGGAAGTACACTGTCATAGCATTACACTGTAAGTGACATAATTACGAACAATACGAACTGCAATAAGTATCATATTTATTTACTTGGACATTGTTATTCCAGGGCGTAAATGCGAATGCATTCGTACACATTTGTTTTCACAACGCGTGCGATAACACTGTAGTGTTATGCTTACCGAAAGTATAGTACTTGTACGTTGTGACACATACGAACACATAGACAACGTGAACTCATAGCTCCTACGCTGACGCACACATAGAAAATGTGCATGTACACCTCGACACAGAACCATGGCTCACCCGCGCTCGTGAGATAAAAGTACCTACTCTAACACGTAAGTAGGGATCCTTTACTGGGAGATACAAACCCTGAAAATGCGTATAAGCTACGTTCCATTATTACAGGCAAACATATTTACTTGAGATTAATTGATCAGGAACAAAAGTTTATCTTTCCTTTGATCCAAATCAGTAGCTTTAGCACCGTATATAGATTGTTGATTAATCAGTAATCACTAATCACTGTCGTCAAACTTAGTCGGGCAGACACCTTGATATATAATCGACTCATTATAGAAAACGTCATACATCTACGAAGATTGTCATGCGTGCTATAAAACGTATCTCTATATGAATATTGTCATTCGTGCTGTAGGTACGACTACTCGTTCGGTCGGTCAGTTATGAATATAGTTGTTAAGATACAATATAACTATACTTATAGGAATAAGTAAGACCGTGTAGGTACGTTAGTACAGTCGTCATCAAATACATAACATACTTACATCACGCTTCAGGGCGCTCTAAAATATTTGAGCGCCCTTTAGTGTACAGTGTACCGGGTGCTTTGACAATAGAATGACTTTTTGTTCACACGTTGTTCGTTTTGATATATCTGTATATCTAGCTTTTTTTTCGAAACAAAAGACAAACGATATGATTTGCGTTTAGTGTCAATTTGTAAGTATGCCAAAAAATTGTTACACCAAAGGCCACCATAGGCGCTGTTCGGGTTGCGAGTTGAATTGAGACTAAAATGTGAACGCGATCGTTGCGTTTATTATGTTTCGAAAAAAAATACCAGAGGTATAGTAGAAATTATTTAAAATGTCCGACATTTTATAAAACTTGATATTGAACTTTGAATCTTCACGCTTGGACAGTGAAGTCGCTTTTTGAACGGCCTAATTTGATACAACTCGGACAGCTCAAATAATTTTAAGTTTACTTATTGATGGCAACTGTGTTAAACGCAACGGGCCAGCCGGGCGACGAGCGTTCATACATTGAACTCGATTAAATGCATAATATGAACCTACTCCCGCTCGTCATCGTCACTACTGGCAGAACGCGGACTAAAAACATTACGCTAAACTTTTCTGTGCCCCTCCCTAGTATAAGTTTATTTGAAACAAAACATAAACGAACACTTTATATGGCAAAAAATAATTACCATCTCAGGCCACCAGACACGCTGTTCGCATTGCCTTACATAAACGCAAACGCAAAATGCAAACTTTGTTTATTTGTTACAAAAAACTTGTACTAAAGGTAATGATTTTATTTTGTGGGCAGTTCGAAGGCACGCCTTTCTACCCAGACAACGATCGCTACTGGGCCGTCGTGGAGAAGTTCAAAGTGTCGCAGTTCTACACCGCGCCCACCGCCATCAGGACGCTCACCAAATTCGGGGCAGACTACCTCAAGAGGTGGGCAAATCAATGATTTTCCTCTTTATTCAGGGATCTTTTCTCTTTTTTCGTCCAGCAGGCACGGCCGTTATTACGATTTCTAGAAACAACTAAATAAGACTATTCAAAGTCACTTTTATTTTTCGAAAGGAATCCAACCTTAAATAGAACAGTAGAAAAGTGGTAATGGGTAAACGCAAAGAATAATTGACGACGCACCCCTCCACAGCGAATCTCAAACTAATCTATTTGCAATTGTAGGTACCCAATGCAAAGAATAATTCGTAATTTTGTTCAATAAAAGATACTGTATTATCACTTACCAGGCACGATCTGCAGTCGCTACGGGTGCTGGGCAGCGTTGGCGAGCCCATCAACCCCGAGGCGTGGCTGTGGTACTACAGCCTGGTGGGCGGCGAGCGCTGCTCCATCGTGGACACGTTCTGGCAGACCGAGACCGGCGGCCACGTGCTCACCAGCCTGCCCGGCGCCACGCCGATGAAGCCCGGCGCTGCGGTACTTGACTAATTGACTACTTACCCCCTTATTTATAAAAATCAACAAGCTACCTAATACATATGTGTTTTGTCCCTTTCCCAGAAACACAAATTTCAAAGTGACAGATAAAGGCAAACGAATATTAGCGGCATTTTAGCTAACATAGGTTTGATTAACGATCATGAATAAGGGGGTTATTCAATTCTCACTTTACATGGCATAATATTTTTAGGGAATGCCGCTTGTGTCTTTGCCTATGTTATATCTATCGGAACCGACCGGCTTAATTGAAAATTACCTTTACCCTTTTCCAGGCCCCTATACCACAAAACTTTACAAGTCTACAATTTGACAATTTGTAAAGTATTGTGGTACAGGCCCCTGGCCGCACCGACCTACATAGTTTTGCCAAAAAATATATATATATTCAGAATAGGTAGTTATGTTATTGGAAATTAATTTAGGGGCAAGTAACTTTTCGCCGAAATTCAATTCGATTTAAAGCTTAATTTTGGGTATTACGAGTAAGGCTGAGATTTTAATTACACGCATGTGGTCGATAAATCGTACTATGCCTGTAAAAGGGTTAAATTAGTTAATTAAATTATAAGTGAACCGAAGGGTTTCTCTAATAAACGTAAACTGTGTTCCACTCCGCCTGACCTTGTACTATAAATCTACAAGTACATTTTACACTTAAAAGTGTTTTCAAAAATGGTATACAAATACAACCAGTGGAGTGGTGGTAATGGTATGAATAGTGCAACGACTGTCATCCAACGTTTTTCCCTGGTGCTTTTTGCTGGCCCTTCAGGCCACAGAGAGATGTTGTCCACCACTCCTGTTTCTGGCCGCTGTGCAGGCCAAAAAGGAATAGTAATAATAATAATAAAGACATTTATTCAACTAAGTTGCAAAATCTGTTAAAAAACATCTAACGTCGACAACAATCCGTTCCAGGGCTTCCCGTTCTTCGGCGTGCAGCCAGTGCTGCTGGACGAGAGCGGCGCCGAGATCGAGGGCCCCGGCGAGGGCTACCTGGTGTTCTCGCGGCCCTGGCCCGGCATGATGCGCACCCTGTGGGGCGACCACGACCGCTACCAGCAGGTCTACTTCTCCAAGTTCCCCGGATACTACTGCACTGGCGACGGTAAGTCTTGTTACAAACTAAAAAGGTCCTTAATGGCCTGTTTACACATTGCGAAGTGCAACTGCTACTTAATTGCCACTTGACAGCAAATGTCAAAACTTCGCAATGTTAAACAGGCCAAAGTCCTTAGGTACGGTACTTTTATTTTATCTCACGAGCGCGGGTTAGCCGTAGTTGGAGTTGTGGCACATACGAACACATAGACAATGTGAACTCATAGCTCGTACGCTGACGCACACATACTATATAGTGTGTATGTATATCTCAACACAGAACCATGGTTCATCCGTGTTCGTGAGATAAAACTCACTGTTTACAAGTGTTACTCAATGCAAAAATGTATAGGTAGGTAAACATTCGCACAGCGGCACGCGTTTCGTAAACATGATGTCACCAATATCTTGGAGATGAGCTGACCTACTTTGAACTGGCCTCGCTAAGGAGAAGGTTTGCCCAGAGATCATTCACGAACAACTACTAAAGAGGATTATGAGTACCTATCGATTTTGAAAGCAAGAAGGCCAATTGGTTGTTACGCATTTATCTGTGGTTATAATTAAAAATCAATGGCTCTGTTCGACCGCTTTCAAGTGATTTTTATTGCCAGAACATACTCTTTGGTCAGATCAAGGTTTGTAATAGTTCGTTATGAATCCAATGATGTAGGAAAAAAAAAGAAATTTTACTTATACTTAACTACTATCCCGTAACACGGTTATTAAGGAAAAAAAAAACAAAATTGCTGGTAAAACTGTGAATATCTCGGAAACTACTAAAAATCGCTGAACATACATGGGGGTCAAATCGATAGCTTTTTAGCTGCTCTATCACCCCCTCTTCATTTTGGCGTTGGTTTTAGGGACACCCTGTATAGGTATATCGTGTTCCATGTTAAAGCGAAGCTGTCCCTACGTTGCACGCTATTCATCAATGCGCTTATTTATATCTTCGTTTGTGAGTCCACTAGGACCTAGGACTGAACGTATCAATTTTCTAACCACTGCCGATTACCTACTATTAACCCTTACATATTGTCAATAATGTTATATATAATGCCACCAAACTGTCTGTGATAGATAGCTGATCGCAAGTTTGACAAGTGACAGCTATACATATTCTACGTTGGGCCTAGACTATAACACCGATGTTATAGTCTAGGCCCCGAACTAGAAAACGCGTCTCTAAACTGTGCAAGCGACAAATCATGTAACAGTTGGGGTGACAACATTATCAGAGGGTTTAGACCCTGCAGAATGCAGAATGCCTGTCTCCATCCCCAAATTTGAGCCGGAAGTATGTTATACCGGATAATGTGTAGCCTATACAAATTTTTTCGTTGTACATTTGGTAAATCGTGGTTCCGGTACCCTAACTATGGTTCGATTGTTATAGGTTTTTGATATGCCGTAAAGGACAATATTTGTCATTGTATCCCGAAATTTTCGACCCTCCAGCTCCATATCTTTCTCCGCCATCTTGGAAAATCTATCACTTTTTTCAGTTTTTCCCAACATGTCTGTAATGTTGTTTATCGTCATCGCTGTGTAAGTTAGTGTAACCCGCCCTAAGTTTGACCGATTACGCATAAATAGTTGTTATGAATCACAATGTCTAGTTATACGTACACCTACGACTCCTACGAGTGGTGAAGTAGAAACTACGGGAATATAATAGGTACTCAGGTATAGGCTTAGTTAATTGAAAAGTTATCCTTCACCGTCCTGGATAATTATTTGATTGTTTCTGCTCGTTAGACGTCGGTGGAACTGGAAACAATGTGACAATCACATGTTGCATTTGTGTCATTAATTACCAATTCATATCATAACCATTTGAAATAATAAGAGGTACAAATCAATCGACGCGATAGTATCTTCCAACATGTAGACAATGTAATTACATATTACCATTATCAACGTAAATCCGAAGTTAGATGGCTATAATATGCAAATGTCTGTAATATACCCGCGAACGCCATGACTTTACAATTTACGTTTTATTGATGTGTAGGTTGATTGGTTTCATAAATATTTATTTAGAACAATTGAAATATTCAAATGTGTTTATAAAAGTTTTGATTCAATCTATTTAATCTAGTAACAGATATTGGCCCAACGTGGACTAGTGAAAAATTCAAAACGTTTTGTAAATAAGTATACTGGCGTAAGACAGAGTTTCAATCCAACATACAACTCACCAACCAAAGGCTTGGCAGAGCGTTTTGTGGAGTCTTAAGTCCCATGTGGTCAACACCTGAGTATGCTGGATACGGCCAAAGCCCAGCCGAGATGATGTTTATTTTTACACGACTGCCCAAAAAAGGAGTGTACTGTTTTTTCACGTTAGATTAAACAGATCTTCAAATAAAGTGTCATGACAACTGTTGTTGTATGTTAATTAAATTACGAAGCAAATAAGATACAACGCGTTTCACCATAGCTTCACAGTGGCAGAGTAGAGCGCTCACTTTATGACGAAAAATAATGCATTTTAATTAGCTGACGTGATTGCTACTAGTTGCACGGCATGATTCTTGATTATGACGATAAATCAAAATTAAAGACTGCGAAATTAGATTGTTATCGTAGAAAATGCGTTTAATAATTTACTAAGCTTGTAGCTAAGAAAGCAATCCAAGTGAGTAGAGCTACTGGCTACCCACTGGGATTGCTTCAGGGCTAAAAATACTAAAACTGATGATGATATGGTGCAGGGGCACGCCGCGACGAAGACGGGTTCCTGTGGGTGACGGGCCGCGTCGACGACATGCTGAACGTGTCGGGACACCTCATGTCCACGTCGGAGGTGGAGAGCGTGCTCACCGAGAACGAGCACGTCGCCGAAGCCGCCGTCGTCTCCAAGCCGCACCCGATCAAAGGCGAGTCGCTCTACTGCTTCGTGATGTTGGTCGACGGGGCCAAGTTTGACCCGGAGTTGGTTGATGCGTTGCGGAAGTTGGTACGCGCACGCATCGGCGCGTTCGGCGTGCCTGACGTGGTTCAGTACGCGCCGGGGCTGCCCAAGACGCGCTCCGGCAAGATCATGCGCCGGATCCTGCGCAAAATCGCCCTCGGCGATCCCGACGTCGGGGACGTGTCCACGCTCGCCGAGCCCGCCGTCGTTGAACAACTCTTAAACAGCAGGCCCTAGATCACTGACGCTTTTATTTCCGAACGATCCTTTGACAATGTAGGTATATTGATTTAAACTTACACGATTTTCACACATTATTATTGGGGAACGGGACTTAATCGCGTACAATTATAACTAATTTCAGTCAGTTCGCGACCACGGATGTTGTGATACATTCGAAACGTCGGACAAAAACCTTAAAAAAGGTAAATTAGTTATAATTGTACGCGATTAAGTCCCGTTCCCCAATAATAATGTAGGTATAGCTATTGTGTATTTATTTTCAAGGTTTTCCCTAACGGCACACGATTGCTATCCGTCCGCTTGCATCCTTGTTTAGGCATCGTTGGGCCAGCGCGTGCGCCGCAGGGGCTTGGCCGCAGTAAATGTGCTAGACTGCAATGTGGAACATAACAAACTATCCTAAATATTAATTTAACATTTTAGGTATACGATACGAGTCGGGCGGGCATAACAATTTTTAGTGGGACAGCAAATACCTAATGTAGATACTAGGTTACTATTTCATTCGGTCATTGCGGTCCCCAATGACCTTGAACGGTCACCGCGCAAAGGATTGAGTAAGGTACTTCAGAATGGAATGGATACAAAATAAGTACTTAGGTTAGTTTGATATGCATTGACATGTCTTACACATGATTTGATAAGCCCAAGCTATGGCACCTTTAGATATGGTTTCGTAACATTGATATTTTATACCTACTTGAACTTAATGAAACAATGACAGGAAGTTGATACTGCAAACAAATATATTGACCCATTAAAAACGATTTAATAAGCGCTGTTAATTGTAAGATTATTTAATATACTTATTAAGAAAAATGTTATCGAATATTTTAAAAGTGTTCAGTAAAATATTTTCTTTCAGATGAGCGTACTTCTTTAAGAGTACCTACAAGTCAGGGTACGTAAAAATAGCTCCTGGCAATTTTATTCACTTTGAACTCTGTTCTCGATCAGTTTTGAATAAATATAAGCTGTTATACTGGGACCGAACGTAAATTGCTTGTTAACACAACGAGCACCCTTTGGTGAAAACAATGTGATGTACCTGCCCAGTGAGGGGAAATAATACCTTATTCTGTGAAAATACGGACCAAATTCCATCGCTGCTATGTAGCCGCCCGGAGCTCGTTTTACGTGTGTTGACTTATAGTAGGATTAAAGTATGCAATGTAATGCAAGTAAATGATGAGAATATAGTTCCGTTCCGCGAGCCTCCTCCCCTCCCATGTGAACCGGACAGGCGAGCGAGGCGGCCAGAGCTACCTGATGCTAAGCCTTTCCTTCGCGTTCCTACCCTTTTATATTTTTCACTTCTCATGCTCGAAAAGTGTGTCATATTAGACTTGTGAAGCGGGGCTAAAGTAGTACATTTAAGCCCTAGGGAAAATATGTGTACATATTTATGATTTATAAAACATTTTAATTTGACCAATCAAAATACTTCAACTATTAAATCCCCCAATCACACAACAGTAATTTGACAGATAAAAAAAAAATATTTGGTAAAAATATCAACCAACCAGAATACAGCTTTACTAAAATCGACCAATCAGGTAAGACGTTTTTCAGTTCTCTAAAGATTGAGCGGTGTCTATGGTCAAAGCAAATGCGCCTCTTAAAAGAAAAAAACAGCGCATGTTGCATCTCTTTCCTTAATATAGCAAAAGAAAGGGAGGCGAATACGCAAAGCAAACACGCACAGCGAGACATGGTGCTGACCTTAGAAAAACAAACATGCTGTCAAATTAGAGATACGCCCGCCAAGAGTTAAATTATTCATTTTAGGTAGATAATTTGTGTTTATGTGTTTTCTCGCAATTGAAGTGAAAAGTAGAGTGTATAACTCGGGCCTAAAAGCCATATTACCACTCGAACAATTTTCCCTTACTGCGTTCGGGAAAATAACTATCTCGTGGTAATATATGGCCTACTTTAGACCCTTGTCAAACAATCTACTATTTATGCTCAATATTATAATTTTAATTAATCAAACTATAATATTATGTATTAATTTTGAACCAGCACTTTTTTTATATCTATATATACAAATCTATAAAATAAAAATACCATCATATTAAAACATAGGTGCGTATTTTACATGTACGAAATTTCGGGTTATATATATATTTCAACCTACTTTATATTTTTGTGTCCAACGTTATTTGACTATCTTAATCCGCTTTCTACAACAACTACGTATAATGGTATTGACATTTTTACAAACTGTTTTACGTTTTTTTAGAATATCATTTTACCAAAAAGTTACATCAGTTGACTGGTTTCTATTCAGGATAGTCAGGAAGATGCTCTAATCTAAGCACTGAAAGTAGGGTTTCTATATGGAAGGCAATTTTCTGTCAAAAAGGCAAATGTACCGAAGTAGAAAATACATACTAACTATTATTGGGAAACGGGACTTAATCGCGTACAATTATAACTAATTTACCTTTTTTAAGGTTTTGCCCGACGTTTCGAATGTATCACAACATCCGTGGTCGCGAGCTGACTGGCGTGAGCGGGTATCAACATCTTCTAGCCGCACGGGTTTTCCGAACTACCCGCACTTGGTCTTTATTAATTACATTCTCATTAGGGTTATCACTCGCACGACACACAACACTAACAATGTCCGTTGATGTAATGGACGATGTATTTCCACGCTTGCACTTACTAATAACTGGATTCCACGAAGATGAGATTTTGAAACCGTCGTCCCGGTTGAAATTTCGATGTTTTTAATTTCAACGGCTTCACGTACTTTTCGACTGTAGAAATGGCGTTCTAATAATAATGTGTGAAAATCGTGTAAGTTTAAATCAATATACATACTAACTGCCCCAAGGTAAAGTCAATTAAAAAAAATTGCCAGTGCTAAAAGACAACTAAATAAAGTATAAAATAGCTCGTCAAACATTTAAGAATATGGATGTATATAGGCAAAAACCTAGTAAAGACTGTTAAAATACCGTTGGACAAAAAATACAAGTAGGTTGGAATGTATGAAGTGATATTTCATATACGCTTATACCTTTTAATATCATGATATTATTATTTTATATTATGGTATTTATAGATTATTAAAAAAGTGCTGGTTCAAAATTAATAGGTGCCTACCTAATAGGAAAATATATATATCAGATCATGCATGGCCAGATTTTATCGTGTACAGTCTTTAACTGTATAAAAATGTTAAGGGTAAATATGTAAATATACAAAGGTACATCTGGTACATAGTGACCTACACGATATTTACTTCTATTTGTATAGTCGTGATTAATGTGCAAAAAATTGCACAAGTGAGTATAATTTGTAATTATTGGCTATTTGTACACATGTATCCATCCATATGGTGTATTTTGGCCAGAAACTCTAACACCGAGCCTTTCATAATGTTCCGTCACTCAAGAAAGTGGGCTACCACTTTTGGACCTTAATGTACCTACATAAAAGTGGTAGACCATTTTTTTTTGCTTAGTCTACCTAACTATGATCACAGATTTCATGTATGAAACATTCGTAAAATATTCAGACTATGAAGATGGTATGTTATTTAGCATAGCACCTATATTTAAAAATCCTAAAAATATTGTATTTATGTATTCAAGAGGAACGGGATGCGATATTTTAAAGGCGTTTAAAGTGTTCATCATTTTATTCCTCGTTAGTTTCAAACGAACAAAAGTCCTGTAAGTTTATGATAAAAGTCATTCCATTTGTTTTTTTACATATATATTTAAATAATTTAAGAACATTATAAAGGTAAGCCATAATATTGTATTGATCAGCCAAAAAGTAGTGGTCTACCACTTTTGATCCTTAATGTAGTCGAAAATTGGTAGACCAAAGTGGCTTACTGTACAAGGAAACATATTTTAACTAGCTGTTTGTTTTCCTTCCTCTTTAGTTGGTTAGTTATCTATAATTAATTAATTACTACCGTGTAGTGCCAGTGTATTTTTTTTTATCTAGTGCTAAGCGATCCATCGTGTATGCAGACAGTGAAGTGCTTAAACTCAAAGTTTAATAAGATCAAGTTAGTTCATGGTAATAAAATTTATCGTAACTAAATTCTAATAGTCGCCAACGAGGCTAATTGGCAGCCCTAAAACCACTTTATTGAAACACTAATCTGAATAATACCCAATCTATCGACATTATGGGTCTCTATTGTTTCTTGTTCCTGATAAAATAAACATAAAGAAGTTAACTTTGTCTAAATAATATTTATACTGTCGTTAGTGCGTCTGGAATGCTTTAAGTACCTAATCGAATTTATTTAACGGCTAAAAACCAAGTTTCACTCCAGTGTCCTTCATTTTCAAGAAAAGGAGGGTAATTTTTTCAGTATGAATGAACCCATTGTCTTTTATTTTTATATACAGGTAATATTTTAGTTAAGTTTATGTAGATTGTAGGCCACATGATTTGTACATTTTACGATAGGTTTTTTTTTCATTACAGCTTTTTATTAGTTTTATTTCCCTTAGATTTAGTTTAAAACTAATTTAATAGGTTGTGATATTTTTATTTTTTTATTGATAAAATTTCGTTCCTATTTTGTGCACAAATAAATGATGCAGGACCATCAGAGTGCTGAATGTAACGTCGTCGACTGAAATTATGTTTGTGTGCGACACGCGTATCGCGTAGACTACTTTTATCTAACGTAACGAGTGCGGGTTGTATAGTTAAAGTAAAATATATACTTACTAAGAACCCAACTCACCTTTCGCGAAAAAAAAATTCCATACGCGGACTTCCCTACGGGACATTTCCCTGGCTAGGGACTGGACTGGACTATATCGCTCTTTCTTACACATTTGCTAGTTACGCGATCACGCTTCAGTGCGATCAGAGGCCTATACCACAAAACTTTACAACCGTCCAATTTGACAAATCTGTCAACTCTTTTTATAGAAAATTATACAATTTTGTCTAATTGTAGACTTGTAAAATTGAGTGGTACAGGGGCGCTGCACCAGGGGGCTATACCACAAAACTTTACAAGCGTAACAATTCGACAAATTCGTCATTTTCTATGGAAAACTGTATAATTTTGTCAAATTGTAAACTTGTAAAGTTTTGTGGTATAGGGACCAGCTGTACTACCAAATAAAGACTCGTTTATCGCCAGTGCGAAAATGAATTTTGTTGACCAATTTTACAAATTATGATAGGCTAACCGTCGATATGGACGTATCTTTTTAATTAAATGCAACTTATTAGATGAATGTAAAGCACATGTAGGTAGATAGATTCCTGCCTTCATATAATCTAACAGCTTTATATCTTGTAATCTGTGAATTGGTCATGATTGACTCGACCATCATAGGCGGCGTTGTCTTGTGTAAACTATATGTTACGCCCACTAATTTAAGAAGTTTTATATAGGTAGGTATTAGAAAATGCTAAGAGAGCGGTTATGCTTTCAACAATATATAAGGACTTACATCCTTATTCATAAAACTTAGAAAGTTTGTTAACTAAAATGTGTCAGTCCCTTTTTCACAAATACAAATATCAAAGTGGATGTAACGCAAGCGAATTTTAACAGCATTTTAGGTTTAATGTTCGTTTATAAATAATAAGGGCATTAGAGTAACGTTTGCTTATGTGTATAAAAGGCTGTAGGTATCTGTACCTACGATTGCTTCAAGCAAAATGATATAATTTTTGATTATAATATTGAGATGTCTGCCTATGCCACATAGGAAATAAATGACGAAATCGTATGCAGCAATGTTTATATATATATATATATAAAGTACTAAGTGCTTGTTATAAGATATTTAACTTCGTTAGAACCGTTGACGGTAATAAGAGTAAGTGTATGCGGCTTGAGGGTCTTGTATTTATGTAGTCGTTTGTCGTAGGTTGTTTTATCAATCAATCAATCAATAATAATTTATTTCGGAAATGTCCATATCGTCTTGGTAACAATGAACCTTAAAAACTATGTAAGTATTACATGTAACTTATCCTATGTGACAAATGTAAGCCATTTATGTTAAATATGATTATTGATTAAGTACCTAAAGAATGTTATCACTATATCAGCGACGCTAGGTCTGTCTTAGGCCCGGTTTTATAAAGATCCGTTAGACCTTATGTCTGTATATTTTGTCAAAAAATGTACTGAGTTATGACTGAGTTACTGAAATTTCATCTGACATTAGGTGTAACGGATCTTTTTAACCCGGCTGTAGTCTATCACAGTTCTAGGGTACCGCACGAAAACAAAGTTAAGTCCTTAATTACAATGTTGTTTACATCCACCTACAATCAATCAGTGTATGTGAAAGGCTCACTGTATATGTATATGTTGTGGATTAGGAGCACTTGGAGACGTGTGAAATAATGTGTGATATTTATTACAAGGCAACCCCCGTATACAATACAACAATCTGTCTCGGAACTAACTGTGGATTTTTGCGTCGATATAAATTACACGTATCTACAATTCTACACGCTCTTAATCTGGCTTCGACGACAAATGTGCTACCCATATACTTAAGTGTTTTGGCACACTGCATACCAGTGGCGGAGGATATCTTAGAGAAGCCGGAAATAATTAGCCTTTCTTATTCGTCATGAGCCGTAGTAATAGAAGTGGACTGGCTGAAAATTCGGCAAGCCGGTGGGAATCGAGTTGTATGGACGCTCCGCCACTGGTGCATAGTTTGCATACCAACTATTCTCTAAGGCCATGTCGCCTTGCTACTTATCATTGCTTGTTTCATTTAAGCGTGTCACACACTGAAGCGACCAGCGGTGGCGGTGGCGACCAGTTGAAAGTATGAGATTGAAGGTCTGAATGAATGTTAGGAGTGTCATAGTATACAAATACAACTGACCCCCACCGCGGCCGCCACCGCAGGCCGCAGTGTGTGACGGGCTTTAAACAATTGGATGCCCTGTCCTTGTTGTCTGACGGGGGTCGTATGTTGTTCTAATCTAAGCACATAGGTGCTTAAAGGGAGGAGTGAAATTGCTTATTAATTTTATCATTGATTTTAACTCACAAAAATGTTGTTGTATATTTTGGTATTATGTATCCGTTAGTAAATTAATGTTTAACAGCATTCCTTACTTGCCTCGATCCTATTTCTGTTACATTCAAACTGTAGGTAATTACTCATGAAAATGTAGACGATGGCTAGTCACTACTCTCATCGCAACTTCAATCCGCTAAGTCAAAACAATTACGTTCCTACTTATATGTTGAAAAAAAAATGGCAAAGTAATCATGAACGTGATTATGGTTAAATACATGGAACTTACAGAATTAAAATGATATTGATGAATCTGATTGTTGTTTCTGTGTTTAGATGTTAAATGTTATTAGGTCCACGTGTTGACTAACGTTAGACAAGTTATACCTATAGGTATTTATAGAGTTAGGTGCGTTAGTTACATAGACTCAGAAGTTAAGTTGATGGTTTAAAGTTCAATAGGTGATAATATATACAAGCAATGGCATGTTTTGAAGGGGAACCTCGACCCGCCTAACCTAGACCGACTCGGGGCGCACCCAGCGGAGGCGAAGCGTCGCTATGCGCTCTCCATATAGGTAACAGTTACAATTATTTGGCACATCAAACAATTTCATGATTATGGTGTCCCATGAATAATGATAATAGGTATGCTTGCTTCAATTTCGCCACTGAAAGTCGTTCTTGTTGTGTTAATACACTATTTAGGTACAGTCACGGAAAAAAGACTAGGTAAATGAAACAATAAAATTAGAGTTTTATAAATACATAAGCTGAATAGTGAATGTCTGTAAGTAGACCCCTGGATTGGATCTAGGACACTGCCAGGCGGGTCATTCATCCTCACCTCATCTCATCAAAAATAGTTCATCATAAAACCATCACAGAATATCTTCATGGACAGTAGACTTAAGAGTTGATTGGCACTAAAGTAAACAAATACTTATATAAGATAATGTTATTGTGATTGTATGTCGAAACGAACATATCATTAAAAGTGATACTCTATTAACATTGGCTGATCATTGAAATCCTTTATGGAACCTTAACATTTAAATTAAATACGTTTTAAATAAATTAGAGTGTCTATTTAGATTTCAATTTCTTGGGTGGTGCCGACGCTGACTGCGTGGTCTTGAAGTAAAGCGCGTAGAACACGCCGGCAGCAAACACCACTATGGTGGATATCACGGCGATGTACTCGGCGCGGTTCCTACAGTAAATAATAAGTTAATTAACCAGCCGTGTCAAGTCAAGAGCAGCGCAATTGAGTGATTTCATTACTTTATCTACACCCGTATAGTAAATCCTCTTTATTGTATTCAAAACCCATACGTAAAACCAACTTTTCAATACACCCCTGCGCGTGGGTCATAATAAAATCAAATTTGATGTTATTTCGAGATCACGTAAAACTTTATATTACAGTAGCTCTAGTATAAGTTTTTTCGAAACATTAACTAATTCGAACGCGTTTGCGTTTTGTCTCAAAATGTATGAAAGTGGTATGAAAACGTGAACAGCGCCTCTGGTAGTCACTAGTGGAAACTAAAACAGCGAGTATAACATTTGTTGCTAACCGATGAACGCGCGTATTTCAAACTCGGTGAGAGCGTTTTCATACATTTTGAGACAAAACGCAAACGCGTTCGAATTAGTTAATGTTTCGATAAAACTTATACTAGAGCTACAGGTCCGGTATCTCGGTAAGCAAGCATGCTCCCGCCGGCTCAGCTGTTGCACATGGAACATATGAAAGAGGATTTAATATATGGATGTAGATAAAGTAGTGTATGCAACTGTTCATCATTAGGCCTTAAAACACTCGTGGGTCTTAGGCAGTGGTCCCACCAAGGCCGAGGAAGCGATTTAGCTATCGGCGATTTTCTCGCTCAAGAAACGAACAAAAGATGTAGATCCCGTGGCATTAAAAGTGACAGATATATTTATAGTTGATCGCCTGGCTGTTCACACTGCCTGCCAGGACTCTCTTCACTAGTTGATCGCAGCTAGGTATAAAAGCGAGCATCGCTCAGAGAAAAGAGGTACTTAGAAAATACTCACTCGAAAGGCGTTCCGCAGATGACGTACCACCAGGAGCCTGGCTGCGGCTTCTGGTCGCCGACGCAGTGGAAGCTGAAATATCCCTCGTCGAAGTCTTCGGGGCAGAAGTATTTGCGCTTCTGAAGAGTCTGAAACACAACGTTTACAAGTTAAATTTAAATAGGTATGCTTACCGTAAAGTCCCGTAACCTCGCCTGGGATATCAATCATCGCCTATTTTTAGAAAAGTTGAAATTCCCGCCTAGTTTTTAGGGCAGGTTCCACACAAAAGTACTAAATAGGAAGTATTTTTTATGCATTGCAATATTCTGGCATCAATTGCGTGTATTGTGGCTAACTTAACGCTGTTTACGATCAGTGCCGGTTTTTCTTCGAATTGAGAGCACTTGAACGTTACGCTACCTAACTTCTCCATCCATAGGTTTTTTTATTAGACTTATTTGGGAGTAGTTAAGGTTTGTAGCCGTAAAGTACGTCAAAAAAATATTAACATAGCTGGAGGCAACTATCGGCAGTATGTAGGCGAAGATAGCACATTACCCTTACTTCGCCTACCACCTTTGGAGTCAAATTGTGGCCATTCTATAGCGAAATTTGGAGCTTAAGTTGAAATCATTTCTGTTGAACGAATTGCACCAAAGCAATTCCTTCAATAAGCTACTTTACCGTTCAAACACTAAGTTTCAAAATCCAACAACATTTTAATAGAAATACGTTCAACAAACAGAATTTCAACTATACGGTAAATTAAAGGTCAATATATCGTAGATTAATTAGTTTTTTGATCTTAACAAGCAAAATAGCGTGTAAATACTGTAAATCTGTGAGAATTCTTCAAAAAAGTTCCAAAACCCAGGCGAAATTACGGGCTTGTACTTTGTACCTACGGTAAATGTTGTTTGATAGTTGATCTTGAAATGTTTCGTTATTTATTCATTACTTAAACTCTTCACCGCCAAATTATATCCCTTAAGCTGTCTCACGCGCCAAAGTCTATGTAGCAAAAGACTAAAAATGAACTTTACTGCTTGCTGCCTTTACATCGACTTGGTATGAAGTCATGGCTTGTGGTATTGACGTCAATAACGGCGAAAACGTTAAAGGGGAGGAGTTTGGAAAATGTATACCTAAGGTGACCTAAGACTAAATAAAACTCATTGGATTACATAAGCTTTAACCGAAATGTAATGAAAACGACATCGTTCTCTCACGACACGTCATGTCAGATAAATATAAATGTGGCTTTAGTATTATTAGGTGTTGTACTCTTGTACTGTACCTGTCCGAAAGGCGTAGTGAGCGTGGCGACCTCGTCGCAGCGGCCGACGGGCTCGTGCAGGCCCAGCGACCACTCGCGCTCGGGGTGGAAGAACATCACGAACGCCCAGTAGGTCAGGTAGTGCACCGCCAGCTGCAGCAGCAGCACGTAGTCGATCGCGGTCAATCTGGGGAACAGCAATTGGCAAACCCTAATCTGCGAACTGGGTACCCAATCACGTAGACCGGTAGTCGTGCACGCGTCCAAAGCAGGTAACGAATTCTAACCTTTAGTGGTACTTTTATTTCACGAGCGCGGGTGAGCAATGGATGCGTTGAGCTATACATGCACAGTGTCTATGTGTGCGTCAGCGTAGGAGCTATGAGTTAACATTGTCTATGTGTTCGTATGTGTCACAATTACAAGTATAGCTTACCCGCGCTCGTGAGGTATACGTTGTATTTGAGGTATTTCTATACAAAAACACACTTCGTGCCCATCATCATTTCAGGATCGCAAGTTAAACGTATGCCTCCCCTCGTGTTTTTGTAATGTTACCCAATGCTGAGGCGACACTGTAGGTAGGTAAGTAGTTATGTTTTTGTAAGCTTAGTCACCTCTCTTTAGTCTTTTCCCGGTCGCTCAGGAGTCCGTGCAGCACAAAGGCAGCGAAGACCGCGAACAGCATGAAGAAAGTGACCTCGGAGTGGATGTGGAGGTTGTCGTGCAGCGGGTGGTAGATGGGCACGAACAGCAGCACGCCGCCCGGCATGCCCAGGAGCGTGGCCAGCACCACCGTCTTCCATTCAGCCCTTTTACTGCAATCACAATTTACTTATTTATTTATCGTATGGCAATTATTTCGGACCGTGAAATCTTCGAGAAGACAGTACGGTTCCCAGTTTCCTTCACAATTCATGTCACGTCTATTGTTCGATTCATTACATGTAGGTTGGTAGGGGAGTTTAGTTCATTGTATTTTAAGCTCAAGGGGAAATTCGCTTTTAATAAGTTTATCGTGTACCTAAGTAAGTATAATTAGGTAGAACATAGACTACATAAGTAAGTAAGTAGAGTACTTTTTTAGTTATTAGGAATTACCTAGACCCTTAGACCTGCATCGTCCGTGTCAATAAACAGCTAAGATTAAAATGACTCACCCGGCAGAATCCCACTGAGCAACCTTAGGGGCGAGCCATTTTCTGATCGAATGGAAGAAGAAAACCAAGCTGGCGGCAAAAGTGGCGTGGAAGTAGTAGGAGTTCCACGGCACCCAGTAGTGACGGTCGAAGATGTTGGGGTCGGTGTCGTGCCAGGTCCAGTGCACGAACTTGACGGCGACGATATCGTATGGGATGTCGATGAGGACAGTCAGCAGGCCGACCGCGAACGGCTCTGCGTAGCGTGGCAGGTTCAGCTTCGACACGGCGTACGCGGCGTGGTAGATGAACGCTGGGTCTGCAATTTTAACAAATAGTATTTTTTTCAATGAGTGGAGGAATCGTCCTTGGATACTGCCGGCCCGGTTCCGGCCGCATGCCCGACTCAACTGGGAATTGGGCCAGTCGCCTACGGACTAAAACCTCCACCCGGTGCAGTGTGAGATGTTGCCCGAGACGCAGCGCTATCGGCATACGCTTTGTCTCTGTGTGTGTGTTGTAATGCTTCGAACAGTCAAGTTGTCCACTCACTTGAAAAAGCCTAATCCCAATAAGGTCTAGTTTCTCCTCGGGCTGGATGGTCAGACGGCAGTCGCTTCCGTAAAAACTAGTGCCTACGCCAAATCTTGGGATTAGGTAGCGAACCCCAGGCATCCTACTGGATACAACTGTACTGGGATAACGCTAGGACGATGATGAGGCTCACGACACATCACAGTACTTCTATAACGTAATAATACTATAATCTCGAAGCTGACTAGCACCATAGTTACACGGTCATTATTACTCACAATGTAGCGGTGTCAATATTTTCGTGGTATACAGAATTGTATGGATTTTACTTCAACATTCTATAATTAAATTATACATGGTAAGTACGTATTGTGATATGAGTGTATCGCGTGATAATAATCACCGTGTAACTAATGCAAAAGGAACAGCGAAGCAGAGTTCTGGCGTCCACGACGCTTCGACAGTAGTTACCTGAATAAACCTATGTACCTATAACGGATGTAATAACGGTTTTAAGATTCGTCCATTATACAGTATATCACCGGCCATTTCGAAATAAGTACCCGTGTGGCGAGAAGATGTTGATACCCGCAGGCTATCACGTAACTTTAATGTACTATAAAACGATATAGGTATATTTAAATGTAATTTTGAAGTACATATAATTCTATGAGATAATGTCGAAATGTGCCTAACGTTAGTACATAAAGTTACAGGATTAGGTACACTGGCCGCTCACATCAGTCAGCTCGGGACCAAGTAGGACGTTGTAAGACATTTCCGAAATGTCGTAAAAGATTAATACCTACAATTATTTGTACCGTCCCGTTTACTCATAATCTTATATCTTTAAACGAGCAATTCTTGTATATTTATTTATTTAAATAAAATAAATAAATATTTGTGGACAATCTTACACAAATCAACCTAGTCCCAAACTAAGCAAAGATTGTACTATGGGTATGGGTATGGGTATTTATTTATATATTTCGGGGATCTCGGAAACGGCTCTAACGATTTTGATGAAATTTGGTATGATACCTATTATTAATTTATAGGTTTTGACATACATAGGAAGATGATATGCAACGGCTGTCTGGCTCCAAGGAACATGACGGGTGTCTGCGAGTGCCAGAAGTTGTCGTATTCCGGAACCACGAAGTGCCAGAAGTTGTCGGCGTAGAGTCCGTGCAGCACCGTCACCAGCCAAAAGTACGGCCATCGTCCGCCTTTCCTGAAAGCTGTAAACAAAATCCTATAAATAGTCAAACCGACAGATAGATCGCTAAACTTAGGTAAGTGGCAGTGGGCGGGGCACATTGCACGCAGAACCGATGGCCGTTGGGGCCGAAAGAGTGGCGTGGCGACCACGGACCGGAAGGCGCAGCGTGGGTGACCCCCCACAAGGTGGACTGATGACCTGGTAAAGGTCTCGGGAGTCCGCTGGATGGGGGTGGCGCAGGACCGGTCATTTTGGCAGTCTTTGGTGGAGGCCTATGTCCAGCAGTGGACGTCTTTCGGCTGATATGATGATGATGATGATGAGGTAGATCAAATAGATAGTTACCTCTTACTTACAACCAGATCGGATATTTGATTGCATCCTCGGTTGCGATAAAATGCGCTGGCAAACAGCAAATCCTCAATAAGGGCTACCGTTTTTGTGCTCCCCAGTTGGCGTTACCGCCAGGGGACCTAATTTTGAAATGTGTTTCTACAGTTTAGTATAGTTTATTAGATATTATGTATGGTAGAAAATGATATCCTAATTAGATATTTACCCGCGTAGCGCACCCACAAACAATAAGATTATTAACATTTCGGGTGCATTTCGGAGACCGTGCATCACACTAGCGCTTCTAGTGGCGAATTCGGACGCGGCAGTCCTCAACGCAAGTTGCCAGCCTATCGATGTCCGTTTAACATCAGGCCAAACTTAGGCGTTAAAATAACTTATCTAAATAGGTAGGTACAATAGAGCGAAAAACGCGGCTCTCTTGTCGATGTACAGGATTTTGTTAGTGTTATCTAAATGTAGCATTCATAATAGTTGAGTGGTGCACACAGGTGCTTATCTATGTAGTAACAACAATTAAGCCAGGAAATCATATCGGAACCATTTTGCCGTTTTAATAATCAGTAGGTTAATGTTACTTATGTTACAGTTCAAGTACATACGTAAAAACTTACCATGAAGCAAAGTGACGAATCCTGCGATCAGGTAGACAGCCTGAGAGATGAGGTAAGTGGGTTGAGCCGCCCACAGTTGCTTAACATCGTTAGTATGGACCAGCCATTGCCACCACTGCGAAACAAAACGATGTACATTGACTCTTATCTTATGTAAAAGAAAATAAGTCATTCATTTTTTATAGAACAATCATTTTAAACCCGTATTTTCTTTGAATTGGGATTGGAGTGTCCATTACTGGTCCTTGTTACTGGTGGTGTCACCCTATCAATTTAATTAAACGACATACTTCACACCTGGCTCATAAATCATACTAGTCACAGTTCCATAGCAACTCAACCATTCGATAAGTGCAGCAGTTAATCTATAACGGTAGGTATAGAAGTGAAATCATACTGCAATTGTTGTTATAGGTTAGGTACCAGTATTACGTAGGTACAGTCAGGCAAGAAAATGGTCTCCCACTACCTTATGTACAAATAGAGTTGAAAAGTGCCATTTACCATTTTTTTTTATAAATTAAATAATGATTTTTGTCATGTTTAATGTATAGGTACCTATAAAAATTCAGTTTTTTAATTTGGACCAAATTTTCTGGCGGTGAGTATATGTGCACCCCATTTACTACCACCCACATGTATATGTTGGTATATTATATTTATAACGTCTTAAAGAAATGATAAAACATTGGCGGGTATGACCATATGGCAAACCGGTATTAAGCTAAAGAACAAATAAAATAGTTCGAAGTATTTCAAATATTATTCGTTACCAACCTATTGTGTCAATATATTTAACTACGTATTATACTAATTTAATTTATGGTAAAAAATTGGCAGTATTTCAGACTAAAGTTCGCAAGAGCATTAATGTGATTATTTTATTCGCCAGCAATACAGGTATAGATCTCACACACCTGGTTTCCATCAGCAATCACGCCAATACCTCGATAAAATAATACGATAATTATACGATAACTACAATACTATACTATCTAAGTTAAGTACTTACTGTCACTGTATTAGCCGCAGCCATCGTGACGTGCTGCGCTCGACTCTTGCTCCAAGAAAATGATAAAAAAAGAATTAATCATCCACTTGGTGCTGCTGAATATTAATAGTGTTGACTTGTTCACATGTAAATTGTATCGATAAAAAATATCCTAACAACGGATTGATTCTTTTTTCGGTACTGACCAAACATTCTTTGAGACAGTTCAGCGTCACCGGTCGAGGCTTGAAGTATTATCTTCATGCAGAAGTTAGATTCGTTGTAATAGATCAAGTATTGAGTATTAGGTATCATTGCTATGGTATGGGTACCTATCATCATAAAATCCATTTCGGTGGCGTAGGTACCAGTGGCGGAGGCGGAGCGTCCATACGATTCCCACCGGCTTGCCTAATATTCACTGTTCAGCCAGTTTAGCTCTCTTACTAGTGCTCATCAAGAATAAGAAAGGCAAATTATTTCCGGCTTCCCTAAGAATATTTTTGAAGCGCCGCCACTGGTAAGTACGTAAGCGCAGGTTCGTTAACCAATTGCGATCGAACAAATTTCTTTTTCATTTCTCATACTCTGAAAGTGGGTCATTGTTCATCTAAGTAGCGTGCTGAAAGTGGTCCATTTCTGCTCTACAGCAGAAAAGTATTAATTTTTTTTTATGGTGAATCGGAGTTAAATTGGGCAACGGCACTAACCTATACAGCTACATAGTACAGATTCTACAGAGATCTTATACTTGTTCAAATGCCTGATTGCTTACCATAAACAACCTCTTTAATTACTTTGTTTTTTTTTTGCCACAGTAGAAAGTAATATCAATAGTTTGTGGCAGATAAAAAAGGGAAACTATGACAAGGACAACAAATCATAGGTATGTCTATATATGTCTCTCTCTGTCGCTCTTATATAAAGTTGTATATGACCATCTTGTTCAGTAGGTATTAATTATTATTTTGATGTAGAGTCTAATTAGTCTGAGCGTAAGCCGATTATTTTTTTGTTAAAAATAAATGAAATAAAATGGTCCATACTCAAGCATCATTAACGCCTCGTCAGTCAACAGTTCCCGCCAAAATGTTATGTTCACTGAAAACTATTTGTGCATATTGTTATTGAATTGAATTTAACAAGTAGGTATTTCGCGTTGCAAATAACACAGTTCCTAATTTTTAGATAATGTCAATATTGTTTAACATCTTGTCTTTTGTGAAAAATGAAACGAAAATGTGCATACTTGTTTTTTTTTTTTTGTATACGAAGCTGGAGGTCCCGGGTTCGATTCTCCGTCAGGGCATTTATTTGTGTGATGAACACGTATAATTGTTGTGGGTGTTTCCTATGTATTCAAGTATTAGTAGAGATAGAGAGGCCAATTCGTCGAAAGTGCCTTATTAACCTTATTTACGATTTTCGTAGGACTGAAAAGGTTTATACCGACAAGTGGTATCGTTGGAATCGGCATCGTTCTACTGATTATCAAAATGCACGTTGTCGCTTCCTAAAGTGATGGAACGAGTTTTTATGACGTCATAAATTTCAAGGAATGAAAAATTAAAATTGTCAAAAATCTATCTATTGGGGTATCAAACGAAAGGGCTATATGAGCTGATTAGCTGATTCCAAAAATATACCACATTATTAGATTTCGGCCAGTGGTACCCTAAAAAATAAAGTTCATTTTTAAAACACACTAAGTTTGGTCTCTTCCTGACAGGAAACGGTTGAATGTTTTTTTTTAAATATACTCTGTACGACTAACTGTATCATTAATATTTAAACGCAATGAAAGGAGTTCGGAGAAAAATCACTATACGTGAACCGCAGTCAGGTCTACAAATGCTAGTTTTGCTGGTTTAAATTAATGAAATAAATGGTAGGCATTCATATTTTCCCAACTCCTTTCATTGCGTTTATATATTAAGGATACAGTGAGTCGTTCAGCATAAATTTAAGAAAAATTCATTCAAGCATCTCCTGTTAGAAAGAGCCCAAACGAGGTGTGTTTTGAAAACGAATTTCATTTTTTACGACACCAGTGGCCGAAATCTAAAGGTGTGGTATATTTTTAGAATCAGCTCATGGAGCCCTTTCGTTTGATACCCCACTCGATAGGCTTTTAAAGAAAAATTGTTTATTTTTCATACATAATACCTACTTATGACGTCATAAAAACTCACTCCACTACTTTAGAAAGCGACAACATGCGTTTTGATAATCAGTAGAGGATGCTGATTCCAACGATACCACTTGTCGGTATAAACCTTTTCAGTCCTACGGAAATTGCGTTTTGCCAACTTGGCCTCGCTACTATATGCATTTATCCATGTCCCGTTAGTACAAGTTTTGCTTGGTTTGGAACTAGGTCGATTTGTGTAAGTTTGTCCACAAATATTTATTTATGTTTAAATATTTTACTTTCCTCGTATTCGAAATGAAAAGCAGAGTGTTTAACTCAGGTGAAACCACCCATTTCAACCCTTGGTTAACAATCTACTATTCCTGTAAGTACCTAATGGCAAAATACCTACTGCACTTGATGCTTTTAGATGAAAGTTATATGAGGGTAGTTAGGTAAGGTAAAGGTACCTACTATTAGGCCGTGGGCGTTGCGTCATTGTCTGCAGGTCAAATATTATCATCGATATTATTTTCATGAATCATTGGACAACTCTACAGGCTTATCAATTGTTGTTGCGCCCGCTACGTGTCTCCAAATTTATGCCAACACGAGTGCCACATGTTACATACGTAGGTACAACATTGACATCGAAACACCTAGCCGCTGTGCAAATACTGGCCGCCCATTGTCTACGGCGCTATAGGTTAAAAGGATATTATTGAGCATGTAGGTATAGTTGCCCAATAGTAACTTATCTACACGAGATATGACCCAATCATTGAAGTATCCACTAGCAATATGAAAATTCTAGTCTTTTTCTTCTCTGACAAATTAAAAGCAAATTTGACTTCATGGGGCGCCTAACGGATTAAAGAACTTCCATCTTCATTAATAGATTCGACATTTTACAGAACCTAAAATTAACAGTGAACCGTATTTTTACCATTGAAAATGGTTAATCAGATGCAAATCGCCTGAGACGTATTTTGGCCATAGCTTCGAGGATTTTGGGAGGATCGAGATGAGAATAATAAGAGTTGAGGAATATATCGAGACAAGTGCGAGCGTTTGAAAATCGTGAAAATTTTTTGAAAATCGGTTTATAATTGTGTCCCTTTAGATTTAGTATTGTAGAAAAACGAGTATTTATTTCCATATATAAAAAGTGATGTAGCTTCTATGATTATTGACCATGCCATGCCATTGCCATGGTGATGGTATTGATAGATGCGGATGCAGGCGTGAAGTGCATTCGAGTTGGAATTTTGAAAATCGGTTACAGAAGATTACACACCAAGGGGATAAAGCATTGTTATAATTCCTTATTATTCAGCTTGTAAACTGTTATTCTAGATAAAAAGAAATATTGTCGTAAATTTTTGTTCATTTTCAATGCTCCGATTCTTGCGGGACTGCGAAATCTGTGAATTTTTTTTAGTAGGTATTTATAATGATAGGAAAAACATGAAAATATAATTGTTCAGTCGCAAAATCGGCATGTGCTGATTTTGCGACTGACCATAAAACCTCGCACTCGTCGCAGGATAGATGCATTTGAGATGTGGTGCTGGCACTGCTGGCACAGAATGCTCCGAATCTCATGGACTGAACGCCGCACTAATGTATATCTATACAGCCAGTTAGTGACTACACTAAATTGTGTAGTCACTAACTGGCGCAATTGCCCTATAGCATTGCTTTTAAAGTACCTTTATTTGTATTTAGGTAGTACCTACTTTTTGAATCAGTTGCAATAAAAAAAGTAAATATAAGTAACGAAACTAACGTCTAAATTTGGTCTAAATTAAGTATATTCTGAAATTATGAACTATAAGAAGTAGCTCCCAATTCCAGAGAGGTGACGCTACGCTACCAGTCTAGTGGGACATGGAATTGTGATAGGGGTCCCGGGTCCCTAGCTGGCAGCGTCATGCTTGATAAATTACTTACTTAATTCTTTGGCCAAAATAGCTGGACACGTAAATAAAATAATAAAAAAAAATACCAGGCATCCCAAGATTCCCAAGTCAAATAAGGCGGGGTGGCAGATAAATGAACGTCAAAGGGAGTGTTGCTAGAACATATAATGTTGCCGCGTTTGGTAGATTGGTAATTTTCGGAATATATATCCCGATTTTCGGAATAGGGTACTTTCGGTAGTGAAAAATAAAGTATGAAATTTGATAAAAATAAATATTTATGTAGAAATATACTTTATCTACACACATATCATAAATCCTCTAATATGCGTTCGGAAACCGTAGAAAATGACTCTCATTTCAACATTCAATGAATTCATGGCAATTTTCTTATCTGTGGCTAAGGCTACACAGTAATATAATTTTTAATTTTAATCTCATATATGATGTTAAAATATTAAACGTCAAACAAAACTGTCAAAATTTAAATGTCAAAGTTGTAGAATAGGGTTCTAGTATCACTGAAAATTCAAATTCAGTTGATGCGAAATGTCAGCTCGATGTTTTTTTAGTATATATCGCACGAAATTTGAGCTAGAACGTAGAACGACATGATCACATCAGAATAGGGACTCTTTACTTTTTAAAATAACATTCAGGTATCGGTTGCCAGTTCTGATTTCGATATTTCCGCAACCGTGCAAAAAAGGTTGTATTAACACAATAATTATATTTATTTACTACGGTTTCTGAACCCATCTTAGAGTAGTTATAATATGTGTGTAGATAAAGTAATGTATGCAACTGTACATAATTAGGCATTAAAACACTCGTGTGACCTTATTATGAAACTCGCCTTCGGCTCGTTTTATAAAACACACTCGTGTTTTAATGCCCCTCATTATGTACCAGTTGCATAAACTACTATAATATTCTGATTTTGAGCCATAAAAGTACATTATTGTTTTATTACATTGAAATTAAAGTTTTAATTTGTATATCACGTGACCTAAAACACGAGCCGCCATGGTGTGACTAGGGAGTGCAATCTTGCAGCATAATCTGCAATATCGGTATTTGCAAGATTGGAGAAGTGTAATCTCGCAAGATCTCGATATTTTGCGAGATCTCGCAAATCTACAAATTACTTTAAATTATTATAACTATTCCATTTTAATTCGGTATAATAACTGTTGCTACCATTTGATTATTTAAAAAACATATAACTACGCCAACTTTTCCCTCTCCTGAATTATTTTTTTTCTAATACTTCTGTTTCTCAAATATGTAATGGACCAGTTCCACTTGAAGGACTTTCTTATGACGGGTTTTTATTTCAAATTCTTGATTATGGGAGAGCTTACCATCAAAACTTATAATTATTTCCACAAAGTAAAAAATCAAAGTCATATTATGTTATTCTGAAATGAAGATTACAAAATTTCATATTTTTTCGATAAAGATGCTGTGGTAAAGTGGTGACTAGTGGAAAAATAAGGATGTCTTAGTGACTAAATTTATCTATTTTTTTTCTCAAATTTAATATGGATATTGTAGAATTTACTCTTTATGTCCTGCGAATAATTATAAGTACTTATATTCTTTTCCAGCATTAAAATTGTAATAGTTTGTGCATAAACTGGTTACAAAAGTATGAAGTAATTTTTATAGTTTCAATAGTTTACCTTTACTAAGGCAAGTCATCATTATTCGGCGCTCTCAGAGTTAACTCAGCCAGCTTCTGTGCTTATTAGTGTTGGTAGGTTTTATTACTTTCGTACCTACCATGAACAGCAAAGTGGTTTCAGAAGTGATAACTAGATAATATCGATTTCTCTTTGTCACAATACTTAAGGCCCGGGGTACTGTGAATGACCTTGACCACTTAACGACTGCCGATCATAGATATAGTATATACTCTGTAGTTATAGATGCGCCAACAAGCGACCGGGGCTATGTCTTTCTCATATTATGACGTCAAAATATGGGGATACCATGGTTGCAAAAAATTACCCCAAAAATTTAGTCGGATAGTACTTAGTTACAAGTGATCAAATTCCATAGTGACTAAGTCGCCATTTTGACTCACTAACTAAATTTACACAACATCGTAGGCGATATCGTAAAATAAGTGATCTCGACCGGCCACTTTTTTTGGGATAATCTTACCTATAAATACATAGTCACCGGTTATCACCGTTGCATCAAACGGCGATTTCACTGATCCAAATCTATACATTTTGTTCTCGCCGCTCGCCGCTGGTCGCTGGCCTTCCTGCTCGCCGCTTGACTTGCTGGTCATCACGTCACCCAAAGAACCATGCTAAATGTTTAAGTCTCTAGACGATGAAAGTAGTAAGTAATGTAACCAGATAGTGCTTACTATTTCCATGCCCCTTTTTGTCTTTCACAGATAAATTATGTAGTTGTTGGAATAAAAGAATAAACTTCAATTTAGAACAGGTAATTTATTTACAATAATATATTACATTTATAACTTTATTTTTCAATAAATAAACAAATATGTAATAAGCAGTTATAGATTATTTTACCCAATTTAATTTCCTGTTCCCTCAGTCCTGAAATCCATTTTTTCGGGATTCATCCTCTGTTGAAAAACTGAAAAAATCAAATTACTTGAAATTCCCGAAACGTGGGGTAATCTTTAGGGGTTTTTTTATTATTTGTTGGTATCCCGAAATCGAATTATAAACCGACTGAATGGTGGGACATCAATGCTAAGCTGGCTTCTATGGTAGATTTCTACTACGCGATTTGACCGGTTTGTATGTCAAATGTTTGGAGGTTATTTTTTAATTAATTCACATATTTTTCCTATTTCATCTATTGTCTCATGATATAACTAATGATTTAGCTCAGTAATTTGGTTCCGGTGAGATTTTAGAAATAAACACGGGTCCAAAATTCAAAGAAAATGTACTTACGCATGGAATGTAACATCCGCCTTTTTTCGGTCGAAATTGCTTTTACAGCCAAACACTGAACACCCCACCATGTTTGCACTGAACAACCAAACACTACGGATCTGATGATTGGTAAATTATTATTCATTTAAACCAAATTCATCATTAATTTTCCACTTATATATTGCACTGCAAAATATTGCCACTTTGTTTAGCAATCTTCTTGACACTAATGACAGATTACTTTTACCCGACCATGAAAAAATGTCCGGTCGGTGATAAGGACAAAACATCGCACTTTTTCCTACTTCCTCTCATAGGAATCGCAATAAGGCTATCTTTCTCTTACAAAGCGTGTCAGGCCCTTGCTGCCGATGGCCGACCCAAGCGACATCTGTTCAACAATGATCGCGTTAGCTCGATTCGCTTGTAAACGGGCTGCCTTGATAATCAACCTGTTCCGCTGTTGCGTCAGTAGATGGCGCTCGGATTGCCTGGTGAACTACGCAGAGTAGTGTTTGTATCAGATGAAACAATATGAAGACTGAAGAAACATTCATATTTGGCTCGTTGTTTTTTGTTGTATAGTTGACGAAATATAAGCTGCCCCGATTCCTCGAACAACTTGTATGGCGAATCGGTGCAGCTTATATTTCGTCAACCATACCTACTACGTACTACGTAGTAGCAGTGGCGTGCACAGAGTTTTTAGACAGGGTAGGCAGATTTAAAAAAAGCCACGAATATTTATTATTCGCAGGTAGTACCACCTATTAGTTAGTGTCAAATTTACGATTCATATTCCTTTACTAATGCACTAATTCCAAATCAACGGTAGTGAGATCAAATTGAGAAAGGGTAGTGTACCTACTATCCGTTCTCAATGGAGAATGTCAATAGGTCTGCAAAATCACTTGAAAGTTTGTTACGGTAAAGCTTTCATTCATACAAATACATTAGTTTTTGTTTCATTCAAAAATACCAAGTAGTTTTGATTTTACATGCATTTAAAGTGAGTCCCGCTAACCGCGTGTGACGTCATTTTGCAACGCTAGTCTAGTACGTACGGAAGCGCGCGAACGGAGTGAGCACGTGTATAGCGAGTGTTGCACTATGACGTCACGAAGGCGGGTCGTCGCGCGTCACTTTAAAATTCAATATCTTGGAAACTAAAGGACGTATCGAAATAATTCCTTCACATATATTTTTTATTTTCAACAAAGAATACAGAAAAATGGAATTCTAAATAAGTTAGGTACCATTAGGTACTGTACGAATATCGTTAGTTATTGAATAAAGTTTTCCTGTGATGATGATTATAAAAAAAAGGTACTTACTGGCTTTACTTCGCCAAATAAAGTTTCCAGAAGAACACACGTAGTAGGACTAGTAGGTACGGTGAACCAATTTGATTTCTAGGCCACTTGGTACCTTGTCACATTGATATTAATATGATAGCTCTAGCGGCTATAATATTGATTCTAACTGCGACAAGGTACGAAGTGCCCCAGAAATCAAATTGGTTGACTGTACGTACCTATTTATGATCTAAACAGAATTTGATATTTATTATTGCGATAATAAAAAAAAGCCAATAAATGCTTTTATTGGAATATAACTTTTTTTTAACCAATCAGATCACACACAAACTCATAACTCCCACGGGAGTGATAAAATTCCATAATTCCCGCGGGAGGTAAATCTGCTATAATTGCTTTATACGCACGCGTGCAATAACACACTTTACGAGCAAGTGTGTGTGTTCAGATAAAATATTGCTCTTACGAGTATATGAAGAATTTACTTACATATTTTTTACAATAATTAAGGGATATGCAAAACCGTACAATTATTAAGAGTGTACAATCGAGGTCATAAATATGTTTTCACACCACCTGGTGGACAATGCCCAGTTATATATCAATGCAAACCTTACCGAAAGCAAATCATGCTTACCGAAAGCAAACCATGATAACCCTAGTTTGCCGGGTTGTAATATTACTTATATACTGAATCTCATTACAACCCTCGGGTAATAATGTGATATCACTTTTCATAGTTGCTATTGTTATTCCCTTAAAGTCTAATTTCGTTAAGTCCGCACGGCGGCGAGCAGACGGCATACCGGCGCCGTGTTTTGTTTTGTTTGGAACGCCGCGTTCGAAATAAAACACGGTACCGGTGCGCTGATAAGTTGTTTTTTTTTTCAAATGAGTTTATAACTAGTATTTACAAAAACGAACTGTTTTAAATACACTATTATTCTGTTTTTACTTACTTACGGTTCAGGTTCAATGGATAAATTGTCATTTGGTGGACCATCATCAGATTCAGATTCATTTATTTCATTAATGTAATTTACAATATAAGTTTGCATCGATGTCAAAAATATAAGAATTCACATAATGATCGTCAAGTTAGATATAAATAAATAAAGAGAATAATGAAAAAAAAAAAAAAAAAGAAACGAAAATATTCTCCTAATAAGGATCTTCTTAACATAATTGAATACGCGCGCGACGACCGCTTTAGCTTAGTTGGTAGTGACCCTGCCTACGAAGCCAGTAGCTCTAGTATAAGTTTTTTCGAAACATTAACTAATTCGAACGCGTTTGCGTTTTGTCTCAAAATGTATGAAAACGCTCTCACCAAGTTTGAAATACGCGCGTTCATCGGTTAGCAACAAATGTTAAAATACTCGCTGTTTTAGTTTCCACTAGTGACCAACTGACCACCAGAGGCGCTGTTCACGTTTTCATACCACTTTCATACATTTTGAGACAAAATGCAAACGCGTTCGAATTAGTACCTAAGTTCATTTATTACCAAATTATGAGATAGACTGTGAATAAATCACCAAAATAACGTCATCATACAATCCGAAAGATACCCTACGTGATATAATTATAAAATAACAAATTAAAATAAAACTAAAACTAACCTAAAAATAACCTAAATATACCTAATAAAAACCCTAATCTAAAAAACCGCCAGTGGGTAACGTTCCCAAAGTGCTGGGCGAATTAGTTAATGTTTCGAAAAAACTTATACTAGAGCTACAGGGCATTTATTTTTGTGATGAGCACGAATATTTGTTCTTGGGTCTTGGATGTTTTCTATGTATTTAAGTATCTATTTATCTATATAAGTATGTATATCGTCGCTTAGTACCCATAGTACAAGCTTTGCTTAGTTTGGGACTAGGTTGATTTGTGTAAGATTGTCCACAAATATTGATATCGATATTGAATACAAAAATTATAGTATAGGTACAAATTGAATTAAGGACAACGATGGCAATACAAATAAATAGCGAAGTCAAATCAAATATCATTTTACAAACGTAAACAAATGTCAGGATCCTCATGATCATTTGCAAAATGAATCGGAGTAGTATTGAAACAACAAGTGTTATACGGCCTCTTAAAACTCCAACTATAATAGATAAGTATAAATAAAACTGTCTTACAGGTTGTATGTCTCTATGTGTCCGCACTACTCTGTGCAACGGGAATCGGCTCAAGCTCGGTGCAAACTTCCAAACTCAGTGAACGAATATAAACATGGAAGCAGCCTCTGAGAACTTTGGCGTTGAATTTATCGGGACACTTAGCACACAAACACAAATACACACACATTTAAATACGACGTTACGTATATACAGAGATATAATACGAAAACGATAACAAAATAATAGTTATCTCTTTTACACTAATTGTAAACACTTGCGCGTGACTGAAATGGTTGTATAGACAATAACTGCCAATCAGCAACTTAATCCGCCAATGAGCTTCTTGCTGCAGGCGCTAGCAGCAGGCCGTACGCCACGGATCTGTGCCGTCACGAATCATATTTGATAGATGTCAATGAGAATTCATGGATAGGTTCATGCAACAGATTATAGACAGTCAAATAATTCATCAATATTTTAATTTTCGGCACGTTGAAAGAAAACAAAATAAATAGGTTAACAGTATTGTAATAAAATTGCTGATTAATTTGTATTATTTATACTTTTACACTCCGTTTTTTCGACCGTTTGTCTATATTATAATAATACATTATTAATAAATTAATAATAAATCCATATCTCAACCACTTCCAGACATCTGACTGAGTTATTCCACGGGATAAAGCTATATTATGTCCTTCCTAGGGTCTCGAATATCTCCATACCAACATTTATCACAATCGGTTCAGCTGTCTAAGCGTGAAGAGGTACGTAGGTAATAGATAGTGAGACAGAGTACTTTCGCATTTATAATAATTAGTATGGATGTGTACAGCCGGGCAGTGCGTACCCATTTACTCATGTTCACGTACAGTCAGCAACGTTTACGTCGATGCAAATAGAGGGGCTAAAATATATCTGAATACACCTTTACGTATGAGTGGCAGAGGAAGTAGATTGCACAGGGATATCCCTGTGTCCCTGATTTTATTTCACGGACCCTGTAATGTCGCACATATGTGCGACATTACAGGGTCGGTGAAATAAAATATTGTCTTATTATTATTATTTTTTCAATTTAACAATTGTTTAATACAATAAAGGGGTCCGCCAGTCTCTTGTCGCTTGTCGCTTGGCCGCATTCGTTATTACCTAAATATTCCTTGCGCGTTCTTAATATTAAGTGCTATGACTCTCCCATTTCTCCTTCTACTTTGTGCTTGACTCTTATGTGCTTGTGCTAATTATAAGTGCTTGAAATACTTGAAACATTTAGTGCACAAAGGACTGGCTTGTTTACATTCTGCATCGCCGTGTACCTATTCCCTCAAGTAAGTGCGTGAATTAAGACCTTACACAATCTAGCCACAAATACTTTGATGCATTTCATAAAAAATGTAATTACTTCATTTGGCATAATATCATCCCTATACAAAATATTGATCATAATATTTTTTTAAGGTTTTACTAACGTTATCGATTTACTTACACGTGGAAAGTGATTCCCTTGTCTTTGTTACGATCCGTATGATTCCTGCACCACTTCACAAATTCACAACACATGAAGGCATCTTAAATTGTAAAAATCCTTGATTTTTTCATTGCGTTTCGACATCCGCTATTCACTGGGATGACAGTTGAACTAAATTCGTGCCGGGCCTAGTTATTAAGGACCTGCCCCACTGGGGTTAGTTTGCGTTGCGTCAAAATTTAGCAGGCAGAATGCTTCTATGTTTATATTCGTTCACTGCGTAACAAAGACAAGGGAATCACTTTCCACGTGTAAGTAAATCGATAACGTTAGTAAAACCTTAAAAAAATATTATGATCAATATTTTGTATAGGGATGATATTATGCCAAATGAAGTAATTACATTTTATTTATTTACAATTAGTGTAAAAGAGATAACTATTATTTTGTTATCGTTTTCGTATTATATCTCTGTATATACGTAACGTCGTATTTAAATGTGTGTGTATTTGTGTTTGTGTGCTAAGTGTCCCGATAAATTCAACGCCAAAGTTCTCAGAGGCTGCTTCCATGTTTATTTCGTTCACTGTTGTTACGATCCGTATGATTCCTGCACCACTTCACAACACATGAAGGCATCTTAAATTGTAAAAATCCTTGATTTTTTCATTGCGTTTCGACATCCGCTATTCACTGGGATGACAGTTGAACTAAATTCGTGCCGGGCCTAGTTATTAAGGACCTGCCCCACTGGGGTTAGTTTGCGTTGCGTCAAAATTTAGCAGGCAGAATGCTTCTATGTTTATATTCGTTCACTGATATAACGACACCGCTATCCTAGGACTAGCTTTAGTTTAGAGGTTTAGTTAGACGCTGTTTCGAGCTGTTGACAGCCCGATACATCCCGCTGCTTTTTAGGGTTCCGTACCCAAAGGGTAAAACGGGACCCTATTACTAAGACTCCGCTGTCCGTCCGTCTGTCACCAGGCTGTATCTCATGAACCGTGATAGTTAGACAGCTGAAATTTTCACAGATAATGTATTTCATGTTGCCGCTATAACAACAAATACTAAAAACCAGATTAATATTTATTTATTAGATTAGATTAGATTCGATTTATTTATTTCATAATATAAAAATACAATATAAATTATCCTAAGTAAATTTATACGACTTTATATTATGATCGTCAAATAATTATGGAAATGTCAATATCTTAATCAATTATATATACAAAATTTCGAATTGTTGTCAATATTAAAATTTACAATTTATACATGTCAAAATTTTCAAATTAATTATTATACAATATATTAATTATTGTACAATATTTATTGAAATATAATTTAACAACATAACAGCTTAAGCCATGGCGTTGATAAATTTAAATGTAGGTATCTTAATCTATTTACACATTATTATACAACAAAGAACAATACATTTATGGGTAATTTTCACAGAAATTTAAAAGGGTGGAGCGAAGTCTACTCCATTTATGGGTAAATAGGTCGCAATCTGGTGCATAGGACATACATTGATTGAGGAGCGCCTGCGCTCTAACAACAGGCGAGTGCTCGTGCGCCGCCGTGCGAACCGCCTCCCCCGCCAGGAGGCGGTGACCTCGGGCCCGCAGATACTTGTCCGGAACATTCAAGCAACATGTTCTTGAGACCAAATCAGGACAATCAGACTCGCCTCTCATGATCTGGCAAGCAGTGGTCAAAAGCTCGAAACAGCGTCTTACCTCTAAGGAATTGGAGCCCAACATTCCGAGTAGATATTTGGTGGGGTATAGGAAGGGGTAATATCCGTACATTTTCTTGTAGAGAAAGCGGAATGCTTTCTGTACCTTCTCTACAAGAAGTATGTACGATTTTTCATGCGGACTCCAAATGATAGACGCTGATTCAATTTTGCTTCTGACCAGTGATATGTATAACAACTGCACTACTTTGGGATCACGAAAATCTTTTGCGTTACGCATAATAAAACCCAGCCTCTTATAGCAGCCTCTTATATGTAATATAAATATCTAAGGGGGCTCCCATACAACAAAAGTGTTTTTTTTGCCGTTTTTATAGATAATGAATGGTACGAAACCCTTCGTGCGCGAGTCCGACTCGCACTTGGCCGGTTTTCAGTTAGGATTATGAGAATTGAGCTGGCAACAATTACGAACTGTCAAATTGTCAATTAAATGTCAATACTTATTATTAAAAAGAAAAAATAAAAATGTTCCGAAGTTTGTGCAAAGTAGCCCGGGATTTTACTTATCTTAGGAGTAAATATCCAAAAAATCTGTTCATAAAAACTAATACTACATATGCAAACACCATTAACAGACACTCACAGAAGAAAGAACCGGTCGAAGTTGTGAAATGGGTTTTATTGGTGAGGTTAACTTTATTCATAACTTGAAAACTGAAACAATTAAACCAACAGTCGTAAAACAACTTAACTATATTTTGAAATACATACTCTGCTGTCCAAAACTGTACTCGCACAGATCTTCATACATACGTATGCAAAACTACCATGTAATCACCTTTCAAATTTTCTTCCATACAGTTACAGCCTGATGTGCAGTAGCTAGTAAATATGGAATATGTTACTAACGTCAACGTCGTTGAGGTCCCCTGGGTACTGCTATGTACCCAGGAGATGCTAATGGAGACCCTGTACAATGTTTTTCTTTATTAATACACTGATTTATATATTTGAAGCAGAATGGGGAAAAGTGTGACCATTTCATTGTTCCTTTTTAAAGAGTTTATGTTCCAGGTTATACCAGTAACTTCATTTGGTCTGGGCTGCTGGCAAGTGTACCGTCTTCAATGGAAACTGGAACTTATAGATATTCTTCAAGCTAAATCAAATTCCACCCCAGTCCCAATGCCAACAGAGTGAGTAGGAGGGAATGATAAATAATAATAACACCTTGGTGGATGCTGTCTCTGTGTGCATTCTATGACATGGAGACCGGGCAGGCCAGCATCAGCTTAGTTTACACCTGTGTTTCATTCAATTGATAAAAGGGCTTCAATGTGCTATCTTCACAAACCTCCCAAATGTATGGTACAACACCATTGTCCCCCCATCATCATTATCATCATTTTCAGCCTGTAATCGCCCACTGCTGAGCATATGCCTCTCTTCGAGTATGCCACTCGTCCCGGTCTTGAGCCAGTCTTATCCAAGAGTGACCCGCGATCTTCCTAAAATATCATGTCCACCCATAGGCAGGAATTTCTATTCTAATTATAGAGAAATTTCCGGGTGACCGAGCTTTGCTCGGCGTTTCTCCGTGCATGAGGCCTAGCTAGATCGATTGCTCGTCCCCGACTTCCACATACCAAATTTCATCAAAGTCGTTAGAGCCGTTTCCGAAATCCCCAAAATAAATAAATATACAAGAATTGCTGGTTTAAAGATATATGAATTGTTGTAGCTTTTCAAAACTGGAATCAATGGAGTATAAGCCAGTCAAAGTGAAAGGTGAATTCCTCCATGACAAAGAGATACTAATAGGACCACGAGCACTGATTGATAATGCACACTACAGGTCTGGGTCTTTGGTGTCAGATCCAAAGAAAAACCAAGGATGGCTTGTGGTTACTCCATTTAAATTATCAGACACCGGGTAAGTTTTACATGTCTAAAGTCTATCAAGTATAGGGTTGCCATATGGAAAATTGAAATGTCCTGATAAAAATCCGGACATCGCCCTAAAAATCCTGACATTTCTTCTAACAAGGTGCGAAACTTCGGTTGCCTCGAAAAAAAATATTTAATTTGGTTTCTAATATCACTGTGCAAAGTGGCTTGCTTTCATCAAAAAGTGCAGGACTTTTTTCATATCCCATATGACTATGACCTCGACAATTCAATATCATACTCGTAGTTCACAAACCTATTTATACTTGTTTTGCCGTTTTAGCAAGGAATTTGTTTTTTCTTTTACTTTAAAAAAAAAAAAATTCAAAATGTGCTGAGCGCGCTGTGATAAATTTGGCATGCATGGGGACTCGCGAATTTATTGAGATCAACTTTGGCTGTAATTTATCCTATTTTATATTGTTTTCGAATAAAGTATTACTATTTTTGTTGATTACTTACTAATTTATCATTACGTTTATTAAAACTGTGTAAACGTTAAAGTAAATGTATCGTAGAAACATTTTTTTTTAATAGGGTCATTCCTAAAAATCCTGACACTTGCCAAGTCCGGCCGCAATCCGGACAAAGGGTCAAAAATCCGGACATGTCAGGACAAATCCTGACGTATGGCAACCCTAATCAAGTATAGCTTGTATTGTTCTGCTTATGCAACCAGGTCATGTTACCGACAACAAGGTTTTTTCAATTAAAGAGAAAAACAGGTCTGTATTATATGCAATTTCTTTTAGTAGTCAGTCAATTGATAGAAATCTACTTAGAATACGAGAAAATATCCATTTAGTTCATTAATTACAAGTGGTTGCAAAAATAATGTTATCCTAAATTGCCACACAATTATTTTATCATAAGTCATTTCAGTGAGGTGATCCTAGTTAATCGTGGTTGGATACATCAAAGTATGCGGCCTAAAGAAAAACGTGAACCATCCATGATAAAGGGCCAAGTGGAGTTGACGGGGGTAGTAAGACTCACAGAGAAGAGGGCACCTTTCATGCCCAAGAACAATCCTGCAAAGGGGTCTTGGTTTTCTAGGTGAGTTATAGCAAAGTATTGGTTGATTTTCATTTCATGTAGTGCTATGAACAACAATTTGTGAATTAATAATTGTGAGCATGAAGTTTAATTTGATATTCTATCTTACCCCATTAACACTTATTGCCGTTCTTGTCGCGGTGGGCCCAACAGCTCACGTTGTATGATCTAGATCTAGGCCCTGGCGTTAAATAAGTAAGGTGACCAATACTTTTTGTTGTTTCAGAGATTTGGATGCCATGAGTGCATATTTAGGCTGCGCTCCGGTGTGGCTCGACGCGCGAGGCATTTCTGACCCCCTGGAGGGCTGGCCCATACCCAACCAGACTAGAGTCACTTTGAGAAACGAGCACATGTCCTATGTCATCACTTGGTACATGCTATCCGCTTTTACGGGTGTAATGTGGCATAGATTTTTTATACGGAAATTACCGCTGTTGTAAATTTTTAAGTATCTAAATTCAGTCATTATTTTTCTTGTAAATTAAATAGAAAGTTAGATCTTGTAATTATAACTATTCTTGTGAAATATAAGATTAACCTAACTAAATATATGTTGTATAGATAATGTTGTTACTTTTTCTTACTTACTGACCTTAGTGTGACAGTATGTAGCAGCGAAAGTGGCCAAAAAGAATTTAACACCATACAAAATATATGGTGTACCCGTGTACCGACTAGTCACAGGGTGAGCTTGTTCGAACTATGTCAATAGTATCAGTATTGACTGAGTACCCGGCAGTGGGACATATTTATCGAAGTTCGAATAAGCTCACCCCATCACTTCATTTGGGAATATGCATTATTTTTTCGAACATGTGTTTAGAGCGGCAAAAGTTTATATGGAACAACTACAATTAGAAGAACACGAAAGACAAAAATGGGTGTCAAAGTACAGCGTAACTGCCGACCCCTGAAAACGTCCAATACTAATTGAGCGTGTATAACGAATATAATACGAATATTGTCAGCACAGTGGTAATGATTAGCAACTATATAGGTAACGTAATAGTAGAGAGGCCAATTCGTCGAAAGTGCCTTATTTACGATTTTCGTAGGACTGAAAAGGTTTATACCGACAAGTGGTATCGTTGGAATCAGCATCGTTTACTGATTATCAAAATGCATGTTGTCGCTTCCTAAAGTAGTGGAGTAAGTTTTTATGACGTCATAAGTTTTATGTATGAAAAATAAACATTTTTTCCTCAAATACCTATCGAGTGGGGTATCAAACGAAAGGGCTTCATGAGCTGATTCCAAAAATATACCACACTATTAGATTTCGGCCAGTGGTGCCGTAAAAAATAAAGTTCATTTTCAAAACACCAATTTTGGTCTCTTCCTGACAGGAAACGGTTGAGTTATTTTTATAGGTATACGCTGAACGACTTACAGTATCATTAATATCTAAACGCAATGAAAGGAGTACGGAAAAAAAACACTATACGTGAACTGCAGTCAGATTTACAAAATGCTAGTTTTGCTGCTTTAACATAATGAAATAAATGGTAGGCATTCATATTTTCCGAACTCCTTTCATTGCGTTTAGATATTAAGGATACAGCGAGTCGTTCAGCATAAATTTAAGAAAAATTCATTCAAGCATCTCCTGTTAGGAAGAGCCCAAACATGGTGTATTTTGAAAATGAATTTTATGTCACACCTGGCCATAAAGTGGCCATTATCGCACGCTCCGCGCGCGAAAAAACCCACTTCCTGGCCAGGGGGTGACATAAAATTTTGTACTTACCACGGGCGATAATAAAGAAAGCCTTAGATCGCATATTTATCGCCCTTGCCTTCGGCTCGGGCGTAAAATACCTGCGATCTGAGACATTCTTTGTTTTATCGCCCTTGGTAAGTAATGTACTATTATTTTATACGACACCAGTGGCCGAAATCCAAAGGTGTGGTATATTTTTGAAATCGGCTCATGAAGCCCTTTCGTTTGATACCCCACTCGATAAATTTTTGAAGAAAAATTCTTTATTTTTCATACATAAAACTTATGACGTCATAAAAACTCACTCCACTACTTTAGAAAGCGACAACATGCGTTTTAATAATCAGTAGAGCATGCTGATTCCGACGATACCACTTGTCGGTATAAACCTTTTCAGTCCTACGGAAATTGCGTTTTTTCAACTTGGCCTCTCTACTATAAGTTGACTGGTAAAACTCGTATAAAAACCGGCCAAGTGCCAGTCGGATTAGCGCACGAACGAAGGGTTCCGCACCAAAAACGGCAAAAAAACGTATCTATTGCATGGGAGCCCCCTTAATATTTATTTTATTCTGTTTTTTTACTATTTTTTTGTTATAGCGGCAAGAGAAATAAATCATCTGTGAAAATTTCAATTGTCCAACTATCACGGTTCATGAGATACAGCTTGGTGACAGACGGACGCAAAATGTAATATATTATACGTTGGAAGCACTTGCAAGTATCATTTTACGTATTAATGTTAGTGTTTTTGATTGCGATTCAAAAAATAGGACGAAGGGGATGTGTAGAAATATTCATGAAGTCTTTTGTATTTCCTGTGTTCATGTTACCCCTCTTCGACGCCAATGCCGGATATATCCGCACCATCGCTCCAACGCCAACGACGGATATATCCTTCAGAGCGTGTAGTACTGTAGTGCGATATGCATTTCTATGGGATTCAACTCCCATTGAATTTCCCATACGTACCGCAAACAACCCAAAAAAAAAGTCTGTCTTATCTAAGATTATTTATTAGTCTCGTCCTATTACACAGCGATTGTAATAGGTTACTCATTTAAATTAATCAATTCAAGATCAAACATTAAACTATTCCAGTGATAACAACATTGATCAGAAATCTACATAGAAACGGACATGCCATTAAGACAATCATTAAACAATTCAAACTTCCCCATGAAACATCCTTATCGCACATTCGCACAAGACGGATCTACAGGAGTTACACACATCACTCGGTGTCGCCATCAAACTATCTGAGCGGGCAAGGTGCTCACAAATATCTAAACACGTCCCTATTTCTGCGAATAATGAGCTCACAGATATCTGAATATTGCGATATCTTTGATGGAGACTGCACGAGTGGTAAAGTACAATTGATTACAGACACTGATACATGTAGAGTCCCTTTATAGTGCGCGCCATCCACGAAGGCGCGCCCCTCCACAGCCCAAGCCGTACAACTGCGCACAGATTAGCATGAGATTCGCTGTGGAGGGGCGCGTCGTCGTGGATGGCGCGCACTATTACTATTGGATAGGATACACAACATCTATTACATGATTATGAGAAAACATCTGGCATGCTAAATTTTTATGTGTCGCAAGTAATTGGGTTAAAAAAATCTAGTTAGGTTGCCGATCAACTGGAACTGTTATTGTTGGTCAATATGGCTGGTGTTAAGCCGCATTCAATAGATCTTTATAGTGTAATAGGAATTAATCTTAACAAATATAGTACTTATACCTTATATTCTAGAAGTAATCTAATTATCAAAATCATTGTAATGAGATCACTATTTTTTCAATTCTTAAAAATAACATAGGAAAAAATACAAAAATGTAACACATAGTTGATTCAAAATACCAATTATAAAAATCATTTGAGTGGCTCAATTGAGAGTAATTTTGTCATAGCTTCTTATCAATATTGATGTAATCCATGAACGCAAATGAAATTAGTCGCATTTCCAATTAATCAATGCAAAAATTCGAAGTTTCTCAATTCTGTAATAGCGCAAGGAATATAATAAACAACTTGTGTTTTATTTGCGTTCACTGTAGAATGCTTAATTAAATGACTTTAATGTAGATAGTACAACTTAATGGTCGAGTCAGTATCTTGTTAATTCTATACGTCACCGGTGAGTTGTGTCCGAATGCTATTGATAGCATGTCTATATAACTGTCAGTACAGTGGTGCTCTACCAGAACCGAGACACTTCAGGATCACGTCACTTCACGTTACCATCTCGACGGCGAGGGATCAGAGTGGATAGTTCTTGAATTGAGACGAGGACTCAAAAAGGATAATCTATGCAGATATTAACGCATCATCTTTGAATAATCTCGTAGCTGTTCCAACGTAAGGTTTGAGTACTTCAACTTACGACAAGAACGTATCCTATTTACGTGGTAACATTAAAAACATCGAAATATATATTTATCTACTTTTAATGATATACTAATACATTATTCAATGTGATGGAAGCAAAACACCGATAACGTTTACAACACGAATAGTTATATGCATAAACACATCGCATTTAGCGACTAGCATTGGTGAAATGAACTATTTGCGAAAACATGTAATTGTACCATGGATGCGCCCGAGTGTACTGACAGGTCACCTGACGCAGGAAAAAGCCAGGGAGAGTGATAAGTAACATACTTCAAACAAAAAAAATCTCCAGAACGCGTAAAGCTCTGCGATAATGACAAAGCAAAATTACAAATATTTATTTCAATTTTTAGCACCAATTGAATGATAATTCCAAGTCTAGTAAGTCAAAGAAACGTAATTCTCGTCGTATTATTTGAAAAGTAATATTTATAGACATTAGTCTGGATACCAGGCTAATATCATAACTAAAACAAATAGATGCAATTTAAGCGCGCAAGTCGAAATTAGAAACAAATATTTGGGGTACATGTGTGGGGTCGATTTTAGGGATGGTCTTGTGGTCGACGATGCCGAGCTCCTTCAGCTTCCACTCCCACCCCATCTTCTGCACCGCGTGCAACGTTTCAGCTTCCGTGTTCTGACGTCGAAGCATGCCCTCCTGAAATCATTCATTTCATTGTATTCTACAAAAAAAATACGTGTTCCTAAAGATAACATTCATGTTCGGTTAATAGGTTAGGTTTGTGCCTGTTTGGCCCTACACGGTTGACTGGTAGAGAATGCCTCATGGCATTAAGTCCGCCCTTTGTACTTATATTGCTTGAGCAATAGTTTAAATAATAATAATAATAATTTTAAATAAATAAAATAATAAGAATTAATGAAACAAATTAATATGGTATAGTATAATAGAGATGTTGACACCAAATAAGAAAATCAATGAATCCGAATTTTCTCGAAAAAGGATCAAATTCTGAATCAAATAGCGAAAAAAGTAATTCAAAAGACTAAATAATTACATAATTATAAGTCTTCAAAGTTTTAGGGGGAGGCATTTTCTGTCCCTTTTCCCCAAAACGCACCTCTGTATTGAACGATCGTCATTTACTATGGCGCTCGAGGTCAGTGACGTCACTGATCTGTAGCGCTTTCTCTCTCGAACTAAAGACATTCTAACGGTTGTAGTTTCGTTATTTTTTGGCATATTTGAATAGGACTCACTATTTGGCATAGTTTTATGTATTCTTTCGTAATATCAGAGACTAGGAATTATATAGACTGCCAATGCCTATACATTGTGGCGTAATTTTAAAATAATGGGCCTGCTGTAGCTAGTTTCACTATGGAGAGATCACTTTACCATTTAATTCGTATGCGACTAAGACCTCGGCTTAAAATATAGCGCCATCTGTTGGGAGCTTCTACGTTGTGTTCATAGATGGCGCTATGTTTTAAGCAGAGGTCTTAGTGGCATACGAATTAAATGGTAAAGTGATCTCTCCATAGTGAAACTAGCTACAGCAGGCCCATTATTTTAAAATTACGCCACAATGTATAGGCATTGGCAGTCTATATAATTCCTAGTCTCTGGTAATATTCAATTTTGAGTCAACATCTCTATTGAGCGAAGTTGTTCCAACAAGCAACGTTGCAAATGTAACGCTAGTGAAGGTACCTATTTCCATATGTATTAAAGGTACCTTGATTTTCTCCCACTTGTCGTCGACTTCCTGCAGCCACGAGTTGATCTGCCGGCTGTTGCACCGCGAGCGCTGCGCGTTGCGTTTCTCCTCTTGCTCTGGAGCCAACACGTTGTACACTTCTTTGTCGCGCAGCATTGTGCATACAGAATAAGGAAGTGACTGGAAACATGATAACATTATATGGATATATATATGTACGCAAGATGCACGTAAAGTCGGAGCCGATATTGATGCTCTCTGACGCCTGATACAGTATAAGCAGTCACATAAGAAAGCTTCAGATGAATGTGAATCTAACCATACTAAATGTATGAACCGATATGGTTCTGTCGAGTCACGACACGTTTTGTTAGACAAATATGCATGCGGATTAATGCTCAGATTTGGAACTGAACTGTATGTACCTGATTGATCACTGCGCGTTCGGCGCGTCCGTGCACACGTAGAATTTCTTGTTCCACCGCCAGTACAAGCTTCTCTTTTTCAACTAGATGTTGGATTCTCATGCGCGTCCTGTAAAGTAACGTAAGTTTAAAAAGGCAAACCAACAAAAAAGCCAATATAAATGTAACAACGTTTATTTATATTTGATATTTAGTAACAGTTATTTTTTTATGTCATTGTCATTTAATTCATAAGTAAGCCTGTGGAGTGGAGATAATATCTCCACTCAAATATATTAATATCTGGGCGGCCGAGCTTTGCTCGGCGTTTTCCCGGGCATGAGACCTAGCTAGATCGATTGGTCGTCCCCGAAAACCCCTACATACCAAATTTCATCAAAGTCGTTAGAGCCGTTTCCGAGATCCCGGACATATAGAAATATAGATATATAGAACTATATATAGATATAAACAAGAATTGCTCGTTTAAAGATATAAGATATTAGTATGGATGGCACGACGCTGTTTAAGAAGTGAATCAACATACTGGTAGACAATAATTTAGTAAAAACAAAATAACTACCAACCTTTCTTTTTCCTGATCAGTGAATTCGCTGACCATCTGCGGGGGCATGTTGTGCGGTATCTCCACTTGGGGATCAGGGTTCACGTTGCTTTGCAGAGTGTAAGTGCAGCGGTTCATCAAGTACTTGTTGAAGTCTTTGGGGGGCTTGGGCTTCACAGGAAACAGGCTCTTCTGACGTTGCTCAATCTGCCAGGACAAATCAACATTTTTAACCCTTTCAACGCCTATAGGTGTTATGACGTTATGACGTCCGTTGTCAAAGTCACCTTTGTGCTATACACTAAAGTGCATTATTATTCAATCTCTTATGGAAAATGAGCAGGCGTGTAGGTCACTGCCGTACATGAAGATTAGCGTTCAAAGGCTTACAGCCTTATTCATGAAAAGTTAGAAGCTTCTTGAAGGCTCCTTCAAGGCCCGATGACAAAAAACACGATTCATAAACGTCTGCTAATGCTAATCCGTCCATCAAGGCTCTGTTAAGGATTTTTTATGAATAAGGCTGTTATTCATTATACAGTCAGTCAGTCATGTAGAGAGTTACAGTCAAAGTAGTCTAATATGTATTTCGAATTCATCCTCATTCCTACAATAGTAAAGGCGTGTTACGATATTACTTGGATACTTTTGCTGTATTATAACAAGATGGTGCTGTCTGTACATTAGAAAAATACTAGACTATACAATATTTTCCATATTCACAAAACATAACATGCTACATAAACCTGAAACCCAATTAACTAAATAATTGTTAAATGAAATCACTGACCGACTTAAAATACCACAGATTTTTTTTTTAACCTGACTGTGGCTTTATATACCAAGCTCATTAAAGCGACAGGAGTGCGCAGTTGGAGGGTGGCCTGGGGAAAGTCCAGGGGAAACCTCCGACACGACCACGCGGGCGGTTTAAACACTGGAATACTCGTTTGCGCTCCAGTGAGCTTGATTGAGCGGTTTCAACCGAAGTGATGTATGTCAGTGGAATCGAGCTACTGGGAGTTTTGTCACTGGTTCACTAAACCTAGCCTAGCTGAGAAGAGTCCAGCAAGAAACTCAGCTAGGCCCGACCTGGGTCGGACCAGAAACCGATGTAGCTACGACGGCCCGTGCAGTGGGCGCTACGCTAACGTGCTGTCCGGCGTCTGAGAAAGTAGCCGGGTTTCTGGCAGTGTTTGTATTAATGGGAAGAGCACTAAAGCATTACTAGTTAGGGTGAGGCCAGACAATCGTAATTTTGTGAGTTGTGAGCCGCGTAATCTCTTCCGAGGCTATACTTGTGGCATTCACCGAAATTGTCGGTTACCGTCATAAGTATGGCCTCGGCTGAATATACGCGTCTCACAACTAACAAAATTACGCTCGTCTGGCATGACCCTTAGGCTGAGTTCAGATGAATGCGCGGCGACGCGCGCTGCCGCGCGATTAATCTGAACTTTGCCTTAGGCGTGAGCTATGACGCGCGGTTCAAGATCTTGCACGCGGTGCATGGCGGTGCGCACCGGGATCGCGCGGTCATGTACACGACAACATTGATTTGTTACAATCTTAAACCGCGCGCCGAGCCAACCGCGCCTCGCCGCGCGTTCATGTGAACTTAGCCTTATTAGTTAGTTTTTGACCTGTTTGCGGATGTGAATAAACATCTGGTAGGGGTTGGAGTGCGTGACGTTGTGCGCCTGCGTGCTGTCGGGCGCCGGCTCCGGCTTGACGGGCTCGCGCGAGTGACTGTCCTTGGACGCCTTGATCTTGCGCTTCCGAGGGTGCAGCTCCACTGAAGGGCCCGGGTTGTTCGCTACAAACATTGCCTCTTTCAGTAACATTCGTGTTTTTATTATGGTGGCTAATGAGTTTACGGCTGAATTATAGTAAGTGGACCGTAGCCTATGGACACTTGCAACTCTTTAGAGACGTGACATGCGCAAGCAGCAGTGAAGACGAATGCGAGAAAACCTGTCTAACGCACAGAGTGAGAGCATGGCGTACAAGTTTACGATTTATATGGTCATATTGTAGGAAGTGACTAACTTCTATGGTGAGGTGTACTGAAATAAATTGCAAGTACATTTAACTTCTCTCTCATCATAGGCTGATGATGATGATTGATGACATTAAACTTGTTCAGAAAAATAAGACTGTTCCTTAACTGAAATAAACAATACAAGAAATATATAAGGTGAGAAGTCACACCTGTCTCGGAGCGTGCACTGACCCCGCCCGATGTAGAGGATGGAGTGTGCTCACTGTCCTGTCCCTATAACAAGCAATAGAGAATAGTAGTAGTAATGAGGATATTATACATGCGTCACAGTAAACAGCTAGGCAAATACTTTATTTGTACAATTAACAAAAACAAACTAAATAATACATTCATTCATTACATAGGTATTAATAATATAATGATAAGAGGTAGGATCAACGAGACACATGCTCAGTATCGCAGAACATTACAAATCTCCTGGAATCGAAACCAACAACTACATTTCTAAAATAGTATGGATATAGATACACATTCATGCTATATAAAATAATGTGTTTAATACACTATGTTCCATTTTCATCTGCTAGCTTTGCATAATGACACAGTGACATGCTATGCCCTAGGACGAACTACCCTACAGTAGTGTTCTATCTAATCATAATACATGATACAGAGAACTTACAGAGCCCGAGGGCGGGGGGCTCTTGTTGGAACTCAATGTCGATTGAGTGGAACCCGTCCCGGAGCGACTCTCGCTCCCTGTCTGAGGGGAAGTCCTCTCCTTGTCCTTCTCTTTCTCTCCATCGTTCGTCCTGTGTGAACGGAGGACTCTTTGCCCAGCCTTGGGAGGAAAAATATTTTTTGAGTAAACTAGTAAAGGTAAACTGGATTCGCTAGCAGCTCTTTACTTCACAAATGTTTCTTCTTTGGCTTAATGTCGACATCGTAAATTATTTTAGTTTAGACTGAACAAAAAGGCGACTTACTTGGTTGCGAGGAATAGCCTACATGCAAAAAATGGAGTTAAGACGAACGAACGCCACACTAACACGACCCCTCCTGCGTCCGCGATGAGCGGTGAGGAGCATAGATGCTCGCTTGTCTCAGATTTTTACCACCTGTTACCATCAATTGGTTACCACTGGTAACACCAGGGTTGTTTCTACAGTGGCAACTACTGGAAAAAACGTCCCGTATTATTAGTTTTCTAAACATCGGGACGAAGGATGCGCGGCGTAAGTGTGGCTTCGGCCTTAAGTGTACCTTGCCCCCTTCTCCCGGCCGCTTGTCGTCGGTCCCGTCGGAGCTGTCGGATGTGTGGCCGGCGTCGGCGGCGCTGGTGCACGGCAACACGTACGGTAGTGTGGCCGCGCTGCCGCGCCCCTTCCCGCTCCCACGTTGGCCAATTCCACCTAAATGGCAACATGTACAATCAGCATCACATGTTTGGTAACAGCCAAACATTGAGAAATGCAACGGATACTGGATAGTATGTTTTCACATCGGTAAAAGAAACGAATCAATATAACTCAAGAGTAATCAATTATTAATATGAGTTTAATGTTTACTTTAAACAATCAAGACAAACTTATGAAAATCCAATTAAATGTCACAAATACGTACACTTATGAGAATAATTAACTTTCTTGTCATACCGGCGGCGAGTAACGAACACGCGCAGAAAATTTACATCATTTTAGGCAAAACTTTTTGCTGTAGGTATTAGGTATATCCTGCGGCCGGATACCAATATGAAATATTCGGTATCCGGTAAACAGCCGGTATCCGTTGCATCTCTAAAATATATCGTTAACATCTTTACTCCTAATAAAGATATTTTATCTATTTAAGGATAATGAGGGGCTTGTCGACAGGCGAACATACCGCCTCGTAAGGACAACAGAATACCTACAGAAAAACAAACATAAAACTTAAACTCTAGATTTTAAACTAACTTCTGATAAATTATACTATTTACACATACTGTGTCTAACAGTTTCCATAGTGATAAAATAAGTGTAATATGGTATATTGGGCAACTACTAGCTACATGATGCTGGCTTTACCATTTTAGAATTTGTATGCCTTCATTCTATTAGGACTGATTGTGCCAACTTATGAGACCCATCAGTGCCACACATCATCATAGCGCTGGCAGCCATCATTCCATAGAAACTTGTATAATTTTCCATACAATCAGATTTTAAAGAACACAGACGGATTTGTCTCAACATTGAAATGTGGCTTCATAATTAAATTACATCTTTTTTCATTCTACATCTCAACATTATGACATGTAAAAGTGGCCTTGTGGTCTATTTGCAAAATAAATGTTTGAATTTTGAAATGTTACACCCTACTATACTACAAACTCATTAAGCATTTTCCCGTAATATTAACGTATTTATTATGCACCAGTAAACTATGAGGGTCACGAGGCACGAGATAGTTGTGTCATACAGTCCTTCTGGGTAGCCAAGTACGTGAGCCGACTATAAGATCTATTTACCTTCACCTTCTTGCTCGTTCCTGCTGGCCGACCCGGCTGCGCCGCCTGGTATAACTATCTTCAACGGCGGCACCTTAGGTGCAGTAGACTCCTGGTTCTTCTGATCTTCAGAATCACCATCACCAGCATCCTTGGCTTGGTTTGGTTTGGGACTGGCCACTGGGCTCTTGCGTTCTTGTTTATTTGGAACTGTGCCAGTGGCTCCTTTTGCTCCAGATGATTTGCCCTTAAAGGTAAACAGTTTGTTTTAACTCCTATGCTATACTAGAGTTAATTCGCCGCGAGACTATCCGTCTTTCTTATATCTAGAAATTGGTAAAGTCATTCTAATCATGCAAACGGAAAGTAGGCAGAAATATTAAGAACCTAACTACATGCAATTATCAAATCCATGTTACAGCTTTTTCTTATTAACAGTTTAATACACATTAACCACAACTTTTCTGTGAAGGAAAACATCGAGAGGAAACTGGTCCAATTCAACCAGCTCTAGTTCAGAGTGTTATAAAAGTAGTCTGTAATAAAATCTTGTTACAAAAATAATGTATTAGACTGCATCATTTATTAGTACAGTCACCATCAGATATAAAGAATGGAGCAAACAAGGTGTTGACTAATATCTGAACACAACTCTATTGTCAAGAGGTTAGAGCACCCTGAAGAGTACAGATATATTTGATGGTGACTGTACAATAAAATGTAGTTAGTACCTGATTCTGAGCACCGGCTTTTCCTGCTACATTGCCACCCTTGCCCTGAGCTTGCTGGCCACCTTTTCCTGTGGAGGAGCCTGCTGCGCTACCCTTTCCCCCACCTTGAGCATTAGCACCTTTTCCCAGTGGAGTTGCACCAGTCTTGCTAGCTGGACCTGGTGGCTTTGTGCCTGTTAGTAAGCTGAAAATAATAAAATTAAATAAGTGGTATTCCATGTTTTATTTAAAACAATATAAAACCAAAAAAGTTTTTAGGTAATCACAATAAAAAAAAGTGATTACCGTCCAGGCCCACTGCGTGCAACTGGTGCTGGCTTTGCCATTGGCTCTTTGTCTTCATTCTCTTTCCTTTTCTTGCGTTTGGTAACTTCATCCTCCACCGAATCTGCCTCGTGACCCTCATCTTGGTATGGCCTTTTAGGGCCTACAGCAATATCATCCTGTGATGATGACACAACTCCACTGCTAAGTTGATTGCCTTCTGTAACAATGTAATTTTAGGTATTAGTTCCAGAAGTGAACAAGTAAATATTTTTTTAGGACATGTGTAGTTGCAACATTCTAGTTCTGCTAGTATGCATTTCTTTCATCACCATCTTTATTTTCTCCACTGCCTTTCTCTTGAGATCCAGAGTCCTTGCTCTCCAAGTTTTCCCCCTGTGCTAGGCTGTCCATGTTGCGTTTGCTGCTTTCACTAGAAGTACTTGCATTGCCAACTTTCTTGCTACTGTCATCCCTTGCCCGACCCGTGTGTGAGGCTCTCACGTTATTATCTGTAAACACATTGATAATATCCTAATACACAGTGATTTCTCAAGGGTTAGTAGTAAACAAATTATTATCAATCAATTACTGACTATGCTAGGTTATGAATCACAATAATTTCAATTTCATGGGACTCTAACAACCCAACAAGGATAATTTAAATATATTTATAAATACAGACAAGGATATATGCATATATGTAATATTATGGACTACATTTGGACGGCGAAGACTAATTTTGACGTTTTCCTGTTCACAATATCATAGTGGAACTTTTAAAAGCATACCACAATGCGATTTAATATAGAAGAAGTGTAGGTATGCGGATCTTTTACATATACCTGGACAACACCTCACTCTTCATATAGCGAAAAATTACCATGATCGATCGCTGACTAGAGGGCATTAACACCGAGAAACGAAATATCTATTTAGAACACTACCGCACTCTTCAAACCCCGTAATAGTATGATAAATGTGTAAAAAGCAGAACTAGGATTATATCGCTTTGTCACGTCAGACAATATCAAAATTAAGATTTATTATATTACTGAGACTCATCTCAAACAAGGCGGCGTGCGTGATTACTACGACAAGTATAAAATAATACTCGCCTTTAATATTTGAGAGCGTTTTTCTTTGCATTTCACGTCTTCGGGCACTATTAATACGTTTTACTTGTTGCACTCCACAATTTTAAGATAATTTTTATGCTAAATCGGTCCTCTGTACCGTCATGAAGTTAGTAACGCAAGCGGCCATCACAGCGATATTATAGACGGCTGTTTTTTTCCCAGTCAGTTAATGGCGACAGGGAAGGTAAGGCAAGTGAACCCCGATCTTTACTAGTGACGTGATAACGTATGTTGCCATATTTAAAAAAAACGTACGCCATTGACAACTAGCTTAATGAAGTAATATGAAAAAAATGTTTCTTATGATTAAAATATGATTTATAAAAAATATAAATACCTAGTAAATTGTCGCTTTTAAACTTTACATTGGACGTCTTGCTATATTACGGTAAAATAGTCAAACTATAAATGCGTCATGCCCTCGACGTCTTCGCAATAATTTGTATTTTTTATAATTCATTTGACTAATTACAGAGATTTATGAAATATTTTTATTTGTTTTATTTCTTTTTATGTATGTATTTGCTATATTGTTGTATTTGCATTACTTGTACCTACGTTAAGCAAGTAAATGTCTGAATCTGATATAGGTAATTTAGAAAAATCGTGACGTGTGCGTACGAGTCGTTAAAATGAAATAATACCGCGAAAACAGGTTCCCTTAACCATAGCCGGAGTTCAAAAAAGTATCGCGCTATTTTCGACACTGGCGGTTAAAGGGTTTAAATTTAAAATTATACGTTTCTACGAGTCTTCGTCGTTAGAGCTATAGTTTAAAACGTACAATTAATAAAAATATATTTATGACAACCCTTGGGCATTAAGAGGCAATTAAATCCTACCAACTACCAATACGCGAAAGTTTAGATGTTTGTAACTCAATCAGGCAAAAACGGCTTAACGGATTATGATTAAACTTGGTATACAGGGCGGAAAGAAATGTATGGGACCTGAAGGGAAACATTCTTTTATTTTTTTAAAGAAATAAAACTGCATTCAATGATTTTCTAAAATTCGCCTGTCTCACCCGGGAATCGAAAATACAAAAAATTAACAATCGCTTTTTTATTTCACTAGTCGATACAGTCAATGTAAAAGATAATATTTGTCCAAGAAACATTAGGTCTCATACTCGTCTCGTACAAGATATTCATAAAATCGCATTTTGAGTAGAAATTTCTTAGAAAATTTAGGAAAATGTTTGAATGCAGTTTTGTTTCTTTAAAAAAAAAAAGGAATGTATCCTTTAAGTAAAATGAGCTATCTCAATGATTTACGGTAGTTTCCATCCCGGGCCCATAATTTTTTCCACCCTGTATAACGAGTTTATATATAGCCTCAATTAACATCTAGAATTCTTTTTATCCCGATAATTATACCTCGAAGAGAGTGGAAGTTGACGCGGACGAAGTCGCGGGCAAAGGCTAGTATCAAATAAATCCCTGTTATAACAAGGTACCTACTATTTCAGATGCCTTGCTATAAGATTAATAACTGGATTAATATAAGTACCAAAATATATATAATAGGGTGTGTGGACTCTGTCGTTAAGTAGGCAAAATATATTGTAAGTTACCCTGCCATTCGGGGCTATAATATACAAATACCTGTCTGTAGTGTTGTATTATTTCGAATTTCTTATTTAAAAATAACTCCACAAGATGGCGGCAAGCTTCCAACATTAAAGAAACCGAACTACAGGTAATTCATCCTGTGGCTATGCCACACTGATGTCGCACAAAATTAAAAATCTTTGGTAACCTATTTCCACCCACTGATTCAATCCAGAATAATTTTATTAGGTCTTCTATATTACGATCTTGAGACAGCTTAATGTTCAATTCCTGCTTTGCAGCGAATCTTTGGTTAACGACAGTTTCCGTTTGCTTCCATTTTTTGCACTGTATGACCATCATACCTACCTGACGAACTACGAACAGTAAGCACCCAACGCCAAGAAGTCCCTTACTTTACATCACTACCTGGGATTATTGTTACCTGGATCTACCTTGCCTATTACATCTAATTAAACTTGCCTTGTCTAGGTAGTCCGCAGACAATGGCGTTTTGTCAAGGAACAGTCTTAGAACCTCACCTCTGTTTTAACACCACAAGAATAAATTTAAACATTAAAGATAGAAAACCAGATCCACATGGCGACAGGAATTAGCCGTTGGTAAAGACGCCACGCCATCGCCAGTCCAATATACGTTTCGAATCTACCCACAAGAAGGAATTTATATTTTCATAAATTTAAACTTTCTCTGTTATTTAGTCAATCGAGTACGAAATATATTTAAAGTTAGATGACCTATAGAATCACAAAAAATATATAAATGAAAAATCATACAAAAAGCAAGTACATACCCTTCAAGGACTCCAAGAATTCGAAAATATGAGGGGCTGCATAATCTATGGGCATTTTAGCCTTCGCGTTCTTAACAAACGGGTCCGCGCCGTGTTCTACCAAGAACTTGACCATCTTCAGGTTTCCCGAAGTGGTTGCGTCGTGTAGAGGAGTATCGTCGTCGAGTCCCTTAGCGTTAACGTTGGCTCCACCTTTCACAAGGACCGTTACAACCTGGTACCAACCATATATACACGCCTCGTGGAGGGGGGTCCAACCTAAAGAAAAGTCAAGGAAATAGTTACCAGCTCAAACCATAGACATAAAGCATACACACATTTGGGGCATTTTACACGGTGATTATTATTTATGATACTGGTATGTCCATATTATCGTTATTTGCCAGTATTGAAAAACATTTACACAGTGAATATTATCACGCATCAGTAGGTATAATTAACTATTTAGTTGATGTAAGTCTGTCTGTTGTATACTTGTAATTTGTCAACATTAAAAAAAACAAGGTATTTCCAATAACACATTTTTTTGGGCTCCGTACCCAAAACCCAAAGGGTAAAATGGGACCCTATTACTAGATAAGACTCCACTGACCGTCCGCCCGTTCGTCTGTCTGTCTGTCCATCTGTCACTAGGCTGTAACTCATGAACCGTGATAGTTGGACAGTTGAAATTTTCACAGACGATGTACTTCTGTTGCCGCTATAATAACAAATACTAAAAAACAGAATAAAATAAATATTTAAGGGGGCTCCCATACAATAGACAAACATGATTTTTTTGCCGTTTTTATAGATAATTGTGCGGAACCGAGTCCGACTCGCTCTTGGCCGGTTTTTTCTGTTTGAACTCGATCGCTGAACCAGTGGCGATGGTGTAAATACAAAACATTTTTTTTGTGTGACAATGTCGGTTGTAAAATAAGCATACGGCCTTCCTGATGGTTAATGATGGTTAAACAGACACCGCAGTTTATGAACGCCTGCGACTCCAGAAGAATCACAAGAGCGTTGTCGACCCTTATTAACTTGAGGATCCGTTGTGTGTGTGGACAGCTAGAGACTTCCCCCTTCATAAACGTCCATAAATCCTATATTAGTTAACAAGCCGCTAAAGTTCGTTTGTCCTTATCTGTCACTTTGACATTTACTTTACACTGAGAAAGGGACAAACAACATTTTGGTTAGCAGAGGTTTGTTAAGTTTTATGAATAAGGGGGTTATTCGACAGAATGTAAGATCAAGCTTTGTTCGGTGTTTTCTCGAGTATAAAACCTAGCGAGATCGATTGTTCGCCGGCGAGAACTCCCACATAGCAAATGTCATCAAAATCGTTAGAGCCGTGCCCGTAACCCCAGAAATAAATGAATGAACAAAATTAGATATTATCGCAAAACGTTAACACTAAAAATATCATTGAAACCACTTCGTACGTATCGCGGATTTCAAATTATAAGGTTTTGTAACGTGATATGAATGTATCGCTTGATCACCGTGTATTCGGCCCAGTTAACACAATAGTGAAAGATGCTACGCGAATAAACACGTTAAACAGTTTTACAAGCACATAAAAAAAACAATCACATTTCTTCTTCAAGGTTGAACAAGTCAACTTTGAAAACGAGACAAACAGAAACAGAGAAGATAAAACATCCATTAAGATTATAGACCGCGGGCCACAATGTTAAAATCGTCAGTCATTTCCTCTCGCACGAAAATTTGTACAGTGATTAAGAAAGATTAATAAAAAAATACTGTGTACGTCTGCCACCATTTCGTTGGTGGGTTGAGGAGCAGTAGCCTCCCAAAGACATTCTACAAGTTTTCATTCGAGAGGAGATTGGTAATCGTGACCTGTCGTTGGCCCGCGGTCTATTAAATGAAATCTTCATTACTAAACACTTGCAGGCAATCTATGAAGTTATTTGGGAATATCGTTCTCAGATATTTAACTTAGTGAATTAATTGTAAATTATGGCAAATATTTCCATCACCACTTCAATCCATGATAATTCAACTGCTTGTATTTGTAATACATATTTTATTGAAAATTAATTGGTCGAAAATGTATTTATGTCGTGTAAGAACTCTGTAACTTCTTAAAACATGATTGCTTGTCTATGTGTATTGTGTACACCGTGTATGCGAATCTTTACTTAGATCAGACTGTTATCTTCCTACCCCAATTAAAAAATATAATATGAACAGGGGGGCCACGCGAACCACAAACGAAGTTTTCCCTCTCTGTCGCACTATGTGCAAACTTGTAAGTGCGACAGAGGAAAAATTTGGAATGCCGTTCGCGGTAGCAGCCCAGGTTTGTGTTAGGTTAATAAGTGCAGTAAATTACTTTAAAAAAGGAGGTTCTATGTTCCACTACATGTGTTTTTTATGTATATGTTCGCCGATTTTTTAATCAATGAAACATCCTGTGTGTTAATTAATAACGCCGCATACAGCATCTTGCGCATTAGTCGCGATTGTAGTATGACCATGACGATCTCATAAGCGCTTACAAAGTTCTAATAATCCCATTTTTATTCAACTTAAAAATAACTGGCATTTTGACGATTGTCTGCATAAATCCTGGTGAAAGACTGGTCAAAAGCTTTTACATCAACGACAGGCCCAGGAGGATGGACAGTCAAGGGCACCAATATAAATTTTTGCAATTTAATTTTACATGTATAAACGTTGTTTCCTTTTTCCTGAAAATGTTCTTTTTTCTTATGTTGCTAGTTGTCAATTTTAGATTTTCCGATGGGATTTTATTACCTTTCAAATGAGGCCACATAGTCATATCTTGCTTAATGATATACGGTTTAAGATCCTGCCTGAAAGAACGATTTGAAGATGTGCGATTTTTTTGGACGCCGAGTGCATATTTAATACACGCACCACCAAAAATCAATCCCAGAGCAATGAAGGAAAATGTAATTTTTCGCACGATGATTTTGTAAAGTTTTTGAAATATTGGGACTTTTTTACATCGCTGGCTGCCCCGAAAGAGGAGTGGAATGTTGGGATCCCTGCTTAACAGCTAAATGCTTAAAATGATTATTTCCCCCGTAACCTATAAGTATTTACAAGGTGTGTGATGTACTTTCAAGGTAGCAGCAAGTCTTCAGAAATCAAGGTATTTAGCTATTGCCTGAAAATATTTTTCTAATTTAAGTACTAACAATGTATGCCAATTAGAAAGGTAAAGTAAAGATCACGTTATTTGAATCGAAAACTGAGCTGAGCGGATTAGTTTATATCTTTTTTATGCATGTGGCATACAAAACTGCAGCCTTATGACAACGCTTGCAACATCAGAAGTAGTACAAGCGCGTTGCCGACCGTTTTTAATTGGATGATTTGTTGTTTTGACAGGAATAGGGAAGCTACAACTGCCTCAATTGTAGCTTCCCTATTCTCAACACAGCACATCCTCGTTCGTTCGCACATCTCTATTTTATAAGTTCATATACTTTCGATTCACATCAGCACTGCTGCAAATCATCTTAATACCAAGGAATATCTTTTACCAAAACGCAAGTTATGAAACAAAAAGTCCTTCAGGATGCTTGACAATAACATAACATTACATTAACAGTGACAGCAAATTAACTCAGACCCAACAGGATTGACACATATCATCAATTTTACCTACCTTTTCATATGTCGCTCAATGTGGGATTCAGCGGAAAAATACAGAAGGAGTTTGATTTGGATTTCCGATATTGATACATTTATAACTTTCATACTTTTGTATCATATTTCTTATTTCAACTATTGAACTAAAATCGCTAAGAAAATTTGAAGACTTTATAAGCAGAGATGTATGATCCTAAACTAAACCTAACGCGTAAATAATATAAGGTTCCATCTACAGCAGCTTTCATGAGTATTAAGTTTAGCAATCTGGACTTAGGACAGGATCTCTTATAATCTATAAGAGTTCCTGTACTAAAGGCTTGGTCACACTGCGTTGCGCGATGTCCGCGCGACGCGACCGCTGCGCGCCGGAACGTATGCTAACAGGTTAGCGACGTCACACAGGTTGCGCGACGCGAGCGGGACGGTTTCAAACATTTTGGCGCGCAGCGCAGCGTCCCGCTCGCATCGCGCAAGCGGTGTGACCAAGCCTTAAGTCCAGGCATAGGACAGTTGTGGAGTAGCATCTGGTAGTCATTGTCATCATCAGTTTATATGGTTTTTTGTTGAACCTGTGGCTTAATAGGCCATGCCCAATAAAGAGATAAGAGTGCACGGTTGAAGGGAAAATCCAGGGAAACCTCCGACACAACCATGCAGGTTTGAACACTGGAATACTCATCGGTCTATACCAATAGCCCTATGGCTATCAACAATTATACAACTCAGCCTCGTAGAAAGATGTAAAAGGCAGAAATATATGAATAAGTAGATGTTTTCCTACCTTACTAAGATAGTATCTGCTATACTATACCTAGTAACAATAAGGTTGTATATAAATACAGCACTAGATGATACAAATCTTCACGTATACACAATGCTGATGCTTCAGATAGTGATATTTTAACATTCTGTTAATTTAAATAGTACTTCATAGTACATAACATGCATCATCAGTATCGTCACACAAATAATATCTAAAAATATATCTTAACATTTGATGTCTCATGTTCCATATTACAGTTATAGGTTGATATTAATGCTAAAGTCAAGGTATCGGCAACCGTTGGAGGAACTGGGGTGGTCACTAGTCAGAGTAGCATTAGAGGTGTTCATTTGTAGAAAATATCTGGTGAACTAACTAGATTGATATCTTAACTGCCTACTTGCCATATTTTCTCACATATCACATAGTCATCAACATTTTAAGTTTACATACCTTAGATACAAACAGCAAGGAAACAAATGCCACAATGTTTGGGATGCAGTTTTAAATTGTTATGCTAACAAAATTATTAGGATATTTAGATTTTTTAAATGCTAGGCTTAAGAAAGCTGCTATACCAGGACAGAATCAATTTGATCATACTCTGAACCTGCTATTTTCAATCCTTGCTCCATGTATTCCTTGGATCTTCACAAGTGTTCTTCAATCGTAAGAGTGAGTAGTCGCAACCACTTATTTAAACTAAGCATATATGAGATATGGTGCTCTACAAAAATGTTCACTTTCAATTTAAAAAGTATATCATAACATACCCGCGAAATCTGGGACATCAGGATCTTGTCCTTGGTCGAGGAGCTTTTTAACTTGATCATGGTCTCCTCTAATGGCAGCGACGTGTAGCGGAGTCTCGCCACGCTCATTGCGTTGCTGTCTGGTACGTTTTCTTTCTTCAGCAGTGGATGGAGCGGCTAAATACAAAAAAGGCGGGAAATGACGCATGACCAAAATGTATCAAAACAAGTGCGTATATATAGTGTGATCGAACCTGGTGGAGCGTCCTGTGAGGATATCTGCATGACCAGAGCCAGCTGCTGGCGCTCCGACATGGGAGCTATGACCGGAGGCCGGAGCGCCCCGTCGGGCCCGCGGCCGCAGCCCCGCGTCCGTGACGACGACGGCATACTTCCAGCATAACCACTCTCCTACACACAATACACTACAAGTTATGCCACGAAGCACAAACCATCATAACAAAATATTCGAAAACTCCGCCAACTAACAAAACGAGCATCGATAGGTACCTAACAGGCGCTGAAGAAAACTCCGTTGATAGCAATAATAAAAGTTCTTCAAAAAGGGCTCACAACTATAGGAACACAATAAGTGTTCAAGTGAACATTTTAACAACACAAAAATATATCCAACTCGGTTAAGTTCAACAATTTACCATGAACGTCGAACAATCAAAGCAAGAAAAAGAAAGACTGACTTAAAATTAAAAGTCTATATACAATGATGTCTATGGATTTATTAAGGTTGACCCGCTATGGTTGAGTCCGTATTACCGGTTTTTTTTACAATGTTGAAAGAGAAGTTGGTGGGAAGAGTACCTAATAATGTAGTAACTAAAATTAACTACTACAAAAAAGATAGTAAAATAGTAGCTTATTTTTGTTGCAGTCTCGCCTCAATGTGATGAAGAAATATCCGTATTGAAATATTTGAAATGAGAGTGACATAAACTAAAATAGATAAGTGTTTATGGTATTCAGATTGTCTTGTCAATGTCAAACTAAAGTGGGTCTTGAAAATTGGCGAAAAGAAAATCTAAATCGTATCGTATTGCGTGTTAGCGTAACTGTAACGAGTGGTTTTTATGAGTACAGATCCAAGTATTTAAAATGTGGCGTCCTACTTATACCCTATTTCGTAAGATAATCGTACCATCTCTCATGGAGAATGCGAAAATAGCAAGAATATATTACTCTACCAAAGGCCGGCTCCCAAGGTCTACCGCACAAATAACCCTAATCGGCGCCAGTGTTGGAGTTTTGGTCGGGGCTGGCTGGAGCGGGTATACACACTATAAGATAAACGTTAAAAAGCCGGTAGCACCCATAGAAAATGAAGAAAACCCGTTCCTGAAGGAAGCGCCCAAATATCAGGCTCAGTACAAAGTAATTTATTTTTAAGTTCATGGTGGTGTTTGGAAAATTTCTAAATGCTTATTTGTATATTTCTTATTGTTAAATTCTTATGTTTTGATATAACAATATAAATTGGATTTTCAGGTTAGCAATGAGATGGACACAAGTAATTTACAGCTTGTCCTATTTCAATATAGAACATGTCCTTTCTGCTGCAAAGTGCGGGCCTACTTGGACTCGCGGGGTGTAGGCTATGAGGTGGTAGAGGTAGATGCTGTTCTTCGACAAGCTATCAAGTGGTCAGGCTACAAAAAAGTGCCTATTCTGTTAGCAAAGGTGGATGGAGGGTATCAGGTTAATAATTCAACTTATAGAAGATTATTAAGTATAACTTTACATTCATGATGATTAAGACAGAAAAAAGTTTAAATATTACTATTATTTCAGCAACTAATGGATAGCTCCGCTATAGTATCCATATTAGAAACCTTCCTAAGAGACAAAAGTTCTCAGCTGCGGGATGTTGTGAAGTACTACCCATTGACGAGATTTCAAAATGATCAGGGCAAGGAAGTAACAGATGTAACTAATAAATACTTTATTATGCATAATGCTGTTGTTCCTGATCAAAATCACAGAACAGCTGAAGAGTAAGTTCATATTATACAAGTTTTTATACATTTCATATGCACATGCAACAAGAACAACCCCATTCGAATATATATCCTAATTTTCTATTGACTTCTGTAACTTCTGTTGTTCATTGTTTTCTGTTGATCATTGTTGTATACAGAGTGTGGTCTATTAACACAATTGTAAAAAAATCAACAGATAAAATATAAATTGGCTAGGGTTAGCAGCGGACAAAACTAGATGTACGATCACATGCAAATACCAGTTCCCTTTATTTACAGGGAAGAGCGAGAATGGAGGCAGTGGGCTGACCGCGTTCTGGTCCACACACTGTCCCCCAATGTGTACCGGACAGCTGGGGAAGCTCTGGACACCTTCAAGTGGTTCGAAGAGGCTGGACGCTGGCGTGAGTCTTTCCCTGCTTGGGAGTGTGCTCTCATGGTATATGGAGGAGCTGCTGCTATGTGGGTTATAGCTAAGCGCCTTAAAGCAAGGTAATGATTAGGAAGAATGAACAATTTATTTCTATGTGTTGTTGATTAAACATTTAAGTAGTCAATCCACCATGTTTGTAGTACTCTCCCTTGTTGTTTTTAATGAACAATATCTGGGCAACCAAGCTTTGCTCGGCGTTTTCCCGGGCATGAGACCTAGCTAGATCCATTGCTTGTCCCCAAAAACCCCCACATACCAAATTTCATCAAAATCGTTAGAGCCGTTTCCGATATCCCCGAAATAAATATATATAAACAAGAATAGGCATGATGACTCAAAAAAAATTATTACTTCAATAGAAAGAAGACATAAAACTATGCCAAATAGTGAAAATCCTATTCAAATATCTCAAAAAATAACGAAGCAACAACGGTTAGAATGTTCGTAGTTAGAGAGAGAAAGTGCTACTCGACCGTGACGTCACCTTTGAGTAGCGCCATAGTAAATGACAATCGTTTAATAGAAAGGTGCGTTTTGCGGAAAAGCGACAGAAAATACCCACTTTTAAAACTTTGAAGACTTATAATTACGTAATTATTTATTTTTTTGAATTACTTTTTTTGCCATTTGATTGAGAATTTGAGTCATTATGTAGAAAATTTGGATTTATTGATTTTCTTTTATAGTGTCATCTTGTTTAAAGATATAAGATATTTTATTATTCTAAATCTTACAGACACCATATCAAAGATGATGTTCGCCAATCACTCTATGATGCTGCAAATGATTGGGTAGCAGCAGTCAAAAAGAAAGGCACCAAATTCCTTGGTGGTGGGCAGCCAAATCTTGCAGACATAGCTGTGTATGGTGTGCTGAGCAGTATTGAAGGATGCCAGGCGTTCCAGGACTTAAGGATCAATACGGAAATAGGCGTGTGGTACGACGACATCAAGAACTCCATAGAAAGAAGACAAGGAAAAGTTACTGCTGTACATACACAAGCGTGAAGATTTTTATGATGACGCTTATTGCTTGCTGTATTGTTATGTATAGGTCTTTCATTTAGCTCAGATGGTTCTCGCGCGGTCAAAGGGTTGAGGACCGGAGCGAGCGGCAGGGACCAGCCCTGTTTCCCTGTCCGCTACCCTAAGTCATATTTTTTATTAGACCAAGTAAATTGACGTTTACGGGCGCACATCGGACGTGATTATTCCATAATAATTAAAGTACATTACTCTTAATTAATTTAAGTTACCACCGGTTACGTGTATCTATATGAATTTTTAAGATTTAATAATATTTTTTACACCACGTCTGTGGCAAACAAGCGTACGGCCCGCCTGAATAATGTCTAAACTACGAAATATTCACACTGACATCTGCCAATTTACTTGGTACAAATAAACGTGTGACCATACGCTGGGCGCCGCCTGGGAACCATCTGACTTAGGCAGTGGTAGGAGATGTTGAGAGATAGAGTTTTGAAATTAATCAAGTCTTAGTTGAAGCAATTGCGAATGTTTTAGCAATTGGAGTGGAACAACCTCATGCAATGCATATTACTTTACTATTTTGGTACAATTCGTCAACTTTGATTATTGCCTAGAGATAGTAATAACGAGGCTGACCTCAGATTGGGGCTAATTTCCCCGTGATGTTGTGAGGGCGTTCTGTCCGTATGGTGATTTTCCGTATGGATATAATTATGTGCACAAGAATGTTTTAGAAATTGTATTGATATAATATAACTCGTTTGATGTCACTGTAAAAGTAGGACACAATTAGTACATAGGTCGTTTATGGATTAACCAAAAAAATAAGCAATAATTACATATGTCATGATAAATTTATATATAGTGCGATGCGAATAGGTATTTTCTGCAACTGCATTACTAATTATAGTCAAGAATTAGTTGAGGGGTTGAGGCCTCTGGCTTGGTGCGTTGCTTTGTTAAGGATTAGGATATTACAAGCATCTGTAGGTCAGCCACAGCATTGAAATACATGGTAATGATTTAGTTATTTTATTACGCAGACGGCTTTTTTGCATACTTACACTTCAACTAAGCGGGTTTTTTGTTTAAATGTTCTGCTCGTTCGAATGTTGTCCTCCGAGCACGGGTAATTGAATACCTACTGCTCATTTACTAGTATTCTGCTATATTATTAATTTATTATACAGATCTTAACCATAGAAAATTGATAGTTTGGGCCTATTACGTCCCAGTAGAAACTTTAACCTTTATCGAGTTGAATCTTTTGAGCCGGAACTATGACAGTTGAAACTACCTGTTCTGCTTGCTGTCGCCCCATGTTCCATATGTTGTTAAAAATAGTAAAGACTTTTTACCGCATCCCACTGTTTCTGTTTCTGATTGAAGCCGCTGCCGACTACCTCATTATTGACTTTCACTATGAATATGAAATATCGGTTGCAGATGAGCATGTGGTAACATACGTAGCATGCTGATTGTGTCAGGTGTCAGATAAGACAGGGCCTGTACTCCGAACCTCCTATAGTGCCGTACCTTTCACTCTTATAGTGTATAACACGAGAGTGAAGGAGAGGGCACGATACGGATTTTGATGTTCGGAGTAGACCCTCTGAAGTGCACATATTCTGCTCACGCGAACACCTAATGTATAGATAAATGGTACATCGTGCAACTGGTGCATGAACAGCAAGCAGCTACCTACATTTTACTCGTATTACCCGAAAATACCTGATTAGAAGTAATTGGGCAGAGATAGTGAACATTAAGGCTGGGTTGCACCAAACCGTCTGTAATCGTAAGCGGTGTTCGTCAAATCTGCGCCATATTTGACGATGACCGGTCTGTGTTCGTACATTGGTGCAACTGGCACTTAGCACTGGCACTTAGTGCCAGTTGCACCAACGTACGAACACAGACCGGTCATCGTCAAATATGCCGCCGGCAGCTGTCATCCCATAGAAACTTGTCAAACTTTCCATACAATCAGATTTGATGAACACCGCTTACGATTACAGACGGTTTGGTGCAACCCAGTTTTACAAAAGGCTACCACACTAGATCAACAACTGGACGTAGCAGTCGCAATCGACACAACAATGTAATACTGACTTAATATTTTGCTGCGAATATTCTGATCCTTCGTTTGGCTATCGAGCTTAAAAACTAACGTAACGATTTGTGGGTGTTGCAAATAGGGTTTGAATCAATTGGAAATACTCGTTATAACAATGTGCGATTGGCTGTGGAGAATCAGCTTCGCAGTGGCCAGCTTGGCAAATTCGTTCGTGACACTCCAATGGTCCACGCGGGTAGGGACAGGGACGGTCGTTCGTTACTTGTCATAGACGTTTTTTTGCTCACCGCTAGACACGGTATGAATTAGGTCACGGATATGACTCCTGATATCCCTATCAAATATTCTGCATTCACCTAATACCAAATTTGATATACTATTATTACTATTACAGGGGTCGCCCAATTTTTTAACCAATGAGCCAAATTCAGTAAAAATATTTTGGAAACTAAACCTCAGAGCTGTAAATATCTGTTTTAGATGTTTCACTATGTTTTTGAGGAGAGCACGAAGAGCCGTAAATAATATGATTACTCGTATAACTGATGTCAAGTTGTTTTGAGTGAGTAAGTAATTGAATCTATTTTCTAAGTAATGAGAATTATATCATACTTTAAGGGCAGGTATCCCCAACACAACTGTCCCGCTCTAACATGCGTGAGTTTACAATTAACCATCCCGCTCTCTACGCAAGCTCTGCGCGCAGTTTTGTAAATATTTAGCTATAGTCATCAAGCCAGTCGTTTTATCTAAGCAAACCCTGCGAAAATGTCTATAACTATTTAAGATCTTTAATTGAGTACAAAAATTAAATGTTAAATATCAGTAATATAGCCGTAGTATTGAAAATACATTCCAAAAAGGGGTAACTTCGCGATTTTTTTCTATCGAGTGAAATTCATCAGATCATGTAACTGACTGCGATTTTGACTAGACAAGATCCTCATGTAACGCATATATTTTTTTTAGATTTTCTATCTCAGATGGTTTTTAAAAACTCAAAAGTGGTAATACCCGGCCTTAATGTTTTTTTTAAATAGCCCCTCGATGTGCTTGTTCCCCTTCGCCAACGGATCGTGGGAGTGTCACGAATGAATATATTTTATTTTATTTTGTAAATGAGTTTTTGTGGCTGAAAGCCCATCGAGGTCACTCGGATCATGTTGTGTATTACGAGATTCCTTTCCATAAAGCAAACTGCTATTAGACTAAATGTACTGACTTAGAACATGGGCATCGCTTGTCATGAAGCGCGTGAAGAGAGCTGGCGCGATCGATATCGTCAGAGATATGCATACTATAATAAATTCAATTCCACGAATATCTGGTGCACTTAAAAAAATCTTATAGACTAATTAGGTCATAATCATAAGGCCTTCTGCTTGGCCTTGCTGGCCATAGGAATAGGCTTCTTGTAAACCTAACGTTTCGATTACCTAAACTTATTTTATTTTGTCAGGACAGAAAGGAAAAGTATTTAGTTATAGTGCGTGTCATAACACAACGACGCGCTCCTCCACAGCAAATCTCATACTAATATATGCGCAAATGTTCGGATTGGGCCGTGGTGGGGCGCGCCTTCGTGGATGACACGCACTATGCATTGTTATTATACCGATTAGTCATAAAACTCATAAAGTCATAATAAATAGAGTATTACTTATATTTTATCGTGTTACTAAATAATAAACAAAAACGTTCTAAAAATGATTTATTTTTACTTTTCTTGACAAGGGAATATTATTTTCGAAAAGAAAACTATAACCGTTTTAGAAATGTTAAAGTCTTCCTTTCAAATTTCAACTACTCATTTGCTACACGGGCGGTTACACAGGATGACTTTTTGCAACGATACAAATTGTGCGTGTTGTTACGGGTTTCCCTCGAAAAAAATATGTCACTTCCGGATACCAGCGCCATCGTTTAGTATGTTGTGAGGCATGTCTCCTATAAACGCCATCGGCCGCTTACAACGTCACGCCGTACGCTGCGTCACAATGCTTACTATAGAGATGTACTGTTAGGCCCTGACAGACCTGTGAGAACACAAGGCCTCAGAGGTTTTTTTATTCTTTTGCTTATACTTTTGAATTAAATATGTCGATATTTCAAAATATAATGTAGTAGTAATTCTTTCATTTGCACTTAGTACATCTATGTTCATTTGTTATGACACACATGTATGTATGATCCATAGTTTGGGAGTAATTGACACTTATCCAAACGCCGCGGCGGCAATAGGGATGTTGACTCAAAATTTATTATTACTTCATACGAAAGAATACATAAAACTATGCCAAATAGTGAAAATCCTATTCAAGAATGTCAAAAAATAACGAAACTACAACCGTTAGAATGTCTTTAGTTCGAGAGAGAAAGCGCTACAGAACAGTGACGTCACTGACCTAGAGCTCCAGTAAATGAGGATCTTTGAATACACAGGTGCGTTTTGCGGAAAAGGGACAGAAAATGTCCCCTCTTAAAACATTACCGACTTGTAATTTTGAGTTACTTTTTTCGCAATTTGATTGAGAATTTGATCCTCTTTGAGAAAATTTGGACTCATTGATTTTCAAACTCAAACTCATGTAAGTAATACAGATGTTACAGGAAGTAATTATGTCCATTATAACCAGCCATTAAGGCGTACAATATTCTTAAAAATAAAATTGTCCATACTAATGTCATACAACATGCGATAATAAATAGGTTCTTTACATCTACAATACATTATAACAGTGTTTTTCAAACTTTTTGGTGTCACGGCCCTTAATGATATCAAAATTTCTTCGCGACCCCCTACAGTGTAGGGTAGGGTGTGTAGGCCCTGATCGTTAATCGTAGACATGTGTGTAGGGCCTACACACATGTCTACGATTAACGATCAGGGCCTTATCTATAACTAACAGAAACAGATTTTGTCAACAATCTAATTAAAGATAAATTTCTTATCGTAAAATATACATATCTAAAAATGATTTCTGTTTTTAACCGACTTCAAAAAAAAGGGTTCTGAATTCGAATGTATGTTCTTTTTTTGTCTGTTACTTCGTCGTTTATGAACCGATTTGAAAAATCAATTCTTTGTTTGAATGCATATGCTCTCATCTCAGGTTGGTCCCGTTATAACCAGAATCCAGTTCTGATAACATTCATGAGGAATTGTGGAAACTCCTCAAAAATGTATAGGAAACATTGTAGCGGTTTTAGTGTTTTCGGTAACAAATTGAGCATTTGCATTCTGATTCTGAAGTAGCACTTGGTGAACTGGAACTGATGAAGAAGACCAAGCATGGTCATCCAAAACTACTGGTTATTCATGGATAGTGCTAAGATTTTTCGATCAAGATACTGAAGTGACAATGACGAAGCCTATTTAAATAGGCCTGATGTAATGACACTATCAATCTGATCTGGTTATTGAAGCCAATAGGCATTGGAACCCCGTAATAAAACAGTGTACCTTAGCCGTTTGTGCTTATTCGAATTGTCATGAGATACACTCTGGTCATAACTCATTAAAAGTATGATGTAAATAGAAATTAAAAAATATTTTAACCGACTCGTAAAAAAAAACACTAAAAAAATTACAAATAATTTCCTAACTTGCCTAAAGTTGACGATAATGTCACTACCAAAATTACAATACTTTACTTACTTACCTACATTGATCATTAAGAAGCGGTCAAGTATATATTGCATAGCATATTGAATTGCCATACTCCTGATAAAAAGTATACCAACTATTTTTAACTTTGAAGTGTTGTTTGGAGTCGGTTTTTATTTTATTTTTATTAATTTAATAAGTAGCTACATCGTTTTTTATTTAATAATCCTAGAAAGAGATCTTCGATCTATGAAGTCTCGCGACCCCCCTGGATAAGAGCCGCGACCCCCCTGGGGGTCGCGACCCACACTTTGAAAAACACTGCATTATAAGATAGGAAATAACAATTGCATAAAATTAATTACAAAATCCAAAATATTAAATAGATAATAATTAAATTAGAATAAAACATGTCAATATTGCAATTAATTTTCTTATTTGGAGTCAACATCCCTTATGTCGCGATGTGGTGGTCCAGGTTAGGTTAGGAGAGTTATGCTCAGCAGGCGATTTGCGTGTAGGTGAGCGAGAACCCTCGGTTGGCGACGTCGGGCGGGGTGGTGGCGGTGGCGCCCTCGTTCGCGTCCGTCACCACGTATAGGACGAACGGCTTTGCTCCCGCTGCACACAACACGGAATATGCTGGGCCTGTACTCCGAAAATGGAAATCCGAACTCCGTATAGTGCCGTCCCTTTTACTCTTATAGTGTATAACACGAGAGTGAAGGGGACGGCACGATACGAATTTCGAATTACGATGTTTGGAGTAGACCCTCTAGCCGTTAAAGCCGCATAGGAAGGTCATTGCCTATGGATTCAAGCAAAAAAGACAATTAACTGCCAGTTGGCGGAAATAATTCGTGTATAAGCAAATTTTGCCATATTTGTAGATAAATATGTCCTTAACTACATACTAAAATTCCTGAGGGATGGGGGTGGAGATAACGGGTAGAGGGGGGTGTAAAGGTCATTTTAAGGTCATTTTTTTAGTTTTTCGTTAAAACTCTTAAACGGTGGCCGATAGCTAAAAATGTTCTTAGACATGAGTAATCTACATACAATTTTCTACAAGAAAGGTTCTACGCACTTTTTCGCTAGGATGAATATTTGATGAGATTTTAAAGGGGTGAATGTTACCTATACGTGGCCTCATGGGTGGGTCTCTTTCCTTTGTTTCTCAATATTTTTAAAAACAAAAAACACAGTATTTATGCACTCAATCAGTTCTAAATAACAATACCCCACTCGATAGGGTAGGTCGAATTTTTTTTTCGCGCCCCCCTTTAGCTGTATGGGAGCCCCTTATAAGCATTTAAGAATATTTTTTGACGATGTGTGTAGATGTGGGTCAACACGATGCTTAAACTGTGAAGATTTGAAACCATCCGATGAGTTTTTAAAGGCCATAAAACTAAAAAAAAACCGGCCAAGTGCGTGTCGGGCCACGCGCAAGGTTCCGTAGCCGTCCACCCGTTACATTATGTGGACTAAAAAGTTCGCAAACTTATATTTACTATGTTTTTGACAGAATTAACAACATTATCTAAGGTATCAATGGAAATTGTACGAAAGTTTGCTTTTGCAAAGTACATTTCTAAAGTTCGACTATTACTCGTTAACTAGTAATGTCTACTTAGCTGTGATAGTTTTCCTTTTAAATTCATCGTATATACTACTACCATGATTTTTTTCACATGCCTAGTAGCCACCGTTTAGCTGGCAGGGGGGGGGGGGGGGACACTTGACCATAGCAAAAATTATCACTTCAAAGCTTAATATCACGCTAACCAATTCTTTAATAAAAAAATGCTTTTAGAAACCTTATAATATTTTTAAAAGAGCTATCCAACGATATCCCACACGATGGGGTTTGGCAGAAAAAAAAATTGCACCACCACTTTACATGTAGGAGAGGTACCCTAAAAAAAATTTTTTTTAAAGATTTTATTCTACCGTTTTGTCGGCGTCATTGATATGTATACTCATGCCAAATTACAGCTTCCTAGCACTAACGGTTACTGAGAAAAACGGGGGTCGGACGGACGGACGGACGGACGGACGGACATGGCGAAACTATAAGGGTTCCTTGTTTACTACGGAACCCTAAAAAACGGTCGGCGCAGCGCTTTACTGCAATATTGTTAAATAACCAGACTGTGGCTTTATAGGCCGGGCCCATTAAAGCGATAGGAGTGCGCGGTTGGAGGGTGGACTGGGGAAAGTTCATGGGAAACCTCCGACACGACCACGCGGGCGGTTTCAACACTGGAATACTCTAAACTCTTAGACTGCGCTCCAGTGAGCTTGGTTCAGCGGTTTCAACCGAACTGAAGTGTGTCAGTGGAATCGAGCTACTGGGAGTTTTGTCGCTGGTTCACTAAACCTAGCCTAGCTGATAAGAGTTCAGCAAGAAACTTAGCTAGAAAAAAAATCATTTATGAGCTGTTTTCATTTGTTTTTATTGGTTTAGACATTACACCAAAAAAACAGTGCTTGGTCTACTGGGCACGACGACACACTATATCGCTTTGGCGGTCAAGGGATTAAGTGTACGCAATTTACTGTGGCGGTCAAGAGATTAATATTCATTGGACCGCAGGTCTAAAAAATACTGCTGCTTATGTGCTAAATTAGGCATGTAAAGAACGGTCGACGCGGCGCTTTACTGCTTTATCATTAAATAGTTACCCGTCCTCTCCAAGCGAAAAAAACAAAACAAAACATTCTTTTGTTATCCGGCCGGGTATCCCAGTTACCGGTAGTGGACGGCTTAAGTTAGGTCTGGCACTCACTTTGAATGGGGACAAAGCCAAGCCCGCAGAAGCGGTCGGTGCCGGCCGCGACGCCGGTGGCCACGACCGTGGGGTTGGGTACGACGACGAAGTCCGTGGGGCACTGGCCGTCGTTGAGCGCGCCCACCGGAGTGGCGAGCACCGTGTTGTCCGCGCCCTCCACGTCGCCACTCACCGTGAACGAATACAAATCACCTGCGGTCTGGTTAACACACAAATATCTGTTTAAATCATTGATTTCTTACTAAATAAATATGGTATTTCAGTATACTGTATAAGATAAGGATTTGTTTCGGACCAGCAAATACTTTTGCCTAATTCCTTTTTTTTAACAATTTTATTGTGATTTGATGGCGAATTCTAGGAGGAATCTAAATAAGTACGCAATGTTTCTTTTTTTTACGAATGTGTAATATACTACTTATCAGTGGCAGCGCCTCAATAATATTCCTACTTAGGGAAGCCAGAAATAATTTGCCTTCTTATTCTTCATGAGCCTAGTAAAAGGACTGGACTGGCTGAAAATTAGGCAAGCCATTGGAAATCGAGTTGTATGGGCGCTCCGCCACTGATACCTATGCAAACAACATAGAAGAGAAAATAGGTTTTGTATCAACTAATAGGATGCATTTCCGGGGGCTTGAGCCAGGCTTAGCTCACTTAGCTCCACCGGTGTACTGGACTGTAAATACCTGAGCATACTGTATGTTGCAGAAGCCGGCCTCCATCCTGATGCATATACCGTAGTTCAAGTTGGCGATCTGGCGGGTGCCAGTGACGAGCGAGGCGCTGAGCGCCGTGTTGGCCGCCGTGCCGTAGTTGAAGCTGGTGATGGTGCCGGTGGTGCCGGTGTAGTACTGCAAGCAGCCGTTCGGTGCTGGAACGAGGCGTTATAGCTGTGTTAGCTACAAGAAAACCGGCTTCAAATGTGGCTATTACAACATATGAACCCTCTAATTTTACAAAGGGTCGGCAACGCGCACGTGACTCTTTTGGAGTTGCGGGCGTCTATAGACTGCGGCGTCCGATTTCTATCAGATGGACCGTACGCTTGTTTACCACCGTCGTTGTATAAAAAATGTGACGGTTCATTCATGGCGCGATTACATACAGATAATACAGATTCTCGTTAAAATACAAGATTGCAATAATCGTGGTTTCACCTTGCATCTCTCTCCTAGATAGGTTCTATTCTACTAGTTGCTGCATCCCTATCGTCGGAAATATGGAAAAGTAATTAAAGCGAGCGAAGCGTCTCTGTTTCCGCTTGGGCAAAGAAACTTTCGTATGTCCGGATGTCCGGCTCTCCGGCCGTTCTACTCTACGCCGGAGCCAGGGGGTTGAAAAAGTAAAAAATATCACTCGCGAGTTCTACAGCATGTCAAACAGCTCTCAGAGCCACTAATAGGTAAGTAGGTACTTTATTCTCTAACTTAGTATTCGGCGAGTACTTTTAGAATGCTATATATTATGCATTTAAATATGTAGATATAAAATAAAACATGCCTCTCTTAGAGACGACCTTATGCTTTGTCCGACATCCACGATCGTGCTAGCAAGGCAGGTACTCGTAGCTTAAAAATTATATAAATATTGCAAGGTAACTAATTACCGTGTTTGTGACCTACCTATTCCAGGGCAATCGCAGCCGAGTTGTATGAGCTTCATGTTCCACCGCCTATTGAAAACGGTGCTAGACGTGGCGGTGACTGTAATGGTGATCGCCGTGTTCCCGTTAAAGTCGACGAAGAGGGTCTGTCTGGTGTTGTCGCCGCAAATGGTGGGCACGACGGTGTTGCCGCCCGTCACTGTGACGGAGTCCGTCACGCAGTTACCGTCGCCGTCTGGCTGCGCGAGCACCATGTCCAAGAAGTCGATACGGAGCTGGAACAATGTTTCGGGGTAGGCAGGAACGCGGAGCAGCGAAATAACGAAGCCTCGGCTCACTGTGTGTATTTGCAGAAGGTAACACAAGTACAAGTACAACAAGTCTTCGAAGGATGCAGGTTGGAATAAACGTTATCTCAAGAGTGGTATTCACTTATTAAATCCGATCCGATTTGAAAGACCATATGTTCATCCCAGTGACGGGTTTACAGCCTTAGCCGCCCTAGGCCATGTGATAAGTACAGTCAGCATCAAAAGTAGCTTGGCATATTAAAACATCAAAAGTCTTTATTACAAGGGAATAGGAACTTTTGACCTCTTCATATGTCAATAGGGTTTGCAATATCGGACGGTTTTTCAATTCCGGAATTGCTTACGATATTGGCCTCCAATTCCGGAACTGGTCCCGGAATTGGGATTTACCTTTTTAAACTAAATTGATGTCACAAAAATGTACTCATAAATAATCATAATGTAATGATTATCGTTTTATAGGCAATGTCCAAATAGCCTGTATTTTAAAAATTTGTAAAAAAAATAAAGATATTTCGTACTTTGCCTTTACCACATGGTCATTTTCAATTTACTTTTGCACTTTTCTAAATTATATAACGGCTTTCCGGGCTCAAATGAGCTGAGTACTAAATGTGGTTCATTAGTAGTATTTATGGCCATTATCAGCACTAAACTCGCGATTTTCGAAAAAAATGCACCAAGTTGCATGGGGGGTAAATTCCATCTTACTGGAAGGGGCAACGCTGAATCAATCAATCATTGTTTTATTTGCATATGACACGCGATTGCGAAAGCATAAAACACAGGCGAGGTGGCGCTGTTCTTCAAGAATGGTGACAACACTGACAACACATCGATTTAAACTTACACGATTTTCACACATTATTATTGGCAACATACTACTAAACAACTACCGAACCGAACCATCACGCTCTCTGGTGGCTAGTCTGGTGATAGGCGAACAATTCCTCAGTTTTACATTGTGAACTTTAAGAATAAACATACAAAACACTCTATTTTCTCTCTCTAAATTCATCAAATCCAATTCCGGAATTTCCGATATTTCGAGTGTACTAATTCCGGAATTGTAATATCGGAAAAATTCCCCAAGATTCCGGAATTCCGGAATGCAAGCCCTATGTGTATATGTGTATATATATGTCAAGCTACTTTTGATGCTGACTGTACCAACCGCCCCCATTCTCAGCACTCGGCTAGAATATTTGTCGCGATTAGCCGCCCCTAGTATCTGGCCGCCTTTGGCTTAGGCCTGCTGAGCCTTAAGACTAATACACCACTGGTTCTTCCACAAGCCGGGCCCTAAGTAAATCACACTTGAATAACTTTATAAGTGTACAAATCGACAAAATAGGAACTATAAGAGCGGAACCACACTCAATTTATATGTTAGAGTTAATATAGAAGTCCATTTACCTGGCAGATGTTTCTGTTGCAGCGGTTAACGATGATGCTGCAAGCCGGGCCGCCGGCGTACGCGGCCGGGTAGCCCGGGCTTGCGAAATACGTGTTGTTCACGTTGGTCGTAGAGCCACAACCGCGGGACACTGGAAACACCAAATGTATACGTTGGTAGGGTGTAGAACTAATCAACTCCCTTCACTCAATAGGTACTATCAGGATCAGGTGATGTATTATGCTGCATACAAGGCCCAGTATGTATTAGCGTAGTAATTTATTTCGGTGGTCGTCTTAATACAACTTAGTTTAAGAGAAGCAAATCCTTAGGCTGTGTTTTGAAAGTCTGACTGTAAGAGACAGTGAAGTTCTCCACTGTGAGACAAAGTGTAGGGGCAGACTGAGTAAAATTTACAATCAAAGTGAAAAATTAAACGCCACAGGTGAGATTTGAATCCATGACCTCTGGAATCCGTCCATTGCTCTTATACAACTGAGCTACTGTGGGTATCCCATGTGGTGGTGAATCTTTCAATCATTAAGTAAAATAAAATAAAAAAATAAAATTACACTCTGCTAATTAAACCTTAGGGGGGCTCGTAGCGACATCTATCGCGAAGACAGAGTTGTACGGAACTGACCTCGTGTCTGGCCACTTACCTACGCAGCATCTTCCCCTCCTGGCAGCGCACATCCCAGTGATGGTACCATTGAGGTTATTGCACTCCCGCCGCGCTAGACACGTGCCGTTCATCGTGTTTGCGCTGGCGCACTCTGTGTTCGCGAAACGAACGATGCTTACGAATGGGAACACTGGAATGCGAAAGGGTTAGGTTAGGCTACGCTTGTTTAGGTACAGCCAGCGTCATATATGAAGTATGTACTGTAGCAGCCTAAGTGGCCAAATAGTCAGGTACACCATACAAAATATATGGTGTACCGAACTATTTGGCCACTTAGGCTGCTACCTGCTACATATTATATGACGCTGGCTGTACATGGGTTTTTTGTATCTGTTACCACCCTTTGAGAGCCAACGCTGGCTGTAGACGTCAGCGGTTTCATGCCCCGGAAGCCAGAGCCGTAAAATAAAGTAATAACGCTATACATCGTAGGATAATCATCACCATAGCCATTCTAGGAGCGACTGTATTTCATCATTCTTGACCAGTTCAATTTGGACGGCCACTGACGTCGGTGGCTACAGCGGTACGGCGTCTTGTTCCGCCGCCCGGCGCTCAAAAGGTTAACATTAATAATACTCTTTACATGCTACCAATGGTAGCTACCTAAGGCACTGGTCCCACCGCCGGCGAGTAGCGGGTGCTCTCATAGTAATTCTACTCGCTTGAGCGACAAAACGAATAGAATACGCTATTTGACTAATTTTTTTTATAATTCCAATCGAACCAGTTTTTAGAGACGATCAAATGTCTATATGGGACCAACAACATTTAGAGCACAATAAAGGGCTAAAATTAGGGACAAACCTAGCTCGACGCTAGCGGCTCTCAAAAAGGCTCCTACAAATTGGCCCTGGCAAATGACGTCACTTGCACTGCATTCAACCAACCGTTGTATGGGAAAATTAGTATTTTGCTGTTTTAGTTGTAAAATAATGCGTTTAGGTACATAGTTGCTATACAATTTATTTTTATTTTTACATATGCATTCTATTGATACCTTTTATTTGAATTTTGGACGGTAAAAAAATTTACATAATTTTCTGAGTTTTTGATGATTCATATCTTTTTATGATTTTGGTAAAATTTTATAATTTACGATTTATTGTGATATTTTGATGGCTAACTATCCAAAAAGTGACACTGTGTTATAAATTTTAATATCTGCAAATACCGTATTACTATGAAAGTACTCGCTGCTCTCCGGCGATGGGACCAGTATTCCCTAACTACTGATTAAAATTCAAAATGATTCAGCTAGCTCTTAACACTTGAGTGTCAATGGCAACTACCCGGCGTCCACTAAGACCTAACAACTGGATTACCCCAGTAGTTAGTAAATTGTCGGTAACAGGTGCAAATAACAGCGTGGAATATATTGGGTCACATACACAGAAATTCAAACAATGACCACTAACAAATACTACCACAACCATAATCAACAACAACAACAATTTTCGCAATTTTAATTTGATCTGGAAAAATACCTTGATTATAGCATTTGTTGTAGGTACAGATGGGCCAAAGGTTCCTGCAATAAATCAGCATTATTGTTTATGACCGATATTGGTATTTCATCATGGTCGCCAGATTTCTTACTAGCCATGCCTTTATGATGTTACGTATTTCAAAAGGTGTTACTGCTATCCATTCTATTTCATTATGTACTGGGGCTGTGGACTGTTCAAGTAAATCCACAGCAGATTCACAACTCTGATTAATCCCTGCAACGTCCTTAAAAGTTTCAGAGAAAACATCTACAATTTGTATAGTTTCAGTCACTGTGTTATCATTAATTTTAAGAACTATGTTTTTGCGTTTATTGACGCCCTTTTTGTTCCTATATTTATTAACCACCTGCCATATTGATTTTGTCGAGTTTTTCCCCCTTATTTAATTCTGTTTGTATACTGATTCGCCTTGCACATCATATAGCTTTCCTACATATTCTTAAATATTTAAAACAGTAATCTATAGAGTGGTCATTTGATATTTTACATAATAGTTTTCAAAAACCTTTTCATTTTACTCGCAACCCTTATTTAGACCCCTCCTTATCCATTTTAACTTTAACGTTGAGTTCATCTTGATTTTTCTTTTCTTTTTCTTAAAGCTACTTCTAAAAATATCTGATATTTTTTTAATGATGCAATTTATTCTCATTTCACCCCACTTTACCTTGACTAAACTTTGCCCGAAATCTGCGTTATTCTTTTCATTAAATATTCTAGTTTCTACAACTATCTATAGTTTCTTCTTTATTTTTGCGACAAACGGAAGCATCATCTAACTCTAGTTCACATAGTATTCCTGCGTGACCATATATATATTAGTTATGAAGTTGTCGAAACAGGGTGCGGCATGGTTCCTTCTAAAAGTGGGTTCATTTACCAAGCACCTAAAATTATAACATTTTAGCAACAATAAGAAGTCTTTCTTATTTTTATTATCTACAAGTAGGTTAATATTAAAATCATCTCCAATTATACATTCTTTATTTAAAAAGTGGTGTAGTAACTTCTCTAGCTGGTTCATGAAGTTTTCGATATTATTATTGAAGATTGTCCACAAATATGTATGTATTTATTTACATTGCTGCAACGGCTACGGAGAAAGGAAGGCTAGCCCTAGCTACGGCCGTGGAACTTACATTACAATAGTCCTTTTATCAATAAATGTAATGAAATTTGAGAAAACTCCAAAATGCTTGACGCGCTACAAGCGCCGGCCGCCGGCGCCATGTTTTGTTTCGTAGGTTTCGTAGGTAGATACGCGGCGTTAACAAAAACGCGGTGCCGGTGTGCCGCCTCCTCGCCGCCGTGCGGACTTCACGAAATTAGACTTTAAGGACATAACAATAAGAACTATGAAAAGTGAAATCCCATCAAAATCAAAATCAATCAAAATCTTTTATATTTAAGATTAGCAGTTAAGGTGAAAAATGTAATTATTGGATATAATATGAAATAAACAGAATTTTTTTTTTTTTTTTTACATCATTACCCGGCGGGTTATAATGAGATTCAGTACAATATTACAACCCGGCTTAAGGTTTGCATGATATATAATTGGGCATTGTCGAGCAGGTGGTGTGAAAAACATAATACTTTATAGAAAAAAAATGGTAAGCCAACGTTGTGGTTTACCACTTTTCGACTCTATTATATTTTAGTAGATGTTAAGGTTCAAAACTGGTAGAACCCGTAAATATTTGAAGTTGACAATAAACAATAACTGAAGGGGACTCGTTGTAAACAATCGCTATAGATTTTTTCTTTAGGCATCTACGTTTAAATACATTGTAAATGTACATCACAGGAGTGTATAATAATAGGGATATAGGTATTTTAGGTAGGTACTTACAAAGTTTTCCTTTTCTGTGTTCGCCTTCGTCGTCCTCCTCGTCGATATCAAATTTGTCGTCATCAAAATTCCTGTTCCTGTTGCCGCCACCGACCTCTACATCTTTGTCGTAATTAACGGAAATAGCAAACACGGCGAGAAAAAAAGACCCTAGTATCACAAAGAACACTTTGCAGGCCATGGTTGAACAGCTGCCAACAATTTAGTACACTATTTAACAAAAATAGAATCGGAAGTACGATTAAACCTTTGGTTAATCAAAGTAGATATGGCACTAATCTGTTTTGGTTTCAGGAGTGTAAAACCCGGTGCGCATCGTCGCGAAATGGTGAAGGAGTTGTCAATCATCCATATATAATGTGGGTGATAACGGTGCCATGTTTGTGCAAACAGTTAGGGATGATACCGTTCTTCAGTTAGCGCCTGGCGACCTGGAGAGACTCACGGTGGCTACGAGCTAGAAAAGGTATGTCACACATGTTATGTAGTTAGTCAAGGTCATGAATATATAATATATATGCAGACAGAGGGGTAAAATATGTACCTACATACATATACGCAGACTTTATTCAAAAGTTTTACGTTTGGCTGTGCTTTTGTCTAAAGTAAGAGTGGTACAGTCAGCGTCATATGTTATGTTATGTAGCAGCCAGTGTCCATAAAAGTTCGGTACACCATATATTTTGTATGACGTACCTACCGAACTGTTTGGCCACTTTGGCTGCTACATACTATATGACGCTGACTGTACCTACTTACTCAGTGTATTTTGGTTGGTGATAAGAGTGTTTCAACAAAGTATAGGTTTGTATGGGAAGGTTGCTATGATTGGGCCACTTAACTTCTTTGCCTTTTAATCTACGAATTTTATGTAGGAAAATAAAACAACTTTGATAATTTTTAACTTTTGAAATATATTTATTCATTACCTTAAACACATCACAATAAGGTATAATAATCTTGGAGAAAAAACGTGAAAAGGGTTTCTCAGGCTTTTGCCTTCTTTGGACCATGGTCAACTTGATTGAACCACTGAGTCCCCATCAATGGACTTAGGAAATTTATACTGATGGTCCAATCAAGGAGACTAATGGAAATCGACATTTTAATTTATAAAGAAAGAAAGAAAAGAAAGTAAGAAAAAATATATTTATTGTCACACAAATATGTGAAGTAGGTACAAAGGTACATGTAACGTAGGGACACACGATGAGATGGTCGAGCGGTTGATCAGGTGGATGCAGTACGCAGTACATCGGTGGTAGATAGGGTGGCATCGAGCGTGTTTCATTATCACCACTTTGCAACTAGGAGTTCACACTGGCGCACGGAAATAAGAAATAAAACGTCACTAATAGAGCTGGTTACACTGTATAGGGTTATTTCAAATAAAGTACTGGATTAATTACAACTACTACACCGTATAATACTCAACAAACAGAGATCCAACTGAGCACGAATTATTAACCTTCAGGATAAGCCTTCAGACAATTTCAGGAAACGCGGAGCATTCTCCGTTTAGGTCCGTGCGCCACCAAGTCAAGATTCAGAATGACTGCAGAGTTCAGAATGATAATGATCAAAGCGTCTAGCAAGCCAGACTCGTGGATTCAGAATGATTTTTGGAATCAGAATGCACCCGAGTCACGGCGCCCATTGCCTTTTATACAGTCGACGTGACGTCTTATTTTAGTAGAGGGTAGTCCTTAACCTTTTCGACGCCAAACCAAATGTGAAAGCGCTCACTCATACGCCAAGCCGTTTTCTGCAAGACACCGAATGACAGGTCTAGGGATGTTACTTGTAACTATCGATACTAAGCATTATCTTGTACTATTACTTATTCTGTGGCATTATAAAGAACTTAGTGTAAAATGGACCTACGCATGCTGTGTTCATATTATAGTTTGTCAAAGGACTGGCTCATTTCAAACATAGACAGAGATAATCATACTATCTTTGTCTTACACTAGTACTAGCAGCCAAAAGAAAAGGATGAGTACCTATAGTTTTCTTTGTTCTTATTTACTGACAATTTGGTTTGACCAACTATATATTCCTTTTTCAAATAGTACATTACTGCAGAGGCCGTGAAGTAAGGAATTGCTGGACGAGTGTGGTGTAGGATAAAAAGAGTCCTGCAATCCCTGTTCCGGCCGGGGCTTGTATAGTGGTTTTAACAAACAATGTGAGGAAATATTAAAATTAAAATAACTACCACGTAACCAAGTAAATTTTAACTGTTAAACGGTTAAACTTTAAATAAATGTAAAATTTGAAATCCTCATTCCCGAATTAGTCGAAATCGAGTATAATGACGATTTTTCCCAAAAAAATATTTTTATACTTTAAATTCAAAATAAATGTCAAATTCGAAATCCTTATTCCAAAAAAAAACCTATATCGAGCTGACGTTTCGTATCGACTGAATTTTAATTTTCCTGTTCCAAATTAAGAAAAAAAAACATTATATTATTAAATAGGAAATTACAATGATAATAATGTTACTGCTGGTAACCCTCACCACAGGTAAGAATTTTTTTTTTCGTTTTACTTTTATTTATTCTGTCTTGCGCTAACAGACATTAATTAATAATCAGTGTTGAATATTATAAAAATATCTAGAGAACATTAGTGATGAAGGGTGTATTTAGACTTAGAAAACAGTGCGTCTTAGTGTACACGCGAGCTGGCTCGAGTGAGAAGAGTACCTACTTAAAAACTGTTATTGTCTCATCCTTGCGTTACAGATAATGTTCAAATAACTAAAATACGTAGGTAAGTGAAATCTGTGACACTGACATAGGCTGTATTTTAACAACAATACAACTAATGTTTAGTGTGCATGTGAATTAGTTCGCGCGATTATACATGTACCTAAAGTCTGCCGCGCCTAAACTCGAGTCGCGCGCTTGCGTTCGTCTTGTGCTGGCTTAGCTGAGGAGTTAAGACAAGCAGGAGATTCCTAATCAACGCTGAATTAAATCTGCCTGATTTATCACGAGACACGTACGTAAAAGCATATGATAAGCCGTAAATGATGTTATTAAAGTTTAATATGTTCTCACCGCTGAGGTGAAAAGTTGTATGTATCACATGAGAGCAAAGATATTTGCATCTCGTGTCTTTGAGTCCCTCGCTACGCTCAAGATTCTATTATAGAATCTTTCGCTTGCTCGGGACTCAACATCAACACTCGCAGCAAAAATCTACTTTGCCCTCTTGTTGAACAAATAACTATTGTACAAGAAGTACTATTGTACTTCTACTATTGTTCTTCTTCTTCGGTTGCAAATCTATATACCTAAGTAAAGAATTTATCAAGACATGCTTGTTCTTCGCGGCGTGGTAAAGGGTTAAAATGTCTGCCATTTTTGTTCGTATCGTCAATCAATATAATTATATCAATATAATTCACCTAATGAGGAACAAAGATTAAGGGAAGGAAGATGAATATATTAAAACAAACTTAAATGTGACTAAATTTAATTTGTTTTCAAATGTGAAAATTACAATTATATATATATATATACTTATTTAACATCTGTTGGTTGCAATACTTTGTTTTGTTAGTTTTGTTTTGAGGCCTGTCATTTCCAATCTAATAAGTATTTGATGTTTCTGATATCTGTAACTAATAATATTGTACAGTACCCGGCGATATATATTGCACATCGACCTTTGGAAAGAGATTCGGCTAATTTCGGCTTCATAGAGCATTGTCTCGCATTACCTGTGTAACGTTTGCCAGTCGTCGTCAAAATATATAATACAGAGTTGTTGAAACCCCTCAACTCCAAATTGTTCCATGTACAAAATGATAGTACATGATTGTTTGAGAATACTTTTTCTAGTAGTATAAAGTGCTCCTGTTAATTTTGTAAAAATAAATTAATTTAGTTATTTTAAAAGTAGAACGCAAGAAATCTCGGAATTGTTATGTAATTGGGTGTCGTCAAGAAGTGTCCGGAGAAAACCCGGACGCTTTTTATGTAAGGAAGCACATCATTGAATTTAAAGGTCTTGTTTTTTAAAATATTATTTTCGGACTCGTCCGGGGAAAAAAAGCGATTTACGCCAAATGTCCGGGTTTTTTTTAAAATCTTTGTCCGGGTTTGGCGAAATTCGAGATGGCAGCCCTATGCACAGAGAGCTACGCTGTGAGGACAAAGATGACGAGTGCCTTCTACAGGCTGCAAGAGCTAGGGTACCTAGTGTGCATCCAAACAGGAAAACTGGACCTTGCTGAGCAGCCGGGGAAAACTGATAACTTTTGGGACATTTTTCACTTAATTTTCTAAAACTCATAAACTGTGCATTTTTCGGATTATTTTTCGCATGGTACCTAAGATGAAAGAAAACTATGGAGTCGATATTAAAACAAAACTTTAACTCATATTCATATTCATACTCACTTATTTTCTTAGTCGTAATACTTTTGTCCCTTATGCAGGTTGACAGATCGAAAATGTTAATCGAAAATTAATCTTACTTAATGTAATTAAAATGAATTGTGTAGTATGATTTGGGAAGTGTTAAGCCTTTCGCTCGGTAAAGGGTTACATTTACCCTATAACTACTCGTATATCAAATTAGTTACTATTTTGTTTTGTTCAGACTACTTTGTTGCGGTAAACGTAATGCCAGGTACTAGCCGCTTTATCAAAAATCACGTGCGTGTCAATGTCATGGCAATCATTCACGACGCGATGTGTCACTTAATTATTTATTGCAATCGGTGCGTGCAATTATTACGTGAACAATTATGTCTGATCCGCAAGTTTCTGCAATTCTGTACTGGATAGAGCTTTACAAAGATCTAAAATACGATCATGAGAAATGTGTTGTGACGTGTGTGTGTTGTGGAGTAGATCTTACGCAATTAAAATACACATTTAGTTTAAAACACGTAAATAGTATTCTCCACCAAACGAAATCTCAGCAAACGTCGTCTTTTATTCAGAGTTGGATAGAACCGTATTACGAGCTAAGGTACGATGCTGACCAATCAGCTATAGTATGTACTCTGTGTGACATTTCTATAACTCACCTAAAAAAAGATAATGTCCTAAAGCACGTAAATTGTGCCCGACATCAAAATAAATTTGGAATTACGAAGGACTTTTACATAGATCTCTGTTTGTTCCTGATTACATGCAATATCCCGTGGAACAGACTCAATCATCCTGAGTTTAGAAAGTTTATCTTTGTTGTAAATGTTTGAATAGAAAACTTCTGGAAGAATCTACTTTAAGAAAGATTTATCCTCAAAAAGTCTATACACCAATCATAAGCAAAATAAGAACTTTATTGAATGAATTGTGAAGTCATTAGAAGGATTTCCATCTCGACCTTATTTACTATCGTGCAAGGTATTAGAAAAAGTAAATGGGATTTCGGTCGCTGAATTGGTAGAAAGATCTTTAATGTTTTTGTGGCAAGATGATTTCGAATGGAATATATGCAAATTTTTAGTATAATGCACGGATAGGGCTGCATACAGGCTTCTTGCAGGTAAAATTTAAAAAAATAAATTTTATATCATGAGGCATGTTACATGTTTAGCACACGCACTCAATCGTGTTGCTGAACATATAAGATCAGAACGCGAGGACGTTAACAAGTTAATCATCATCCTCCTAGCGTTATCCCAGTACAGTTGCATCTTGAAGGATGCCTGGGGTCCGCTACCTAATCCCAAGATTTGGCGTAGGCACTAGTTTTTACGGAAGCGACTGCCATCTAACCTTCCAACCCCGAGGGAAATCTAGACCTTATTGGGATTAGGCTTTGTCAAGTGAGTGGGCAACTTGACTGTTAGAAGTTCTCAAACCGCCCGAAGGCCTCCAACTTGGCTTAACGACTGCTGCCATAGACAGCAACCGGGATCAACGGCTTAACGTGCCTTCCAAAGCACGGGAGCGCTCAGTTAGTAACCACTCGAAGCGGTCACCCATCCAAATCCTGACCGCTGCCCACGTTGCTCAACCTTAGATACCGCAAGCAGTACCCGGCGCCGCTGGGCCACGAGCGCTCCGCGCTCCGCGACGTTAACAAGTTAATATCCAATGTAAAAAAGGTATTTCTAAAATCGCCACAACGGATAAGACTATTTAAAGCGATGGCCCCTGATGTGCCCTTACCACCACAGCCTATAATAACCAGATGGGGGATGTGGATGAGTGCTGCATTTTATTATGCATCTCATTACGAAAATAATAAAAATATTATTTCGTCATTGAACAGTAGAGATGCCGTCGCAATTTTAAACGCCCAAACTGTATTATTGAACGTTAATATGCCAAACGAGCTAAGTTATATAAAAGATAACTTTGAAGTCATTGTTGATTCAATCGCAAAATTGCAGTGTACCAATATTATCCATTATAAGGAAAGTTTTCAAATATTAGACGACGTAAGACAATTTTTTACAATTTTCGGCCAATTTTTTAAATTGGAAAGTGTACTCAAAAGAAATCCGGACTTCATAGACTTAAGGCACATGGCAAGTACTGAACAATTTGAGCGAGTTCTAGAATATGCTACACTAACTACCGTTGACGTAGAACGATCTTTTTCAAGCCACAAGTGGATTTTCAACCAATATAGAACCAGTTTTAGCCCAGAAAATATGGAAAAAGTTGCCATTATTTGCTCGTTTTACAATTGTAATTTGGAAATGGACAATACACATGCCATACCTTGTCAAGATTTTGAGGCACTCATTCCTGTATCTTCAAGCTCTATGGATATTGGAAACTAGGACCTTTTTTTTATTTACAATATAATTTATTTCTATTCTTTTAATTTCGTTCTTAATTAAATAAATGAGTATGAGTATGAATATAAATTAATTTTAATATCGACTCCATAGTTTTCTTTCATCTTACCATGCGAAAAATAATCCGAGGCCTGGACTAATAACTCTCTATATTAGATATCCAAAGTTTACAAGTCACCGAATTGACGTAATTAACGTAATTTTACTATGACAGTTGACATTTATAATTTGTAAATCATTTATACCTTGACATATTATCATTGTTTTTGACGTGTATGATCCATTGCAAATGAGTATGACGTAAACTAATTAAGTCCATAAAAAAAGGAACTATTTTTTTGATATGGAACGTCAATTAATAAATAAGATAATTGATGGATGTGTGACAGTGTACGGAAATCGTCGTGAACAGCTAATTTTCTCTTTCCAAAGCCCGAGGAGCAATATATATTGCCGGGTAGGTACCTACTGTAAGCAAGTTATTGACAGCCGCAGCGCAGGCAGTCATTTTCAGTCAATATTTTGAAATAAACTACTATAAAGGCTAGTATATTTCATGTTAAGGTTCATCCACGGATCTATACCTAAGATCCGTGGGTTCATCTTAGTATCAAGATATATCTCCGTAGGTCAATAGAAATTGGAAATTATGTTAACAAATATGGCTGTCTGACAATTCATTTGTCGTCTATGGATTTGTTTTAAAATAGTGATGAGAAAAGTCTATAATAATAATTTATCAATCCACTTGACACTCGAGAAATTATTTTATTGAATATTCATTGCGAGTATTTGTGGCTCTTAACTTCGTGGCAGCAAATAAAAATAAATGGGCAAAGAAAATTCATAGTAACGGAAAATGATGAGAAGTGAGGTTATTTGTAATTGAATCTATAATGACATTTAACTTTTTCGATATGCTGATATTCCCATCACTTAATCGAACTTTTTTTTCAATGACAATATAGATACTGTTTTTATTGAAATATGAATAATTAAAACAGATATTAAGGCTTAAAATGAATGCAAATACAAGGATTATGTCTATAAATTGTTGGTAAGACTGTGTTCGTTCTTTAAAGGTGCGTGATTACGAAGTAATGAAGGTAAATTGGTCTGTTTACATCATTTCCTATTTCTATTGACCTGGACTTTATGTATCAACTGTGTACCCGCTGTGTTTAAATGTGCGGACGGCATGGATATGCGCTTGAGTAGGTATGGTGTGCAAAGATGTAAGCTTTACTTTTGTGATGAAACAGATTTCAGAAAGCATCTTGGTTAGATTAGGATGTGTGACTTTCAGACATACCTAGAACTCACTGTACATCATTTACTGTAAATATAAGTGGTACGTCATTTACAAGGGTAAATTTAAGACACTCTGTAAGGCAACATTTTTATTTCCTTAAGGCTACTCAGGTATGTTTTATAAGGCAATTTTCAGTACCGAATTTGTTATAATAACAATCTTATTTAAACTCATCAGTGTGAGTAAAATACTCTATTTTGCCTGCTAATGGCCAAAGAAAAGGCACAATGCAAAAAATAGGGAGTTGGAGCAGCTTAATACATTTTTATATACCTTCAAAACGTAGGATTACTCTGTTATAGGATTCAAATGATACAAACAAGGAGAACCGGAACACCTGAATAGTTTTCATAATGTTTAAGTTATTAAATTCTCATTTTCTTGGATAGAGTGGGTATTATTTGTAATCCACTAGGTATGTATTTCCAAAAAATACGTTAATATCAAACTACTACCAGTATTTGCAAGGGCTTTTTTCTGTACCTACTTATACAGGTTTTATTTAAACTTTACTACTTGTGCCATCTCCCTTATACAATGGTTCTCTCAGCAGAGAGTTTTTTTGATTTGTAACATTTTCTTTTCATCGAATTGTTTTTTTTTTACATTGAATGGGTGTGTGTAAATATACAAAAGTACAAGCAAATGTTTTATTACAAGATTTCATTTATCACTTTGGAAACGTTGTCTAATTTTGTGAGACAATCAATAGCCTCAGAAAAATAATAATAATTTGCAACTGCTATTTATAATCGTTATGTTCCTGGCATACATTCTATGATAATGTAACTAACGTAGGGTAACATCCAATAAGAAGTTTTATGGCACAGTGACTTAGCAAGCATACGTGTTAAACGGGAGGCATTTCTTTACATATTGATCGTCGAAGTTATTTATTTATTCGCCCATTTTAGTTAACCGAAGACTTAAAAGTAAAATATATTTGTGCGTGTAAAATGAGGGATATTGGGATAATATATAAATAACAGATTTCCGATTTAGCATCAACAGCGACATATAAAATTGATTAGATAGTTTTACATTTTGCTGTTCTACTGAAAATGGGCGAAGCGCATCTTATTCTAAAATTAGGCAACAATTAGAAAATCAGGATCGGGAGTGCTTGGTATTCAGCCTTATATTATAATTGAATACGCGGCCATCAGTAAATAAAATAAAAAGCAAATAATCGTTAATCAATCACACTTCTGGCAACTTTTTACAATAATTATACAAAAAATACATCAAATCTATCCATCTCATCAAAATATGTATACCAACTTTTTACACTTAACATTTAAAATATAAAAAAAAGAGTTCAAAACATGTCATTGGTAATAAATTATCTTGTGACTTAGTCGATATACTTAAGTATCTACTTAGTATAATTAAAAATAATATTATTTATTACAAGTGAAGAATAACGAATCGTAGTTACATAAATTAAACAAAGGCAAAGATAGATTCTTAAAAGAAATAAGCTAGAAAGGAAAAAAGTGAGGTACAATATTGGTTTAAGACAAACAAAAACTTATTGGGCTAAGGTTTTCTCATATATGCTACCTAATTTTATACCTAATGTGTTCAATAAAATATGGCATCTATAGACACGTGTATGGCAATAAATCAATACGTTACACTAGACACACAACAGCTAAATGACATCACGTTGCATGATATTTGCTACCCTGGGCAGTAAGTCACTTTAGCTTCCCATTTCTAAAGAAGCAAACCTCTAGTAATAAACTCTGCCTGCTATAGTTTTAATGATTCTGTAGGATAAGCTCATACGTCAAGGCCATATTACAATAGAGAACTGGGTAATTAGCCTGAAACTATACCACCATTATGTGATAAAGGGAGGCTATACACACCTATTCATGTTCAAATAATCTAAGAATAATGTATCCAATCGGCTTGATTCATGGGCATAGTATCGATGTATGTCCATGAAATTGCATAATACCAAAAGTATGTTTAATATCTTTTGCTGTTCATCGCAGGGTTTCATTCAAACAAAGAGTCTTTATTATAATGCAATGGTCGTGCGTCACACTATGTCACAGCACCCTAGGTAAATATGCGTATTATGATCACCTACAATGTCCCAAATTCATTATTGGTATTTAAACTATATTCTTGTAATTGCGGTTGGCAAGATGGGCAAGTACCTAAGGCAAGTACATATATACCTAGTATAGATTTACTGGATACAAAATACTCTGTTTATAATTTAGTGTAATACCTAAATGTTTATTCAGTTCTGCTCACTCCGAAGGTTTTTATTTCGATATAATGGGATGGAGGAGAATATTTATACAATATAGGCAAGACGTGAATTTTTAACACATCGCGGTGGTTTATTCTAGCTTAGGTATGAAACATTCCAAGAAACAAACTCAAAGCCACGACCGACGCAGTTAATACACAATTTTCAGTTAGTTGCCATGTATGGAGGTGTCATAGAATGGATAGAGATACACTTAAAAACGAAAGGTGGACATTAGCATTACTTAGACCTTACACGATATAAATTCTATGACTATAAAAGATGGCAATTGAGGTTTTCGGGGGTCAGCTCCCACAAGCTCACACCTTGCGCGTGTCTCGCAGGTTATATGTCGTTTCAGTGTATAGAACGAACTCTGGCAGTATACCCCTGAACACATAATTTATGATCGTAGGTAATTTACGTTTAGAATATTTGATTGGACGGAGGCAATAAGGCTCATAATTTACACTGTTTTCTACATTGTTGGACCTTAGTTTATCATTATATCGCTCCATAATATTTATCAATAAATAGCAATTCATTACACGTTACAAGAAATCGTGCATTGTAATGGCTTTATGTGCTTAATGTGTCTGTAAACATAACAAGCATGTTACAGAAAAAGACGTGAAGTGTTTCATCAGGCGTAGCGGGATGTTTACTGTGATGTACTTTTGATAAAATTGTCTTTAATAAATTGAGACTAGAAAGTGTAAAACTGCGTATCGGAATATAACGACCTGCGTGTAAGAAAGCGGTAAATGCTCCATTATGTTTGACCTGACTTGCCTTAGCTTGGTCTCTCTTGTAGGGTGATCGAAATAATGGTGCAAATGGTTCCCAGAGAACCATTCAAGAAAATTATATTTATATCAAGCTCTGACCAAAAGTACCTTAGAACCCTTGCTTCCTGATTAAATTATAACAAATATAACATTTAAATCTTCCTAGCGGATAAAATTAAGTTCAATAATAATTAGGTAGCACAACAAAACCGGAATTGATTGCACTCATTAGATAGGTATCCATTTCCTCATATCATATGTATAGTTTCACGTAAGTATTCAGTGTATACATTCACATTATAATAAACATAACATGAAGTTTACTATTAATTAATCTTATTAAGTAGTTCCTGATAAGTAGTACTATAGTGTCACTTTTTATTTTTGTGTGTAGGTACCTATGCAATAATTAACTTGCCTATTATTTGATTTCGAAGTTATAAACAAAATGTTTATTTGCGACTTGTTCTAGGTTGTATGTAGGTACGGTAGAGATCAGGTAGGTAATTGTGCGCGTTAGATATGTTATAGTACCTATTACCGACTTTATTATACTGTAGGTACCTACCTACCTCCACAGCATTCGCTTCGCTATTGTCCAGTCGCAACTAAGTACAACGCAGGTCGTTAGATCCAGAAACGCGACTATGTATTCTACGATTATAACTAGTAACTACTAACTAACCGACGTTTATTTAGTATAAGATAACTGTAATATCTTGGATATTCATTGCTCTCTTAGATAATAGCTTATTATAATTTAACTAATGAATAGTAATAATAATATCTAAAGAATACTTAGAGCTTTTAAGTTTCGAAGCTTCAACAGCGACTTTCATTGCTATTGCAGTGAGCAACTTTTCTACATTATATATACACACAAGTACACCCTCAGTAGGTACTCGTAGGTATTATATTACGTAAATTAATGAGAAAGTAAACATATGTATAATATTATGTCTATTAGCATCTTTTCAATATGGTCTGGAGTGCTTCTTCTTCTACTTGCTTGCTTTGTATTTTGAGTTGAACGCTATTCCCTCGAAAATAAGGGTTATGCCTGGCAACCAGAGTTGACTCTATTCCCTCGAAAATAAGGGTTATGCCTGGCAACCAGAGTTGCCAAAAGCAAGTGACTGGTTATAGCGCATCTGGAAACTAATCGACCAATAAAGATCTACTAATTATTGGTAAATAAATACGCGACTTAAGCCAGCGGTTGACCTTTTCATGATGTCACATTCTGTAAATCTATCTAATTTATAAAGTTATTCCGTAGGTCTTAGATAGATGTCATGAATACCTATCATGTGAAGAACGTAAATTATATTATTCAGACGTCTTATTAACGTGCCAAATTCGAAACACTCAACTATTCATTTTGTGAATCCTAAAAGTATTGATGAGGGTGTCATAAATAACCGCTTTACATTCTTTTTCTATCTATATAATATTATTTTACCATTTGCGTTTTAATATATACCTATACAAAACAAATAAAATGTTTGAGGTCACATTTAAGTTATCTCTTGTTTACGATTTTTCTGTAGGTGTAGGTACATGTTTTTATAAAACGCATTCCTACTTTTCTACGTAAAACGGTACCTCGATAATGTTCTTCAATTTAGGTAATTCCAGTGTCTTTCATTAGAAGGGGCGCCTAATTATAACTAAGGTATCGAAATACAACTGCGTACGTATTTTGTTATGTTATTGAAACTACAAGTTTGAGAAACATCCAGAAAGGCAACGCGCGTGCGGGCGGGCTCCCGCACCGCGCGCGGCTGAGCGGCCGCGTCACAGGGCGCCGTAGAACGTCTCCATCAGGCTTGTGTCGAGGTCGCACTCCAAGAAGATGGTGTCACTGAATTCCTCCTATAACAACATTATTAAATTTTTAATTGGAAATAAATCACTGATTGGCGAGTTGTCGGTGTAAAATAAAGTGATGCCTATTTCATGAGAGTGATGATTTTGGATGGGGATGATAAGGTGGTTCGATTTTCATACAAAAAACAATCAACATTTATTATGTCATTACACACTATTACTACTTAAATATGTGCAAATCTATCTACTCTCGCATTAGACCTGTCATATGTTACATTCGAAATTGCAATAATTGCGGTAAACTTGCATTTTTGGTATGTTGTGTGGGTCCACCTAGATAGCATTTACCCAGATTTGCAGCAGTTTAAAATTAACGCGCGCTGAGTTATTCCTGAAAAACCAAAAAGTGGAGAATTTTCGACCAAAATATAAATAATGAGGTATCTACGGGGAAATTAATGGGAGATAAAGTTCCAGCAAACTTAATTACCTTAATTCAAGACCATAAACCAAAAAAAATATTCTGTGAAAATTTTCATTTTTGGTACAAGTTTTTATTGCCGTCTGTACTTCTTTTCAATAGTCATCAACTACTCGTGGTGAAGGTTCTAATGAGACTAAACACGATGGGTTTATCTTGTGTAGTTTAGTAGTTCCTGTGGCCACCTTCTGTCTCCATCATCAGATCAGCTCGATGGTACCATAATATTGCACTGTCACCAAATTTACATAAGTATGCCAAATTTCAACACAACAAAAATGCAAGTTTACCGCAATTATTGCAATTTCAGCGTTTTTATATGTACGATATACAACCAGCCTACATATATATTTGCGCAAAATTAATAAAAAAGCTGTGTTTCATACAGAAATCACGCAAAAATCAATGTTATTTTTTTATAAATTTTACGTTTGTGAGTGTGATATCTGTCGTGTACCTACAAATACATTCAATATTAGGCGCTTACCTAGTTATATAACGACCGCTTTAGCTTAGTTGGTAGTGACCCTGCCTACGAAGATGGAGGGGCCGGGTTCGAATCCCGGTCAGGGCATTTATTTGTGTGATGAGCACGAATATTTGTTCCTGGGTCTTGGATGTTTTCTATGTAGGTATTTAAGTTTATATAGTATATCGTCGTTTAGTACCCAGAGTACAAGCTTTGCTTAGTTTGGGACTAGGTTAATTTGTGTAAGATTGTCCACAAATATTTACATCTCTTTAGCTTACCACTTAACGTGTTCATTTTTTAACTAAGCACTTTGGAACAGTGCCTTTACAAGTTGCTATAAGTTGATAATAATTGCGTTGAAATAAGATCCAAAAGTGTATACATATTTATGACCTTGACTGTACATACCGCAACACCATCGGAACATACTGACACAGCGTGAAATTGTCTACTACAAGAATCAGAAAAACACTGTTTGTATGTGTGAGTGATAGAAATAGCGTGAAGAAACTTTCTGTCGAAATTAAGGGGTGGTTTTTCTACAATGAAGTGTTCAGTGTTTGTTTTAATAGTTCGATATTTATTTAAAGAGTGCGCAAACCATACTTTAAGTAATGTATACAAATACCATAACTATTCCACAAACAAATAAAAAGTGAAAATTTGCAAAAGTGGTGCCATCTAGCAGCATTTAAGCTTTGGATAACCTAGGCGAACCACCTTAAGTCAATGAATAGGTATCACGTTAAATAATGTAAAGCAGTTAGGTGTGTAACATTTACCGGTTGTGTCTGGGGCGCGGGAGTCTGGTCCCCGCCCCTCCGCGCGTGTCATTTGGAGGTCTTGGGCAGGTGGCGCTTCATGTGCAGCGCGAGGTGGTCTGAGCGTGCGAAGGAGCGCTCACAAACGGCACATTTGAAGGGCTTGGCGCCCGTGTGCTTGCGGTAGTGCCGCGTCAACTCGTCCGACCGGGCGAACCTCCACTCGCACTCCGGCCATTGGCAAGTGTACGGTTTCTCTCCTGAGCCAACACATCCAAAATGTCATGTCAACAATTATAACTAGGTATCCACTAGGAAGCACAAAACGAGAACACGGTAACCGTAAATGATGGAGAATTGGCATGCTTAACCACGATAATTTTCGTACGTGTTATATGTTCTTAGATCCCAAATACTCATAAATAAATTAATATGTACACAATATAAATACGTGAGAATTCGCTTTGCTAGATTAAAAGCGGCGGAAGGATAATTGTACTTAAGCATTTTGAGTAGAATCGTTGCTTCGCCTGGCCGGCGGAGGAGCAGCTTTAGGTCAGAGCACCTGTGTATTATTTCTATAGAACCGACATTTAGATTAGCTCTGTTCTCCACCAGAGCTAAACTGAATGTCGGATCCATAGTCCTGAATTAAAAGCTGGATATTCACTGGATTCTTTGCAAATATATTGGTCCACGGGCCATCTTGCATCTATTTATTTCATATTCTGGTTACATATTGTACTGGTAAAGGCCGAAGCATAATTAGATTTGTTAAGAACACGCGTTCCGTACTCATGTCTTTGTCCCTTGGTCCCACGACGGCGACTCGCAAAAACACGTAAGTCACTCGGTGTCATTGGTGCCAAGCTATATAACACCCTTCCGATTGAAATAGTTAACTCCCCAAGTATAGGCCAGTGAAATCTTACAAATAAAAAAGCTAAAATCGCAAAGCGAGATGTAAAGCTGCATTTTTGGTATGTTATTCGCACCCCTTTGGAGTATGAGTGACTACATTTTGCAAGCAAAAAAAAGTTGTGCTACCTGTATGATACATGAAAAACTGCAAAATTTTCGGACGTTTTTCAGGTATTGTAGTTCAATTCAAAAACTATGGGTTTTTGACATTACTTGTCTATGGCATTTTTAAAGAACATTAAATTTGCAACAATTTGAGCCTACCTACAGCTCCGTATGTCTTATAGTTTTTGAGACATGATGTTTCAAAAATACTGCTTTATTGAGTTTTGCCTATAGTGCGTGTTGTTACGGGTTTCCGTCGAACAAACACTTCACCACCGGCCACCAGCGCCGGCTTTTAGTATGTTATCAGGCATATCTCCTGGACCCCGAAACTGCCGGGAGACAATCTCTCCAAGGTCGCTCTCCCGAGTAATGACGTAATGAAAATTGCCGCCGAAACGTTTGGAAAAGTGGCAATCACACCCAACCTATGCAACATACATACACGTGTATGGTATCAAATGAAAGCTGAATAAATATGCCATATCATGTCTAACAATATACTAAAACGCTTGAGCTGGTTCATGGAAAATAGGCGTTTCATCATTTTTTTATCTTATATGGAAAAATGGCTCCGCGCTGTTGGGTTTTTCAGCATTTCTCTCACAGTTTTGGTCATATCCAGAAACAATAAATAGTTATGTAAAGCTGACATACTAGTTACTATTTATGTGCAACATAATTCTCGGGTACCTGTTCTAGTTATTCTGTTAAATCTGGAAACCCGGAAATGTTTTCCTTACTTTTTTATTATTTTGCTTATAGTTTTGAAGTGTCTCAATGTATTTAGGTATACGTATTGAAACTTAATTTAGGTATACGTTATGGCATATTTATTCAGCTTTCATTTGATACCATACACGTGTATGTATGTTGCATAGGTTGGGTGTGATTGCCACTTTTCCGAACGTGTCGGCGGCAATTTTCATGACGTCATTACTCGGGAGAGCGACCTTGGAGAGATTGTCTCCCGGCAGTTTTGGGGTCCAGGAGATATGCCTGATAACATACTAAAAGCCGGCGCTGGTGGCCGGTGGTGAAGTGTTTGTTCGACGGAAACCCGTAACAACACGCACTATAGGCAAAACTCAATAAAGCAGTATTTTTGAAACATCATGTCTCAAAAACTATAAGACATACGGAGCTGTGGGTACGTTCAAATTGTTGCAAATTTAATGTACTTTAAAAATGCCATAGACAAGTAATGTCAAAAACCCATAGTTTTTGAATTGAACTACAATACCTGAAAAACGTCCGAAAATTTTGCAGTTTTTCACGTATCATACAGGTAGCACAACTTTTTTTTGCTTGCAAAATGTAGTCACACATACTCCTAAGGGGTGCGAATAACATACCAAAAATGCAGCATTACATCTCGCTTTGCGATTTTAATGTACAATTTCACTGCTGTAAGTAACGCAGCATTTATAAATAGGCTAAAAACCTTACTAGTTGACCTAGCATGTTACAGCTTAGACGAATTTATTCTAAGAAAAAGACATTAACTCCTTTAGTTAATAAGAAGACTAAGATCATAATATATTGAATTAATGTAATGTAAATAATTTACTTATCCCAATTTGACTTGTAAAATGTATTTATATTTTTATCAATAAAATTATCTGAATCTGAATCTGAATCTGTCGATACCTACCTATTTCAGTCGTCTCGTGTCGAATATATTTCGGGTATTTTTGTGCTGATCTACGAGTAAGATGCCGTTTAGACATTTTCTATCCAAGGGTGACCACCCAAGGCATCTTCTTCATGTGTAACTTTCCGATTCATATATGCCTACCTACTAACTTTAGCTTACAACTTATTATTTATTATATAGGTACTTAATGTTTTGACATTCCTGTGAAAACCTATCCATGCATAGGTACTCGTATCTACGTAATAAATTATGCTTTCGCAAAATGCTATCCCGATAAATGATATGATACACTCGCCGACGCAAACTCGTAAAATCATTTAGAATAAAATATACCTGTATGTATCCTCTGATGCGCTTTCAGGTGAGAACTCTTCGTGTATACCTTAGTGCAACCTGAAACAAAAACAATATTAGGAGGGTTGCTGCATCCGGACATTTATGTAAACGGAATTGATCCAACTTTTCAAATTGAACTCTTCATTAGAGCTCTTTGTACTGGGGAACTTTATGTATTGAATATTTGCCACTACGATTATTTAAAAAAAACATGTTTTCAAAAATAAGACGGAACGGAAATGAGACTGATAATAATAAGACGGAATTTTAATTAAGATTTGATAAACATAACCAAAAGTATTGCACCGTCAAAAAGTTCATGCTTTCCCGCCGTTCATTTTTTTTAACAGAATCGCAAGTGTATTTTTCCCGCGCAAATTATTTAAGACATACAAAAACATAGCGTTTCCAACAGAAAAATACTAGTTGAATTGGCTAAATACGACCGAGCCTGTACTCTGAAATTCGAAATCCGCACTTGGAATAGTGGCTTCCCTTTCACGCGAGAGATTCGGAGTAGACATTCTGTGCCTTCTTTTATATGCCTGTTTCTACTTTTAATAAAGTTTAGAAGTCGACAATGCAATGAAGTTTGAAGTTTTTTTAATAACATTTTTGTATGAAACTTTCAAAAAACCCTTCCACTCACCCCTAAGAGGAGTACCCCCCCTAAGAGGATTGCACATGTACATAATTTTTTCAAGCCGGTTTGGCACCAATATTTGTAGCTTAACTAGGTCGTTTTTAAAGACTCTTCAAGCGCAAATCGAGGAAACAGCTGTTAGGTTAAGCAAGATTATTCGAAACTAAATAAGAAAATTTAAAGTAGCACTATTATTCCATTCAGAATGATATGATCTTATCCGTAATAAAATGTATATGAATTTAAATACTAATAGATTATGAGATACGACTTCATCAATCTTAGCCAAATCGTCAGAATATGTTATACGGAGTCTTTACTTCTTGAGACATTACTATCTAATTAATTTTAGATTTTAAATTACTCCCATCGTCTTTAAAATCCCTCAAGTACAACATCTAGGTAGCTAGTCGTTGTCGTATAGGCTATCACTATCAATCACAGGCCAGTATTGTATAGTAACAGCTAATTTTAGTGAGTTACCCATAAAGTCGCAGTGGTGTACCCTTCTTTTTTCTAGTTCAGGGTTGTTCCGACGATTGTACTTGACAGAGGCGGGGCCCAGCCTCGAGTGCGGCATGGGCGCGTGGTGCGGTGCGTGCTGCTGCTGCGGCGCGTGCTGCTGCTGCGGCGGCGCAGGCATCTGCGCGGCCATCGGCGGCCCTTGCGCCATTGCCTGATACGGACACGATATATCAACTCTAAGTACCTTATCCTCAAGCAGTCCACCATACAAGATAAATAATTGTCGATGAAATTTTAATCTCCTGTAGCAGGAAATAAAGTACCGTAAAATGGAGTGGTTAGGCATAAAACCGAAGTTCAAACCCGGATAAAAGTTTATTTTTGTACAGTTACGAGTTTTAATTTGGGACCCCCTTAAGGTTGACAGTATCAAACAGTATAGAAATTAAAAGAAAAAGTTTGCGAAATGGGTCCTAAATTAATGCACGTGACCGTATGTGGCACATTGATTTATTTACAAAAAAGTGTTCCGGTTGTTTGTAGTTATCTTTTTTTATGATTTTGTGTTCATTACTTTAACGATAATCACAACCTCACCCAGTAGTCCAGGTAGGTTGGGGTGAGGTGGGATTTCATGCTACGGTGAGTTAGGAAAATTGTTGGATCGACACTTTATTTGGGATTATGAATATTACAATAGTCTGATTTGTAATTAGAATTTATAAGTTACGTAGCAGTACCCTATAAAAACCAGCTCACCCCTCTGTCGTCCCTACTCTCCCCATTCATGACCCAACTGTCATCGCAATCCCTACTTACCCCATTTTACGGTAGTTTGTTTTGTTTTGGAATTGAATGAAACAAAACAAATGCAACTCCGTTCCAATTTCGTAAATTATTAAATTCCGTTGAATGGTTAAGTTAAATTAACTACTTAGTATTATGAATTTGAACCACAGGAGGTTAACTTACTATATAAATATAACTAATGTCCTAAGTATGTTTCCACACGTATTTTACTCTACTAATTAAATCAATTCAGGAATAGCTATTTGAACTTGATAAAACAATACGATGTTTATTTAAATTTCTATAGTTTAGTTTCTCAAAGTTCTAATGTCGCTTGCAGATTAATTGGAAACATCTCACTGATTGTATGCACTTAGTGGTCACAAATAGACTACCTTGTTTGTCAAAAATTGTTACCTACTAGCTTAGTTTCCTAAAGAGTTCAATTATTATATTTAGATATATATCGTTATGAATTACTACGTTTCTACGACGTTGGTATTTTATTTTATTTTATTTTATTTTATTAGAAGACCAACAGCTTTTACATATATAAAAAAATGCTTATAACTAGGATACAATTGTAAAGCCAATGACAGGTCTCCCTAACAGATACACATCAGAGATACGAATTTGCTTAGATATTACAATTTTATAAATTTTATAAATACGTGTGTGTGTGTGTGTGTGTGTGTGTGTGTGTGTGTGTGTGTGTGTGTGTGTGTGTGTGTGTGTGTGTGTGTGTGTGTGTGTGTGTGTGTGTGTGTGTGTGTGTGTGTGTGTGTGTGTGTGTGTGTGTGTGTGTGTGTGTGTGTGTGTGTGTGTGTGTGTGTGTGTGTGTGTGTGTGTGTGTGTGTGTGTGTGTGTGTGTGTGTGTGTGTGTGTGTGTGTGTGTGTGTCTGTGTCTGTGTCTGTGTCTGTGTCTGTGTCTGTGTCTGTGTCTGTGTCTGTGTCTGTGTCTGTGTCTGTGTCTGTGTCTGTGTCTGTGTCTGTGTCTGTGTGTGTGTGTGTGTGTGTGTGTGTGTGTGTGTGTGTGTGTGTGTGTGTGTGTGTGTGTGTGTGTGTGTGTGTGTGTGTGTGTGTGTGTGTGTGTGTGTGTGTGTGTGTGTGTGTGTGTGTGTGTGTGTGTGTGTGTGTGTGTGTGTGTGTGTGTGTGTTGATGTTGAGCTTATTTAATCACCGTCATTATTCTGATAGATTTTGTTAACTATTGCACTTTTGAACGTTTTTTTGTTGTTATACACAAATGGGTCAATATCATTAAACTGATTGTTATAAGTCCTCATCATTCTGTATATTACACAATTTTTACCGTAGTTGGTTTCACAGCGTGGTAGACTAAGGAGGCGCGGATACCTGGTGTTTGTTTTGGGTGTAAAGTATTTGATTTCTGATACGAGGTTAGGACAATCTATACAACTTTTGACAATGTCATAAAGCAGACCCATATCAAGCAAATCTCTTCTATCTTCTAAGCTCATCACTTTATGTACAGGAATATCTATTGCCTATTGTCAAGCCGTCTGTTTTACATGAATTGTTGTTTTTTTTTATTCATTAAAATTGCCACAAAAACTAAAATTCTTAGGTATTTAAATTAGATTTCCTAATGGCTGTGAGACTATTTATGTTGTCTAAGGAAACTTGCCTGTACACACTTACCCCCTTATTCATAAAACTTAACAAACCTCTGCTAACTAAAATGTTGTTTGTCCCTTTCTCACAACCGTACATGTCAAAATGACAGATAAGGACAAACGAACTTTAGCGGCTTGTTAACTAATAGAGGTTTGATGGACGTTTATGAATAAGGGGGTTAGTGTGGTACTTACGCGTACCTACCCATGATACAACTATATACTGCGCCAGGTATGGCAATCTGGTACATCGGTTAGTAGTGTGGGTGACACTAAGCGGCTATCGAGCCAATACGGTATTTGACACATATTAAAATTTAAAACGCAATGTCACTTTTTGGATAGTTAGCCATCAAAATATCACAATAAATCGTAGATTATAAAAATTTACCAAAATCATAAAAAGATATGAATCATCAAAAACTCAGAAAATTATGTAATTTTTTTACCGTCCAAAATTCAAATAAAAGGTATCAATAGAATCCTTATGTAAAAATAAAAAATAAATTGTAGAGCAACTATGTACCTAAACGCATTATTTTGCGACTAAAACAGCAAAATACTAATTTTCCCATACAACGGTTGGTCGAATGCGGTGCAAGTGACGTCATTTGCCAGGGCCAATTTGTAGGAGCCTTTTTGAGACCCGCTAGCGTCGAGCTAGGTTTGTCCCTAATTTTAGCCCTTTATTGTGCTCTAAATGTTGTTGGTCCCATATAGACATTTGATGGTCTCTAAAAACTGGTTCGATTGGCATTATAAAAAATTTTTAGTCAAATAGCGTATTGGTGGTATCCGGTGGTAAGTGTGAGTGTGACGTCGACAGTGACGTCACTTGTCAGACCTTGTTCTCTTACACTACGTTTACATTCAGCCGAAGTGACCATAGCAGCGAAGTGGGCATGACGAGTGTGTAAACACGATACCTACTTCTCATCTGCTCCGTAGTAAATGTAGTATTAGAGCATGGTCGTACCTGTTGGTGGTGGTGTTGGTGTTGGTGATGGTGTTGGTGTGGCGGCGCGTGCGGCGCACGCAGCAGCGGGGGCGGGTGGTACGGCGGCGGCGGCGTGCGGCGCGGCCCGCCCTGCAACAACACCAACGTTTCTTGCTTCTGCTTTTTACAAACATACGTATTCCTTTGTTATTCAAACTTTGTCTTTTAGAGCGTGCATTGGTCTGAGTTGTTGACAAAAATATTCGAACGACAATAACGTGAAAAAATACAGACCATCACGAATGTTTACCTATGGCGACGTTTGTTTCGAGTGTTTTAGATTTCCCGTTGACATATCCTGTGGTGTAAAGCGTTTAAAGGCTTTGTACTTGTACGAAACATTTGGAGAAATAGAGTTATAAGTGGTTTATGAATGCGGTGCAATAATAAATACGATCGCAGCAGCACGAGAAGATGCTACCATCAACCGTCGCATGGCAAGCAATCGCAAAGCACATCTTATTACAGATATCGGTATCTACATACAAAGCGCTTACACCTCAAAAAGCCAAGAAAGTAAGCATTACGCTGTCCAATTGCCTAGGTCGAAATAAATAAAAAATTACGCGAAAATCATAGAAATTTTAAGTGTCTATATCAGTTATACCTACTTTCTACTGGCTTTCTGAGTTGGGTGTTTATTTGGCGTGTGTGTTTACCTGCATCGAGTTGCCCGGACTGCCCTGGTCGGAGCCGGGCGGCGTCAGCGGGGACATGTACACCAGGCGAGCCTGCGGATACTTGGCGAAGGAGCTGACCGGCTGCGGCAGCGCCTGCGGCGTGTGATGCGACGGCTGTGGCTGCGCGTATGTCGGCGGCCCACACAGCCTTTCCGTCTTGATCTCGAGAGGACTAAGTAGTGGTGTAGCGCATTCTTCAAGCAGTGGATCATCCGCTTCCAGTTTGACGTGTGTTGCTCCGAGAGGAGCGAGCATGTTCGCGTTTTCGGGATCGATGTTCCTGATTGAGGAGGCGATGTCCTCCCAGAGAGCGGGCCGCAGGAACGCATCGTCGCGTGAACAAGTGCCGCCATCGAAAAGGTCCATGTGGGCGGGCGCTAGTGAGGCGCCCTCCTGCTTGCAAAGCAGCGATTCGAGCTCGGATGTCTGAAATTAAAACATAACGATTTTATTGGGAGTTACCTTATGCCTATACCATTTTGAAATAGAACAGACTGTTTTCCATTTCTTCCCATTCATTTCACCATGATTGTAATAGTTATTTTCACCTAAGCAGCTCGAAGTAACTTTTTAATTATAGGTATGGCACTAAAAGCCATTTCTTCATTATAAATTCGATCGCTTTTTCACTTTCAATTCGTTACAGAAAGAGAGAGAGAGGTCGTATATCATATAGGTCGCTAAAGTTCGACATCAGTATCACTAACATTCTAATTTCATATAAGAGCCATAAATTAAGAGTAAACATTATAAGAGTAGAAGTTGTTTCTTAAAAATGATTTGAAATAAAATCATTGTTACAGAAAAATCACTGTTGCAAAAAAAACATTCTTGTCAACGCCTTCTTTATTGCGCTACAGTGCAGATTTTGATGAGTACGTATTTAATATTATAGAAATCATCATCATCATCATCATCAGCCTATATACGTCCCACTGCTGGGCTACATTATAGAAATAACTGGAAAAAATAGTGTTTAGTGATGAAGGGTGAACAGTACTAGTATATTTAAACAACAGTAAACTAGTCTAATTGACAACATTTCAAATTATCAAGTTGGCTATTTTATGACCTAACTAGATCGATAGAAAATGAAATTTTAAGCTCCACGTGTTTTTATATTTCTCCGGAAATCCTAATTTTCATTCTTTATCGTAAAATAATCTTAAGGTCGTTAGTGAATTATGACGTCATTTTTATGAATGTGTGACTCCGTGATTCCGTGATTTTCCTTTTTATACATATTGGCGATTTTCATCAAATCTAGCGAATAAAAAAATCTAAAAACTAAATGGATTTCGATTTAGGCATTATTATAAATTTTCAAACGTTGTCAATTGTTTAGGTGCACGCAAACTGGCTTCCTGTGAGACTTTCTTCGCCTTCAGATATAAGCGTTGAATATTGTAAGTACAAATAAATAGATTATATGACTGAAATCTGTGATGAAGGCGGTATTATAACATTATACGCGGGATGACTCGCGCGAGACTCATATTGAAATGTGCGCGACATTGTGATAAAAAGCACAATATATAACTGCTATTTACTTTATCCTGTCTACTTCTGATGCTGACTGTATTTCACGATTAGGCATTACTTATTATATTACTCGTAATAATTTATCCTGCTGACAGCACTGAACGCCTTCAATTTGTGAGCAGTGCGATACAATTTTTATAACATCCTACAATTTCTTCTCCCAAGCAGGCACGCGCAGATATGGACTGCTCAGTTTCCCATTAACGCGGTGTTTGTACAATAGGGCGTATAGGAATTAAAGCTGCTGCCACACATGCGCCCTTTTTGCTTGGCAAGTTGGATTTGCATACAATGGCGCCCACGCGCCACGTCTCGCAGGTGACATCGCGAGCGCTTTCGATAGACGTATGTAAAAAGCCTCCAGGAACAGATTTACTCGCGCTTCGAATAAGTCCAATAGCAAATCCCTATCCATCAGTACGATTACTACAGCTCCATACCTACTCGTATACAAAAGATTCTATTTTCTAGTACTTACACAAATTTGTGTCAAAACGTAACTTTTGAGCGTTTACCTACATTTACATTTCTTTTTTTTCAGTCATCAGTTATCTTATCATCTATTCATTGAGACATAAATATTATTGTATACAGCTGACACTCGATGTGCTTGCTTTATTTCGTTTCGATTTAGGAGGTTGTCAATGTTGTCATATGTTAAAAAATATTCTTTTCTTAAAGGCGATATATCGATTGAAAGAGACGCCCCTATGTTTTTCGCTCACGACAAAACGGGATGCAACACTCTCTGAGAATGGCTTTTTTAGACAAATCTCGTCAAATATCTGACTGTGTGCAGGTTTATTAAATTTCCTCTTGACAGAGATTAGATGAGGTAAAATACCATCATATTAACTTAATCGTGTCTTTTAATAATGCGTTGTTTTAGTAGGCTGAGTAAAAAAAGGAAAATATAGACTCAACTTTGGATTTTTTTTCTATTGAGAAAATTTTAAGCAATCATGTTTCGGTTATTGTCAGTACCACAATCATATAGTCAAGAATCATATATATCTGAAAATCAGCCCCTACTGTTTGCTAGTCTGGTTGCCAGTTGTTTATATGTTTGCTAAGCCTCCTTTGCGAATACCGATGAGAAGATAGGTATACGAGTGAGCCTGCGTTTCCACCAGAGATGTGCGAGGATGTGTTTTCATACATTTTGACACCTCGCAACGCGCCGAGCCAGAGGTGTCAAATACATAAAAAACACATCCTCGCACATCTCTGGTGGAAACGCAGCCTTATACAGATGTAGTGCAAAATGATTTTCCTTCGTAATTTATCGGAAACGTTCGTATTTATCTTACAGCCGTAGGGGTAACTTTGACACTGACATTTTTCACTTTGACATTTGACACTAAACAATAAAGTTCCATAATAATGGATATGAAAACGTCACTCATTTAATACAATCATTGATTGACAGTTCGGGTGCCATCGTATTCCGATTGAGATCCGAGTTTTCCCGAAAGAAAATCATTTTGCAATACATCTATAGATACATACCTACAATCTACATACACTATCAACTTCTGTCAAGATTAGATTTTAATACCAAATATAGTTTTGAGAGTTTCAGAAATTATGAATTTCTTATGTGAACAAACTTCGATACAGAATCAAGTATTGAATACGCGAATTATACTTACAATGATACGGATTTGCCATCGCATAATACGTACCTACATAAGTAATGCATATAACAGTAAGAATGCTTTATGTACACACTAATGTTAATTGTATGTAAATAAATGTAAGCATATATTGGTTACTAATCTTTTAGTTCCATTCTTAATCGCTATTTACTTTTCTATTGTTTATCAGAAGTAAGTAGGTGGGGCCACTAACTCATTTTTCTTATCGAAATATATTAGTTATCAATATCATAAGTAAAGGTTTCCTATTGGGGCACATTTAAATATGTACCTGAAGTAATTAAAGCTTCGGTATAGATACGAGTACAGTCAGGTGCACCAATATGACTGTATACTTATATACATATACGTTTGGATTGAATGATATTTGATTTAATTTGGCTGTTTTTTTAACAGGCCGGGCCCAATAAAGCGATAGGAGTGCGCGGTTGGAGAGTGGCCTGGGGAAACCTCCGACACGAGGTTACTTGTTATATTGGTTCAAACCTTTGGTTATTGGTGGTTGTTCGGTTTCAAACCAAATCTGAGGTGTTAATTAGAAAGGGAGTTTTAACGCTGGTTCGCTGGTTTGTGGTGGTTTTTGCCTAGGTGAAAAGAGTCCAGCAATAAACTCAGCTAGGCCCGACCTGGGTCGAACTGACTCTACCCAGTATGCGGCGGTACAGGGACGAATAGGGACAATGTTGTCGCGATCGCGCGATGGACGTCTCTGCCAATACCGGCTTTAGCGGATTGTTTGACAATTGTATGTCGCTGAAATTATCCAGTAGTTGTACCTACACTAACCAACTATTTTTAGGGTCCGTTTCAAAAAGGAATCAAAGGAACGACCCTTACTTATAGTGCGACTATGTCAGTCACAACTTTCACTGTGCCCTATGAACTACCTACATTTATTTTTATTGAAGTGAAAACTTCTTTAGCGGCGCTGAGCACTTTTGTACTGGGGAAAAATGTATAAACTCGCGATAAATTCCAAGACCAGGTTAGTTGACCCCTCCTAGTATCGTGATTGCTATGTTACGAGGGGTCCCCCGCTGGTCTTCTTAGAAAGCCAAGGTTCTAACTGTTTTAAGACAATCCTAAGATTTTCCATAAAGATCATATTTCAAATAAATTCTCATGGAAAGTAGCTCTTATTGTCCCTAAAAAAGCGTTTCCAAAGTCCAATATCGGATAGCCAGACTGACCGATTTCCGTAAAGATCATATTTCAAATAAATTCTCATGGAAAGTAGTTCTTATTGTCCCTAAATACGGTGACAGTTCCCTTCAAAATACCTAGTGGCCAAGAGTCATGGATAAAATACCAAGGGCCTGACACGCTTTGTAAGAGAAAGATAGCCTTATTGCGATTCCTATGAGAGGAAGTAGAAAATAGTGCGATGTTTTGTCCTTATCACCGATCGAAAAATTTTGTATTTGTGTCAAAGTTTTGTGTCAAGAAGATTGCAAAACAAATTGGCAATATTTGGTAGTGCATTTTATAAATGGAGAATTAATGATAAGTTTGGTTTAAATGAATAATAATTTACCAATTATCAGATCCGTAGTGTTTGGGTGTTCAGTGCAAACATGGTGGGGTGTTCAGTAGTGTTGGGCTGTAAAAGCAAACTCGACCGAAAAAAGGCGGATGTTACATTCCATGCGTAATTTGCGTAAGTACATTTTCTTTGCATTTTGGACCCGTGTTTATTTCTAAAATCTCACCGGTACCAAGTTGCTGAGCTAAATCATAAGTTATATCATGAGACACTTGATGAAATAGGAAAAATATGTAAATTAATTCAAAAATAACCTCCAAACATTTCCCATATAAACCGATCAAATCGCGTAGTATAAATCTACCATAGAAGCCAGCTTAGAATTTATGTCCCATCATTCAGTCGGTTTATAATTCGATTCCGGGATACCAACAAATAATAAAAAAATCCCCTGAAGATTACCCCACGTTTCGGGAAATTCAAGTAATTTGATTTTTTCAGTTTTTAGGGTTCCGTAGTAAACAAGGAACCCTTATAGTTTCGCCATGTCCGTCCGTCCGTCCGTCCGGCCCCCGTTTTTCTCAGTAACCGTTAGTACTAGAAAGCTGTAATTTGGCATGAGTATACATATCGATGACGCGGAGAAAACGGTAGAATAAAATCTTTAAAAAAAATATTTTTTGGGGTACCTCCCCGGGTGACAGTAGCGGAAACGCACAGGGCCGGGCCGTCTTTAACCAATTTGAGGCCCTGGGCACATTAGGGTAATGGGGCCCCTATGATCTTGATAGAGCACGATTCTGTTAGAATAGACAAAGAAAGTAAACGAGTCACATTAAATGAATAGATATTAATAATATAATATTTCCTAAAAAATAAAATTAATTTTCAAAATACACTAAATTTGGGTTCTTCCTTAGAGCAAACAGCTAAATTAAATTTTCTTAAATAAACGCCTAATTCTAACCAGTCATATATATTTTTTTAAATTGAAAATGAGGCCGACGCTTATGCGAGCTCACCCAGAAGATTCACTCGTACCTTAAAAAGGTCCAGGTTATTTGAACTCGGAAGTACCTACATACGCCATTCGAATACTAAACCAGTAAACATTATAAAAAAAGATGATTCCTACCCTGTTCGTATTAGGGATGGTAGGATACAATAAGCTAGAAATAAGAAGGGAATTGGGATTAGCCTCGTATATCTTCAAATTATTGCGAGGCAAGTTGTTCAACCCTGGAGTTCTGGCGGAGGTGCGTCTGAACGCGCCGGAGCGGTACGTGTGGCGGCGCCGGCGGCCGAGCCTGTTCGCCGAGCCCCGCGCTCGAACGCAGCTTCTTCGCCGGGCTCCCTTCACTAGGGCGCTGCGCACACTCAATCGAGTAGCGGTCAAATTGGATCTTTTTTCTTGTTCGTTGAACGAATTCACAAAGGTTACGCTTGGCATTTTATGCTATAGTACATAATGTTCAGTTATATGGATATGTGTTTAACTATAATTACTGCTGCTAGATATAAGTATATAACTATTGTATGTTTGAAAAGATCCACATTGTCGAATTAGGATAGCCTGTAATGACTGTTGTGTGTATGAAAGTAAAAAAAAAAAAAAAAATGATTTTGACCAGGTAATGAAAGTAGCCAGTCGTACGTCGTCTGGATATCTGATGGAAGAAGGGGGAAGGCGGTATGAGCTCATGGAGTTCCTGAGCACACTCAACGAATCTAAAGAAATAAAAATGGGAAATAGGTAGTATTGCTTACAATTTTTGAAGTGAAGCTTCTTTAGCGGCTCTGAGCACTTTTGTACTGGGGAAAATTTGTTGAACTCGCGACAGATTCTAAGATTCTAAGACCAGCTAGTTGACCGCTCCTAGTAATCGTGATTGCGATGTTAGGAGGTGTCAACTCAGCTAAACTCAGCTGGCCCCTATACCACAAAACTTTACAAGTCTACAATTTGACAAAATTGCACAATTTTCCATAGAAAAAGTTCACAAATTTGTCGAATTGTACGCTTGTAAAGTATTGTGGTACAGGTTCCTGGTCTTAGATGCGTAAGACACAATGATACTCGGGACATATTATGTAAATGGATTATGCGAATATGAACATGAGTATGAGTACAGTACAGATACGGATACCGATACCGATATGAATATCTTTGTTATTTGGGGCATTGTCAGTCGGAAAAACAAAAGTTGTCCATTCGGTGGACAATAGTTAACGGCTTGTGTGCATGTAATTTACGTTTTTATTATATGGATTTATAGACACGGAATTACAGATTATGCGGGTTATCAGATCAATCGAAAATTAAGCTTTGTAGCCCTTAACTTTTGGCATGTCCTTTCCACCGAAAAGATGCGCACCTAAATCTGACAATGACCCATTTACTATCTTTATTGAGTTTTCACTTCTGCCGGCACTCCCGGAGTGCAACCCGTTGTTTTTTTTTCTATGAAATATGAGTCATATGACCGATATCCAATACAAACAATCGGTCCCTCAATGCTGAGGATCGTGACCGCTATGTCACTGGCGGGGACCGATGACCGATATAGGTTATTTCAAAGTTACTATAAGGCAACCTTTTCTATCACATCCCAAATATACGAGTAATTACTAAATATGGTCTAAAGCTTATCAGATTCCTCACATGGGGTAAAGATGAATGCCAGATAGCAAACCAGCAATTGGGTACCATTATCATAAGAATTATAGGGACCTATTAAATTGTATTCTTTATTTTTCTTCACTTCTATCCATTTATGGTCTGTGCAAGGAATAGACACTAGTATATCTAACTGAATAAGCTTCCCATAAACAAAACGCTAAACGCTTAGTATATATTGTTCAGATTAGAGTAATTAAAGTCACCCGGTGTCACAGACAATCGATTCCGAAGGCGAACGCAGCCAGCGCAGCGACCCTTCATGAAATCGTTTCGCCATTATATGCTCTGCTCGCTGCACCGAGTGGAAACTGTGGAACAGTGTGCCATGTCGCAAGAGCGCCGGACCGCGCGAATTCCTTCCATGACCTTTGCGGATCGAACGATTGCGCAAGCGGCTCCTCCGGCGTGGCTAGACGAGCTTAAGCAACTAGCGCACAGATTACACCGCCGTAGATCGGCCAAGCTGGATGCATTCGTTGAAAATCGATATAGATATCTAGGATTAAGCAATACATGGTGATTTTCTTATTTGATTGGATCAGGTTCACTTACTCATTGATAAACTTTAGTTCTTGTTTTTAGACAGCGCGTGTGGTTCCGCGTGACGCGCGGGGATAAGCATTGTACGAAATTGCGCACGCGTTGTACATCGTAGCAATATCTGTGTGCCTGTTCGTGTTTCGCCTGTAAGCTTATCTATTAACGAGGCTCAAAAACTTTAGTATTGTAACCAAGCACAACGTGAAATGATGGGTATGGTGTATATCAAAAACCATTGGTGTTAACTTTTCATTCGATTGTCAGTGTTAGCGCGCAAGAAGCACCTGTTTGACACGCAAACGCTAGGCGACAAGTAGGTACCTAACCTACCTAAGTGTTGGTAGTCTGTGCCGCGGGCGACCTGTTAGGTGCTTTATTTCGCTTCAGCTTGGCTCATTCACGAGCCAGCTAAATCAGTCGGCTTATACCGACCGACAGCTATTGTGAAATGTAGAACCTCCCGCAGATTTGTACCTGCTAGTGAAGAAAGACGGACTTGCACTTATAGATTTTATCTTAAATTTAAAGTAGGTAAGTTATTAACACCGCTCTAACTATAGGTAAGTAAGTCGGTTAGTAGTTGTTGCTATATTTAATTTTGATTAGGTAGTGAATGAAGCAAATGAGGAATTCAATCTTAAGGAATACAATACAACCCACTTAACTTGCAGGTATTTATCGTAGAAGATGTAGATAGAGTTGTGAACATTTCGGATGTTACACAGTACAAAGGTGCCTTGAAAAGCCGCAACTAACCCCAAAGATTATGACACATTTTCTTCTTGATTTGGTATCTTCATGCAAAGTTTTCGTCAGTAAACTGGGAAACACGAATGTACATACCTACAAAAAGCAGGGAAAATCTATACATGTGTGACAACGGAATTTGAAGCTTAGTGCTACATCTGTTAGCTTCGCTTTACTTCAAAAGTTTAACGGTGACGAACCATTTCAGATTATTTCGAGGCTGTAGGATCCGTAAGGTAAACGTCCCGTTGCTCGAAACCTTAGTGCTCAATAGATGACACTTATGTTATGTTATATACTTTCAATCTTATGTCGCGATGATACCTCTGTCATTCGGTCAGTGTCGAGCACAAGGACGTTTACCTTACAACAACCTATAAAAGTTTCAGCCGTGCAGGCGGCAACCCCACAAGTGTGATCAATCCTTTCGTGATATTTAAACATCTCACGTCACGGGCTGACTTTAGTACAATAGTTGCAGAGGACTTTTTTCATACGTCTATTCTTGACAATTAGGTCGTTTGAGACGTTCTTTGTTAGAATATACATTAATTACTTTTATGTCACACCTGGCCATAAAGTGGCCATTATCGCACGCTCCGCGCGCGAAAAATCCCACTTCCTGGCCAGGGGGTGACATAAAATTTTGTACTTACCACGGGCGATAATAAAGAAAGCCTCAGATCGCATATTTATCGCCCTTGCCCTTGCTCGGGCGTAAAATACCTGAGATCTGAGACATTCTTTGTTTTATCGCCCTTGGTAAGTAATGTACTATTTCACTTCTCTCGAAAAGTGTGTCATATTAGATTTGTGAAGCGGGGCTAAAGTAGTACATTTAAGTACTAGGGAAAATATGTATACATATTTATGATTTACAAAACATTTTAATTTGACCAATCAAAATACCTCACCTATTAAATCCACCAATCACAGAACAGTAATTTGACAGATTAAAAATTATTTGGTAAAAATATCAACCAACCAGAACACAGCTGTACCTACTAAAATCGACCAATCAGGAAAGACGTTTTTCAGTTCTCTAAAAATTAAGCGGTGTCTATGGTCAAAGCAATTACTCCTCTTAAAAGAAAAAAAAAGCGCATGTTGCATCTCTTTCTTTAATATAGCAAAAGAAAGGGAGGCGAACACGCAAAGCGAACACGCATAGCGAGGCATGGTGCTGCTGGCCTTAGAAAAAAAACAAGCTGTTAAATTAGACATACGCCCGCCAAGAGTTAAATTATTCATTTAAGGTGGATAATTTGTGTTTATGTGTTTTCTCGCAATCGAAGTGAAAAGTAGAGTGTATAACTCGGGCCTAAAAGCCATATTACCACTCGAACAATTTTCCCTCACTACGTTCGGGAAAATAACGATCTCGTGGTAATATGGCTTACTTTAGACCCTTGTCAAACAATGTACTATTTTATTCGTTGCTGTGTTTTGTCATCACATTAGGTCACTACCATATGAGTTATGTTATCGCTCAGCATTCGTGGAGTGCGGAGACCAATGATTAGCATAATGATTAGTTAGGTTGATTACTGTTTGCTTTGTTCCCCGATAATCTAATCAATAATAAAATAATAAATATGATAATAAACAACCAATGAAATGCATCATTTATTTATATTGGTAAGCATTATCAGTCCAATACAATAAAGTAATCAGTTGTTTAATCGGGGGCATGTCGCTTAAAGGCAAAATAAAAGTTATGATTGGAGGTGTCAAAGATAATGTATCTACCTATTTAAGTATTTATATATTATTTATATCTGATGCATAGAAATATCTCTACTCGTATCATTTGATGTCGTTGATCCGACGAAGTCTGTTAGGGTGCATTTCCACCAGAGATGTGCTATGCAAAAGCTTTGTCGCTCTCATAGTAATTTTACTCGCTTTATCGACAAAATGAGTAGAATTACCATGAAAGTACTCGCTGCTCGCCGGCGGTGGGACCAGTGTCGAAATATTGCTCTCCTTTTCTGAGCCTCGAAAACCTTGGAAACGACACCACGGAGTTAAGTCACTGTCTTTGTGAAAAAATAATAAATATTATAATTTACTGTAACATGTGAACTATTAGGGTATTTGACACATGTTAAAATTTATAACACAGTGTCACTTTTTGGATAGTTAGCCATCAAAATATTACAATAAATCGTGAATTATAAAATTTTACCAAAATCATAAAAAGATATGAATCATCAAAAACTCAGAAAATTATGTATTTTTTTTACCGTCCAAAATTCAATTAAAAGGTATCAATAGGATGCCAATATATCTCATTATGTAAAAATAAAAAATAAATTGTACGGCAACTATGTACCTAAATGCATTATTTTACGACTAAAACAGCAAAATACTAATTTTCCCATACAACGGTTGGTCGAATGCTGTGCAAGTGACGTCATTTGCCAGGGCCAATTGGTAGGAGCCTTTTTGAAGGCCGCTAGCGTCGAGCTAGGGTTGTCCCTAATTTTAGCCCTTTATTGTGCTCTAATAGTTGTTGGTCCCATATTACACATCGTCTCTAAAAACTGGTTCGATTGTCATTATAAAAAAAAATTAGGCAAATAGCGAACACCGAACACCCACTTTCGATATTCGGACCGACTCCTGATTGTCCAAACTAAGTTCAGCGATCCTCAAAACTCATTCTAGGACACCTCACTCGACCAGATTCCAGTTACCGTTACAATACAGTCTCTTAAGTTAAGGTGCTATTTTGGCCGCCATCTTGTTTGTATTGGCACCCCCTTCCGGCTTCCGGAACGACTTCTGAACAAATTTATAATCGTATGCATATATTATTATTTTCAAAAAGTATTAATGATTTTTAATCAACAATGGGCAACTCACCTAGCTATACATATAAGCTAGCTAGAACCAAACGGGGTCACAGTTCATGTTTGTACGTACACTGCCCGAGGGACTATACTAATTAGGTTTAAGGGGAGGTGCGTATACATCATAATGCAAAACATTACACGAAGACCGGCGTTATCATCAGGTTACTTTTATTAATGAGTTAGTCACAAATAATTTACTACACCACACATGTTTGCTTGAATGTATAATTCAAAACTAGCTCACCAACTTCCCAGGGTGCAAAGTTCAGTGAAATGTTCAAGCAATGTTTTTCCTCGGCATATACAATTAATAGCAAATGTGATAGTAGTAATATCATATTACTACCTACTTTCAAACATTGGCAGCAATGACCAATAGCAATAACATTTTATAGGCAGCGAACACACATTGGTATTGTTCTGTTAGATATGACAAGTGCGGGGGGCGGCGCTGGGCGGGCGGCCGCCGGGTCGATAACGGGACGCCGCCCACGCTCGGGGGAGGCGGTCTCTTTTACCTGATAATATCTTTTTTTTATCGCACCAACAGATTTTTCCATAGTTTTGTATTGAAAGTCGGAGTTCAAAATACTCTAATTTATCATCATCATCAGTATCAGGTATTCCGAGCGGACTTTCAAGTGCATCTTCAGATATTGTTGAGAATTATAAAGAGAACACAATTTATTTGTATGCAAAAAGTAATATCAAGAAAAAGAGTTTATTTAAAAAACTTTTTTACCAAGTGTAAAACAGTTTAATACCCCACAGATAGAGGCATGCTGTACTTTACACTCGTACGAGTAGTTGACCGCTAACTTTTTTAGGTACTTTGTAGTGCTGTTAATAAGCTAAATATCCACATAATTTTGCCAACGTATTTCTGATCAGCTACGGAAGGCTTGTAACTTCCTATCTCAAGTTCGTCTTCTTATATTCCTAAAGTTAAAAAGTTTCCTTAAAATTTTACTTATGTTGCACAAGTTACAGTTTAGGTACATTCTAAATGTATCTAAGCGATGACTTAGAATGAGTTACCATACTCAATTCACAATCATACTTTTTTATAATAATCATACCTTATTGTCCTGAACCTTTTGAGTTTATACAGCTCATTGTAATTTAACAAATCAATGTAATCTATATATATAAAGTTGATGGGTGACTGATTAATCACCGCCCTGCCGAAACTGCCGGTCCTAGAAATTTGAAATTTACACTGTAGTTAGGTTATATAACGGAGGCAAGGGATAAGACGGGATTTTTGGAAATTCCACCCCTAAGGGGGTAAAACAGGGGTGCAAAGTTTGTATGGGGGGCAATAATTTTTTAAAGGTATAGACTTGAAACTTTGTACAAAGACTCCTTAAAATAAGACAATGAAAGTGATATCTGCGTTTTCAAAATTTTCGTCTCCTAAGGGGTTGAAAATAGGGGTGAAATATTGTATGGGGAGCAATTTTTTTTTAAAGTGAGAGTCTTCAAACTTTGTATGAAAGTTTCTTATAATAATAAAAAAAAAGTGAATTCAGCGTTTTTCGAAATTCATCCTCTAAAGGGGTTAAAATGGGGTTCAAAGTTTGTATGGGGAGCAAATTTTTTTTTAAGTGAGGTACTTCAAATTTCTGACAGAGACTCTCTGTTTAAATAAAACAAAACTGATTTCTGCGTTTTTTGAAATTCAACCCCTAAAGGGGTTAAAAAGGGATTCAAAGTTTATATTGGAAGCAAAATTTTTTTCAGTGAAGGACTTAAAATTTCTTACAGTAACTGTTTAAATTAAATACTACAAAACTAATTTCAGCGTTTTTTTTTATTCATCCCCTCAAGGGGTTAAAAAGGGGTTCAAAGTTTGTATGGGGAGCAACATTTTTTTAATTGAGAGACTTTCATTTCACAAAAAGACTGTTTAAATGATTTCAGGATTTGTGGATTTGGATAGATGTTTGAAACGAAATTTCTACAGGTCCATAATTAAATACGTACAGTAACGAAGAGAAAACGACAAGATACGTGTCAACTCACACAAAAAATAGCCTAAGTAAATGAGAGTTTTTAACCGATAAGTAGGTACCTAAAGGGATTTTTAGAGGGGTTGAGAATTTGGGTTGACCGATTTATATCTGTACAGCATATTAATAATTTGGTCTCACCGGGTAAAAGTAACACAATTATTATACCGTTTCCTGGATATTAAGATGTTTTAACTAAAAACCGAGCTCTACGCAGACGAAGTTGCGGGCGACAGCTAGTTATTTATAAACTTAAGTGAAAGTTAACACGTAATGTTTCTTTCAGTGCCATTACAAATGTTTCTACAACTGAAGCAGTTTTGGGAAATTGTGAAATGTTTCAGTAATTGCCCGTCATTATACACAATAACGATAATATTCATAGATAAATATTTCGCAAGGAGTAGTAATACTACCTCCCCCATACAGCCACATGGTTGGATGTGTACACAGCGAGGTAGTTACGTCGATAGTCCCACGGCAGCTAAAATGAAAAAATAAAGACATTGTAATTCGAGTTCTGTTTGCGTTTCCCATAATTTCCCGTAAACGCCGAGCCGAGGTCGAGGGGCGAAGTGGGGAGGAACCGCGGGTAAGTCTACAATTTATGGATGAATACATGATTAATAAAGTGGTGCGTCAATTCATTCAAACTAAATTAAACGTGATAATATTTAACCGTACTTAATGTTTTTGTACCTAATCAAAATTATACAATAAGCACTTTTAGTGAATAGCAACTGCAACTTCCATTTTCTTCCGGAATATAGGTACAAGGAAAGTAGCTTAGGTACGAGTATAGGTACTTTAATCTTAAAGCACCAGATGGCAATGACCACTTATAAGTTGATGGCCACGCTATCTTTTTAGCGATCGTTTCCCGTATTGAAATAGGCAGGAACGGAGTCGTGATAGCAGCTAAAGATAACTTAATACATTAGGTCCACCATAGAGTCCATAGAGTTGACATTACCGGCGGCGCACGTCTTTTCCTCCACATTACTCACGTTAGGAGCTTTCAAGAAATTACGTGATACGTGAAGGCTCACTCACACCCGTATAAAGAAACGGAAGTAATGTGCACTTAGTCACAGCGCCGACTCGTAATGTATTCGAGGTTTGCGACACACTTTTCGTTCAGTTTAGATCTTTTATTATGTCCGTATAACAAAGTACCAAATGTTCATACAGTTACGTGTTTTAGTTGTTGATGCTTAAAGGTTGTTTATAAATTGAACTCTACGAAAATCACTGTTTAGCACGTATTTTCAACGTAATATCAAAACATGAAGAAGAAAAATAATTATAAGTTGCGTTTGTGTCTAATATTTGTTCTTACCATTTACCTCAGAGTCGATCCACAAAAAGATGTACATAACTACTTATAAGTAGACACTATCAAAAAAGCTCGCGTAGATACCGATGAGCTCCCTGCACCACACCACAATATTTAGTGCCATAAACAAATCACCGCATACATATTCATGGGTCATCCCCCTGACACGAGGGGATGAGCAATACGTATAGTTTTAATAATAAAAACATATTAGCCGCATCGCATGTCTGTCTTTCCGTGACCGGGCAGTTTTACACCTGGCAGATGGGGAGATAGGGGGCAGAAGGATGAGGTCTCCCCCTCGGGACTTTATGGGGATAACAGGGTAAAGAGGAGCCGCGGGGGGCAAAGGCACCGTTTGTCAGCGGTCAGCTATTAATGAATGCGCCCATAATGTTTATTGTGCCCGCTGAGCACTTTTTAGGTAATGCTTCTATAACTCATCATTATATAAATTAACTGACATGAAAGTTTATCTGTTTTACGATTTTGGGCTTTGACATTTAATACTTAAGATGTCGTTTGATTTTGGCAGTATATAATTTTAATTAATCACTCGCGACGTATCGTTTCTATTTACTTGGCTCATAGAGCTATAAAGCTAACGGCCCGCGCAAAATAAACGGTTATCGCTGTTTTACCTGATTTCTAGCTGTATTTGCTGCTCAACTAAATGAAAAAAGAATAAGACTCGTCGCTGGTAGTTAATAAGGCTAAATGAAGTCTGATAGGGGTCGAATTGTCACGGCACGGGCCGAGGCCATCGTTTACACGTTTGACTCCACTTTATTATAATGAAATTACCGCATAGGTGCACGACGCGCCGGGTCGCATGCGGCGCACGCGACCCTATTACCCCATTAGACGACCATCGGCTGGAGGGGAGTTAACTTTTTAATTTGACGGCCGCGACGAAAAGGAGGGTTGTGATTTGACATTTTTTTAATGAGGATTGCATACGAAACTCGGGGTGTAATTGAATAAACATACATGATTACGACATTACTGCAGCTTTTAAGCTTTGTATATATCGCTTTAAAGGTTATTTTTTAATCCTGCAGGTAATTTGAAATCAGCACGGTAAGCGATAACTATTTTAATTGTCGCTGATGTCCGTGCACTTCAACTGTAAGTGGATGACGTTTGAAATGGCTACATTTGACTAATGTATGTTATGTATGTATTATGTAAGCACTTTATTGTACACAAAAACATGTTGAAACAATATACATGTCACATAAGATTAAATTACAAAGGCGAACTTATCCCTATGAGGGATTCTCTTCTCTTCCAGCTAACCTTTGAGGGATTGAGTGGAAAGTGGGAGAAAGAGATAGACAATCTAATGCCTACTCATACCTGAGCAATTTAAGCGCAAGAAAGTCTACCTAAAAATTACGCAACCACCCTGCACTAGACACCATATGTATTACCGTAAAACTATTGTTTAGGTTATCTAATTACCTTGGAGGGTCTAATTGACAAAACCCATCACCTAATAGTTTGATACCGAATTTACATTTGCCACATGCGCGCGCGCTCACTTGCACGCCCTATAATAAGCAAATCGTATCAGACTGAGAGCACGTAGCTAGTATAAATTCCATTTGAATCCAATACGTCGGATCAGATAGATCACAAGATACTCACTAAGCCTATTGTTACATTTTATTAAATTAGTGATTAGAAATTATTTTATGAAGCAATTAGCGCGGTAAGATACCTGGCCTCAATCATCAAAATCAATTAGGAAGCAACGACAGCTCGGCAACAATCTGGCCAAGAAAGGGGTCGGTGGTGACTGGTAATTAGCTAATGGAAGCGCCCCCGCCGCCGCCGGCGCCGCGGCTGGTAATGGATTGTGGCACGCTTGTTTCGCATCTCGGATTTCGCTACCGATCCAACACCAACACTACCTTTTTTCGAGGAGTATACTTGCAAGCCAGGGCTGCGATACCAGATTCCATTTTTATACGATGATGGTGGTATTTAAACTAGAATACGACCTGCTTTTGATAAGCAAACAGATGAGAATAGACAGATCCAGAAGAATCAATACTTTTATACTTAGCGCATTTTCAGGAGCTCCAACCAGGAACACAACAAAATGATAGAAGTATATCGCTCGTAACTCTTTCAGTCAGGTTGGTTGTCAAAGATAGACACATTAAAGTGACATCTAATAGCTGAGTACGTCGCTTTCAGTTAACATGGCATCCATTATTTAACTTACATCTTCCTTTTACAACTGAATTACAAATCGTGTGTTATCGAGTGCAGGTATAAACTCATGCTTAGCTCTACATTTCCTTCTAGTAATAAAACTGATTAGTTAGCTATTAGGCGAACAATAATCGTCAATTTTACGGCGGCTGTGCCATCATTCACTTGTATTGTCACCGTCAATACGGAATATGGGCAATTAAACTCTCGCTATATTAATCGCTTTACTAATTAAATTTTAATTCAATTTCATTTTTTTATTATTTGAATACTGTGGTATTTATTATGATTAGTTATAAAAGTTAATCCTTACCGATTTGGTCACTCATCAAAGTAGAACCGATTTTATCGTAGCTGCAGGAAAGAAAGATTCAGGCTACCTCCAGGTTATTAATGTAAGTGATTTTTAAAACGTAAAACGGGACCCTATTACTAAGACTCAGTTGTCCGTCTGTCTGTCTGTCTTTCTGTACGTTTGTCACCAGGCTGTATCTCGTGAACTGTTATAATTAGACAGTTGCAATTTTCACAGATGTTGTATTTCTGTTGCCGCTATAACAAGAAATACTAAAAAATAGAATAAAATAAATATTTAAGGGGGCTCCCATACAACAAACGTGATTTTTTGACCGTTTTTATAGATAATGGTACGGAACCCTTCGTGCGCGAGTCCAACTCGCAGTTGGCCGGTTTTTTACCTTAAGCATGACACTGATAGATATATGTTCTCACAATTGGTGCTGCCCAACTGGTTTTTTTTTTGCGTGCGCGGGAGGGAATGCTCATTGTATACGTACGGACCCGTGTCCGTATGCATGCCCGACTCGGCCGAGGATCTCAGTGAGGCTGGTCCTAGTAACTCCACCTTGCAGAGACGACCGCATCCATAATAACACCACGACTTGCTCTTTTGGTACCTCAGTATGAGCTGAGAGCTGCCGAGGATGCGTTGTGGTGAGTGACGGACACCTGCATATTTATAGCTGTCCGTTTTTGCCATTTTAGCTGCGGAACTTTCTTTAAGTAAGTAGGGCTTAAGTTTCTTACATAACCATGCGCTTAATTTTATAATTAAACCAAAATTTAAATTGCTAGAAATGTACAGCAAAGTAAATTGACAACTCAGTACCTACAATTGACAGCCCTCAATGTTCGTTTTACCATGAGTGCATCTAGTAATACATTGAAGTTCGGAAATTAAATTTTGCCGTTAATTCACATATGTAATTATGATTTAATAATTAAATACATGGAAATAATTGCTAATGGGACATATTAGCATTAGTTTCAATAAATGCCCGCGTGCCGGTAACACACTGTATGTATGTGGTTGTGGACACTTATACACAAATCGACCTATAGTCAAAAACTAAGCTAAACAATGGGTACATATTTAGGCGACGATATAATAAAAAGAAAACAAAGTCACTACCAACTAGGCTAAAGTGGTAGACAAACGTGCTTGTGATTCTTCTGGAGTCGTGGGTGTCCTTAGGGTACGGTGTCTGCTTACCATTAGGCAAGCCGATAGATTGTTTTCTCTACCGTCGATGTATAATAATCGTAAAAGTATACTTTTCTGTTGAAACTAACTTTGTTTAACGACGACCGCTTTAACTTAGTTGGCAGTGACCCGGCCTACGAAGCTGGATGTCCCGAGTTCGAATCCCGGCCGGGGCATTTATTTGTGTGATGAGCACGAATATTTGTTCTTGGGTCTTGGATGTTTTCTATGTATTTAAGTATTTATTTATCTATATAAGTATGTATATCATCGCTTAGTATCCATAGTACAAGCTTTGCTTAGTTTGAGACTAGGTTGATTTGTGTAAGATGGTCCACAAATATATTTTTTAATGAAATATGAACGATATTCAAGTGGAGTATCATATTTTTTCTTCTTGTGTGTGTTTAGCGAAATATCGATTTTAAAGGGAATCGTTGAAAAATATACCAGTTGCCTCCTTTATCTCGGAAAATTACCAAGTGTAAAATTAGAATTTAAATACATCATTTGACTTTGTCAGGCATAATTAAGTTTTTCTAACATGACTTACCGACATGGCACGACTGAAACTGACGTAGGTATTTAGGCACCGGTCTAAGGCTCGGTTTTATACAGATCTTGTATCTTGATTAAATACGTTATTTTTATAAGTTAGATATGCAATAAGGAGTTTTAAGCTTAAAGTAATGAAATAAGCTCAAAGTTAATGGAGAACATTTTGACTGAGAGAATTGAAACTTCTAGACCTTTCTCCCTAATAATTATCTAAGAAGTATTGATTGAAACTTGTTCGAGTTTGGTGGCCTAAGATCATCCAAAATAATAGTTCATCGAGATCCAGCCGTCACTTTTATAGTTGACTACAATAAAAAACGCATAACTTCTCGCCCGCCGCAAATTGAATGGAATCGGGTAGGGAAAAGGTGAACACTGCCTATCTTAGCATTTTTGAACCATTTAGCTTTCCGCCGAAGGTTGTCTTTTGCTTGGCTAGTGGACTATATCCATGGAACAGTATGGGGTAGTAGAATAGATGTGTAGCCTGTATAGCGATTGTTGCGCTGCTGTAATGGTATCCAACTTATAGTTCGATTTCCTGCTTTTGTATATTAACGAAAATTTATTGCGATATCTTTTTAAATGACTGCAGTGCACCTGTACTAGTAGAAGTGCTGCTGTGATGTAAGTCATATAGTACCGCTGAGTATAAAGAGTGTAGAAATATATCTTGTAAGTGTATAAGTAGATATGTACCTACTTATCCAGCTTATTCATTAGAAAGAAATTACAAGGTCGAAAAAGCGCATCAGCTCTAAATAGTCTAGGCCCAGAAAACGCGTCTCTAAACAGTGCAAGCGGCAAATCATGTAAAGCTTCGATTCCGCAGCCGACAGCATACGACAACTGCACGTATCGCCGCACTCCAAATTGAACGATGATGGTGTGCGTAGCACGCTCGGACTAAAGTTGAACGCGACCTATAACATGACAGCGCTGTCTTGTGACATCATCATCATCATCATCATCGGGCCGTCCCAACAAGAGGAGGTACCTCTTATCTAGGGGAGGTACGAGGTAGGGCACAGTGGAACGACATCTTGCCCAGATTGGGAGCAGCCCGACAGCGCTGTATTGAGAGTGAGGAACTTGCATATGTCACACCTCTGTCATGCCTAAAGGCCGATTTACATTGGCAAGTTTCTATAGATTGCGGGACTGCGGGCTACCGAGCCAAGATGAATACGTTCAAACCCTGCAATGTAATGAAACTTCATTGAAAATTACACACTAGTTCTCGCTAGTCTAAATCACGCTTAATATCGTTAGCGGTGTGGGTAAGTATGTGTGTACGCGCTGTTGGTAAAGGTAAACCAGAAACATATGACCATTGTCAAGAGGGCGCTATTATCCTGGCTCCTGGCCCCTATTTCATCAATTCGACAATTGTCAAGTAAGACAATTGTAAGAGTTAATTTAGATAAGACAAAAATTATACAATTTAGTAATAATAATCAGGCTACAGAAGATTTAAATATAAATTTGGATAATAAACGAGTTGAGCATGTAAATTCTACAAATTTTCTAGGGGTACCTATTGATAGTAAAGTGTCTACCTAGCTGTGATAGTTTTCTTGTAAATTTTGATGATGATACCATGATTTTTTTTCACATGCCTAGTAGCCACCGTTTAGCTGACAGGGATACTTGACCATAACAAAAATTATCACTTCGATTCTTGAATCATGAAACCTTATAATATTTTTGAAAGAACTATCCAACGACTCCCCACAGTCTTTGTACACAAAAGTTTTAGCAAATTTTGTGTTCTACAATATTGCCGAACTATGTTTAGCACTAAAATCGCTCCTCGATCCTTATATCCTTAAACCTATATTATGTATCTAAGTACGACTCAAATAATTGTATATACTATGAAATAAATAAGTATATTACTAAATTGAATATATTGCATTTCTTTTTGCAAATTATAAGTTACCCGAATAACGATTCTCAAAAACATATTTTACCTTGTCTAACATTGGAGTTACGAAGTGGTTTTATCCTCCCTAGTTTTTCAACCATTGAACGCCGCCATATGACGATCCTAAAACAGCTGATCGTAAATTGTTTGTTTTGTCAACTAGTATTTTCATACGTCATTGAATTCGTAATTAAGACTAAAAACTTTAAATTAGGACTTTTGAATGCTGGCTCACTTGGAACCCGCCATGACGAGTTTTTAGTGGCCCTGAGTCGTTATCCTGTAGATATCCTTGCCATAAATGAGACTTGGCTACGAGCGGGCGAGGAGGCGCGCGCCCCGCTCCCGCTCGGGTTCCGACTGAAGCACTCGCCGCGACCAGCCGGCCAGCGCACACGCGGCGGAGGTGTTGGATTTTATATAAGTAACGAAATTAAGTCGCGAGTACTTATAACACCTACGGCTCCATCTATTGAGCAAATGTGGATCGGCATCAATTTAAACGGCAGTAAGGTTGCTATAGGGACTGCCTACCGGCCCCCATGGCAGAGTGTGGATCCATTTTTTGATGCCCTTACTGCGTCAATATTCTCGCTATCAACCTATGACCATGTTGTATTGCTGGGGGATTTCAACATAAATACTTTACGCGAGCTTGATCCCAACACTATTAAATTGTCCGATTTTCTAAGAACTTTACAACTATCACAATTTGTAAATCAACCAACACATTTTACTGATCACTCAGAAACACTAATTGATCTAATCTGTTCAAACACAAAAATAACCCATGTATCTGTTAATTACATAGCCGATCTGAATAGTCATGCTTTTATAACATGTGAACTTAACATTAGAAAGAATAAGCCGGTTCCAAGGTGGGTAGTGTATAGGCCGCTTAGGGATATCGTTATGGAAAGATTCAACGCCGACCTTGAATCTATAGACTGGAAACGCCTGGTGTGTGACAATGTTAATAATACTCTCTTTTATTTTAATATTTCTATCTTGCACCTCTTTGAACTTCATGCACCTTTTAAAAAGACGCTTATAAAAAAACAATTTTACCCGTGGATCACTTATACAGTAAGGGATATGATGCGACTCCGTGACGAGGCGCATGCAAGAAGCCGTCGTACTGGCCTTGACGCTCACAAACAATATTATAAGGACTTAAAAAGCATAGTCAACACAGCCATTTATACCGAAAAGTCAGCCTTTTATCAAACCCATATTACGAATAACTACAATAATCCCCGAGTTCTCTGGCAGAATATTAAACGTAACATCATTGATTTTAAAAAGCATAATGATCTGCCCTCTCATTTTAATAACCCAGACCAGATCAACAATCACTTCCTTAACCTGCCTACTCGAAAAGGAGTTACGATATCCAGCCTGACATATTATGAATTCCATAGATTTAGTTCCCTAAAATTTGAATTAAGACCAGTCGACGAAGGCGCTGTTTTAAAGGTCATTCAATATTTTTCAAGTAATGCGGCGGGTACTGATGGCATCACATTGGACATGGTTGAACTGACCTTACCTACAACTCTGTATATTATTACGACAATCATTAACCAATCAATCTGCTCCAGTGTTTTTCCGGACGACTGGAAATCCGCGATTGTTAAACCTATTCCCAAAACATCTGAGCCTACCGATTTAAAAGACCTGAGGCCAATTAGTATTCTGTGTTTCGTGTCTAAAATCTTAGAGAAACTTGTGTGCTTACAATTGACCGAATTTCTGGAAACAAATAATATATTACCCAGTAAGCAGTCTGGGTTTCGGAAAGGTCGCAGCACCGCCACAGCTCTGCTAGACGTGATGGATGATATCCTCTCTGCCCAGGATAAAGGGGAAGCATCACTACTTGTCCTATTGGATTTCTCCCGTGCCTTTGACACAATTAATATCTCGCTTCTCCTTTCCAAACTTGCATACTACGGTTTTGGCGATAAAACAATAAAGTGGTTTGCTAGCTATCTCACGGGGCGTTATCAGCAAGTCGAGCTGCGTAACTCTTCCGGGTTAACAGATTTCTCTCAAAAAACCTCTGTGAATTGCGGAGTCCCTCAGGGGTCGATTTTAGGTCCAGTACTGTTCATTTTGTATGTGGCGGACATCACTAGTAATATCACGAATTGTAACTATCACATGTATGCAGATGACATACAAATTTACAAAACTTTCCATCCCAGAGAGACGCTGGCCGCCACAGAATTGGTAAATCAGGATCTGGCTCGTATCGTTGACTGGTCTGGCCGCAGTGATCTAGTTCTCAATCCTATTAAATCCAAGTTTCTAGTACTTGGTACCAAAGGCCAAGTTGACAAAGTTACTAGTTTTGACCCTCATGTAGTGTTGGGAAGCGAGCGCCTCGAGCGAGTAACTGTGGCACGCAACCTCGGTCTACTCATGGACGAGCAGTTGCGCTTCGAACAACACGTACTTGATGCCGCTAAAAATTGCTTTTACAGACTAAAAGTGCTATACCAGGTTCGTAAATATCTCAGTGTTGACCTTAGAATAAAATTGTGTGACACGTTAATATTGTCTAAGCTCAACTATGTCGATACTGTGATTAATGGCTGTTTACTGGCCCGCTCTAAGGCCCTTCTGCAACGCATTCAGAATGCTTGCGCCCGTTTCTGCTTCCCCATACCCCCACGTACTCACGTTACCCCTTATATCAATCATGGTGGGATGCTGAAAATGGAGGCGCGTCGTTTGCTGCATTTTGCGTCATTGCTTTTCGGCGTGGTTAACTTTCAACAACCCTCGTACCTCTTTCACAAATTGAAATTCTCCACTCGCCCAACTAGAGAAGCTATTCGGCTTATCTGTCCGAGACACGGCAGGTCAGCAGCATTTCGTGGCAGTTTTTGCTACTCTGCTACGAAATGCTGGAATAACATACCTCCTCCTATTCGTAACTCCAATACTCTATTTACTTTTAAACTCAAGTTCAAAAAATATCTTTTTAGCTTGCAAGTGCCGTGTCCATAGTGAAAATGTTTTTGAGATAATTGGTTTTAATATTTACACATGCTAAGATTGCTATCCCAACATCCTCTCTCTGTACACCTACCCTTCCCTTTGTAACCCTTTTCATCCCCCGTTATATAATTAGCTAAATCTTTATAGTTGTCTAAGAAATGTTTAATTATAGTGCCTACTCTTAAGTCGCAAAATTACATGCTCCTCACTAGTGCTTCTGTTCTGAGCTATCTTCCGGCCCTGGGCCCCACGGAAGACCAGCGCTGTGGTATATCTATGCCACAGCATATGCTGAGTGGTGTCCATTTGTAGCCACCATGACAGCACCTAGTATTAAGTTATTTCCTCTCCATATTGTTTTACTTTGAATAATTTTTTTGTTTTACTTTAAGTTCTTTTGTTTGTATTATTTCATTTTCTTTTGGTGCTGTGTATGTTGGTCTATCAATAAATGTTTTTCTATTTCTATTTCTATTTCTATTTCTAAAATGTACTTTAATGACAGTACAAGAAAAAAACTGAAAAAAGTGACAGATTTTCCAACATGGCGGAGAAAGATATTATGAGCTGGAGGGTCGAAAATTTCGGGATACGATGACAAATGTTGTCCCTTACGTTACGGCATATCAAAAACCCATTACAATCGGACCATAGTTAGATACCGGAACAACGATTTACCAAATGTATAACGAAAAAAATTGTATGGGCTGCACATTTTCCGGTATAACATACTTCCGGCTCAAATTTGGGGATAGAGACAAGCAGATCCGTATTCTGCAGGGTTTAAACCCTCTGATAACGTTGTCACCCGAACTGTTACACGATTTGCTTCTTGCATGCTACTTCTTCAAAAATGGTCCCTGACACCTCGTGTCATAAGTATGAACTGGATAATATTATAGTTTGATATTATTGATTTGAACTCTTTATGCGCATTTTTATGAACGTCGTAAATTTACGACGATCTTATTGAGAAGAGCTTTTGAATGAGCTGTTAAACCTTATCCTTCAGATGTTTTTACGACAATTGTATTTTGTGTTGATCTGCGAAAGTCAAGTGCTTTGATTTTATTTCTTTTTAAGGTTCCGTACCAAAAAGGTATTTAAGGAAGTGATTGAAAATTATTATCTTAAGAACTATGCTATTGATTTAAAATAGTTATAAACAAGGTTAACAAGGGTAACCCAGATGGATTGTCATATGATAGGGCTTCAGGGCTCGAGTTTTTCTAATTTTTTCGTCTAAACGAATTTTCGTTTTATGGGGGAATATGTAAAAAAACCCTTTACTCCGAAGTTATTATATAAAAACATGAATTTATAAATAAAATTAATATTAATGTATGCATATATAACAGGAATAATGGGCCGGGACAGGTACAGTCAGCCTCATAGGTAGTTGGACACTTTAGTACTCTGTCGTTTTCACTCGTTGAGAAATTTAGTGTGACAGCAGTTCAAACATGACTTTACTGAGGCCGATCTGTGTACGGAATGCTCGTTGCGCGAGTCGGACTCGCACTTGACAGGTTTTTGTTATCAAAGTCGTAAATGTCTGCCCTAATAACGGGCAAAATCTTGTAGGTAACTACAAACTGTTGTACGTAATTCATAGTGTCGTTTAAGATGACCTCTAATCTAATAAATCTCTGATCTAGTGTCATACAAAGATTATGACACTATCCGCTAAGCCTTGGTATTACGAGCACGCCTATAGCGGCAGTACTTACAGTTTCAAATAAATACTTAAATATAATACTAATAATTACGCTGAAAACTTGTCTAAAGTATAATTATATCCTTAGTTTGCCATAGAAAGTAATAATGTTACCCAATTTTAATTAGTATGTGGGCAAGAGCTTAATATTCAAGAACGCTACAAAATTAAGATTTTGAAAATTTTTCGTCGAAGTGATATCACGGAATTAGAAATTTTCATGGTGATTTTATAAAATCATACGATTAAAATCGTTTTTTTTCTTAAGCTATTATTATTTTAAAGTTTGAAGTTGTGATTTTATTACCTCCGGTGTTTAATATTAAGAAATCACTCACGCGTCCGTCCGTCCGTCCGTCGTCTGTCACACAGATAAATTCACACAGGATAAGCATCTTGTTGGCCCAAAGCCATACAAATAGTCAAAACTTATTTTTAAATGTTTATAAGGGGGGCTACCATACAGCTAAAGATGGGCGCGAAAAATTTTTTTTATCTTACCTTATCGAGTGGGGTATCGTTATTTAGAGCTCATTGAGTAGATAGTTACTATATTTTGAATTAAAAAACATATTGGAGAACAAAGGAATGAGAAGCCACCAAAGTAAGCTTCTTTTTTACGAAATTTTGTTCCGAAGAAGTTTTTAACTTCCCAAAGACCTATGATGGGGTAGGTCAAATTTTTTTCGCGCCTCCCTTTTGCTGTATGGGAGCCCCCTTATAAGCATTTAAAAATATTTTTGACGATGTAAGTAGATGTGGGTCAACACGGTGCTTAAACTATGGAAATTTGAGGCCATCCATTTAGTTTTTAGGGGCATGCATTCATTATATAACGATTGTATAAAATACTATTTAAGATTTGTTGGACTTTAATTACCTATAGCATAATATAATATCTTAACGTTTTCATTTAACTAATGATCATTCCGCGCGTCATTCTGAAAAGTTAAAAACTACTGTCGGCAATGGGGTAATTTATTACTATCCATCCATGAGAACATTATAATTCTAAAATCTAAATTATGCAAATATATCAGAGCACCTACCTAGAATATGTTTTCTCTTAAATGAAAAGTCCGTTTAGCTGACGTCACTGAAAGTAAGTAAGGGCCCTTGAAATGGTCATATGCCACAAGCTTCGATAAAAATGGGTTTGAGTGTAGAATATAATTGTCGGAAAAATATGCAGTAAATTTTCCTGAACGCAGCGCAATGGTCAGAATGCGCGCGCAGGTATCGAGCGCGCCCGCCCCTCACACTGATTGGACAAAGTCGGGGAAATGGTGAAAAATGAATGCGCTTCTGACTAATTTACCCACACCAACTATGTATATTACCAAACTTATATACTGTTGCCCCCGAGGCAGTTTTTAGTTTGCATTAGCTTTATGAGAGTTCTGAAAGGACAATTTTTGTTTATAACTTCCTTTTGATATTTTTTAATGTATAATTTTATACACTGTTGAATATTATACAGTCCGTGAGCTCTTAAAAAAATTAAATTCGGGTTTTAGAAAGACACTTCGGGTATCGGCACTATCGGCAGTGACACGCTAATGTTAATGTCACTTTAAAGCAAACGAGTTATTTTAAAGCAAGTTGTGTTTGCCTGTAATTGGGTCTGTATCTACTCTTTCTATAAATGTTTTCTTTTTATGTTTAATAGTATTGTACCTACCTGTTGTCGAACCTTAATAAATAATAAATAAATAAATAACGCTACTGCTGTTCTGCTTTCTTAATAACTCAAAAAACTTTTTCACAATGCGTATGCTCAGAAAGTGCCTCTTTGTATGGGCCAACACTAACATAGGCAATTAGATACGTAAAGTGCTACTAACCGTACTCGTGCGGGAAAGTAAAGATTTAACATTTCCAAAATCTAACATTCTACATGATCCAAACTAAGGTGTTTCAAACAATAAAATCTCAGGGTTGCAATAACTTATTCAATATAAAGTGAATCAAAGTAACTTTCAAATTAATTAACAAAAGTGTGAATTGTAGTTTTCTATTAAGATTGGTGGATATAATTTTATGTCACACCTGGCCATAAAGTGGCCATTATCGCACGCTCCGCGCGCGAAAAAACCCACTTCCTGGCCAGGGGGTGACATAAAATTTTGTACTTACCACGGGCGATAATAAAGAAAGCCTCCGATCGCATATTTATCGCCCTTGCCTTCGGCTCGGGCGTAAAATACCTGCGATCTGAGACATTCTTTGTTTTATCGCCCTTGGTAAGTAATGTACTATTTTTACACATACTTAATTTCTTATTGCTCTACCTTTGGACTGCGCGGTGCACGTATTTTTATTGTCATGCTTTCATCAAAGAGTTTTGATATCTTGAAAAAATAATGAAAATAATTAAATATACAATTTGACGTAATTTTAGTTTTAACTTCAAAACCATTTTAACCATATACCCAATCAGATTATTATTAATAATATTTTATTATTAAGTTTCAAAATTGAAATTCGATTTTACACAAAATTTGGCTGTTCGACTCAAACCTTTGCCTTAAAAAAAGCTGTATTTCTGAGTTTATATAACCTAGATAGAACCTCTTAAGTCACGACTGAATAAGCATCTTCTGGGTGAGCTAGCTTCACCGTCGGCCTCATCGTTGCCCCCTAGCCCCCTGGCTAGATGCTGGCCAAAAGCAATCCCATTTTTTTAACTATTTAAAAAAATTGCTACACTGCTGAACATGTGCGCGCACGCTGCATTTATTGGTTGCTTGTTTCTCGCCGACTTTTACGAGTAAACAACCCGCCATGACAGTATTCATCCTCATTTTTCCTACTGCGGTTTCGTATATGTTTTGAGTTATATCGTTATCAAAATATATTATTATTAGTTTTTTTTATTTTCGTTATTAGGTATTTATTTAGTTTTAAATAGAAAACTTCCGTGAGTCTCAGACATATTGAAATATAATAAACGAGTCACTCACGGGTCGACGATACAGGCGTGAGTGACCCGTTTATTAAATTTCAATATTTATTTAGTTGTTAATTTTTTTAACGTCACTTTAAATTTTACTAATGAAATATATTTTTTTCTAAAACGTTGTGTGATACACCTGCGTATAGTTAATTCCCAACTTGTGTCAGTGTAAAACACTTGCTTCGCTCATGTTTTACATCACCGTCACGTTGGGAATGACCTGCTTACCGCCTATCGTAAATAACTATTCCAAGATAATCGAAACTGGCATAGGTTTCGCTCAAGTTTGTATTTTCTCGGAAATTACAAGAAGTCATCGTATAGGAGTCCTTGGGTTTCTCCTTATCTAACCTGTAACTTTTTTCCTTACGGCGACTGCCAAACAAAACCTGTCAAAAACCGGTGCGCTTTGCAGGTGACGCGTTAGTTTGCTTTTGTTTATTTATTATTTATTTATTTATTAAGCCTTTATTTTCTCACTTTTCTTATGTTAACAGGTTATAGTTACATGAATATATTTTTCTTTTCATAAGTGAGGTATCCATTTATGGACAAAGGCCTCCTCCAGCTCCTTCCAGTGTAGCCTGTCCTTGGTTTTGCGGGTCCTTGATGGTGCGGCTATGTGGGCAATGTCGTCAGCCCACCGCCGCCGAGGACGTGCCGAGGCTCTTGTTTAGTTTAGTGGAATTAAAAATATATACTTAAACCATCAAAACTAAGTTTTATTTTATAATAAAATAAAAACCTATTCCCATTTTTATTCTCCTTCTATCGGCAATTGTAGGTAATTACGAAAGGGACTACTTGATATTAATCTACTGTTTTATTAATACACGACAGGTCCTGTCAAACGTACAAGTACATACATGCATAATGGATACTGCAATAAAATTTATAAAGAAAAATCTTAAATAATGAAAGAGCGTCACTTATGCGTGCGTGTATGTGTGTATTAGTATGAATGAGTACGCGCTGGAATGCGGCGCACGCGCCCCGCACACACGTGTCGTGCGCGCACGCAGATCGACGCGGACATTGACAGCCAAACAAGTTATTTCGACCACACATACAGCCACAATAGTACTCTAAGTGGGCTCTTATATACACACACATACACTTTTTGGTACTATCGCTAACTTAAGTAGGTAACTTAAGTCTCAGGCACAAGCAGATAGTCTTTTAATGTACTCGTAATCTCAGACATCTGAGACCAGAATACTCGTATGTTACGAAGGGTTTATGGTGATGTCCATCACATCATGCGATACTAACACTTTGGGATTAACTGGTTCGTCCGCGCTGATGCTTTTTCACGCTAACGACACCTATTTTGCTGAATGCCCTGTGAGCCAGTACGAGTATGACAATTTATACGAAAATATCAATCAATCCAATTTATACTCGTAGGTACAAAATGTGTGATTGAGGAAGCTCTGAATTTTTCAACACCAATATTCGCTCGCCCTTAATATTCCAATATCTGGGCGACCGAGTTGGTCGTCGTTTTCCCGGGCATGAGATCTATCTAATCGATTGATCGTCCCCGAAAACCCCCTCATACCAAATTTCATCAAAATCGTTAGATCGTATACAAGAATTGCTCGTTTAAAGATATAAGCATATAAGATAGGATTTACATAAGAGTTAGCGCAGCATCTGTTTTCCGATTGTTAGGTAAAAAATTCAAGTGATTTTACTACGGGTTTCCAGATAATATTTAGGCTCTAGAATTTCAAAGCGACAGGATATAAGTATTATAATTTATAAACATTGTGGTTTGCTGCATTTACATGGGGTAATCGTGTGAATTGAAACTATGATACCTAGTTTGGTTTGTTATGATGAGTGAAAAACCGGCCAAGTGCGAGTCGGACTCGCGCACGAAGGGTTCCGTCCCATTAACTTTAAAAACGGCAAAAAATCACGTTTGTTGTATGGGAGTCCCCTTGAACATTTATTTTATTCTGTTTTTTAGTATTTGTTGTTATAGCGGGAACAGAAATAAATCATCTGTGAAAATTTCAACTGTCTAACTATCACGGTTTTTGAGATACAGCCTGGTGACAGACGGACAGACGGACAGCGGAGTCTCAGTAATAGGGTCCCGTTTTACCATTTGGGTACGGAACCCTAAAAACAAAGGATAATAATAATGTATGTTATAGAATTGGGTTGTGGTTTGTTGAAAAAAGATTGTGACGGTGCCAGCGGCTCCTAGGGTACCTGCTGGGGGGTAGGGTCCTAGGGTAGGGGTTGGAGGACGGCCGAGGTCTAGGCAAACGTTTTCCAAGGTTAAACATATGACAGTCTTAAGGAAGTGTCAGGTCAAGAACATTTTATACTATGGAACATGTACCTACGTAAGAAGGAGGTTTCTCATCAAGTGGAAAGGAGTGGACCCGTCTAATATGGGAAGCAACGAGTAGGCATATTCCGTGGCGCTGATTTTCTGGCTAACTTACGGCTAACTGTTTATGTCAGTTATATAATATTTACATGTAAAGGTAAATAATTAACATAATTCATTTCTTCAGTGCCATTATGTTATGTATTAACATCCTGTTAAAGATTTCTGTCGAAATATTTATATGGAAACAGTTTAAGACAATATAAAATATAGATTCATTTATAGAACTACATACACAATCACGAAGTGCCAAAAGAGAGTTAAATTACCCATATGACTTACCTATGCCTATTTTAAAGGTTTTTACACGAAGGAGCAAACGTGTGTACTCTGTGTATCCATTGTATTTTTTATCACATTATGACTTCAGTATTCGATTGTACGCGCTCGCTTGAACGGTGTCGTCGAGACGCGTGCATACTATTTGCCCGTTACTTCTCTCAATGAATGGTGCCTCTTTCAATTTCGCCCAAAAGCCGTAAACTTAATTGTTGTTGCTCAAAAATGTGCTTATTTTCGTGAGACATTGGGTTGAAATTTATAAATGATGAATATCGTCATGTTTATAGATTAAAGATTGTGACCCCATGTCAAGAGGAAGTGAGGTGGTTGAGAGTGTGCGAAGTTATGTTTGGAACCGTTTAAGACCGGGAAACGAACTCGCGCCGCCCACGCGCTGCCGGATAATACGCGTCACTCACGTCACGATCCTATCGCTATCGTCGCGGAGTAGGTATACTACTCACGATTTCGTCATTAGTAAGGATTGTGCATTTTTTGGTTTTCAAGAAAGGAAGTTGAAATATGATAAGGTCTAAACAAACAAGACGTTTACCAACCTGGTAGGTAAATGTTTTAAACCAGTCGAAACATTAAACATGTTGGACGAATGAGGGCGGTCCTCTACAGCGGATTTGGTTTCCCGCTTGGGAGGTAGGCAAATTCTTTGGCATTCATCACACATACAGTTTTTGCGACTTGGGTATATAGGAATCGTAAGTATCCTGTAAACTTTATAGTACCTACTATTGATCAAATTTTTCGCTGTTTGCCCTACCTTTGTGTAGATAATCGTGAGCCGACAATGTCCTTAGAAACAAGCGTCTATAAATTTCGGATTCGCCCTTTTTGGAGTTCCGTGCCTCAAAAGGAAAAAAACGGAACCCTTATAGGATTACTTTGTTGTCCGTCTGTCTGTCTATACCCTTTATCTCGGCGTGGACGTATCATGTTGCAATTAAAACCATATACCTGCTCAAGTTTACAGACCCCTGAAGTTGTAAAAAAATCAAAGTTTTTTTTTCACGGACTCAAGCAAACGGCCGTTTGTATGCCGTAAAAACATGATATATTTCGACACTGTCAGGGATACTTTCCGTTGACCTAGAATCATGAAATTTGTGGAGTAACAAAGTACCTACTAACAGGCGAAAATGTAGTATTTATTTACAGGTAACATTAGGTTTAAGGTAACTTTTACTTAAACTGCGAGAATATTCCTGAACTATTTATAATATAGTACTTACAAAATTGCACAGAACCCTCGGTGGGCTAGTCCGACTCGCACCTGTCCGGTTTTTATATTTAGCCAGAATTGTAGATTGTACCTTTGTCCTTTTCTACTTATACATACCAGTAACATAGCGACAGCATTAATATGAAGTTGTAACTTCATGTTGGAGTTGTTCTTAGTTGTTCTAGGATCGACATTCTATTTAAGTACCTATACCTATCTTAATTTAAACAATAGCCCTCATTCTTACAATAGTGTACAGAAATAAAATTTACATAAAATTAAAACCCGTCAGGAGGAACATGGCCTACATGTTCGCCTGTCTGTTACTTCATCATAAAAATCGCTTTATCACGAGCAGCTATCGGTATGTCAGTTAACAATTAAATATTTAAGCTTCCTTGTTTTAGTGAATAGATCAGGTAGATATTTATGAAACCTTATGTACCTACCTAAGTGTAACACATTAGTCTTTGTCACTGGTAAACCAGTCCTCATCTGCGATGAGGAATAATCACTGATCTAAGCCTTTTTCGATTTTTTTTGGTGTTTAGGACTTTACGCGACTAGATTCGAGATTTTTAGATTATCTGTATCTGTATCTGATTCGATCGCGTCTTCATTAACATAGAAATGATGACTAGCACACCCTTACAAATTTTCATTCGATCCGTTTTGTGTCCACTAGGATGAAAAGCGGATATCCATTAGGTAGTTAAACAACAAAGTTTAAACTATTTTCACAATAGGTACCTAAGCATTTTTTCATAAAGAATTTTCACACAGTAACTATATCTGATCTTTTCACGATCGTAAATTTTCTTAGGTTTGTTTCATGTAGCGATTATGTATAAAATGAATAAAGTGATAAAAATGTATATAATATACCCAAATATAATAGGTACTTATGCCTAATGTATACCTATATGTATTAAATCGTCTTGCTTGAAGCGGCTTGAAGATTATGCTTAAAGAACACCTCAAACCTGAGTTTAGTTTGGGTACGATGAAATGATTGATGAATGCAGACGGGTCGGAAACTGCGTGTGAGCGTAGTCATTATTTATTATGTGATCTGATCATACTCGAGTTTGTTTGCCATTTAAACATTTCATACAACTTACAAGTCGAATACATACATACTCGAACCAATTTCGCCAGATCTGAATAGGTATGCATATCTTGTTACTAAACCGATTAAGTTATAAATACACAATCAAATAAAATATAATATAAGTTACATAGAACGGAAATTTAAGTACATGTTTCAAGTTTGTTAACACAATCAATGTAACTTAATAGTTATTTTAATGCTTTGGTATTGTTGTAAGTAGTTAGATGAGATAATACCTCTCATTCTGAATGCAGAGAAGTTTAATGGATGGAGTAGAATCGATGTCAGCTGGCCATATTGTAACGGAACATTTGCTATTGATACCCCATTAGCATTAGATCATAAATACGTTCCAAGCTTCTAAATTCGGAGGCTTTATAGCCGCCGTCTTCTTCACGGCGGATTAAGATGACTAGCATTGAGTTATTATGCCGACTATTCGGCATTTATTGTGATTAAGTTTTTCTCTATCAACATGTGACAGATGGATTTAAGTATGTAGGTAATTATTTAATCTTATCATGACTCGGCGTCAATGAGCATACCTAAATCAACTACAATTTTCTGCGTGACCAAAGTGGTTGGGTAGTAGTGAACTCTTCAAAACATAAAATCCGCCACTGAGGTATATGTTTAAATTATTAATTCATTAAAAAATCGTCGAAGTGCGAGTCGCACTCGCATTGTAAAAGTTCGTAGCGAAAAAGTCACGTACCTACCTTGTATTTTATCCCCATTATACTGCTGTGAAGTGGTTTAGGGATTTTGAGAAAACACTAAACTACGTAGTCTAGTGAAATGACAAAGCGAGATGACCTTTTGGGTGATTTTACGTAACATCTTTCTAAACCGACTCAGGGATTTGGTAAAATCACTGGATTTATAGTTAGGGAAATAATTAAATGGAGTAGCTATTTTAACATTCTGATCCCTTAGGGATCAAATCTCGGTTTTCATAATTACCCTGCGACATATCCGTTACCGTAAAATTATGAATTGCATCATTTAAAGACGTATACGTTCTTAAGCTGATATTATGATGATGAGTCGTCAAACATTACCTACTTATGGGGTAATCTTATTTCTTTGATAATAATATTAAGTTGATGTAAGTAATAAGATATGTATACATAAATTACACTGGTATGGTAAACAGAGTACTTATTAGATTATAAATTATTGAAGTTCACAATTTTACGGCGACATATCATTATCATAGGCCTTTACGTCTATTGCAGACGATTTAAGCATTGCCGATGCCGTGTAGTTTGTGTACACCGTTTTTGGTGACTGTATAGACCTATGCGGGAACAGCACGATGTAGGTAATGTAAAGGCCAATGCTGGAACCCTAAAAATGAACAGATGAAATTTATAACACTGAAGTTACAATATACAGGGCCTTACCTATACCTCTATGATCGTAATGGTATAGTTACCTATGATGATAAGTTTTATGTAGGTAGTATCTATATGCGTATGCGTCTGGTATTGGGTTCAGAAATGAAGATGGCTTCGCGATGATGTCACCGTGTTAAAGGACAATACGCGTTTTCTATTCCGCAGCTAGCTGTATCGGTCACTACTTGGTCACTACAATTTGTGAGCGGAGTCATAGCTTTGAATAAACTAGAAAAACAATACTTCATAGAAACATCTCTCGATGGCGACCGATCCTTATTATTTAACACTGCGAACTTCATAACGCTTTAACAATCAATGAATGTCGTGTTGTAACTTTCAGCTACCTATCGTAGAGTCCCGTAACCTCGCCTGGGATACCTAATCATATCATCGCCTATTTTTATAAAAGTTGAAATTCCAACCTAGTTTTTAGGGCAGGTTGGTTCCACACAAAACTACTAAATAGGAAGGGTTTTATATGCATGGCAATATTCTGGCATCAATTGTGGCTACATCAACGCTGTTTACGATCAGTGCATAAATAAGAGTGTAAAGACTGGAAAATCAGTGCCGGTTTTTCTTCGAAGTGAGAGCACGTGTACGGTTCGCTACCTAACTTTGTCTACCATAGTTTTATTAAAAATTTTACTTATTTGGGAGTACGTTAATTAAAAACATATCCGTGATAAAAAAAATGAATGAAAATGAAATTTATTCGAAGAGTAATAAATAAATTAGTTACAGTTTTCCTATACTATCAGATGTCATAGTGCTATTTGGTAGATACTTACATTTTTCTTTATTTAATCCTAGGTTGGTTTAAGGTTGAGACACCCGGGACTAGGTGCACCTGTATCTCGGTAGTAAAGGAAATACATTAACTCAAATTACTCTTCCAGCCGGTATAGTATGTTAGGTGTGAATCCCCATATAAATAGATCACGGGAGTTACAAGTCATGATAAAGTTTGGCCTCATGGTGGAATCTATTCATTGTCCAGTGCTAAACATAGTTCTACAATATTGTAGAATACAAAATTTGCTAAAACTTTTGGGTACAAAGATTTTTTCCATGACCCCTAGGGACGAAGATATGACAGGATATAGCATTAAAAATTGCCACTTTTTTCTAGTTTTCCGTTCATGTTTACATTTTAAGTGCATTTTAGCACTAACTATAGTTCGGCAATATTGTAGATCACAAAATTTGCTACAACTTTTGTATTGAAATATTTTTTCCACGACCATTAGGAAAGAAGATATGAAGTCATCTATGGAGTAGCACCGTTGAAATTTGCTACTTTTGCAGTTTTCTTCTCATATTTAGGTTTGAGTGCATTTAATCGCAATCTGTTGGGGATCTATGATGGTCGAGTGATAGCGGGATAGACGACAAGATAAAGCATCTGTCACTTTCCGATCTATACCACTTCAATCCCTCAGAAGACAAAATCGTCTATTTCCACGATACCTAGAAGATCGTAGGTACTTTGAATTTGCATATAATTTTGTCTTCTATAATATTGCTGACCGAGAAATGCACTAAAACAAAAATATGTAAAGAAAACTGGAAAAGTAGTAAATATCGACGGCAGTACCCCATAGGTGACATCGTATCTTCTTTCCTGATGATCGTGGAAAAAATATGTCAATACAAAAGTTGTAGACAATTTTGTAATCTACAATATTGCTGAACTATAGTTAACGCTAAAATGCACTTTAAACGTAAATATGAGAGGAAAACTAGAAAAAAGTGGTAATTTATAATGATATCTCCTGTCATATCTTCGTCCCTAGGGGTCATGGAAAAATTCTTTGTACCCAAAAGTTTCAGCAAATTTTGTGCTTTACAATATTGCCAAACCATGTTTAGCACTAAAATGAACTATAACGACAGTACAAGCAAAAAACTGAAAAAAGTGACATAGAAACATCTCTCGATGGCGACCGATCCTTATTATTTAACACTATAGCTGACCCGCAAACTTCATAACGCTTTAACAATCAATGAATGTCGTGTTGTAACTTTCAGCTACCTATCGTAGAGTCCCGTAACCTCGCCTGGGATACCTAATCATATCATCGCCTATTTTTATAAAAGTTGAAATTCCAACCTAGTTTTTAGGGCAGGTTGGTTCCACACAAAACTACTAAATAGGAAGGGTTTTATATGCATGGCAATATTCTGGCATCAATTGTGGCTACATCAACGCTGTTTACGATCAGTGCATAAATAAGAGTGTAAAGACTGGAAAATCAGTGCCGGTTTTTCTTCGAAGTGAGAGCACGTGTACGGTTCGCTACCTAACTTTGTCTACCATAGTTTTATTAAAAATTTTACTTATTTGGGAGTACGTTAATTAAAAACATATCCGTGATAAAAAAAATGAATGAAAATGAAATTTATTCGAAGAGTAATAAATAAATTAGTTACAGTTTTCCTATACTATCAGATGTCATAGTGCTATTTGGTAGATACTTACATTTTTCTTTATTTAATCCTAGGTTGGTTTAAGGTTGAGACACCCGGGACTAGGTGCACCTGTATCTCGGTAGTAAAGGAAATACATTAACTCAAATTACTCTTCCAGCCGGTATAGTATGTTAGGTGTGAATCCCCATATAAATAGATCACGGGAGTTACAAGTCATGATAAAGTTTGGCCTCATGGTGGAATCTATTCCTTGTAGGCTATTTGTAAGTAATACTGAGCGAGGCCAACTATTATATCCATGCGAACATTTCAAAATGGCGGCTATTTTAGTTTTCAAAAATTCGTTTTTTTAGAAATCATCAATTCTTAGTGGTATAGAGGAGGAACAGAATTGGAAAAGGCGTCTCTAAACAATGCAAGCGGCAAGTCATGTAACAGTTGAGGTGACAACGTTATCAGAGGGTTTGGACCCTGCAGAATACGGATCTGCCTGTCGCCATCTCGAAATTTGAGCCGGAAGTACGGTATACCGGAAAAGGTGCAGCCCATACAAAAAATTTCGTAGTACATTTAATAAATTGTTGCTCTGGTACTCTAAAAGAGGTCCGATTGATATGGTTTTTTGGTATGTTGTGAAGGACAATATTAGCCATGGTAACCTAAAAATTTCGGCCCTCCAGCTCCATAACTTTGGCCGCCATCTTGGAAATAGTGTCATTTTTTTCAGTTCTTTGCTGTTACTGTCGTCAAAGTTCATTCCAGTGCTAAACATAGTTCTACAATATTGTAGAATACAAAATTTGCTAAAACTTTTGGGTACAAAGATTTTTTCCATGACCCCTAGGGACGAAGATATGACAGGATATAGCATTAAAAATTGCCACTTTTTTCTAGTTTTCGGCAATATTGTAGATCACGAAATTTGCTACAACTTTTGTATTGAAATATTTTTTCCACGACCATTAGGAAAGAAGATATGAAGTCATCTATGGAGTAGCACCGTTGAAATTTGCTACTTTTGCAGTTTTCTTCTCATATTTAGGTTTGAGTGCATTTAATCGCAATCTGTTGGGGATCTATGATGGTCGAGTGATAGCGGGATAGACGACAAGATAAAGCATCTGTCACTTTCCGATCTATACCACTTCAATCCCTCAGAAGACAAAATCGTCTATTTCCACGATACCTAGAAGATCGTAGGTACTTTGAATTTGCATATAATTTTGTCTTCTATAATATTGCTGACCGAGAAATGCACTAAAACAAAAATATGTAAAGAAAACTGGAAAAGTAGTAAATATCGACGGCAGTACCCCATAGGTGACATCGTATCTTCTTTCCTGATGATCGTGGAAAAAATATGTCAATACAAAAGTTGTAGACAATTTTGTAATCTACAATATTGCTGAACTATAGTTAACGCTAAAATGCACTTTAAACGTAAATATGAGAGGAAAACTAGAAAAAAGTGGTAATTTATAATGATATCTCCTGTCATATCTTCGTCCCTAGGGGTCATGGAAAAATTCTTTGTACCCAAAAGTTTCAGCAAATTTTGTGCTTTACAATATTGCCAAACCATGTTTAGCACTAAAATGAACTATAACGACAGTACAAGCAAAAAACTGAAAAAAGTGACAGATTTTCCAAGATGGTGGAGAAAGACGTGGAGCTGGAGTGTCAAAAATTTCGGGATACGATGACAAATATTGTTCTTTACTTACTTTCTATCAAAAATCCATAACAATTGGACCATAGTTAGGGTACCGGAACAACGATTTACCAAATGTACAACGAAAAAATTTGTATGGGCTGCACCTTTTCCGATATAACATTCTTCCGGCTCAAATTTGGGGATGGAGACAGGCAGATCCGTATTCTGCAGGGTCTAAACCCTCTGATTACGTTGTCACCCCAACTGTTACACGATTTGCTTCTTGTATTCTACTTCTTCAAAAATGGGCCTACTCTAGTACACAAAAACTTTGAGTGAACAGTTAGTAGTTTCATAAAGGATGACTTTATGTTGTAACTATATCTACAGTAGTACACTTCTTTCTTTAAACCTCTCTAGTTTCTTCTGACTATAATTGGGCATAAAATAATTAAGAGGAATGCCTAGCTGCGATTTTCCCATACAAACGTTCTCGACTGTTTCCTCCCTGGTTTTTGAACCTAGAGCAATGATTTTTTCAAATAAGATCAATATCATCAATATCTATGCCGCTACGTTTTGTTTTTTTGGATATTTTTATTTTAAAGAAAGTTACAGCCCTCCAAAAATCGCAAAAACGGCTTAGTTGAATTGGCTCCATAAAAAGGCGCAGTATACAAATATGAGAACAAATATCCAAAAAATCAAAACGTAGCGGCATAGATTAGTTCTTGCTCTTGCAGTTTCCAAAATTTTATAATGATTGGTTGCGTTTTGGATGAGGAAACAGTCGAGAACGAAACCTCGATTTTTCAGTTTTTTGCAAGGGAATTTTAGTCCGAGCTGCAGTTGTCCTTATCGCACGAATTCGTGGCGGAGTCAGTTTCTAAATATACGTACACAGAAGGAATAGGGATGGGCAACAGTCGTTGACATATATTGTCGATACGCTAGTGGTGAAAAATTATCGATGAATCATTATTACCAGAAAAGTTATTAATCACAAGAAAAACCCTGAGTCACAATGGAAGAATATTGAATAGAAAGGTGACCTGGGAACCCTTGTCTTTGATATAGGAATAAATGCTACTTAGTTAGTGGTAAAGTTATTAACGAATTATAGGTTTTTATAACCCACTAGCTTTTGCCCGCGACTTCGTCCGCGTAGAACTCGTGGCGATTAAGAGTAAGAAAAATGTCATGTAATAGAAATAAACCTAATTTTTTTTATAGATCTACATATTATATAATTAAAAAAAACTGACTTCAATGGGGGAGACCGGTGAAAGATGATTATACTTAGATGGTGCACTCTTGGATTCCGTACAATGAAATAAAAACCGGCCAAGTGCGAGTCGGACTTGCGCACGAAGGGTTCCGTACCATCATCTATAAAAACGGCAAAAAAAAAAATATGTTTGTTGTAAGAGAGATATACATATTTTTATGCCAAGATAAAACGCTATTATTTTCAATATGATATTGCTAAGTATTTCAAGTTAATAAAGTAAAAAAAAGTTTAGGCGTTATTTTATTTCATTTTCCTATCAATATATTGACGTAAATAAACATTTATTATAAAAGCATTACATTAATTTACTTGGTAAGAAAAATAAAAAGCAAAAAGTTCTGTCGATCTCTGGATTTGAACCATGAACCTCTTGACTGCGTGTCAACCATGTTAACGTCTGAGCTAAAGTAGATTGATTTCAGTTGACGAAATTATTGTACAGTTATCATAAAGTGCTCAAGGGGGGACTTTTTCTATGGTGCGATCTGTACCTACAGCCTAATTTATCGTATGCTGGGTCAGTAAGTAAATTCGCGGGCTCGCGTCTCGCGCCTGTCTGCGTGCGCTCACACATAGACAGCGCCCGCTCCCGCTCCCAGCAGCGCGACAGAAACATTATGTCAAAAATTCAAGATTTGAAAAGTTGGTCAGCTAGGCATTCCTCTTAAGGCTGGGTATTACCACTTTCGAGGTTTTTAAAACCACCTGAGACATAGAATATAGTGTCTTAAAATATAAAAAAAATATATGTGTTACAATAAGGATCTTGTCTAGTCAAAATCGCAGTCAGTTACATGACTTGATGAATTTCACTCGATACAAAAAAATCGCAGTTACCCCTTATTGGAATGTTTTACCATTGAAATGGTTATCAGATGCAAATGGCCTGAAACGTATTTTTGGCCATATCTTCGAGGATTTTGGGAGGATCGAGATGGAAATAATACCATGAGTTGAGGAATTTATCGAGACACGTGTGAGCGTTTGAATTTTGAAAATCGGAAGGTGACTTTTTTTGGAATTTTGAGAAATGTAAAAAAAGTCAGGTTTTTTTAGGGGTGTTTGTTTACTAAATTGTAAATATTTCGAAAAGAAAACCGACTTAAGAAAAAATTAAAAACTGGGTCCTAGGGTGTTAGTTTAGCTACAAAATGGTGAAAAAAAATTGAAAATCGGTTTACACTTGTGACCTGTAGGTGGTCCCTTTAGATTTGGTAATGTAGAAAAACGAGTTTTCCGTATATAAAAAGTGTAGCTTCTATGAATATTGACCGATTATCATGGTGATGGTATTAAAAGATGCGGATGCAGACGTGAAGTGCATTCGAGTTAAAATTTTGAAAATCGGCTTTAGAAGATTACACACTAAGGGGATATAAGCACTGTTTTATGCCACGGGCGCGATATTGAATCCTGAACGGAACGACGGACTCCAGAATTAACACTTGAGTCCTGAGTGTAGTGAACATTTTTGAAGGAGATATATATTTTCTTAAGAATCATCAAAATCTGGAGTGATTATTGACAAATCGTCATGGAAATGGTGTTAAAATATTCGGTAGCAGACGAGAAGTGTGCATTGGAGTAGGAATTTGAAAATCGTACATAATATATATAATTCCTTATTATTCAGCTTGTAGTGTTATTCAAGATAAAATGCAATATTTTCGTAAATTTTTGTATTCATTTTCAATGCTCCGATTCTCGCGGGACTGCGAAATCTGATTTTTTTCAATATTACGGCTATATTACTGATATTTTACATTTAATTTTTGTAATCAATTAAAGATCCTAAATAGTCATAGACAAATTCGCAGGGTTTGCTTTGATGAAATGATTGGCTTAATGACCATAGCTAAATATTTACGAAAACTACGCGCAGAGCTTCCGTAGCGAGCGGGATGGTTAATTGCAAACTCACGCGTGTTAGAGCGGGACATTTGCATTGGGGATATCTCCCCTTAAAAGAGAAAAAAATATCCATCGACGATCGATTGTTTAACGTGCCCAGTTGATGTTTACACGATCGTAAAAACGCTTATGGCTGTTCAAGCGGAGCATCGTCGCTACATCGCTTTGACAGTGTGGTCACATGCATGAGGATAAAATTAATATATGTAAGTGGTAAATCGCATATTGACATAACTGTCGTTCGCGCACGGGACATGGGAATCGGCAGCTCGCCCACGCGGCGCGCTTCGGCGGCGCGGCGGCACCCCGCACTTGACATCGCATCGGCTCACGGCACGGCTGACGCGGTTCACATGTCACGGTTAAAAAAATACTTACAATGGGAAAAATGTAAATTATACATTGACCAAACTGGATTAAGCACTCAGTCTAAGATTAAAGGTAAATATTGAAATATAATAAACGGGTCACTCACGTCTTTAACGTCGAATATCGCTCGAAATGTTTCGGACCAATACGCGGTCCGTTTATTATATATATTTCAATATGTCTAAGACTCACGGGAGTTTAGTATTTAAAATGGAATTCTTAAGGTAGTCTAATTGGTAATTAAAGAGATTGTTTAACAAAAGATTATGTACTTTTTCTAACATTTTCCTTAACTGTATGGAAAGTCTTTGTCCCAGTCAGGTCAAATGCAGCATTGTCGAATCTGATAGATAACTAACTAACAAGTAACGTTAGAAAAACCGGCCAAGTGCGTATCGGATCACGAACAATGAAGAGTTCCGTCCAATAAATCGAATCGTATTCATTAGGGAACTCACTTCACTTTGTTCAAACTAAAAATCGTTGAAAGCATTAAAAGGCACACCACCTCAATTGTTTTCAGAATTTTAAACTTCATAGTTTGGAAATGGGGGGAGCACACTTTTGCCTGTCAAAGTGACAGGCAGTCTGGCTAGCCAAATATTATTGACAGATGGGTCAATCTAAACAAGCTAATAATTTTTCACATCGGTAATTTTCTTTAAATTGAAGTATTTCATCGATATTTTTATCATCAACCGACAGAATTGGCTCCTGTAATTAATATATATGTTAACGGCCCTGTCATATGATAAATAGTTACGGAGATACTCATACTCATACTCATACTCATTTATTTGCAATGGATCATATACATTACACGTCAGAAACAATAATAATATGTCAAGGTATAAATGATTTACAAATTACATCGATATTTGACAATGTTTTTTTAAGTCACCGAAATGAATAAGTAACTGTCACTGAAATAAATAAATCCAGTCACCGATGTGATCATAACGTCACCGAGGTGAAATAAATAGTCACCGTGATGATATTAAGGTAACCGAAATGATAGAAAGTCTCACCGATGTGATAACAGTCACCGAAATGAAACTAAAATTAAATTAAACATTTTTCAATTCGGTGAGGTGCTAGGAGCAAATTGTTCACCGGATTCACCGAAATATGATCATCGAAATGAAGATCATTTGGGTTTAACTCGAATTACGAGTGTCTGAAAAGTCGCGTAGGAATATTAAAATTAAACTATGATATAAAATTTTGACTTACATATAATATCCGAATAACAAACAAAACATAGTTATGTACTATGAACAACATATACCAATAACCGACATGAAAACTTTTTTGTCTCCACATCACCGAATTGATAAACATACGTGTGTAATTCGAACGCGCAACTGGTCTCGAGTGTCTCAACACGTGCGTTTGCGTCGGACGTTAGCGCGGGACTGGCCGAATAAGGGATCGTCCTAATTGCCGCAGGCTTGTTTGCCACCGGCGTGGTATAAATACTAGTAAAATTCGCGAACTTGAACTAGGTGTCCTAAAGGGATCGTCCTAAAACAAACGCGACTACGCGATTATCGCGTAGTCGCGTTTGTTTTAGGACGATCCCTTAGGACACCTAGTTCAATATATTCGCCAATTTCACTCACGCGATCGCGCGATCGCGAGAGCATCGCGTTGTATTAGGACGATCCCTTACCACAGAATAAGTAATAGTACAAGCCCTTACCTTGGACTTGGACTGAAGCAATGCGTCCACAAGGCGTTGCTTAGCAACTACGAGTACACGCATCGAAACTTTATTCACCGATATGATGTCTTCGTTCAGGACAGATACATATACTCTGACCAAAACATATACAGAGTATTTTAGTAATCCCAAATATCCCATATCGATAATGCAACTCTCCTAGATTATAAAAAAGCAGTCGATTACTTACACCGATTTTAGGATTTCAATTTTGTTTTTGTTATCTATTAATATTTAGATGAATTGCAATATATGCCTTAGTACGTTAAATGTTATAATGCACAGAATGCAAATTTATACATAATAATATTCTATTATATATATACTTGGAATTATAGCCCTGGGACAGCAAAATCAGCTCGTTTGAAAATTGACCCGTAACTTAGTAATTTTAAGTGGTTTTGGTGGTGGTCTTGTTTGCTGACCTTCAGTTGAAATTTGGCATTATACTTATGTACATTTTTTGGTGATGGATTAATATTACAGTATTATCAACCTAGGTCTTATTTAAATTACGTTCCTTTCATTTTTCGCTTAGAGTGGTATATGGTGAGAAAGTGTAAACATATATTATGTGTTTGTCGTTGACTACTTTAAATGTGAGCTGACTTTGAGTGCACGTCAACTTTTCACTTTTCCTTAGGTACCTTACGTGTGCACAGAAAATCAGAAATATTATCTTTAATCAAAACTACCTATAAATCGTACATACTAAACAAAGTGTGACCAGCCCAAGATTTTTCGAATTACCCGCCTAAAATTTGTGTAATATTTCAGTATCCAGATTCTATCTTACCAGCGGTTGACTGAAATTCCCCGGTTTAATACATGTATGGAGTGCTAATTTAATATTAATATTTTTTTCGTTATTATACATCACTTTTATATGGCGGTTCTTAGAATACACTTTCCTATATAATTGCACTGCTTAGTCTCCGAGTAAATCTGCTGTGACCTTGCTGTAACATACGGACGGACAAGACATGATGAAACTATACTTAAGGGTTCCGTTTTCACCATTTTGGCTACGGAACCCTAAAAAATAGTTCATTAAACTTCTAACGTATTGTAGGGTCCGCTATGAACAATAAAAACATGCCAATTGTCATTAAAATAGTATAATTTTCTTTATGAAAGTTTTGAATTAGTATTGGAATGTGGGAATCGTTGTGTGTAACGTATCTATATTTTAACGAACGATCAAGTCAGTATCGTTTGTTCGACTCGCAACAAGGTAAGTAAGTACTTAACTAGTTTATAAAACTGTCGTGGCTTTCTGTTCTGTGCATGAAGCCGGCAACAACACAGCAATACCTACTGCGACTACTACATAGTAGATAGCGCTAACGTCACCGGTGGTACTTTTACCGCTGTTGGCCAAACCATTCCTTATTAAGATCCAAGTAAATCCTTTTCGGTCACATTTAATGACGTACCGACTCTGTCTTACCATATAGTCAGTTTGATGGAAGTAACTTGATGTTTTGTGCAGTAGATAGCTTGAGAACTAATCACTTGGACGAGAAAACTGGAGATCTGACTATTAGTTAATGCCTGATTTAAACTAACTATTGGAACGGATATCGTGCGCCGCGCTGTAAAAATAAAAACAGCAGAATTAGGTAACTTGATAAAGGCGCGAAAATCGGACACTTCTCTATTTGTAGCTAAATGTTAAGAGTGAGTTAGGTATTTTTTTGGTTGTTGTTGTGTGCACTATTTTCAGGTGACTGTACGTATTTACAATACTTTCTGAACATTTGCACGCTGTTTTGTGGCTGAATACTGAGACAATTTTTTGCATATTATGTAACACCCTACCTACGTTTTCTTGCAAATAAACATTTCTATTTTTATACGTTTAGTCTGTGTCCGTAATAGGTACTAACATTAACGCACATTGGGAAGGTGTAGTTACGTATTATTACCTATATTTGGAATTAAATTCCTGTGATTTTAATTAAATAGTCGCGACCATTTGTGCAAGTGTAACAGACTCCCAATTCCATGAAAATACGTTGTTCATATTCATGCGATGAAAAGGAAATTGCAAGATGTTCGATATAAAAGAGATGCAAGTTAACAGTGACGTCATATGTGTCACATTTTCTAGCTTCAGCCGAATGTTTGCCTCCGACGTAGTATAAAAAAAAAACAAAAAATGTTAGGCTCGCAACCTCCAGTATGTAAGTAGGGAAAAGTTGCCATCATTGGACCGGCGCTTTCATTGGACCACCTAAATATTTTAAAATCTGCGCATGCTAAACAGAGATAACCAAGGTAATAAGTGTCCTTGGGATACCCGGCCGGCCCCACGGAAACCTCAGTCGCGCCGCGCATCTAGGCGACGAGTGACGTGAGCAAGTATGTTTCGAGCGCCGGCGATCTAAAAATTACGCGAAGAAAAAACTCGTGTAAGTATCGTTATATTTGCATTTGTTGAAGTGTACTGCCGTGTAATGCTTAGAAATGTATTAATGATCATATTTATAACAACAGTTTCTGGCCACTTATTTTCTTTATTTTTTAATAATTTTTTTTGTGACTTGATACCTAGTTACTATCAATGGACCACATGTGGGTGCTATCATTGGACCGGTCCAATCATGGCAACTTTTTTTTTCGATTTTAAATACTTTACCCATACGCAAATACAGATATTAAATATACAGTATGCGCATATTAAAAAGTTGATTTCTGTTATTTATTTTATAAAAAAATAAAAATTATTAAAATATTTAAAAAAATATATTAAAATGTCGATTTCCATTAGTCTCCTTGATTGGACCATCAGTATAAATTTCCTAAGTCCATTGATGGCGACTCAGTGGTTCAATCAAGGTGACCGTGGTCCAAAGAAGGCAACAGCCTGAAAAACCCTTTTCACGTTTTTTCTCCAAGATTATTATAACTTATTTTGTTGTGTTTAAGGTAATGAATAAATATATTTCAAAAGTTAAAAATTATCAAACTTGTTTTATTTTCTGACATAAATTTTGTAGATAAGGCAGCGAAGTTAAGTGGTCCAATGATGGCAACCTTCCCCTATATACATATCTAATCTAAACTTCTTGGACGACCCTAACTAAACCAAAGAGCACAATAAGTGCTATGCGGTAGAACGAGTTTAGAGTTTTATAGCTGTCAAATATAAGCTGTCAATTATATGTTTTGTCACACAAACGATGCGTTTTGTCTTAATTCGTATATAGCAAAAAATTGTTGCCACCTAAGCCCACGTTGCACTTCAAAATGAGACTAAACACATACGCGTTCGTTTGTGTTTTGTTCCGAAAATACTTATACCTACTAGAGTTTCTGGACGAGAGCACTAATTATTATTTATTTATACCATGCTATGTGTGTGGAACTTCCAAAATCGCCATGTACACGTCCGGTTGCGCGGTCCGCGCCGCGATGTGAGTAGTCTGTCTGTGTAACAGTAAAATTGTAAAAAGCGGACAATAATGAAGATTTACGAGTGAACTGAACAGGTGGCGAGATTGATCGGGAGATAAAGCAGTTATGTCGATAAATGGACTGGTTTACTTTGTTCAACCACACGGTTCAGACGCGTAGATTCAAAATGATTAGGTATTTAACAAGTTTTTGACAATGGTCATTCATTATAAACATATCTATTCCATTTTTATAAAAAGCTTGGTTTTTAGGGTTTGCTCACTAAGTATACTGTCAAACCATAGAGAGTTCAATCAAGCGCTGATTTTAGGCGCCATCCCAAATGCTATTATTTACAACCGTTTTTAGGGATCCGTACCCAAAGGATAAAACGGGACCCTATTACTAAGGCTCCGCTGTCCGTTTGTCCGTCCGTCTGTCCGTCTGTCACCAGACTGTATCTCAAAAACCGTTATAGTTAGAAGGTTGAAATTTTCACAGATGATGTATTTCTGTTGCCGCTATAACAACAAATACTAAAAAATAGAATAAAATAAATATTTAAGGGGGCTCCCGTATGTGTTGGTTGTATAACCAACGTGATTTTTTTGCACTTTTTAAAGATAATGGGGCGGAACCCTTCGTGCGCGAGTCCGAATTGCACTTGGCCGGTGTTTTGGGTTTAATGTACCTACTTTATTTTTATATGCTGGCAAATAAGTGAAGGGACGGAAAATTTGTGTTTGCAAGGTAATGTAATGTATGTAGGAATCTAACCACAGAATAGCCTAATGGAGCATGTCGAATAACTATCAAACCATCCAAGTGCCTGTCGGATCACGTACAATGAAGGGTTCCGTACCGAAACCTACCTAACACTAGTCCACATTTAAAACCACTATCCAATACATCGAATCAAAACAAGATCGTATCTTCATAGGAAAGTCACGGTACTGACATCCTTTTGCTTGCACAAGACAAACAGGGGGATATTTAGCAAATATTAATTTCCATGCGTTAATTGCCAAGTAAGTACACTGGCGGTCAAAAATGTCGGGTAACCCTATAGCCTCAATAGGTTTTGTTAAATATTCTACACTCGTTTTATTTACATTATATAGGTACTATTCTTCGTATTGCCCAACTGTATTAGCAATTTCCGGGATCCTATCATAAAAATATAAATGTCCAAAAATGACGATTTTCGCGATATCTCGCTCCGTTAACGTTGTTTTTTTCATGGATTTTTACGAGTTCGATTTAAACCTGGAAAAGTTACTTTTTTCGGCTGTTACTTTTGCAGTACCTATAGGTAGATGTAAAATTAAATAAAGATAATGACATGATTAAAAAAAACTTACAACCTCCACAAAATAAAGAATATACAGAAAGTCCGTTCCCGCCGTTCTTGAAAATACATACCTAAACTACAGGGTTGCTTCTGTATTGATTCTGAATTTTAAAAAGGAGCAGATAAATTAAAAATTCTTCAACATGACATTTAAATATGAACCAGCGTATCTTGGTAAAAAACCGGCCAAGTGCGAGTCGGACTTCGCACATTTAGGGTTCCGAATCAACCTCAAAAATATGATTTATTCATATATTAGTATTTGTTGTTAAAATATACGTAATATTGAACATTGTCACCAAATTTCAAGTTCATAGGTCAATGAGAAGTCTAAAAATTCTTCGGAACAAATTTTGTGACATACGACGGACGGACGGACGGACGTCTGGGCGACACCAATAGGGTTCCGTTTTGACCCTTCGGGTACGGAACCCTAATAAATTGATGCGTGACCCGCTGCGAGTTGTGACTTGTGACCGGCGGCGGTCGAGAGCGCCAACAAAAATATACCTAATTAATTAGGTACCTACTTAACTAAACCATAGTACTACTTAAATACTGGCGTTTTACCAGCGAACGATAAGATGAATGTGTAATGGTTGATCGTCGTTATCAAAGCGGCAAGTTTCAAAAAATTACCTACCTACCTAGGTATTGTAACTACCAAAATGAGAAAACCGTTTTATTTACCTTTCAATATCGTTTGAAAATTTGAAGAAAGTGTAGGCACCGTTTTTTGTTGTATTTAAGTGTATTTAAACAATAAAATACATTCCAACTGTAATAATATCGGTTATTCATTTTGACGTACGTGACATAAACTATCTACGTAGCGGCGAGGACGTCAAGTGATCAACGCGCGCATAACTAGCACTCGCGACGCGACAGTGACAGTCGCGACTAAGCTAGTCCGAAATAAACCGAGAATGCCTGTAAATGTTACGTCATTGTGCGTGCGGCGAAAATGGCACTTTGTACTGAGCGGACTCTCTGCTCCGGCGCGCGCCGCCGCTATTTACTTTGTGCAACCTCGCAGTATTTTGGGAAATATGACGGTTTTTTACCGACCCGTATTCTATGCCCGCGAGTGTATTAAAATACATTCATATAAAAGTTTGGTTAGGCATCTTTTTATAAATTTATTAATATTGATTCAAAGTTGTAATTCTCCTATCAGCCAACCCTAAACTAACAATACTATAAACTATACTAGGCAGACCTGCGAATTGCGTCTTGTTACAAACCGAACAAGGTGTATAAGACTAATGACTAGAATTAAAATTGCTACAATGCCGTCAGCTTTAAGTGTAACGCCCGGCCCGTGCTAAAATTTCCAGTTCCTGTCGTGAATAAATTTCGAGCACGGATGAGTCATACTAGCAAAGATATTTCCATTCATGAATAGATATACAAAGAATCTGCCTTTCTAGTTTTGTTGGTTGCCTGCTGTTAAAGTAAATTTTAAATTTAAAAATATATATAGTACTAGCGGCCCGCCCCGGCTTCGCACGGATAGTCTAGTTTTGTTACCTAATGTTTTGATCTACTTACCTGCTATATTACTACAGACGACATTTCTCTTCGAATATTGCTCGTTTTCCATACAAACATTCCACCCCCTTTTTTACACCCTTAAGGGATGAATTTTCAAAAACGCTCAAATCACTTTTCTTATATTTTAACTGAGAGTCTCCACAAGTGCCTATGAAGTCACTCACTTTAAAAATTCAGGTTGCCCAAACAATGTTTTAATCCCCTTTTCACCCCTTCAGAGGGTGAATTTCAAAAAACGCTGAAATCAGTTTTCTTTGTATTTAATTCTAGGTCTACAAACGAAGTTTCAAGCTCCCCATTTAATAAAAAAAATGCTCCCCATACAAACTTTCAACCCCCGTTTCACCCCTTTAAAGGGCGAATTTCGAAAAACGCTGAAAACTATTTTCTTCCATTTTGATGCTTAGTTTTTTAAAGAAGTTTTAAGTTTCTATCTTAAAAATAATTTTGTTTCCCATACAAAATGACCACCCCCCTTTAGTTCGTTCCTTAAGGAATGAATTTTGAAATAAATTATAGCCTAATGTCCTATTCTGATGTCTAAGCTACAACACTGGAAAGTTTCATAGAGATCCGTTCAGTAGTTTTTGAGATTAAGTGGAACTTAACGTACATACATACATTCATACATCCGCACAAACTTTCACGTTTATAATATTATATTAGGATTAGGATATTAGGATATTAGGATATGGAGCCACTGAGGTGGAAACGTTAATGTTGTGTTTTATGTCATTGACAAGCATTAAGGTGCAGTGGCGGCGCGTCAAAAATATTCTTAGGGAAGCCGGAAATAATTTGCCTTTCTTATTTCTTATGATGAGCCGTAGTAAAAGAACTGGACTGGCTGATAATTAGGCAAGCCGGTGGGAATCGAGTTGTATGGACGCTCCGCCACTGGTAAGGTGTCTTCCCGATTTGACGATGCCAAACGGTGCGGAGGCGGTACGATATGAGAAAACAGCTGACTGTCAGTATCAACTGTCATTTGAGTCGGTAGGTACCGCTTTTTACTGCTTCCTGACTACTACGCAAATGTCAAATATTGACCGTCTCCCGTCAAGTGAGGAAATCCCTGCGACATCAGTAAGCTCACATCAAAGAACAAAATACTACGTCGATCCCGCCTCTCCAAGTGGGGCTGGGGAAGTAGCCTTAGGTACCTTTTGAATAGTATAGGGAAGCGTTCTTTATCCCCGACGCAAACGATGAGTCTTATATAAGATTAGTATTAAGTCGGTAGTAGTACCACAAAATAAAGAATATTACGCTATTTACTTTGTGGTAGTACCTATGGTCAGTGTATTTTAAAATCGTAAGTCTGTCGAGATGGTTCTTATAATACAAATAGCTACTATATTTTGATTTTTATAGGTAAGTACTATAGAGTTCACCAACCTACGACTACAGTTACAGACCGAACAACGTTAAATATACTGCCGGAAGATGTCATCCCACAGAAACGACAAACTTTCCATACAATCATATTTTAACGAATACCGCTTACGATTACAAACGGTTTGGTGCAATAGGTCAACCTTAGTGATAGAAAATCTTAAGACTTATGTTGTCTAGCTGGAACAGTGCGGGGCCACACCACACCGAGCTCCATGGCCCGGGGCGGCGCGCCGGACACCTGTCCGCTGTGCTCTCATTTCACCGATAGTGCGAATTGTTCATACCTTCATACTTATTATTCAATTGGTTACCCATACGTAAAGAATAGATTCCAAGAATAAGAATTCACATTTGTAAGGGGTATAAGAATAGAATTCTAAAAAAACAACATCGGGTTGAACCCGGGGAGTGCCAGCAGAAGTGAAAACTCAATGACATGATAGAGAAAGTAACTAACAAAGATATTCATATTCATATTCGAATAATCAATCTACATATATACCTTAGAGCATTTAAGACGGGAGTCGCCATTGATATACTTACCCCTCTGCCAAAAACATAGGAGAAAAATCTGCCACGTTATTAAAAACTACTTCATTAATCGATTATACTTCAGTGACTGAAGTTCAGTCTCAGAATCGTTCCCGGCGTGTGAAGAGCTCCGTCAAAATGCCTTAATATGCTGTTTTTGAGTGCATAAAACGTTATAATTTATCAAATTAACACAAAGATGAATTATCATTTCATATGCACGTATATTTTGGATTTAATTATCATTTTCTGCACAGTTAAAGTTTTCACAAGCATCGATTACAAAGTCGATTCAAAATTATTCGTACTTTGACCATCACGCTTGGCCACTATTTTGACGTGAACTGTCACCGTTTTTAGGGACAATAAGAACTACTTTCCATGAGAATTTATTTGAAATATGATCTTTACGGAAATCGTTCAGTCTGGCTATCCGATATTGGACTTAGTGGAAACTTCATTCCTCAAGTTTGGTGTTTAAAGCCAGCTGAGTTGACCCCTCCTAATATCACAATCACGATACTAGGAGGGGTCAACCTAGCTGGATCTGTCGCTCACCGACCAGCTGAGTTGACCCCTCCTAATATCACAATCACGATACTAGGAGGGGTCAACCTAGCTGGATCTGTCGCTCACCGACCAGCTGAGTTGACCCCTTCTAACATCGCAATCACGATACTAGAAGGGGTCAACTAGCTGGTCTGAGGCAAGTTTAAACATTCGTCCCCATTACAAAAAGTGCTCAGCGCCGCTAAAGAAGTTTTCACTTCAAAAACACACAAATTAAAGTAGGCAACAGGTTATGTAGGTCTACTCGCAAGGTCTTTTGCTAAGTATTATGTGGGTATAAGTTAGTTTACCAGTTCGCAGCATCTGCCGACCTCAGACTCAAAATATAAGCAATCTGAATTAAACACTGAAAACCTAACCTAAGTGATTAAAATATAGTCAAGAGCATTTACAACTAAATCGGGTACAATTTTGGAATTTGATACAAACTGACCCGTTTCCGTTGATCATGATCTCAATAGGCCAATGGGTGAGATAGTTGTCATATCGTCATATGTTTGTCATCAGCCAGGCAGCTTCGCAGCGCGCGTCCGAGCCGGCGCGGCGGCGGTGCGGGGCCGCGCCGCGGGCCGAGGCCTGGTCGCCCGCGGCGAGCCGGCGCGCCACTTTCTATGCGGTCTGACCACAATCGATGTGCCCAGATAATTTCACTTATTACACCGCATGCGCAAAAAACTTGTGTGGTCTTTTACGAGACCCTTCAATATCGATTAGGTATTGACGATTACATATTTGGATGATTCTGTCGGAGACACGAGCCATAATCCATAATGGGCACCCGCCGTTAACTAACTGCGATAATTATTTCATTCCATTAGTGTTGGTAAATCGGGTTAAAGCTTAATTAAAAACACTCTATGAAATAAATAAGGGTTTGAATAATTAATAGCTTACTATTAAAACCAGAAGGTAATAGTTATATTATGGAAGTGATTGAGGCTGAGGTAGAGACTGAAATGAATATAAACTGATCCGTTTGAATTAATTTACTAAATAGGTACTATACGTATAAGTAGGTAATATGTACATATTTACGACTTATACCGAATTTTCACACTGACATCATTGACTTAAAATATAAAAATAGACACACAACGCCGAACAGAAATGGCGAAAAATGTGGCCCTATTTGACACCGGCAGTTACATTCCAATAGTTTCGTACAAAAAAGACTTAAGTACAGCTACTATTCTTAAGTATGAATGAATGAATGAATGAATGAATGAATGAATGAGAATGAATGAATGAATGAGAATTTTATTTGGTATAAAACAATAACATACAGACCACAAAAATAAAATAATTTAAACATGAAATATACCAAAATGGATGCCGCTCAGCATTCAGTCATGACAATCATGACGCTGATTTTCAGGGCAACCAGGAAACAACAAATTATAAAATAGTGCACAGTTACAACTAGAGAGAGAACTTAGTATATATAGTGACAGACAATGTGGGAGACGTACTCATACAGAATAAATTCCTTGCGTTAAAAGCGCATACTTACAAGTTACAAGTAAATCATAGTAGTTATAAGTGTCAAATTTGTAAACACAAATACCAACTCGAATGTACCGCCCGATTCGTACATACGAAGGCAATAGTTTTCGGTTGATTGTAAATCTTGTTCTATAATATTACATCTAACATACATGTATCCACGAAGTGCCAGTGTGCCATGTGTCCATATAGGTAAATGCTAGATGAATAGGTAAGTCAATCTGTCTGTAGTTTCAAAAGTGGACCTCAACTAAACCGGCCATCAGTTCGATGTTTTGATAACCCACTCATACGTCACCTGTCACATGACAATGCACATTGTCAGCGTATAGAGATTCCATTCTTATGGAATTCTGATTGTGTGCAGTGTAGGACTGTAGGTACCTCAACGAACACAAATTTAAATTTAGAATTAGCATCACGCGCCTTCTATCTGTACCGATCTAAATCGGCTTACCCCTTTACACCGATGACTCAAGCTTGATGCAGTAGACTCAACGACGACATACACTGCGGAGTTTCTGCTGTTTAATGACCTTAAATGGCATGTAACCACGGTAATGTACGACGTGTAAGAGCAAAGTGCCTTATGAATTGACTTCGGAGTTGCTTAATGCTATGTGCACAGAGTTTTGAGCTCATTTGTCATCGGAAAGATAATAGTCAATGTTCGTCGAATCGACAATGGGTAATATTTTCTTCTTGTTAGGTTATCCAGAATATACAATGAACTATTTATAAACATTATAGCAGAATGTAAAGCTTTGTGCTGTCATTGAGTTTCCTCGGACTTTCGGCTATAGGCAAGTAGTTACCTATACCTACCTAACATATTGGAATCATTTAACAAAATTATACAACCGGACTAGGGTGAATATTGGCTGTTTTTACTGTTATTAAGTGTACAAGTAGTTCAAGAGAAGTTGAAGTTAATTTCCCATCACAGGCGTGTTATGGGTCGTAAAATGAAGTCCACGTTCTACGACAGTCATTACTTTGGATCTAATTGAGATCGATTCAAATGCTTGAAGTTACGAAGTGGCTGTGGTGATAATTGGGTTAAATCGTAATTTTTTGTACATAGTTAAGGACTTAATTATGACTAAATTTTAATTGAGTCAAGTGTGTAACGAAAATTACCTATATAAAGTGTATGACTAATTTTCGTTACACACTTGACTCAATTAAAATTTAGTCATAATTAAGTCCTTAACTATGAACAAAAAATTACGATTCAACCCAATTTTACTAATGACCTAATAGCCTAATAGCCTTGCGAACAGTTCTCAATGCTACGTCAACATCAGCCTGAAACAATCGTCTACGGTTCAATATTATCAAATACAAATAAATAATAAGACAAACATAAACTTAAGTGACAAACTGCTTGTGCTATAATTAGACAGGTGATAACCGTTACATCACACTAGTGCGATTTAATCAATGTTTGGGCATTCTGTAAATAATAAATGAAGCGGGCAACTATCTAAATACTAGGGGGTCCTCCAGAAGCATTCCTGAAGTGACGAAGGTGCGAACAATACTAACGCGTTCCTCCGAAGCGACGGCAAATGCAACACAAGTGAGCTAAGTGAAGTCCACTCTCGACGTTGCATAGACGCTTGTTGTGTGCAGGAAACCAGCTGGTGAGGATCAAAATCTAAATTTATCGGGAACGGGTTCAAAACTTCAAACTCGTCTACCATGTAACTCAGGCTAAGAAAAATGGGACGGAGAAAGACAGTAAAGCTATTCCTGCAGAACCTTTCACTGCTCAACATTGGCTATTAGTCACAGTATATAGACTTCCCACTCCATTAAAACCCTACCGAAATCTGGTGCCAACATTGTAATGGAATCGACTGCATGAACAATGTGGTTGACTTTGGTTAAAATCCTGGCGGAAAAAAATAGTTCAATGAACATACAACACACCACCAAAAATGCAATGTGGAATGAGTTTGAGCAGTTTTGTAGCACCAACGCAGAAAAACATCTTGGAAGAATAAAATTTAAAAAAAAAGCCTTTTAATATAGAGACTAAGTACCTGTGGCAAGACAGTGTTCAAAACGCTGTTTCAGAAAAGAAGCAACAGTTTAATCTATGGCAGTCAACAGATGACCAAAATGACAAAGAGAACTACAAAGCAGCTCAGAAAACAGCGAAGAGAGAAGTCGCAATAGCATTAATGGCTCAATCATCAATATAATGACTCACAAGGCGTAATGTGTGACAAGAAGATGCCCATCAAGCTTAAGGGAAAACTGTACAAAACAGCAATAAGACTCGTCATTCTCTATGGTACCTACAGAGTGTTGGGGATCAAATAAACTACACCAACAATTACACTTACAGAAATGCGTATGTTATGCTGGTCAGCGGGTGTCACACTGCTGGAGAAAGTCCGCAATGTCCGGATCCGAGGATGTTACAAAGACGCGCCCGTCAGCGATAAGGTCCAAGAGCGTAGATTGCGGTGGTATGGACATGTAATCCGTCGCCCTGAAGACGAGTTGCCTTAAATTTGCCGACGACAACGCGACCTCGTGGAATAGCTCCCGCCTCCTGGATGATGACGATCCAGAAAGATCTGAAAGACCTCGAAACTGACGACACAGTGGCTCAGAATAGAGTAGAATGGAGAAGACAGACAAGGACTAAAACTCTAACTCTAAAACTTTAATAAAATCATGATCCTGTATTCACTTTATTAGTATTATCAATAGTTTTGTCATAACTTAAATTTTAAGTGTTGTTAAAATTTGTAAGGCCTCTGATGTTTGAAGAATTTTTTTGTGTTTAATAACTTGCTTTTACAAGTACATAAATAAATGTAGATTGCGTTACCTTAAGTAGTGTAAGTGAGTTTTTGCCAACAAACTGTCATACAGTATGGCAGATAAGTAAATAATAGATTGTTAGACAAGGAATGAAAGACACCCATTTACAAAAATAAATAGATACCTTGTCTAACAATCTACTCGGCTACGGCTACGGAACTCTAAAAATTACAAATTAATGTTCAAAAATTAATAGTACAAACATTACACTCCTTTTTTGGGCAGTCGTGTACCTAATAAAGCATCTTCACTATACCGGTAGAGTACCAAAACGTAGTATTGGTATAAAATGTATGAGCTCTACCTATTCTATGACATTTGTTCTAGTTTATAATTATATTCTGCGTAATACAGTAAACGGCCCAGACGTTTAAAACAAACGAGCCTCTAAACCAATAGTGTCATATCATAATTCAGGGAAATCGTGAAAATCATCGGACATAACGCAATCTGAATGCTGCATCGCGATTAGCAATTCAGTCTCGCTACTTTAGCTAATTAATCGAACCACAAACGGCGACGGCCACATTTACTTAAATCGATTCTTTAGGTCAAAGGTTGCCTACAAGCAAGAATAGGACAAGTATACATTTCACTGTTACGCTGCGTCATTCCACTCAAAATGGCGAATCACGCCTCCTACATCAGACAGAGATAGAATTATCGATAGTGAAATGCTAGTTACAAAAACCAACAATGCAAACAAGACTCTTTCCGAATCTATATAAGGCTTAAAGTAATTCGTAAAGTTAATGTCGCGGATTCCGACAGTCTCGCAGGCAGGAGGCACCTTATCTTATTACGTGTATATACATATATACGGAGAATTCTAATGCTATTAATAAAAAATTCTAAGCCATTAACACATATTTTGATTATTATAATTCATAATGTCAAAGATTTCAACATTGCGGCAGCTACAACGTTTCATATTTTTAACTACTTTATTTTATGAACTAGTTAGAAAATAGGTACCTAAAAATTTAAGACACCCGTATTTTTTCTTTTTCAATTTAACTCATTATTTCATACAAAAAAAACACGTTAAAAAGTAGGTCATTCCAAAAGGGCGTAAATAAAATATGACGTCATCTTCTCAACAAGAATCCAGAGCCACTCCAGAGCAGCGATTGTCTGTACTCTGTACTACTTAAGGTCTCCCTGAATACAGCGAGGAAGATAACGTCAACTTTCGGTTTACAGTAATTTGCGATTTTTTCCAAAATTAACGGAGAAAAAAATCTAAAAAAATGTTTTTTGTGTACTTCACACGTTTTTACCGAAATGGTTTTCGAATTAAGACTTGGAAATTATGAAATATTGTCAATTAATAATTGCACAATCGACGTGACAGATACATGATATAAAAAAATAGGTACTTGAAAATGAAAAATAGTTTATTGGTCACAATCATTACATACTTATTTAAATAATAACTATTTATGTCACACCCTGGCCATAAAGTGGCCATTATCGCACGCTCCGCGCGCGAAAAAACTCACTTCCTGGCCAGGGGGTGACATAAAATTTTGTACTTACCACGGGCGATAATAAAGAAAGCCTTAGATCGCATATTTATCGCCCTTGCCTTCGGTTCGGGCGTAAAATACCTGCGATCTGAGATATTCTTTGTTTTATCGCCCTTGGTAAGTAATGTACTATTATGATACAAGTGCGGAAAGTGAGTGATTTACAATGCATGTGCTTGAAAAGTGCGTTTTCTAATCAGTCAAACTGTGCGGAAAGTACTACTTTTCCGCACTAGTGCTTTTTACTTTTAATTTTTTATTTTTTCAACTCCGTCGTCAGCTCAACGCAAAGAGTTTTAACTATTGAGTTTTACAAATTACTGAATTATAGATTAACATTCTTATAAATAGGGACATAAATATTAATACTTCTTAATACTTCTTCTATTCATCATTTTAGATGTTATGCTTTGCTTACCTATAAATAAATTGTAAAATATAAACAAATTGGTAATGCGTGGCTGAATGAACATAGCCAGTGCCGACCGGCCTTAGCATTTTTAAACAAATTTGCACATGCGCAGTAGTAGCCGAGATGTTGAGCGCGCATGTACATATTTAGAAAAAATGCCGTCATTTTTCATTTTAAGTAGTAATTTCTTGTTTACTTAGTTTTTGATAAAAATATCGAGTGAAAGTGACGAATTCAGATCAAATGTAACCCCAGATAATAGTATTCAAGTAGCATAAAATGCTAATAAAGGTTCCTTGGCGGCTAAATCAAAATAAAAACCTATACTTATGATGAATATTGCGGTGAACTCTTAAAAGTGTTTGCATGCATGTAAAACGGTATAAAGATGGTTTTAAGTCGAAAACAATAGCACTCTATGTCAAGAAATTGTTACATGAAGATCCAGATAATAACTACCATCATACCAAATATTGTCATTATGTACTGTTACTTTTGTTGAGGTTATGCAATAAAGAGTATTTGTATTGTATTGTATTGTACCATATCGAGCAAGGTAAATTATAACCTATATCAACATTACCGCGCAGGATCTACTATCGGATCTACTCAATGTGAACTTTAACAATGTTCAGTGGTGTCAGGCTTCATTGCCCGTTCGGTACGGCGGCCTCGGAGTACGTCGGGTTCAAGACATAGGTCTCATAGCCTTTTTAGCCTCGGCGCATGGTTCGGCGGATCTTGTTGCTCGCATACTACCAACTGATGGCAACAACATGCAAGTACCATTCGTGACGGAGGCGTTTGCTAGATGGCATACTACGTGCCCGGCCGGCGACCGCCCAGACGATGTGGCGGTTCAGAGAGGATGGGACGATATACTCTGCAAGCGCACATTTGCTCGTCTGTTGAGTGGTGCCTTGCTTGCCCTTCAACTCGGCACTCTGCTCGACAACGACTCACTAAGAGTAGCAGTGGCGTTAAGACTGGGGAGCAAGGTTTGTGAAGCACACCGGTGCATCTGTGGCACAATGGTTGAAGAAATTGGCCACCATGGGCTTAACTGCCAACGGAGTGCGGGTCGGTTCCCCAGGCACCACTCCATAAACGAAATAGTGGGCCGGGCTATGGTGTCGGCAAATGTACCATGCCTGCTGGAACCTCCAGGCTTGTCCCGTACCGACGGAAAAAGACCGGACGGGTTGACGCTGATGCCTTGGCAGAGAGGGCGTTGTCTTTTATGGGATGCCACATGTGTTAGCACATTTGCGGCATCCCATCTAAGGCAGACAACAGCGAGGCTCTCGGGCTTTTTAAAGCCCTCGGGAAAAGGCTGAGGGAGAGGGGTAACGACCCCCGCTCTGGATCATGGCTGGTCCAACAGGTCTCGATTGCTGTACAGCGTGGAAATGCCGCGAGCATTCTGGGGACCTTTCGATCAGGGTAGGACACAGAGCGGGGAATAGGTATTTTATTTAGTTTTAATTTAATTTTCTGTTTTGTCTGTATGTTTGTATTTTATTTTTAATGAGTAATGTAATTGTATATTTTGTAACCTATATATTTTAAATTTCTGTTTTCTCGCACAATGCATACTAAAACTTTGTATGACACGCGCGCGTAAAGATGATTTTTGGAATAGCTCATTATATATTTTCGGGGAAAACTTTACTTAGGACGAGTTGCGAGCGTCTATAGGCTGCGGTGTCCTCTTACCATCAGGTGGACCGTACGCTTGTTTGCGACCGTCGCAGTATTCAAAAAATGCATAAACAAATACAGTGTAGGTTTTAATGTGTAGTTCTGAAAGAACAACTGAAAGTTTCTTTCCCTTACTATTAATTAGATATTCATATAATTATGTATGAATTGTTATATCGTAACATAACGTTTAAAACACAAATCTCATAGAATTTCCTGGGGGCACTAGGTTGATTTGTGTAATAAATATATTTTTAAGCTTTTATTCTTCATTACATTTAAAACATGCAATAGTGATTTTTGATCTAATGAAACTAACACAATATTAAAACAGTATATAAAAAACCTTTTATCTCGTAGTTGTGGAATCCCAGACTAATTCTGTAACTATGAGAATCCCAAATCCGTATTTCACAAACCACCATTTTGTAAGGAGGACGATTTTGTCCCATACAACGCGGCGATCAACCTCCCCAATAGATTGTCCCGTGTCTACTGAGAAACAAAAAAAGGCTTTCTTTGCCTTGTAGTGGAAGGCATAGGTAATATAGGTATCGGGAAAAAATATCACAAAGTAATATGGCTATGGCTTAAAATAGAAAAAATCCGGTCATAGGGCAGATTCGGTGAAGGGTACATCTACCTTAATTGGGCATTGTCGAGCAGGTGTGAAATGCAGACAATCCATAGAGTTGGTGCAAACAAAAGCACTATCAAAACTTACTACTAAGAACTCATATTTAATATAAATTACTCACACTTTTCAAACATTACTTTAAGTCTTAAACGAATATAGGTCACCAAACAAAGGTGGGGTTCGCGAAATACTATGTTTTCGACTTTATCTTCTTTTTTAAGTAACTACACTGCAGAAATATTGATAAGATACGTTGTAGTTATAGATTAAATATTTGAACAAGTAATATAAAATGCACGTATCTCTAAGACTTGGCTTCGGCTCTTATTTTGACAATAATGTAAGTTTAGTTAAGAATTACCCAGATCGTATACATTATTGCAAGACTCACTATCTACATAGTTCTGTCACTGTAAAGTGAAAGTGAAAGTGAAAAAACATTTATTGCCTATAAAACCTTAACCTAACAAATACAAAATCAAAACAATCGACAAACAGTGGTAGAAAATTAAACTAAATGATTAATTAAATTAAACGCTGTAGTGTAAGCCGTACGATTAAAAAAACCGCAAATCGATGTACAGTTTAGCCGTTTGGCACACGCATACTAGAGGTCAAAACAAAATGTTTGACCCGCAGTTCCTTAAACAAATTCCCTTAGGGGGGCAGTGCCGAGACATTCTTTTTTTTGTATGGAAAAAAAAATATTTTTTTAGAAACCTATTGTGTGTGGTATCATATGAAAGGGCTTTTTGAGGCAATTCTAAAAATATACCTCATCATTACATTTCAGCCATTTTTTTTTAATTAAATCAAAAATAATTTTCGAAACATACCAAGTTTGAAGTCCTCCAGACACGATATGACAGATTTTTATTTTGTTCAATATATCAAAAATGGTACGTTATATCCTCATATCTAACCTCAAAAAAGCAATTTTGAAATGATTTTCATTAAGTTTTTTTTTTTTTAATTTTTCGATATTACTAAGTGACACGGTTCTACTTCAATACCTTTTTTACGTGAGTTATGGAACTTTAGTGCAGATACGGTCCTGTTTTACCCTTTGGGTATGGAACCCTAAAAAATAAATAGCAGGATCTGCTTATTATTTTCTATTCTACGGATACTTTTCCCCACCGGACTGTGCAAATTGACCATTTGAAGAATCAGAATGACCCATCTGCTGTAGTTTATTATTCACTGGCTTTTGCCCGTGACTTCGTCCGCGTGACCCAGAGGCGTATTTACCCTAGGGCCAAGGGGGCCATGGCCCAGGGCGGTAGGCTGAGAGGGGCGGCCAAGCCGCCCTTTACAGCACCTTCACAGCATTTTTTTGGGCGCTTTTTCTTGACTTTCGGGGCGGCGAATCTTATTGGCCCGGGGCGCCAAATTTCAAAATACGCCCCTGGCGTGACCTTGTATTTGAGGGATGATTTCAGGGATAAAAAGTATCCTATATGTTAATCCAGGCTATAAACTCATTGTATACCAAGTTTCGTCTTAACCCGTTCAACCGTTTTTGCGTGAAGGAATCCGAAACAAGGTTAAGGTTAAGGCTCTATAAACGTGCGAGAGCAGTTTCATTAGGAAAGGAACGGACGCCTACAAAAAACGACTAGGAGAGTAACGTTTGGGAGATCATCAGCACAAAGTTCATACTTCTAGTTTTTACAAAATTTTACGCTGGTATATATGGTAACCACCCAATTTTTACTATTTTTGGACACAAAGCAAGGACTAATGTTTGTTAATTCCTTTGTATTCGGCTTAATCGTATTAACAAAGGCCGTCTTAAACAATATACCATCTCACTTTACCACAAACCTCAATTAGTCAGTGGTGCCAAGTTATATGCCATCAAAATTTGCCATTTTTACGGCAAAAACTCGTTTTTCGTATATTTGTCAAAGGTATATTTTTATAAAAAATATTAAGGCGCCAGTATACGCAAGGCCAACTCCATACAAACTCTGTGCAAGTTTGGCACTCCCGCATATAGTTTTTTTTGCTTGTTAATATTAGATATACGAAGAATGTAAAGCAAAAAAATAATAATTAAAAAACAAAAAATTAAAAAAAAAACTTTATTTTCTTGAGGTTCTAGCTAACTAAAAAATAAGCGTACTGACCAAAAATCATAAGTGTAATGCAAACACAAGCCAAGAAAAACTTGCACAAAGTTTGTATGGGGAGTGCTTGCGTATACAGGCGCCTTAAGAAGGGGGTGCCCTGCGGAATATCAATACCTACAAACATTTTTATGTAAGAATTATTGTTTCACGCGTAAAATTTACAATGTGTTCGAAAAAAAAGGTCTTAAGATGTCATTAACTTTATGTCATCATCATCATCATCAGCCTATATACGTCCCACTGCTGGGCACAGGCCTCCCCTCCTCTCATAGATGATTTGTTCAACTTTATGTATGGTTAAATTATTTAAAATGTATTTATTTCAAATTTCAAGAAGCCAATTTCCTTGTGTAAGAGTCAGGCTAACCTACTTTTAGCTTTAAGCTAACTTATTTTATTGTATTTAACTAATTCAGCGCATAGTAGGTACTAGTGTTACGCCAATGTTCAGAATTTCGTGCAGCCCCATAAGCATAACTGAAGTTCAAGAACGTATTGAGTCAAAAATGCAATCGCGAATGATTATAATAGTGCACTTACACACGGGTGTAAAAAATAAATGCAATTAGACTAAATTATAGGAATTATAGGAAAATGGGTAAATTTCCAGGTTTCTCTATTTTATATCTAAATATGTATTTATTCCATAAAGTGTGAAGAGTCCAGAATCAAGTCCATCGAGACCGTGTTAGTCCATAGAGATTTTATTTTCATAATGCTTTCTATCACGTGCAGATTGCTTTATGGATACCTACGAGTACCTACATTAGACGTGATTATGATACAAGAAATCCTTGTGGATACATTACAAGTAGAACGGGTCTCAGTCTCGTATCGGAGCATATAAAGTGAAACTGCAGTGAGCCGCTTATCAATTGCAATTTCATTATCTAGCAGACACCTGGCTAGTGGACCTACGAGTATCGGTTTATTTACTGTACTTACACCGTGGCGAGATCAGAGGTTTGGGACAAATTGTCACATTTTTTACTCAACGTGTTATATGAAATACTAGTAACTTAAATGTAATTAATTACCTAGTTAGTATATTTAAGTTAATTTTAATGATTGATTGATAATACAACTGTGGTAGGTATAAATATTTAAGTAGCAAAAATTTTGTTTACACTTGAAGTTAAGATAACTACCTGCTCTATTCACATTAGGTTGCTCCGTTATCCACTGCTGAGTGGGTGAGTGTACGCAAGAAAACTTACGTTTGGTCCGTGACGTCCGTAGTGTTTCTGAAATTACGATTCAGGCATTTTACTTCGGACCTACATTCGCAGGATTTTTTCCTGTAGATATTTATTATTATTATTTTCGACGGTGGCAAACAAGCGTACGATCATCCTGATGGTAAGCGTACACCGATGTGGCATATAGACGCCCGCAACTCCAAAAATTTAGGATTCACTGTGTTGACAATGGGACAAAATGTAGGTCTTTCGCTATCAACACATGTATCCTCGGAAGCTCTGGCAACCTTGCTCACCTCCAGGAACACAACACTACATATCTAATGTAGTAAATGATGTTAATAAAGCTGTGGTCTTCTGCAAGGTGGAGGAGGTACTTCCCCAGTTTTGCTGTGCCTCCTCTCTAAAAAAGTAGTTATTATGTTCAAATTTTCAAAACGCTTTCTGCCATAATCAGGTATAATCGAACAATAGATTAGACCAAATTACCGTCTGTACGAGTCTTAAGTACTTTCACGTGAATTTGATTACAGTTTTTTGTTTTTTTTTTTTATACTACGTCGGTGGCAATCAAGCTGACAGCCCGCCTGATGGTAAGTGGTTACTGTCGCCTGATGTAGAGGCTTGCAACACCAGAGGCGTCACTCACGCGTTGCCGACCCGTAAGAACTATTTTCATGCCTTTTTTGAAGTGCCATGCTGTAGCCCATTGGGAATACCTCGGCAGGAAGCTCATTCCACAACCTAATTGTTCTCGGTGTAAAGCACCTGTTGAATCGGAGCACATCCCGTTATACAGGCGGTAGAACACGCACAAGGAGGCAAAGTCGCCCGTCACACTGGGATCGTCCACAATTCTCACTGCACGTCTTTGAATCGAGTCACAAGGGCTAAGTTGGTATTTTAGAGGACCCGTCCATATGTGAGAGCAGTACTCCATAAATGAGGCCTAACTTGCGACTTATAAAGTTGCAACTTTTTGCCAACTATGTATTATATTTACGTAATATACATGTATATTATCCTTATTAACTATGGTTTTTGTAGTGCCACGTGTGTTGTTATATATGAGTCACAGTATATTATTGCCCGAGGCTATTAAGACAAACTAGTAATGGGCATTGCGTAATACCAAAGTCAAATGACTCACCATCCGAAATATTGTAATACGAGCACAATTATAATAGGCAAATTAAATTTATTTAAAATAATCACTACTAGACTTTATGAGTCATGTCTTGGTTAATATATGCTCGCGAGAAATATCCTTCCGTATATCATATTGACATTATATCGAAATAACGTTTATATGAATACCAACATATTGGTACGTGGTCTAACCAATGGAAATAGGTTTCTGTGTAGTTAAATTTTTAATAAGTTAGCTCTACTACAAAGGCGAAATAAAACGGATAATTGGTAACTAAGTATTTAACGTCACTCACAGTAATTGAGCCCCTAGGTAAATATTTTTAATATAACTTAACGACGAACATAGCTTAGTACTTACGGATCTTAGATGCTGTAAAAAAGAAAGCGGCTTTAGATGCAGTACCCACCAGTTTGAACGCCCGACTTTTGTATGGTAAAAGAATTATAGTTAAAAAAGTGGCGCGCCAAGCTGTCTGCTACCAGTGAGGTGGCCGTACCAGACGACGACGCATCAGATATAACAACTTTTACAGTGTCGTGTTTACATTAATCGTATAGAAGGATAGAGCCGTCAGGCCATGCGCATCGGTGCAGCGATGGATATGTTCTGCAGAGAAATCATTAACATACGCCTGGTATCAGTATAAATACGACGTCATTTTAAGATATTATTTCCACGTAGGCAGATTTAAACATAACTTGATCGTTTGAATAGTAAATTGTTGGAATAAGTTTTCGTTGAAGTCAGAGCTAGATACCTACATACCTCCAGCACACATGCATAGGTCGAGTGCTTGTGAGACGAGTGCAAATCCAGTTCGAGGCACATTGCGTCATACAAATGGAACATTTAGAATGTTTGACCCGGCGTCAAGACCGCCCAGTATCCGCAGTGCGCCACCGACGACTCCGCGTGAATTCCAACCATTGTCACGACATTACCTATACATTGTATAAGTACATATCTAAAACTGCCTGTGCTTGAGCCCACAGCGCTAGACCTTACCTTATTTACTCTTACCTACCGACTATTTGATTAGAAACACGATGGGCCACATTCGAACACTGCCTACTTTATAACAATGAGCTCCTTTAAATACTTAAACATTATGAGATTAAGTAACGCGTTAAGTAAAGCGTTTCGAAGTTATTAAAAAAAATCCCATCAACCATTACAATCATGTACAAAATTTAAAAATTAAAATTAGAATTATTTAAATTAAATAGTAGAATTAATAGTAGACATTCAAATTGCTTAAATCTAACAAGTACAAAGTAGGTAAGTCAGTATCCATTTAATTATTAGGTACGTCGTTATTACCATAAGTGTTATTAATGTCGTCGTTTCTTCTCACTTCTCCTGTTGTGAGGCTCGGGATGATAAGAAATTTCAAAATAAATCCTTTGATTCTTCCACGCTACATTGCACCTTTTAGAACGTTTTCTTATTTTCGTCCAAATTATCTCCAAATTTCTTCCCGCTTAAAACTAACAGACACCTAATCGTTGCCTTGCCAACTGAGTGACACTCCGAAACGCATCACTATAAGTCTACCGTTATCTTGGCGACACCCACTTCGGAGCGATTATTTTGCAGTTGGGCAACTGTTTTAGGTGCTTTACGAAAAAGGGCCTCTATCGGATGCCTGAGTTATCGGTCGGACGGCGGTTTCAAAAAGGCTGTTAAGGCTTGAATGACATTACGATCTCGGCGTTTATCGGGCACGTAACCTGCCGTGTGCGGTCGCGGTGACCAACATTTGCGCGAAGATGGAACCGGGCGTAGACGCGCCAGTATCTGCGTCTTTGAGACAATCACAAGCACATCACAAGGGCTGACAGAATCGAAAGCAATGACATATTCATAGTTATATAGGGTATTATTAGCCAATTTGGGCTAGCCGGTCTCAGGTCACAGTTACACCGCTATTGGTCGACCGCTTGATTGAGATGGCTGCATTTAAAGAGCCATCTCTTGTCCCGGATTGGGTTGTGGAACTTGTGGGCGCGCCTTTGTGGATGACACGCACTATAGATTACCTAAGAATTACTGCGGATTTTTTCCATGGTTGATGGTGTAGTCCAAAATCTTCAAAATGTATTTTTTATACATTTTGGGATACCTACTCGTATTTACCAGTGAAGTGGCGTATCTGCGTAGTGTGCGATCTACCGCCGATCACTTTCGTCGGCGCTCGCGCAGGTGTCCCGGCGCCCCCGCGCCCCGCCACCGGCTAACGGTTGGTTTTGTTAAGAAAAGTCAACACATACATACATTGTACTATTCTCAACAGGCACTTCACTTAATAAATCATTCAATAATCAGTTAAACCTATGTAGTTTGCGTTTTTCATCAACACTTACGACACTAATAATGGTTGTGATTACTTTTTAGGGTTCCGTAGTAAACAAGGAACCCTCATAGTTTCGCCATGTCCGTCCGTCCGTCTCCCGTTTTTCTTAGTAACCGTTAGTACTAGAAAAGAAAGCTGTAATTTGGCATGAGTATACATATCAATGACGCCGACAAAACGGTAGAATAAAATCTTTAAAAAAATGTTAACACAAGGAAGTCTCCACTGCATGAGTTTGTTCCACGAAGTTTAGGTATTCATACTCTGCCTATTCTGATCACTGCTAATTATATTAAAGTTTAAGGCCTAATTATATGCAGTTATGTGCGTGCGCGGCGGCCCAGATCTATAGGCACTGTAAAGTTCTACGTGGTCTCATAACACCAACTTGATGTTCTTATGGCCGGCGCGCGGGGTGTCAGGAGCGGCTCATACCTATACCTACGTACGATTGTTGTAGGCATACATTAAAGATGATTTAACTATTTTATTGTATGTAAAAACTAATTAAAGAATACGATGCTTTTATTAGTTTTAGATAGTCATGATAATGGCGACAATTTTTGCTTTTAATGTGTAATATAATATTCGAATTTCGCTTTAGATTGAAATTGGTCGCTTTGGAGTGATGTTTGAAATGATATTGTCTCAATGAAAAATCCTTAAGTAGGTATGTACAAGTAAATTCTATTATGTTAAGCCGCAATTTTCCTGTACTAAACATGTAGTAACGAACAGACAACGCCAGGATACCCGTGTCAATTTCAACAGAAAATATCCTAATAGATTGACCCCATTTTTTTCCGTGATTGAGCATTGAGCATTATCCTTAAGACACATTTTATTGGCACTCGTTTTGTGGGGCATGGTAGGTAGTTATTATTTTAATGGCATGCTTAGGCTTTGCCTCTTGTTTTAATCCACGTATGGTAAACTATCTATGCCCGTAGCTCCGTCCGAGAGGAAGACTGTTTCAATAGGTACCCTAAGAAGGAAGAACTTCCAAAAATAAATTAGCCCCATATGTTCTAGGTCTTAGTTATATCTGTATCGTCGAGGAAAGGTGACAGACTGGCAAAGAATTACTTAAACATTTAAGAATATTCATGATGCGCTTGGCAAACTCACCGACCTCCTCGCGTTATGTTTTCTTATTGAAATATACATTGCTTAAAAAATCATAATTTGGACCTCGCGCGGCGTGGATAAGAATATCCAGGCCGAAGCGACCGATAAGTCGTTCGGACGTGTCAATAAGAGATAACATACGTAAATAGTCGAGCGAGGATGGTGTCGATGTCAAACCTTTAAGGTAATTGGGGCGAAATACAGCTTTTACCTATATATCGCAAACAGAATGTTGGTTATTTTTTCAGAAACGAATGCATTTGTAGCTGTATTTCAGTGTTTAATATATAATAATAATCATGTTAAATACATTCATTTATGACGATCGTTCACCATTTGGGTCATTGTCAGATTTAGGTGCGCGTCTCTTCGGTGGACATGTCAAAAGTTAAGGGCTACAAAGGTTAATTTTCGATTGATCTGATAACCCGCATAATCTGTAATTCCGTGTCTATAAATCCATGTAATAAAAACGTTTATTACATGCACACAAGCCGTTAACTATTGGCCAATGGCCACCGAATGGACAACTTTTGTTTTTCCGACTGACAATGACCCATTTAGGTCGGGTCGATATATATAAGAATTTCGGACTACCGTAATGTAAATAGGGCTAAAAAATTGCGGATTATTCTGTACATTACAGTAAAAAGACTTAACCCCTGCACAGCCGCCAAATAATGATGACTCCACAGACTACTACAGATACTATGTTTAGTAGCGGTTCAAGTGAAAATTCTAGAAGACAGAACGGCTGCCAGTTTTTGTTGCACTTTTAGTACCACCCAGGGGTCATGTGTAGGGTAGCGGTGGGTACACCCTACAGACGTGGTGCAACTGCGACCCCCCTTTGTCAAGTGAGTGAACTTAAAAAGTGTCAAGTGACTGTTAAGCCGCACAAAGGCCTCCAACTTGGTTTAACGACTGCTGCCATAGACAGCAGCCAGAATCAACGGCTTAACGTGCCTTTTTGAGAGTTCCGTAGTAAACAAGGAACCCTTATAACCTTTTTTTTAAGTCAGAGACTTCAAATTTCTTACAGTCTCTGTACAACAAAACTATTTTCAGCGTTTTTCGAAATTCATCCCCTAAATCGCTTAAAAAAGGGTTCAAAGTTTGTATGTGGAACAATTTCTTAAAGTGAGAGACTTTCATTTCGCAAAGAGATTGTCTGTTTAAAATAGTTTAAATACAACTAAACCGATTTGTGGATTTGGATAGATATTTGAAACGAAATTTCTACAGGTCCATAATACTGTATAACGAAGAGAAAACGACAAGATACGTGTCACCTCACACAAAAAAAATAGCGTAAGTATAAATGAGAGTTTTTAGCCGATAAGTAAGTACCTTTAAAGGGATTTAAGAGGGGTGGAGAATTTGGGTTGACCGATTTATCTGCACAGCACATTAATAATTTGTTCTCACCGGGTAAAAGTACCACAATTATTGTTACCGTTTCCTGGATATTAACTAAGATGTTTTAACTAAAAAAACTAAGAATAGATTACCGAAAAAATATTTATATCCCAATGATCTTATAGCTTATGTACAAAACAGTAACATTTCAGATACATTTATACGCGTACGAAGTTGTGGCCACTTAATCTCAAAAACTACTCAAGTGGTTTCTGTGAAACTTTCGAGTATTGTAGCTTAGATATCAGAATAGGGCATATGTTATAATTTTAGGGAGTTAAAAGGGGTAGGTAATTTTGTATGGAGAACAAAATTATTTTTAAGATAGAAACTTTAAAACTTCCCTTAATCGACTAAACATCAAAATTGAGGAAAACAGTTTCAGAGTTTTTCAAAATTTGCCCTCTGAACGAAAAGATGTTGAAAGTTATTATGGGCAACCTGGTTTTTTAAAATGAGTAAGTAACTTCATACTTGGCGTGTAGACTCTCAATTAAAACGTAGGAAAAGTAATTGCAGTTTTTTGAAAATGTATCCCTTGTGTAAACTACGGAACCCTAAAAAGGGGTTGAATGTTACTATAGTAGATAAATATACATATTAAAAACTGACCTACCCGTACGAAGTCGTGGCGGGTTATAAATGCTAAAATATTGTCTGTCTGTAACCTGTTCACGCTTAAACTGCTGAACCGATTTAGATGAAATTTGGAGTGAATATAGTTTGAGTCTGAGGAAAGGACAAAGGATAGTTTTTATCCCATCGCTTGAGGAAGTGAAAGTTTGTATGGAACAGAGATAACTAGGTAACCGCCGGAAATAAAAGAATAGCGATACAATCCTAACGCGATGACCGAGCTCTACGCAGACGAAGTTGCGGGCAAAAGCTAGTCGAATATAAAAAGAAGACCTAATATTTTGGTTTTACTTGTATGTAGTAGGTCCCCCGACTGCAAACAAAATATATTTCGTTGAGTTCTTTATTAGGAAACTTGTTTTTATCTTTTTAATGCAGTCGTTTTTTTAATTTTTATAATTATTATTTTATTTCGACCTTTTTTGCTTGAAACATACATTATATATATTTATGGAATCATCTCTTCAAATGCTAGTGCATTTTGATACCTCACTTACTAGGATAGAATATTTTTTACGGAACACTCAAAATGGAGTCTACAGTCCGCCATATTGTTTTTATTGCAACGTCACATATCCTATGTCACCCGGGATGACGTAAGGATTCCAACGATACCTCACACATCTAAATAAGATCGGATAAGGCGTTGAGAAGTTCTGAGGGAAAAAAATATTCACAAACATATACAACCTTGAAACCTGAAAACATTACACTCCTTTTTGTTGGGCAGTCGTATAATAAAAATAGTTTGCTATTAGATATTTAAAATGAAAGTTATTATAAAAAAAACTTTTCTTATTAATTTACCAGCTGCGCATTGATTAAAAGTATAGGCAAATACGTTCGGATTTATTCTTTATTTTCTTGTAAACAATCTGCATCTTTTGAACCCACCCTATTCACCGTATTTAGACGTAACACCTAATTAATTTTAATCCCCTACTTACCACATACCCTTCTAGGTATTAATACCATTACTACATTTTATGCACTTGCCGAAACGGAAAGATTAATATGTAAAAAGTTTGCTTATTGACCGTGAAACACGATTCATAAGGACTGCCGAGTGGAATTGGTCGCCAAATGTACGTTACGTACGTATAGTTAGTAGAAATTATTTAAAATGTCCGACATTTTATAAAGCGTCATTGGACTTTGAATCTTCACGCTTGGACAGTAAAGTCGCTTTTTGAACGGCCTAATTTGATACAACTCGGACAGTTCAAATAATTTTAAGTAGAATTCATTTGTGAAGGTCGCCTGCTTCTTCTTCGCTGAATTTTGACATCCTCCTAGTGCTATCCCCGTACAGTTGCATCTTGAATGACTAAGTTTCTACGGAAGCGACTGCCATTTTACCTTCCATCCCAAAAGGAAGCTAGACCCCTAATCCACAGAATAAGTAATAGTACCTAAACCTTGGAATTAGGCTTGTCAAATGACTGGGCAACCTGACTGTTAAAAGTTCTCATGCCGCCTCTAAAACTTAGCTTAAAAACTGATATCATAGACAGCAGCGGGGATAAATGGCTTAACGTGCCTTCTAAAGCACGACGTAAAAATTACTACCATAAATTAATACCTACATTTTGTCATATCAATGAACCGTAAATGATTATTACCTACGGCAATTATTTCTGTGATGAGCACGAATACGAGTTGAGGGCCGATTTTTGAGTTTTTCACTCGAGATCTGTCAAAAAACTATGATGTGAAAAGTCGAGCGATCGACACTCAAAAATCGCCCCCTTGGTCTCCAAATAAATATAATGATGTATACGTATATATTACCCTGAACACAAGGATATTTCTTCCTAAACGCAAAATGAAAAAGATGCCATGTAATGGGCCGGCGTCTAACATCGGATGTTTGACTTAGCTCTTCAGGTCAGCATATGGTATTTGTTCGTAATGTTCGTAAGGCGCGTCTCAGCGCCGCGCCGTCCGGGTCGGCTCCTCCGCTCCTACCCTACACGCTCGTTGCGACTCGTTACAAAAACCCGACATCCAGATAGATGCTTTACTTTACAAAGTAAAAAAACATTCATTAGGTACCTATTAAATATCACGCAAACAGAAAGAGCATTCGGTACCGTAAAAACGTATATTTTCATTGTTGAATAAACTGTTAAGCTTTTTATTAGGTAACTCACATTATACTTTAATAATGGCGATTATAAGTGTATAATTTATAATGTTTATTTAGTTCCGATGTTTCTGCTGATTAGCAGATAACTATCGTCGATGAATTCAAGTTGAGATTTTATCTGTTTTTTGTTTCCAAAAGTTAATTCGATGCAAGAGCAGGAGGAATATACGGTTACGGCACTCAATGTATTTATTTATAAGCGCACGTAAAAGCGACACTCGGACAATCATCATCGCTGGATCGGAAACTAGAAGTTACTATACATTACACTTGATGAGATAATTAGGATTGTTCATTTTTTTTCAAAGGTGCTAATTCGAAATCCATTTCGAGATATGAGATTTTCAACCAATTTCAGGCAATTACTTCGACAAAATAATCAATGATTAGAGATATTTCAATTACATATACGTATGACCTTTGTTTGACTTTTCTCGAATCATCATTGGCTGAATATGTAAAATCTACGGTCATCAAAATAGTTTGGATCTGTGGTGTTTAACCGTCACTGTCACTTCCTTCACTTATAAATTAATGTTTAGGTTGTTCAATTCGTCAAAATCACTTAAAATATGGAATAATATATGAAATGTTTTGTTCCTACGTGTGAAAATGACTAAAAAAATTGCTCTAAAACAATAATTAAAATCCGGGAAGAGTTACTAGTAGAAGAGCCGGTGACACTGAACCTAGTATGATAAGATTCCCAGATGGCATATATATAATTAGGTGCGTCATTAGTCGGGGAACACGAAACGGCGATGCTGCAATGCGAAAATCCTGGCGAAGCCATTGAAAATTAAAATTGAAAAATGATGAAAAATCCGGTTTCTAGTATGATAAGATTCCCAAGTTTCGTTTGTTCCTCGAAACAGGGGAGGGGTAGGACTATACGATAGTGCAGTGCTGCAAGCCCTCCTGACTGGCCTTGTCAGTGGCAGCAGTATGATAAGCGACCACTTTTCTGAGGTATCTAGTATGATCGGATTCCTGAAAAAAACAGGGCTCATCTGAAAGATCAGCTCTTTCTGTGTAAGAAAAACCACTGCTGCATTTTCCAAACAGTGGAGAAGGTGGTTGCTGCAGCGTTAAAGGAGGACACAACACTGAACCTATTTCGATAGATTCCCAGATGATATATATATAATTAGTCGCGGCATTAATGGGGGTACACGAAATGGCGATGCTGCAAAGCAAATGAGCAAGCAAACCTATTAAAATTCAAATTTAAAAAAATCAAAAATAAACGGTTTCTAGTATGATAAGATTCCCAAGTTTCGTTTGTTCCTCGAAATAGGGGAGGGGTAGGACTATACGATAGTGCAGTGCTGCAAGCCCTCCTGACTGGCCTTGTCAGTGGCAGCAGTATGATAAGCGACCACTTTTCTGAGGTATCTAGTATGATCGGATTCCTGAAAAAAACAGGACTCATCTGAAAGATCAGCACTTTCTGTCTAAGAAAAACCACTGCTGCATTTTCCAAACAGTGGAGAAGGTGGTTGCTGCAGCGATTAAAGGAGCCGACAACACTGAACCTATTTCGATAGATTCCCAGGTGATATATATATAATTAGTCGCGGCATTAATGGGGGTACACGAAATGGCGATGCTGCAAAGCAAATGAGCAAGCAAACCTATTAAAATTCAAATTTAAAAAAATAAAAGGTTTCTAGTATGATAAGATTTTTTTTTTATACCACGTCGGTGGCAAACAAGCGTGCGGCCCGCCTGATGGTAAGCGGTTACCGCAGCCTATGGACGCTTGCAACCCCAAGGGAGTCACACGCGCGTTGCCGACCCTTTTAAAACCCTTTTATACACTCCTTTCTTGAAGACCCCCATATTGTAGTCCCTCGGGAAAACCTCGGCAGGGAGCTCATTCCACAACCGGGGCGTGCGAGGGAGGAAATTCCTCTTAAACCGTACCGTACGCGACCATTTAGGTTCTAAGGTGTGAGGATGAATGCCCTGCCGACGGCGAGCGGTGCGATGGTAGAAAGCGGCCGTGGGCATCATGTCGAACAGTTCTACACACACAAAATATATATTATCTGAGAATCTATCGAAATAGGTTCAGTGTTGTCGGCTCCTTTAATCGCTGCAGCAACCACCACTGTTTGGAAAATGCAGCAGTGATTTTTCTTACACAGAAAGTGCTGATCTTTCAGATGAGCCCTGTTTTTTTTAGGAATCCGATCATACTAGATACCTCAGAAAAGTGGTCGCTTATCATACTGCTGACAAGGCCACTGACAAGGCCAGTCAGGAGGGCTTGCAGTACTGTACTATCGTATAGTCCTACCCCTCCCCTATTTCGAGGAACAAACGAAACTTGGGAATCTTATCATACTAGAAACCGTTTATTTTTTTTAAATTTGATTTTTAATAGGTTTGCGTGCTCATTTGCTTTGCAGCATCGCCATTTCGTGTACCCCCATTAATGCCGCGACTAATTATATATATATCATCTGGGAATCTATCGAAATAGGTTCAGTGTTGTCGGCTCCTTTAATCGCTGCAGCAACCACCTTCTCCACTGTTTGGAAAATGCAGCAGTGGTTTTTCTTACACAGAAAGAGCTGATCTTTCAGATGAGCCCTGTTTTTTTCAGGAATCCGATCATACTAGATACCTCAGAAAAGTGATCGCTTATCATACTGCTGCCACTGACAAGGCCAGTCAGGAGGGCTTGCAGCACTGCACTATCGTATAGTCCTACCCCTCCCCTGTTTCGAGGAACAAACGAAACTTGGGAATCTTATCATACTAGAAACCGGATTTTTCATCATTTTTCAATTTTAATTTTCAATGGCTTCGCCAGGTTTTTCGCATTGCAGCATCGCCGTTTCGTGTTCCCCGACTAGTGACGCACCTAATTATATATATGCCATCTGGGAATCTTATCATACTAGGTTCAGTGTCACCGGCTCTTAAACTATACGTAAAACGTGGTGTCCTGAAGTCAATGTGGAATGGAGTACATATTTCCAGTGTTACTTATACGCTTATACATAATACTGCTGCATGGATCACTTCGACGTTTGTACAAATAAAAAAACCATACAAAATTTACTCGTTATTTTGTTGAATAGTATTCTCACATAAGTATTTCAGATTAAAATGTTTTATTTATTAGTTTTGTTTATATTATGATCGATCTATCTGACATTGACAACTATTTTTTGTGTCTTTATTGTGCTTGGCTTGTGCGTTTTCTCGATTATATTTTTAATAAATTTAAAAAAATAAACAGAGCCATGAATTGCTAAAATATTCAAATTGGTTTCTTAAAATACTCTATATTAACGGAAAAAATGGGGGTTAAAAAATAATGAACGATCCTAATAAATTGTGTTCCAAAAACTGACAGATGTCAGAATGAATATTTCGTAATTTAGACATTATTCAACAAAAATATACATAAAAATACATGATACATACAAACCGGTATATAAGGGTAACTTCATTCATAATAAATAATGCACTTTAACGATTATGGAATAATCACGTCGGATGTGCGCCCGTTGACGTTAGTTTTTGGAACACACATTATCTCATCGAGTATAGGTATTAATTTCGTGGTTATTTCAGTCTAGGTGCCGGTGCGCATGCGATGCGCCGACGCAGCGTGATAAACCTGCGCGAGCGCGGAATGCGCGCCTGCGCCGCGTGGCCGCGGGGTAGAAAGCCGCGCGTCGCGTCGCGCCGACACGCCGGTAATTGGGCCACATGCCCTTTGAAATTTGTTGCACTCCGAGATCGCGAACGCAGGGACGGCAGCGGACTTAACCTTTATCAGTAGCAGCTGTAATTGACAGTTAGTCATTGTGGTGTAATCTAAATTTCTAGGGTAATTATTTAAAACAGGTCACAGATCAGGAGCACAGATACCTATTATGACAATTTAACAATCATAGTCAAAGAAGTGAAATAATTTTTAGGGTTCCGTACCCAAAGGGTAAAATGGGGCCCTATTACTACGACTCCGTTGTCCGTCCGTCTGTCACTACCACCAGGCTGTCTCATGAACCGTGATAGTTATACAGTTGAAATGTTTAAAGATGATATATTTATGTTTCCGCTTTAACAACAAATACTAAAAAACAAAATCAAATAAATATTTAAGGGGGCTCCCATACAACAGACATGACTTTATGCCGTTTTTATAGACATTATACCATCCATACACATATTTCAATGGCACTGCAAAAAAATCAAAACGAAAATAAGTTTTTTAGCTAACTCATCGCTTGACACACGCGTGTTTTTTGTTTTGTCTCAAATTCATTGCGAACGAAAATTAATGTTCAATGTCAATGATGTAATCGACTACTGGCTCACTCAAGATTTGTTATAATCTGGTCATAAAATGTGCACTTGTGTCATTAGTACTGTCATTTTACGCTAAAAAAGGGGTGTAGAGGGAAATGCTTGGAACACAATTTTCATAGAACTACCCCATAGAATCCCCCTCAAAAACTAACGGATAGAGCTATAGTCTTCAAATTTTCTTAGTATAAGCAGAGTGTTGACCCAAAGCTAGACAAATTGTCCAAAAATACATATTTTGGGGGGCGCGAAAAAAACAATGTTGCCTACCCCATCAAGTGGGGTATCTTTGAGTAGAGCTCGTTGAGTGCAAATATAGTATTTTTTATTTTGTAAAGTAAAGGAATGAGAAGCCATTTAAATTATCATAATAAAATATTTTCCCCCTTTAAAATCTCATTAAATATTAATATTAGCGAAAAAGTGTATATAACGTTTTTTATAGATAATTTTATGTAGATCACTTATGTCTTAGAACATTTTTTGCTATGGGTCACTGTTTAAGAGTTTTTTTACGAAATTCCGAAAAGCGGAGGGGGTAGGTGCGGGGAACTTTGAATATGTTAACCTCATATATCCTAACCTAACCTAACCTAACTAGCCCAAACAAAGTTACCAAGTCAAAAATTGTGTTTCAAGTATTTCCGTCTATACCTTCAAAATGACAGTACTACATGTAATAAGTACACAATACAAATAGCAAATGATTATTGTTGGATTTAGTACGTTTCACTTCACCCCATTCATTTTTGATCTTCGCGTGCCGCCGCCGCTCCGAGTGTGTCGCAAGTTTGTGGCAAAGAAGGAAATTAGGTATCCTTCTGAGCTGGCACCGACTCCAAAAATACCTGATTATATATTGTGAATATGTATACAGTCCCTAAAACCAACACCAAAATGAAGAGGGGTGATAGAGCAGCTCAAAAGCTATCAATTGGACCCCCATGTATGTTCTGCGATTTTTAGTAGTTTACGAGATATTTACAGTTTTACTAGCAATTTTGGGGTGTTTTCCTTAATAACCGTGTTACAGGATAGTAGGTAAGTTTAAGTGAAATTTCTTTCTTTTTCGTCAGTTTCCTACATCATTTGATTCATAACGAACTACGTAAGTTTTTAAAAACATGTGCCAGTTTATTTTTTATATGATTATTTTGAACAATCACGCAGTTTGATTTTACATACTTCGCATAAACCCAAACACGGAAAACGTTACTATGGAAAATCAAACTTTAAGTGATTAATCAAAAAAATCATACGAAAATTAAACTGGCACATGTTTTTAAAAACTACAGTAGTTCGTTATGAATCCAATGATGTAGGATACTGACAAAAAAAAATCACTTAAACTTAACTGATGATTATTTTGAACAATCACGCAGTTTGATTTTACATACTTCGCATAAACCCAAACACGGAAAACGTTACTATGGAAAATCAAACTTTAAGTGATTAATCAAAAAAATCATACGAAAATTAAACTGGCACATGTTTTTAAAAACTACAGTAGTTCGTTATGAATCCAATGATGTAGGATACTGACAAAAAAAAATCACTTAAACTTAACTACCATCCCGTAACACGGTTATTAAGGAAAAAACCCAAAATTGTTGGTAAAACTGTGAATATCTCGTAAACTACTAAAAATCGCTGAACATACATGGGGGTCAAATCGATAGCTTTTGAGCTGCTCTATCACCCCTCTTCATTTTGGCGTTGGTTTTAGGGACACCCTGTATAAATAGGTAACTAACTAAATTGAATTGCATTAATTTATTGTCCTGTAAGCTCTTTGCTTTGAAGTTACTAATAGTAGATTGTTTGACAAGGGTCTAAAGTAAGCCATATTACCACGAGATGGTTATTTTCCCGAACGTAGAGAGGGAAAATTGTTCGAGTGGTAATATGGCTTTTAGGCCCGAGTTATACACTCTACTTTTCACTTCGATTGCGAGAAAACACATAAACACAAATTATCCATCTTAAATCAATAATTTAACTCTTGGCGGGTGTATGTCTAATTAGACAGCATGTTTTTTTTTCTAAGGCCAGCACCATATGCCTCGCTATGAGTGTTTGCTTGGCGTATTCGCCTCCCTTTCTTTTGCTATATCAAAGAAAGAGATGCATCATGCGCTTTTTTTTTCTTTTAAGAGGAGTAATTGCTTTGACCATAGGCACCGCTTAATCTTTAAAGAACTGAAAAACGTCTTTCCTGATTGGTCGATTTTAGTATCTACAGCTGTGTTCTGGTTGGTTGATATTTTTACCAAATATGTTTTAATCTGTCAAATTACTTTTCTGTGATTGGTGGATTTAATCGGTGAAGTATTTTGATTGGTCAAATTAAAATGTTTTGTAAATCATAAATATGTATACATATTTTCCCTAGGGCTTAAATGTACTACTTTAGCCCCGCTTCACAAGTCTAATATGACACACTTTTCGAGCATGAGAAGTGAAATAGTAGATTGTGTCACAAGGGAGCAAAATGACATATTTACGGCGTGGCATGTGTGTTATGGCGGCGCGGCGTGGCACGTTTCAAGAATGAACGCCCAAGGTGGAAATAATTTTGCTTCCATGTGACACATACTGCTTTTCACATCACCTATTGAGGATAATGAAAGATCTGAAATAACAATGGTTGTGCATTTATTTTATCAAAATCGATACTAATAACTTATTACTCGTTACAGAAAAGTGCCACTTTGATCCCTCCTAGCAGGGAAGAAAAGTGCCATTTTGATCCCTCCTAGCAGGGAAGAAAAAGCCCTTATCCGAATAGGTGATGTGAAAAATATATTTTATCTACACACATATCATAAATCCTCTAATATGCGTTCGGAAACCGTAGAAAATGACTCTCATTTCAACATTCAATGAATTTATGGCAATTTTCTTATCTGTGGCTAAGGCTACAGCAGTAATAAAATATTTCATTTTAATGTCATATATGATGTTAAAATATTACGTCAAACAAAACTGTCAAAATTTAAATGTCAAGGTTGACATGTCCCTATTCTAGTATCACTGAAAATTCAAATTCAGTCGATGCGAAATGTCAGCTCGATGTTTTTTTAGTATATATCGCACGAAATTTGAGCTAGAACGACATGATCACATCAGAATAAGGACTCTTTACTTTTTAAAATAACATTCAGGTATCGGTTGCCAGTTCTGATTTCGATATTTCCGCAACCGTGCAAAAAAGGTTGTATTAACACAATTATTGTATTTATTTACTACGGTTTCTGAACCCATCTTAGAGTAATTATAATATGTGTGTAGATAAAGTAATGTATGCAACTGTACATAATTAGGCATTAAAACACTCGTGTTTTAATGCCCCCCATTATGTACCAGTTGCATAAACTACTAATTTTCTACGTTTTAGTTTTAATTTGTACAGTACATTTAAGTATAGAAGTCGGTTTTTTTTTAATTATTATTGTGTATATGTACGACGACGCTTTCACGTCAAACAATGATTAAATATATCCCAGAATCTGCATAAACAAAACATATCCCAGAAACGGTACAAACAGGTACAATTATTATGGTGCTTTGAACAGAAGTTTATAAAATATCAGCGTTAATACCAAGAAAAACAGATCAAGAGAGCAGCAGAAGAAAGAATATGGGAGTTTCTTCTCCAGTTTGAGTAATGTGGATTTAAATTGTGTAGTGTCTAGGCCGGTATAATTATACCTAATACAATGAAAATAATAAATCAATGTTTCATTGTTTGATTAAATCTAGTTGTTGTTGGAGATGAGGTGACAATGACGATGTGTAACAAACAAATATGTAGTTATTACTTATAACTCAGTGCATATTAAACTGTACTAGTTTCTATCTAAAGCTTTCATGCGTTGGAAATCCCGTTGCTTTGATTTTGTACAAAGTAGTTGAAGTAGTAGGGTATGTCGCACCGCAATAATGGTCTCGAGTCTCGACGTTATTGTAAACGAATAGCGAACAATAATATTGATGCTAGTTATTATTGATGAAACATGAAATTAGACGCAATTTTAACCATTATTGAACCTTACCTCGTTAGAATAAGGCTCACGGATGTTCAGTTAAAGGTACAAACACATTAGACCGTTCCGTGTCCGGGCCGGCCCGTTTTCTAGTACAAGAAATCGACGGCCGTCGCGCGTCCTGTATAAGAAAACGGGCCGGCCCGGACACGGAACGGTCTAGTGTGTTTGTACCTTAAGTGTCATCGATGGCACGATTGTTCACTAGACGAATTATGTAAACGCACCCTGCTAATTATTCCATGCAATTATGAACCTTATAAGAACTGTATAAAAGCTAATTTGTCAGAGCCGACACAGTAGTGGTCCGGCCAAGTTCCATAATTGAAGGATGTTACAATGACTTACTTGTGTGAGTTATCATAGTGTTCGGAGTTTCGGTGGCAAATTTCACAGAGGTAAACGGAGTCGCCTAACTATTTTTTTGATTAAACGAATAACGATTAAATGATTAATTTTGCATAATACTCCTTATAAATGCAACCAAGGGGGCTGAAGATTTATTTGGCTTGTACCGTACCATGAGAATTCATTTAACAGAAACTGCAATTTTTTTTTACTAAAACTGTATATTTTCAGCCAAAACCATGAAATGTAAAATTTTCTATAGTGTTAGGATTTCTATATAACAACATTCTGTACCTATGTGTCTTATTGGCATAAGTATCGTATGGTACCAATCTTCGCGCGAAACATCTGAAAGATGCATATTCATAATTATATTCAGTACAGGCGCCTAAGAAAGTGATTTTAGTGTCTATTGACTTAAAAGTGATCTGATACACTTTTTGTGTCAACCGTGAAGTATTTGTTTTGCCCATACATTTAAATACTATATTTTACTGACTGAGAAATAATGGCGTGGGATAAATTTTTAAGAACATTTATACTTGTGTGGTGAATACTTTTTAACTTTAGGATTACATTTTCAGAATATATGAAAAGAACCAGGGGTAATAATGAAAACCCCAAGGCTCATCGTAGCGAGCTCTAAGCGCGCTTTCCATTGAATGGAAAAATGCACTGCGGAGCCGGTTCCTTCGTACCTTCCGGATTCCCAACCTGCTACTCTAGGTCAGGCCCGCGTCGCCCCGTCTCGCTCCTTCATACGTCGTCAGACGGAGATTACAAGTTCGATTTAGGGTCGCGTCGCCCTAACCTAGATTGTCTGCGCTCGGCCCGTGTTATAGCTCTAAGATCGCCTGGAATCGATTTAGCGATACGTAAATGGGCATGAAATGCATTCGCGTCGCATATTTTCCTTTTGAATATGATGTTCAAGAAAGACACGTTTCTCTGGATTGATATTGCGAATAATAAAACCCTGTATTATTGGTTATTTTGAATATTTTTATTTTACTTGCCAATTGGCATACCGCACTTGTTAGCAAATTAAAATTACGGAGTAAATGTAGGCACACTTACAAGAAATTTAAGTTGAAGTGAAGTAATATGTGACTCACAAATACACGTTACAAATCCTATGCATGTACGAGGGCAGTGCGATAGTAAACTCCATATTGTGAGCGTACAGAGTCGTCGGGTTTACTTATTGACAAGCTGATAAAGTTACGAGGTAATATTAGTCCTCAGCGCTGTTTGAACATGGTATCTAAAACCACATTCGCGGATTTTAACTTTATCACAGTCTTTAATGTTTAAAAGTTACATTTACTTTGTGATAATAGCACGTTAAGAGGACACCTATCTATATTAAAATAAGTTACGTCTAAATATTGATTCTTATCTTCATAGTAAAACGATCATGGACTGTTTAGCCAATACTATTAAAAGCCCGAGTAGAGTAGTATCTTAAAAAAATCCGCATAATTTTATACTAAAATTATTTCATCTGAATTTTAGACAAAGTAGTTCTTAAAAAATTATTTACTCATGGTATAAAAGTGTTAATATGCGTGTTATTTCACGCCATCCGCCATTAAGAAATACAAAATTCTTAATTTGACAACATGCTTACCTAATTCGCGCGTTGTTCGCTTACTAAGTAGGGTTACCTCACGAGGTACCTACTCACTTCTCCAATAATAGGTAATGGTACCTTCGCTGCACACATGCTGTGTAGATACCTACATATAAAGGCATAATCGATCGGTATTGAGTGCGATCATTGTGTTCGTCAGTTGGACCGTGAATCCTGTCACTATACTCCCGCCCCTCGCTCCTTTGCTCCCCGGCCATATTATGAATCTCATTTACGTTTGTGCTTACGCAACTGAGTAAAGTCACCAGAGTGTATAATGCTAATTGAAACTGAGGGCGAAACCCTAATATCAGTGCGGCAAAGAGCAGTCAATACTTAAAGCATTAAGTATTGTCTAGCAACTGATAACCAACCTTGCTGTTTATGCGGACATGATGTATGGCGTAGGTACCTACTGTATAACACCAAACCAAGCACTTGGAGATTAAATAAGTTCACTTTTTTCATGCTCAGAGTAAAGAGATTAATTCTTAATTACTTATTTAATAGTAAGGAAAATGCCAAAACTGACCAAATTATGATTATTATGAAACAATCGGTATGATTACAAAAAAGCCTGTTCGTACTTAATACTAAAAGGTGCACCAATGTATAAGTATATGTCGCAGCCGGATTGTATAATCCGCCGTTTTACATTACGGCTAGCCGTTTTACAAAACAGAGCCGTTTTGTAATACGGCGGGTTAACGTTTAGCCGGATCGTCATTGCAATACGTTCTACAATACGGCGGCTCACGTTTAGCCGGATCGTATTTGCCGGATTTCATAATCCGCCGTTTTACATTACGGCTAGCCGACCTAGCCGTTTTACAAAATGGCCGGGTTGTCATTGCTAAACAGCGCTGCGAGTGTTAGAAATGGGAACTAAAAGCTGTCAAAGAGGTGACAGCTAAAACGACGCTATTTTGCGAAATGGCTAGCCGTAATGTAATACGGCGAATTATACATACAATCTGACTGAACCGCTTTTTTGCATTACGGCTAGGCGAATTGAAGAACGCAAATCGCCGAACACATTACGGCGGACTTTCATTCAGCCGTATTCAATCCGCCTAATCGTTAACCCGCCGTAATACAAAACAGCTCTGTTTTGTAAAACGCCTAGGCATAATGTAATACGGCAGATTATAGGATTTGCCTGCGATGTATATATGTATCGCATATGGTTCCATAATGTAAATAATAAAATAAGCATGTCTCCAAAAAAGGTGGAGCTTGCAAGTTCTATTTAATATTACCTAATTGTTTTAGGTAAATACATATATGTTTAGATAAGTATAAAGGTGAGCCACAGATATAAATAGTTAGTCTAGGACCGCGTGCCGTCGTGTTGCAGAGGCCTCGTATTCTCTCAATAATTTAGTTGACCAATTATGAACCCATCGGTTTGGTATAAGTGGCTCTCATGTGCCCCCGGTCACCGGCTACGGCTAGTGGCTACCGTGATGTAACGTGGATGTGTGGAGGAAGCGAACAATAGCCGATGTCACAGTGCGCGCGGCTCTAATGGTGCGTTTAATATTATTTTACACGCGCTACGCACGGGAAAACATTCCTCCGTGTTACATTTACGAAACCCACTGGGTACGTGCGCTATTGATTGACTATTGATAGTCTCCTTATTTGTCAGTTGTCAGATAGATCCAGTTTTCATATGGGAAAACTTATAATTATATTAATATACAATCATGTAGTAGGTATATTTATAAGGAAAAACTTATAATATAATTATATTAAGGCGATATATCGATTGAAAGAGACACCCTTTGTTTTTCGCTCACGACAAAACGGGATGCAACCCTCTCCGTGAATGGCTGTTTAGACAAATCTCGTTAAATATCTGACTGTGTGCAGGTTTATTAAATTTTCTCTTGTCAGTACCTAGATAGGTAAAATACCATCATATTAACTTAATCGTGTCTTTTAATAATGCGTTGTTTTAGTAGGCTGAGGAAAAAAAGGAAAATATAGACTACTTTGGATTTATTTTCTATCGAGAAAATTTTAAGCAATCATGTTTCCCTATTGTCAGTACCACAATCATATAGTCAAGGATAATATATCTGAAAATCAGCCCCTACTGTTTGCTAGTCTGGGCAGGACAGCGTTTCAAAGTCTCCAAATTTCTCAGTGTAGCGCCTTAATACTAGCGGCCCGCCCCGGCTTCGCACGGGTAGTCTAGTTTTCTTACCTAATGTTTGGATCTAATTACCTAGTTACTATTAACCTACTCTGTATATTACTACTAACGACATTTGTATAGTCCCTCATTTAGAACATTCAACCCCCTTTTTTAGACCCTTATGGGTTGAACTTTCAAAAACGCATTTTTTATATATTATCTGTGATCCGCCATGTCTACCCGCGAAGTATGAAGTCCCTCACTTTTAAATACTTACACAACTTACTCTTACAATTTTACAAGCCCTTTTTTCATCCCTTCAGAAGGTGAATTTCCAAAAACGCTGAAATTTGAATGCTGACCATAAACAAAGTTTCAAGTTTCTCGTTTAAAAAAAATTGCTCCCCGTACAAACTTTCAACCACTTTTCACCCCTTCAGAGAGCGAATTTCGAAAAACGCTAAAATTAGTTTTCTTCCAAAGTTAATTATAGCCTATGTCCTATTATGATGTCTTAGTTATCTATCTATGCTCGGGTTGTACCAACTTACGATTACAGACCGATCGACGTTAAATATGGCGCCGGTCCAGTAGCTATCAAGGTTCATGAGATTGATGATTAAATTTCTTTGATGAAATTTTCACAGATGATGCCGCTATAACAACAAATACTAAAAACTCCTTTACAAAAAGACTTTTACAAAACTTTGCTCGTTGCCTTCATCAGGCGCTGGGTCTCAAAATGTATGGGAAAACTAAAATCCGACTCGCACTTGACCAAAGTTCTACTTGATATTAAATAACGTTATTATTTATAAATAATGGTACGGAACCCTTCGTGCGCGAGTCCGACTCGCACTTGGCCGGTTTTTGAACATTGATATTTCTATGATAGGACCCCGGAAAAGTCTTATTATAGTTGGGCAATACGAAGAATAGTAATTATGTAAATAAACTATTTAAACTAGGGTGACCCGAAATTTTTGACCGCCAGTGTAGAATACACTTACAGTACGTCATTTCAGACTAAGGAGGTAAGGAGGTTAAAAATCAGCCAAGGTTTATTTCCGATCTTCAAAACTTGGCTACCGAATAATTTTAGTGTATAGTTATAAAACATTTACGGCACATTTAACTGCGTAATATTTATAGAGCAGGAACAGAATTGGAAAAGGCGTCTCTAAAAAATGCAAGCGGCAAATCATGTAACAGTTGGGGTGACAACGTTATCAGAGGATTTGGACCCTGCAGAATACGGATCTGCCTGTCGCCATCTCGAAATTTGAGCCCGAAGTACGGTATACCAGAAAAGGTGCAGCCCATACAAAAATTTTCGTAGTACATTTAGTAAATCGATGCTCTGGTACTTTAAAAGAGGTCCGATTGATATGGTTTTTTGGTATGTTGTAAAGGACAATATTAGCCATGGTAATCTTAAATTTTCGGCGCTCCAGCACCATAACTTTGGCCGCCATCTTGGAAATAGTGTCACTTTTTTCAGTTTTTTGCTTATACTGTCATCAAAGTTCATTCGAGTGCTAAACACAGTTCTGCAATATTGTAGAACACAATATTTGCTAAAACTTTCGGGTATAAAATTTTTTCCATGACCCCTAGGGACGAAGATATGACAGGAGACATCATTAGAAATTGCCACTTTTTTCTAGTTTTCCTCTCATATCTACATTTTAAGTGCATTTTAGCGCTAATTATAGTTAGGAAATATTGTACATCACAAAATTAGCTACAACGTTTGTATTGAAATATTTTTTCCACGACCATTAGGAAAGAAGATATGAAGTCATCTATGGAGTACAACCGTCGAAATTTGCTACTTTTCCAGTTTTCTTCCCATATTTAGGTTTGAGTGCAATGAATCGCAATCTGTAGGGGATCTATGATGGTCGAGTGATAGCGTGATAGACGACAAGATAAAGCATCTGTCACTTTTTGATCTATACCACTTCAATCCCTCAGAAGACAAAATCATCTGTTTCCACGATACCTAGAAGATCGTAGGTACTTTGAATATTGCTGACCGAGAAATGCACTAAAACGCAAATATGGGAAGAAAACTGGAAAAAGTAGTAAATATCGATGGTAGTACCCCATAGATGACATCGTACCTTCTTTCCTGATGATCTTGGAAAAAATATTTCAATACTAAAGTTGTAGAAAATTTTGTAATCTACAATATTGCCGAACTATAGTTAGCGCTAAAATGCACTTTAAACGTAAACATGAGAGGAAAACTAGAAAAAAGTGGCAATTTATAATGATATCTCCTGTCATATCTTCGTCCCTAGGGGTCATGGAAAAATCTTTGTAGCCAAAAGTTTTAGCAAATTTTGTGTTTTACAATATTGCCAAACCATGTTTAGCACGCAAATACGACACTACAACGACAGTACAAGCAAAAACCTGAAAAAGTGACAGATTTTCCAAGATGGCGGAGAAAGACGTGGAGCTGGAGTGTCAAAAATTTCGGGATACGATGACAAATATTGTTCTTTACGGCATATCAAAAATCCATAACAATTGGACCATAGTTAGAGTACCGGAACAACGATTTACCAAATGTACAACGGTAGAATTTGTATGGGCTGCACCTTTTCCGATATAACATGCTTCCGGCTCAAATTTGGGGATGGAGACAGGCAGATCCGTATTCTGCAGGGTCTAAACCCTCTGATAACGTTGTCACCCCAACTGTTAGACGACTTGCTTCTTGCATTCTACTTCTTCAAAAATGGGCCTACTCTATTATATATTACTGTTATTTCAGAGAGATTTGTAATTATTTTTATTTTTATATATATTTTTTTTTAAATTGGCACAATCTGGCAATACGGCATAAAAGTCTGTGAGTACGGCTTGTCAAAATTGAAACCGATTATTAGCATTATCTGTGGAGGACGATATTTGAAAAACTTGACAATGACAATTAGGATTGTTCATTATTTTTAAACCCCCATTTTATTTTATTTTTTCGAAAATATAGAGTACTTTAAGTAACCAATTTGAATATTTTATCAATTCATTGCTCTGTATATTTTTATATTTATTAAAAATATAAGATACGACCTCTCGTAAGTTAGATTTCAGTGGCTGAATCGATAAAAAGCACAAGCCAAGCACAATAAAGACACAAAAAATAGTTGTCAATGTCAGTTAGATCAATAATAATATAAACAAAACTAATAAAAGCAATAAATAAAACATTTTAATCTGAAATACTTATGTGAGAATACTGTTCAACAAATTAACGAGTAAACTTTAGTATGGTCTTTTTATTTGTACTTACGTCCAAGTGATCCTCGCAGCAGTATTATGTACGAGTAGTGTTATAAGGTTATAACGTAATCAAGAAAGTATGTGTCACGGAGTTAAGCTGATTATCACGGTTTTACGCGAGTTGACGACGTTCAGAAAATTTGCTGTATCTCGTAGAATATCCATAACAGAAAGGATCTCCTTTCACTATACTGTGAACAAAGGACCGATTTGTTAAATAAACGAATACGAAGTTGGCTTTTTCATCCAATTACCGTTATATCACGTAATTAGCCAAGTTACTTACCTACCTAAATGCACAATGTACTATTAACTATTATATATCTGTGTGAGTCAATCCGATCAAACTTTTTTCATCACACTTGATCCTAAAGTGTCTTATTGTACGCAAGCATACAGAAGGACAATGTCCTAAATTAATCCCGCAGGATGTGGCTTTGTAGTATTCCCTATGGAATAATAGGTTTAGTTTAAAAAATAATAATATGTACTTGCTAAGGTATGTAATGTATGTCTTATCATACCACACTGAGGAGCGTTTAAATGAAAAGTTTTTTATATATCTATAATAACAGTCCCTAATTAAAACGTTTAAGTTACATTTAATTGCATAATATTTTTATATTTTAAACCTGTTTCAATTCTAGGTACTTGCAATTATTATTCCAGTGAAATTTATTCTGAAAATCTATGAAACTAAACAATCATATCACGTTAATAATACGTTTCATACATTTCAGTATGTATGTTGTGAATATCATCGTTTAAAAGTCCCGTTGAAAAAGTTGATACAAATATTTACTCCCTGTTGTATCACGGGCAGTCAGTCGGGGATTACAAACTCAAGTCATTAAAAGCTCTCTGCCTTCAGCTTCGGGAGTCCGGATGTTTCGTTAGTAATTCCCCATTCTTGCTTCCCTTAATGAACAATTTACTAGCTTTAACATACGGTTTAATAATATTCATATTCCGATTAAACGCTATAAATGATCAATTCAAGATGGCTTTCCTTTCCATTGATATATGTTAGATCGGCGCCACACGGCGCGGATTAAAAAAAAATTAAAATACATATTAAATCGTTGCTCGATTTCCTGCACAATGATTCCGACAGGGCGCGTAAAAACCACCAATCAGAAACAGCGGAGCAATTAAGTCGACTATTAGCGCTATTGCAATTTATACCTATACGCTTTAACCGGAACTTTTCTTGCTTTTTGTTCTATTACATTACTCTTTTACTGACCGTTTATGTTTTTATTGCTTACCATAATATGCAGCTAGAATTGGCTTAGCAACCGACTGTGAATATTAATTTATTACAACCTTCAACAATATATTACTCAATTGGTCTTTGATGCATTATAATCCAGAAGGGCAACACCATTTCATGAAGAAAGGAACTGCCCAACATAGGATAAATTTCCCAGTAGTCTTATCTTCATAAAGTATTTTTTTACTTTATGTTGCCTAATTTGTAATTTTCACATCACTTATCGTTTACTATTAAATAATTAATCTAGTTAGGTACCCATACCTGCCTTCCTACACAAGTTTTTCAGCAGACGATTTCCTATTAGCTACATTAATTATGAACAATTTGCTACATCAATTTAAAATGAAGTGCATTCTTTCACTTAGGTTCGCAATTGCTTTAACCAATTACTAAAAGATAATGTAATGACGTGAATAATGATCGTTTTTTTCGCGGTGGTAGCTATTGCTACATGTTAAATAAGTAAGTATGTAACACAATCCTTATTGAGCTTACTATGGGGCTATCTAGTCCGATTTGCGTTTGCGCAAGTTTGCCCCCCTTACGTTTATTTATATATAAATATATGTTACCTGCAATCTGTATAATCCGGTCATCATCATCATCATTATAGCGTTATCCCAGTACAGTTGTATCCTGATCGCGGAAGGATGCCCGGGGTCCGCTATCTACGAGTGTACTTAATCCCAAGATCCCCACTGTCATCTGACTTTCTGAACCAAGGGGGGAACTAGGCCTTATTGCGATTGTCAACTAAGTGGGCAACTTGACTGTTAGAAGTTCTCAAGCCGCCCGAAGCCTTGAACTCGGTTTAACATCTGCTGTCGTAGACAGCAGCCGGGATCAATGGCTTAAAGCGCCTTCCAAAGCACGGAAGCGCTCATTAACTACTCTAATTACGTTTAAGTCTAATTAAAACCCTAGCTATTGGGTCATAAACACATGAATAAACAAAAGTCGTATCTCCTGTGGTCAACAGTTATCGGCTTATGTACAGTCAGCAAAGAAAGTCCTCTACCACTTTTGGACTCTAACGTACACATAATACAATATGGGGGTCTTCAAGAAAGGAGTGTATAAATTTTTAAAAGGGTCGGCAACGGGCGTGTTACTCCCTTGGGGTTGCAAGCGTCCATAGGCTGCGGTGACCGCTTACCATCAGGCGGGCCGCACGCTTGTTTGCCACCGAAGTGGTATAAAAAAAAAAAAAAAGAATCTAAAAGTGGTAGACCACTTTTTTGGTCGACTGTACATGTATACTTGAAATTATTTCAACTGTCCGAGTTGTATCAAATTAGGCCGTTCAAAAAGCGACTTTACTATCCAAGCGTAAAGATTCAAAGTCCAATGACAAGTTTTATAAAACGTCGGACATTTTAAACAATTTCTACTATACTCGTAAGTTATGCTTTTATCACATGGATTTGTAGAGACGCAGACGCTGTTAATGTGGGTTACTAGAACAATCCAAAATTAAGCTTTGTAGCCCTTAACTTTAGATATGTCCACAGGAAAGACGCGAACCTAAACGAGCATAACGTGATGATATAGTTTATAGTTAACACTAACCTGCATCTGCATCTGAAACCATGAGTCGAGGAGCCCGGGCGCGTGCGGAGCGGCCCAGCGGCTGCCGCCAGGGACAATCTGGAAACCAACCAATTAGCTACTTCAAATCCGACAACATCCTGTTTTAAATGATTAGCTGCGTGAACTTGTACAACCTGTTGTATGTTTAAACAAACTGTAAGATTGGTTGTTTCATTTTAATATATAGTTAAAAATACATAATTCAGTTCCCTATAAGGCAGTTGATAATATGTTGCACGTAGGACACAAACAAAGTTAGATTATAAATTATAATATATCTAGCGAGATTGTAAATGTAGAAAGATTGTATTCTACCGAAATTTTATGCCTGAATTGTAGGCTTGTAACGTTAGGTTTGTTAGTTACTTGTGCTTGTGTTCCTCAGAACGGAAATAAGCCCCGCGCGGGGATTCGCTGGAGGAAAAATCAAAGCAATTTTCGGTTGACAATTTTCCGACAATTTACATTCCCGCTAGACAGATTATAATCTAACGGTATTGGTGATTTAATTTTTCAGTATATTACAAAGTTTTAACAATTTACAATCTCTCTAGATAAAAATGTAACGGATTTTTACAATCTTACAATAACACACACATTATTATTCTACTAATATTATAAATGTGAAAGTTAGTGTGTTTGTGATTATGTTTTTTACTCAATCACGCATACACGGCTGAGCGGATGAAATTTGGTATACAATGAGATTATAGCCTGGATTAACATATAGGATAATTTTTATCTCGGGAATCGTCCTTCAAAGGAATGAATTAGGGAATAGAAGTTTACGCAGACGAAGTCGCGGGCAAAAGCTAGTAATAGAATAAAGATTTTAATTTAAAACAATTAAAAGAAACCAGTTATTCAATAAATGACCATTAGGTAAGGGTTTCCCTTTGTTCCGTTTATAAGAGTTGAGTGAAATGTAGTTTTAAGTAGTCTTATCATAAACACCGTTGCCCTCGGATAGACATCAATTTTCTTACTGCTTTTGGGCCAATAATAAAAAGTTGACATCAAAACCATTAATTCAAAACTATCAGCTTATTATGCAAATTATAAGATTGGAAACCATTCGGCACTGTATTGTGGACAACAAACGATTCTTATTATTCATAAGTAACCGTTCTAGTAGGTTATATATACACTCGCGTACAAAGAATACGGGTCGGTAAAAAACATCATATTTCCTAAAATACTGCGAGGTTGTAAGTTTTTTTTAATCATGTGATTATCTTTATTTATTTTTACATCTATACTGCAAAAGTAACAGTAACAGCCAAAAAAAGTAACGTTTCCAGGTTTAAATCGGACTCGTAAAGCGAGATATCGCGAAAATCGCCATTTTTGGACATTGATATTTTTTTATTGATATTTTCATTGATCCCGGAAATTCCTAATATACTTAGTTGGGCAATACGAATGTAAATAAAACGAGTGTAGAATATTTCACAAAATCTGTTGAGGTTATTTTTACCCGAAATTTTTGACCGCCAGTGTACTTTTCACGCCACTGCTCGGAAATATGGCTATAGATGACGGGAATTGGGGCGTCAAAATTGTCAATAGTAGCTAAACTCATGAACAGGACAACTATGAACCTAAACTACACCAAAACCGTTACAACAATGTTAGTTGTAGCGGTTTTAGTAGTGCTATCGTCCAATCAGAACACGCCCGTGCCTCATATGACACAAAATCACAACCAATGACAACTCGTAAAAATTAGGCATTTTTTTAGTGTCGCCGACTATGTTACAAAAAAGAAGGTTATAGATTACTATATATCTATAACCTTCTTTTTAAGAACCTTTTTTTTTCTTATTTTTAGAAGGTTATAGATTACTATCTATAACCTTCTTTTTCGTGCACAATGATTCCGACATGACTACTGTCAGGGACCGTTTTTGAAGAAGTAGCATGCAAGAAGCAAATCATGTAACACTTGGGGTGACAACGTTATCAGAGGGTTTAGACCCTGCAGAATACGGATCTGCCTGTCGCCATCCCCAAATTTGAGCCGGAAGTATGTTATACCGAAAAATGTGCAGCGCATACAAATTTTTTCATTGTACATTTGGTAAATCGTTGTTCCGATAAAAAAATATTTGGTAGGTAGGTGCATGTACTCTGTCGTCCTGTAAGTAGGAATACCTAAATATGAAATACGCTGTTTTTCATTTTAGTCCCAACTTACCTCGAATGTGTAAAGTTGATTCATGCTCGTATTGAGAACAATAAAAGACGCTACATAAACAAAGTCTTTTAATTATTTTAAAGTCTGTAGTGAAGGAAACTGTAGTGTAGAGTTTTACCATGCTGTGAATGTGTCTTAGGCGACTTCCTGATTTGTCGGTGCGGAGGCGGTACGATATGAGAAAACTGTCAAATGTCAGTGTCAACTGTCAGTCAACTCAGTACTACTTTTTACTGCGCCCCTACATTTAAATGAGTGCTTCCTGACTGACGCGGGATGCGCGGAAGCGGGACGATACGAAGGCAGTACTGCTCCGCTTCTGCGCATGATATTACTACTGCGCAAATGTAATACTGACAGTATTCTGTCAAGTGGGAATCTTTGCGACGTCAGTAAGTTTACGTCAAAGAAGAAAATGTCACATATCGATCCCGCCCCGCCAAGTCAGGAAGTCGCCTTAGTGCTATACAAACAGTAGGGCAAACTTGTGTTATTGTATTGTGCATCAGCGATTGTGCCGGAGCGGTTATGGAGTATCAGTGTTTGCGGCTTCCAGTGGAAATCACAGCATCATCAGATATTTGGTACGATGAGCAGGTTGTACCTTTCCAAAGTGAAAGTTTCCTTTAAATTTCACATCATTACACAAGTTACAAAATTTGCTACAAACATCCTAATATTTCGCAGCTTAGGTAAATTATGAAAAATCTTTCAAAAATTGGGCATCACTATTCGGAGTCGCTGTGTATGTATGTGTGTGTGTACTGGTACTGTAGCGACTACAGCGGGTATTAGATTGATTTGATAGTACATAGGTTCTATATGCTAGCCGCTAGCCGTCGGCGTTGATGTCTTTTCTACGAGAGCGCTTACCGCCGGTAACCTGCGTTAACTGTTCAACTCATTCGACTAGAATTGTGCTAAGCATTTTCATATATATATTTCATTCACTTCGCCCGCTTGCCAGCATCAGAACTAGCACACATCACTGGTGGATATTCACCCTAAACCGCCACTGTAACAATTACACGTCCCCATTCATTAATTAGTACAGCGCATAACCATGGCATATTTTATTCCTTTTTTATTTAAAGGCGGTCGCAATTGACACCTATACTAAATCTAATGATCATGATGAACCTAATGATGAAAATGAAGAGATCTATGCGGGATCTATGTAAATCATCGTCTAGTCCCCATAGTACAAGCTTTTTTTAGTTTGGTAGTAGATCGATATGTGTAAGACTGTATCCAATACTCATTATATTTTACCTATTCTTCTATTGAAAAACAGAGATTTTCAGCGAATTATTTTAACGTATCATTAAGCTTTAACTTCTTGATACTTTAAATTTGATTAGTGCGCAAGCGGCGTGTTTGTGATTAATTTATGTTCAATAGAGACGGCTAAAAGTGTAAAACTAATTTGTACTGTTCGTAAGCTCTTGTTACAATGACTTTCGGGTTTCGAAAAAAACCGGAGGAAACCGTGTAACCGGTGCTTTACAAAAAAAATCCCGTAAATTAAATAGCTATGAAAAGAATAAGAAACACACATGTGTTACTATATGTTTAAGCAACAACATATAACTTGTTCATATATGTGAATCTTCGTACTTGTAATAAAATGTTGTGCAGTAGGTTATAGGTTTAGGTAGGTATATTGGTTAGTTTACGTTTTTGATCGCTTTTAGTGAACGCAAATAGGTACCTATTAAAATAACTATTATATTATAATACATAACAACGTGATGGATTTGCGACTTGATCAATGAAAATTTTAACTGTGACTTTAGTATTGTAATATAATAATATTGCCATGATTATAAATGTTATGAAATTAGGCAAAGTAAGAAAATAATAGACCCGCAATGGAAACCTAACTATAAGAATGTTTTGAAAAGAGATAAACAAGGTTAGGTATTTTTAAACATTAAAAAGTTTAGGTACATTCAAGTGCAATAACATGGGTGCATACAACTTGCTCATAAATATGTCCCATAGCTTATGTCGGTGAATTAAGGTTTTGGTACATATTTATGAGAGGATTATATCGATACATATTTTTGCACTTGACTGTACATATTACGAAAATATTACTTAATTGTATAAAAATGAATTCGCCAATAGCGGAACATGTACAGTAGGTACCTACATACTTTGGATGAAAACGAAAACTAACATACCTAATTACCCTACCTTACTTTGGGTGTCTCGAGCTATGGGTACTTAACTACTTATATTCTAAGTACTGGGATTCCACACTGTTTGTTCAGATCTTCAGATCCTCCTCGGGTCGAAATGGCAGAATTGCGTACCCAATTGTCCGATTTCGGCTTCAGCACTATCAATATGTACCAATACACTTAAACCTTTTCACCTGCACTCATAAAAACCTTAAGCACGTCGGCAGACTGGACCTCGACAGCACATAGAGCCAAGGGCTGCACCGGGAAGAGATCGATCGCATATAGCGCTGGCGCAAGCTGGTGGCCCAATTCGGCGGCACTTGGAAGCGAGCCCGCCACCGGTCGAAACTGCACTTGAACAAATTAGCACAGACTACTCGGCAGGTCCAGAATATGAGGGCTCCTCGTACCTGGTCGCCCACAAGGTCCTCGGCAGCTCTGATCGCGCAGCAGGCCTCCATTCCCGGCGGGCCGGGCGTCGCGTCGCGGGTCGGGGCGCGACTGTCACGCGGGGCCGTGGCGCACGCGTGCGCGCGGCTGCTGCGCGGGACACACTGCGTGCTATAGGTGATAGCCGCGGCGACCTCCTTCGCGGGGTTGCAATGAAAGTGATTAGGTTCTTGCGCGACTGATAACGAGGGCTAGCGCTGCGAAACGCTGCTTTCCAGTTGGTTCTTTGTGTACGTGGCGTGGCCACCCGTAATCATTGCACCGTTAGGTAACGATCTTACTTCAATACACTACTACATTGTACTATGTATACCTACCTACCTAAATAATACAAAAAAAAAAAGTTTTATAACGTAGAATTTTGTTTGTATTGTTTGTTTCAACCAATCATTCCGGTTTTTTTATCTAAATTTTTTACAGTCGAAATTGTAGATAGCATTTCTTTTTAAACATTAATAATACCTACCTACTTATCACATTGAGCCCTTGCTTCAAATTTTCAAGGTGGGTAAAGATAATAGTACATTACTTAACAAGGGCGGTAAAACAAAGAATGCCTCAGATCGCATGTATTTGACGCCCGAGCCGAAGGCATGGCCGATAAATATGCGATCTGAGGACCTGTCACCCCCTGGCCAGGAAGTGGGTTTTTTCGCGCGCGGAGCGTGCTTTATGGCCAGGTGTGACCTAAATACCTTTTTATAGTAGTTAGTTACATATAGTAGATAGTTACTTAAATTCCTTAATTTACTTATTACCTCTGTGGATTCACGCTTATATTTTAACCCTTTTCCAGGCATACCTATAGTGACCACATGAATGTAGTTAAAATTTCAACCTTAATACCAAAAGTAAAGGTTTAAATCGAATTGAATTTCGGCGAAAAGATTAAATTAATTTCCAATACATAACTATTTTGAATATATATTTTGTTTTTCGTAAAACGACGTAGGTTGGTGCGGCCTGGAAAAGGGTTAACTGAGTCTCCCCGCCAAGTACCTATAAAGTTTTATTTTTATACGACGACGGTGGCAAACAAGCGTACGGTCCGCCTAATGGTAAGCGGACGCCGCAGCCTATAGACGCTTGCAACTCCAAAAGAGTCACGTGCGCATTGCCGACCCTTTATACAATTTGAGGATTCACTGTATTGATAGCAGAAGGGATAAAAGGTCCCTCGCTCTCAACACAGTGCATCCTCGGGAGCTCTGGCAACCTTGCTCACCTCCAGGAACACAACACTACATACTTGTATAGTAATAGTAGATTATACACCAAGGGGATAAAGCACTGTTTTATGTCACGGGTGCGATATTGAATCCCGAACGTAACGAAGGACTCCAAATTTTACTCCCGAGCGGAGCGAGGGAGTAATGACTTAATTCCTGAGCGAAGCGAGGGAATTAAGACTGAGTCCTGAGTGTAGTGAGGGATTTAAGCGCGCCCAAGACAAAAACAGTTTTATCTACACACATATCATAAATCCTCTAATATGCGTTCGGAAACCGTAGAAAATGACTCTCATTTCAACATTCAATGAATTTATGGCAATTTTCTTATCTGTGGCTAAGGCTACAGCAGTAATAAAATATTTCATTTTAATCTCATATATGATGTTAAAATATTACGTCAAACAAAACTGTCAAAATTTAAATGTCAAAGTTGACATGTCCCTATTCTAGTATCACTGAAAATTCAAATTCAGTCGATGCGAAATGTCAGCTCGATGTTTTTTTAGTATATATCGCACGAAATTTGAGCTAGAACGACATGATGACATCAGAATAAGGACTCTTTACTTTTTAAAATAACATTCAGGTATCTGTTGCCAGTTCTGATTTCGATATTTCCGCAACCGTGCAAAAAAGGTTGTATTAACACAATTATTGTATTTATTTACTACGGTTTCTGAACCCATCTTAGAGTAATTATAATATGTGTGTAGATAAAGTAATGTATGCAACTGTACATAATTAGGCATTAAAACACTCGTGTGACCTTATTATGAAACTCGCCTTCGGCTCGTTTCATAAAACACACTCGTGTTTTAATGCCCCTCATTATGTACCAGTTGCATAAACTACTATTATCTACACACATATCATAAATCCTCTAATATGCGTTCGGAAACCGTAGAAAATGACTCTCATTTCAACATTCAATGAATTTATGGCAATTTTCTTATCTGTGGCTAAGGCTACAGCAGTAATATAATTTTTAATTTTAATCTCATATATGATGTTAAAATATAAAAACGTCAAACAAAACTGTCAAAATTTAAATGTCAAAGTTGACATGTCCCTATTCTAGTATCACTGAAAATTCAAATTCAGTCGATGCGAAATGTCAGCTCGATGTTTTTTTAGTATATATCGCACGAAATTTGAGCTAGCACGACATGATCACATCAGAATAGGGACTCTTTACTTTTTAAAATAACATTCAGGTATCGGTTGCCAGTTCTGATTTCGATATTTCCGCAACCGTGCAAAAAAGGTTGTATTAACACAATTATTGTATTTATTTACTACGGTTTCTGAACCCATCTTAGAGTAATTATAATATGTGTGTAGATAAAGTAATGTATGCAACTGTACATAATTAGGCATTAAAACACTCGTGTGACCTTATTATGAAACTCGCCTTCGGCTCGTTTCATAAAACACACTCGTGTTTTAATGCCCCTCATTATGTACCAGTTGCATAAACTACTATTATCTACACACATATCATAAATCCTCTAATATGCGTTCGGAAACCGTAGAAAATGACTCTCATTTCAACATTCAATGAATTTATGGCAATTTTCTTATCTGTGGCTAAGGCTACAGCAGTAATATAATTTTTAATTTTAATCTCATATATGATGTTAAAATATAAAAACGTCAAACAAAACTGTCAAAATTTAAATGTCAAAGTTGACATGTCCCTATTCTAGTATCACTGAAAATTCAAATTCAGTCGATGCGAAATGTCAGCTCGATGTTTTTTTAGTATATATCGCACGAAATTTGAGCTAGCACGACATGATCACATCAGAATAGGGACTCTTTACTTTTTAAAATAACAATCAGGTATCGGTTGCCAGTTCTGATTTCGATATTTCCGCAACTCTCATTCATCTCATTCTCATTCTCAGGCTCACATTCATCGCACATTATGATCATGTAGTCGAAAAAACTTACAGATTATTAGGATTTATTTACAGAACTATAATACCTTTTAAAAATATCAATTGCTTATTAACCATATATTTTGCATTAATTAGAAGCTCTCTAGAATATTGTTCCACTGTCTGGTCACCCTACTATAACACTCATATAGACCGTATAGAAGCTGTTCAGAGGAAATTTCTGCGACATTTAGTGTACAAATTGCGACTTAAACGAAAACTACCATCGTACCAAGATAGATTACGCCATTTTAAAATGGATAGTTTGCAAAACAGAAGAAGCGTAAACGAATTAGTTACACTATATAAAATTATTAACAATATGATAGACTCCGATCTCGTCAGTAACATACAGTTCCGGGTGTATCCTAAACCAAGTCGCAGTCCTGATCAGTTTCTAGTACCTGTAGCCTCCAACAATGTCACTCAACATAGTCCACTCGCACGTATGTGCACATCTTACAATAATATTTGTAAGGACGTTGATATTTTTTGTTTAAGTCTCAATTCATTCAAAAGTAGTGTTACAAAATTGTCTCATAGTTAAGTTTATAATAACCATGATCTCATACGATCTCATTAATTTTAATTTATGTAATTAAGAAAGTTAGTCTCACATTTATGTTTAGTTTTGTAATTTATTATTTAACATGTTGTGCTTGGTTGTCATTGAAATGTAAATTTAATTCTGTTTTCATTAAGCTATTTTAAATAGGTTAAAAATAATTTACATTTTGTTACCTTGCCTAAGTAAAATAAAAATAAAAATAAAAATAACCGTGCAAAAAAGGTTGTATTAACACAATTATTGTATTTATTTACAACGGTTTCTGAACCCATCTTAGAGTAGTTATAATATGTGTGTAGATAAAGTAATGTATGCAACTGTACATAATTAGGCATTAAAACACTCGTGTGACCTTATTATGAAACTCGCCTTCGGCTCGTTTCATAAAACACACTCGTGTTTTAATGCCCCTCATTATGTACCAGTTGCATAAACTACTATTATCCCCGTGGGGTCTCTACTTTTCTCACCACCTTTGGCCAATTTTATACTTTATGTTATTGAATATGGAATCGAGCATGATGACTATTTTAACAAAAAAGTTTTTTTTTTAATTCTAAATAAATATTAAAAATCTAGTAATCCTTAATTCTAAATCTTGAAATCCTTATCCCTGAATTAGTCGAAATCGAGTATAGTGAAGTGACGATTTTTCGCAAAAAAAGCTTTTTGTTTAGCTTCAACCTCAAAATAAATATAAAATTTGAAATCCTTATCCCTGAATTAGTTGAAATTGAGTATGACGATTTTTCGCAAAAAATGTTTTATTACGTTAAAACTCAAAATAAATATAAAATTTAAAATCCTTATCCGTGAGAGTCAAAATCGAGTATTATGACGATTTTTCGCAAAAAAAAATTTTTTTACCTTAAAACTCAAAATAAATATAAAATTTGAAATCCTTGTCCCTGAATTAGTCGAAATCGAGCATAATGACGATTTTTCGCAAAAAAAATTTTTTTTTACCTTAAATCTCAAAATAAATATAAAATTTGAAATCCTTGTCCCTGAATTAGTCGAAATCGAGTATAATGACGATTTTTGGCAAAAAAAATTTTTTTTCTCTTAAAACTCAAAATAAATATAAAATTTGAAATCCTTATCCTGAATTAGTCGAAATCGAGTATAATGACGATTTTTGGCAAAAAAAATATTTTTTTCTCTTAAAACTCAAATTTAATATAAAATTTGAAATCCTTATCCCTGAATTAGTCGAAAACGAGTATAATGACGATTTTTGGCAAAAAAATGTATTTTTCTCTTAAAAATCAAAATAAATATAAAAATTGAAATCCTTATCCCTGAATTAGTCGAAAACGAGTATAATGACGATTTTTGGCAAAAAAATGTATTTTTCTCTTAAAAATCAAAATAAATATAAAAACTGAAATCCTTATCCCTGAATTAGTCGAAAACGAGTATAATGACGATTTTTGGCAAAAAAATGTATTTTTCTCTTAAAAATCAAAATAAATATAAAAATTGAAATCCTTATCCCTGAATTAGTCGAAATCGAGTATAATGACGATTTTTAGCAAAAAAAAATGTTTGTTTTTTCTATAAACGTCAAAACGTGTCGTGTTATCAATAAAATAAAATAAATAAATAAATAAATAAACTCAAAATAAATATAAAATTTGAAATCCTTACCCCTGAATTAGTCAAAATCGAGTATAATGACGATTTTTTTGCAAAAAAAAAATGTTTTTTTTTTAACTTAAAATTAAAAATAAAGATATAGTTTCAGTCATTTTTTTTGAGAAAAAAAAACGGAACTAAAATCACGCGCTTGACCCGCTACAGGCGGCGGCCGCCGACGCAGTCTTTTGTTTCGAATGGGACGTTCCAAACAAAACACGGAGCTGGTGTGCCACCTCCTCGCCGCCGTGTGGACTTCACGAAATTAGACTTTAAATACATATCAATAAGAACTATCAGAACTCAAATGAAATTATTACCCGGCGGGTAATAATTTGAAATTATAACCCGCTAAAACCAAGGGCCACGTGTAATGATTTGCTTTCCGAAAGGTTTGTATGATATATAATTGAGCAAAATCGAGCAGGTGGTGTGAAAATAATATTATTATGGCTGTGGTCTTCTGCAAGGCGGAGGTACTTTCCCAGTTGGGCCGCTCCAAATTCGAGCATGAGATGACATTTTGCTGTGCCCTACCTCTCTAATGCTGTGCCCTACCTCTCTAAAGTAACTCTTCTTTATCTTGTCTTGATTCCCACATATCAGCTGGGGCGGCTCTTTCGTAATCTAAGGCGCCAAGGTGCTCTATTTTGGGTTGTCGAGTCGGGTAATCGGGCTTTCTCCATAAGCTTGGCCTACTAGTCCACCGCGTCAGAAGGTGGTTATCCTAATCAGTTCTTGCCCACGTGGTGCAGACCTATCACCTTCTGCACGTGGTCGTTGTTCCTCCGTATTACATAGCTGTAGCCTTACCACCCTAAGGCTTCCTTTCTGCCAGAGCTAATGCTATGCAGCTATGCTGCGAGGATGTGATAGCTTTTCGTTTCCACTAGTTCCAAGCCATGTGCCAAAAAATGAATACGATGGGTGGATATTAAATTGACGCATCCATAGCACTGAGGTAATACTAATAGAGCAGACATCTCAACTTGATTTCTTGTCGCATGAGTTAGGGTCAAGTGACACAAGTGCACTCAGTCTGTGCCAGACGGCTGTGATAGTTGGACGGATGACGTTAAAAAAGCGTGCGGGTAAATATGCCTATCTGTGTACTGGAGCACAGCACAAACCATTCAGGAAAATCAAATAAAAGTCAAGGAGTGACTACTCAGTAGTACTATTACTGGATATTCGTTAAATTCGCCTATAAAAATATTTTTTGTATCAATTTTAAGTCATGCCGTCGCGTCATGTGGCCGCCATGAAATCATAGAGTAACGAAAGAACGATTACGCAGACGGGACATTAGAGGCGTGAAATGTTAATAGAGATTATGAAATCGAATATTGTGCTGCAGTTTAAAATATTTTATATTATTATATCTACACCAATGCCATAAAACCTCTATAATGATTTTGAAGAAAGTTTGGGATTAATAGTGGCTTAAAAGTATGAAATGCACATAATTTGGCGTAAAAAAATATGCTTTTATTGTAAAATCCACACTGCTGTTTTAAATGTTTTTCATGATGCACCATTACAAAAATAACTATTAATTTTCCCATTGTAAATACGTCGTGAATCACTATAAGGTAGGTAGGATAAACTGTATGTCGCATCTGTTGCGCGCTCATTCTTTAATCAAGTCTGACAACGTCTTGTGTTTGAAATGTCTGTTCTAGTGTAACATATATTTCAATGATCCATAGCAACGTAGCGGTTACATATTAATATGTATATAGATATAGCTATTGTCAAAATGCTTATGTACCAAATACCTATTTTTTAAATACCTACGTATCACTTATCTTCTATATATGACTTCGGCCGAGTGATCGCGTGACATGGCAAGGGTGTTGACTTAACATATCCAGTGACATAACACAGTAAAAAATTAACTAAGAATTGAACTCAAACCTGAAGTAAGTTCTTCGGCATGAGAAAATATTAGTTTCCAGTCGGCTACATACGAGTATATCCATAACAACAAGAAACTTAAGAAAATACCATTGAAATATATGTTACACATTTCAAACACAAGACGTTGTCAGACTTGATTAAAGAATGAGCGCGCAACAGATGCGACATACAGTTTATCCTACCTACCTTATAGTGATTCACGACGTATGTACAATGGGAAAATTAATAGTTATTTTTGTAATGGTGCATAATGAAAAGCATTTAAAACAGCAGTGTGGATTTTACAATAAAAGCATATTTTTTTACGCCAAATTATGTGCATTGCATACTTTTATACCACTATTAATCATAAACTTTCTTCAAAATCATTATAGAGGTTTTATGGCATTGGTGTAGATATAATAATATAATAGTAGTTTATGCAACTGGTACATAATGAGGGGCATTAAAACACGAGTGTGTTTTATGAAACGAGCCGAAGGCGAGTTTCATAATAAGGTCACACGAGTGTTTTAATGCCTAATTATGTACAGTTGCATACATTACTTTATCTACACACATATTATAATTACTCTAAGATGGGTTCAGAAACCGTAGTAAATAAATACAATAATTGTGTTAATACAACCTTTTTTGCACGGTTGCGGAAATATCGAAATCAGAACTGGCAACAGATACCTGAATGTTATTTTAAAAAGTAAAGAGTCCTTATTCTGATGTGATCATGTCGTTCTAGCTCAAATTTCGTGCGATATATACTAAAAAAACATCGAGCTGACATTTCGCATCGACTGAATTTGAATTTTCAGTGATACTAGAATAGGGACATGTCAACTTTGACATTTAAATTTTGACAGTTTTGTTTGACGTAATATTTTAACATCATATATGAGATTAAAATGAAATATTTTATTACTGCTGTAGCCTTAGCCACAGATAAGAAAATTGCCATAAATTCATTGAATGTTGAAATGAGAGTCATTTTCTACGGTTTCCGAACGCATATTAGAGGATTTATGATATGTGTGTAGATAAAATATTTTATGTCACACCTGGCCATAAAGTGGCCATTATCGCACGCTCCGCGCGCGAAAAAACCCACTTCCTGGCCAGGGGGTGACATAAAATTTTGTACTTACCACGGGCGATAATAAAGAAAGCCTCAGATCGCATATTTATCGCCCTTGCCTTCGGCTCGGGCGTAAAATACCTGCGATCTGAGACATTCTTTGTTTTATCGCCCTTGGTAAGTAATGTACTATTAAACTGCAGCACAATATTTCATTTCATAATCTCTATTAACATTTCACGTCTCAATTGTCCCGACTGCGTAATCGGTCTTTCGTTACTCTATGATTTCATGGCGGCCACATGACGCGTCGGCATGACTTAAAATTAATACAACAAATATTTTTATGTCACACCTGGCCATAAAAGCGGCAATTACCGCACGCTTCGCGCGCGGGAAATCCCACTTCCTGGCCAGGGGGTGACATAAAATTTTGTACTTAACACGGGCGGTAATAAAGAAAGCCTCAGATCGCATATTTATCGCCCTTGCCTTCGGCTCGGGCGTCAAATACCTGCGATCTGAGACATTCTTTGTTTTACCGCCCTTGTTAAGTAATGTACTATTATAGGCGAATTTAAGGAATATCCAGTAATATTACTACCTACTGAGTAGTAACTCCTTGACTTTTATTTGATTTTCCTGAATGGTTTGCGCTGTGCTCCAGTACACAGGTAGGCATATTTACCCGCACGCTTTTTTAACGTCATCCGTCCAACTATCACAGCCGTCTGGCACAGACTGAGTGCACTTGTGTCACTTGACCCTAACTCATGCGACAAGAAATCAAGTTGAGATGTCTGCTCTATTAGTTTTAGGTACCTCAGTGGAAAATACAAAATAATATTCTATATTTACATGTTTACATCAATGACAGGACAGACATATTGCATCAACATTTATTTTTTATAAAAACGTAGTGGTTAATATTCTCTTTGATTTTTTATTGAGTTCTTTTTTAACAGTACCCAAATGTCAAACTCTTTTTGGCATATTCAAAATTTGACAGTACGAGTAAAAACAGGTAAATGAATGAATTGAGGAATTTATCGAGACACGTGTGAGCCAAGGGCCTGACACGCTTTGTAAGAGAAAGATAGCCTGATTGCGATTCCTATGAGAGGAAGTAGAAAATAGTGCGATGTTTTGTCCTTATCACCGACCGGACATTTTTTCATGGTCGGGTAAAGGCAATCTGTCATTAGTGTCAAGAAGATTGCAAAACAAAGTGGCAATATTTTGCAGTACAATTTATAAGTGGAAAATTAATGATAAATTTGGTTCAAATGAATAATAATTTACCAATTATCAGATCCGTAGTGTTTGGGTGTTCAGTGCAAACATGGTGGGGTGTTCAGTGTTTGGCTGTAAAAGCAATTTCGACCGAAAAAAGGCGGATGTTACATTCCATGCGTAAGTACATTTTCTTTGAATTTTGGACCCGTGTTTATTTCTAAAATCTCACCGGAACCAAATTACTAAGCTAAATCATTAGTTATATCATGAGACACTTGACGAAATAGGAAAAATATGTGAATTTATTAAAAAATAACCTCCAAACATTTGACATACAAACCGGTCAAATCGCGTAGTATAAATCTACCATAGAAGCCAGCTTAGAATTGATGTCCCATCATTCAGTCGGTTTATAACTCGATTTCGGGATACCAACAAATAATAAAAAAATCCCCTAAAGATTACCCCACGTTTCGGGAATTTCAAGTAATTTGATTTTTTCAGTTTTTCAACAGAGGATGAATCCCGAAAAAATGGATTTGAGGACTGAGGGAACAGGAAAGAAAATTGGGTAAAATAATCTATAACTGCTTATTATATATTTGTTTATTTATTGAAAAATAAAGTTATAAATATAATATATTATTGTAAATAAATTACCTGTTCTAATTTGAAGTTTATCCTTTTATTCCAACAACTACATTATTTATCTGTGAAAGACAAAAGGGGGGATGGAAGTAGTAAGCACTATCTGGTTACATTACTACATTCATCGTCTAGAGACTTAAACATTTAGCATGGTTCTTTCAATTCTTCAATTCTTTAAATAAAAAATGGCTTCCATCAAATTTATGATGATTTCGCCAATGTCACGTGTTCAATGACGTTGTTCGGTAACGACGCCATGAAAGTAGATAAGGTTTTGTACGGTAAATGGATTCTGCTCGTCGTCGCCCCGGGCACGTGTGCTCACCAACGCGGCGACGATCAAAATCCATGGTTCTTTGGGTGACGTGATGACCAGCAAGTCAAGCGGCGAGCAGGAAGGCCAGCGGCGAGAACAAAATGTATAGATTTGTATAAGTGAAATCGCCGTTTGATGCAACGGTGATAACCATGACTATATACTTATAGGTAAGATTATCACAAAAAGAGTGGCCGGTCGGGATCACTTATTTTACGATTTCGCCTACGATGTTGTGTTAATTTAGTTAGTGAGTCAAAATGGCGACTACGACACTACGGAATATGATCACTTGTAACTAAGTACAATCCGACTAAATTTTTGGGGTAATTTTTTGCAACCATGGTATCCCCATATTTTGACGTCATAATATGAGAAAGACATAGCCCCGGTCGCTTGTTGGCGCATCTATAACTACAGAGTATATACTATATCTATGGTGTGAGCGTTTGAATTTTGAAAATGGGAAGGTAACTTTTTTGGAATTTTGGGAAATGTAAAAAAACGGGTTTTTTAGGGGCGTTTGTTTACTAAATTGTAAATATTTCGAAAAAAACTGACTTATAGAAAAATGAAAAAAAAGGTCCTAGGGTTAGTTCAGCTACAAAATTAAAAAAATTGAAAATCGGTTTATAATTGTGACCCTTTAAATTTGGTATTGTGGAAAAACGAGTATTTCTGTATATAAAAAGTGATGTAGCTTCTATGATTATGAATGCACTTCTCGTCTGCATCCGCATCTTTTAATACCATCATATATATCGGTTATAGATTATACACCAAGGGGATAAAGCACTGTTTTATGTCACGGGCGCGATATTGAATCCTGAACGGAAAACGACGGACTCGAGATTTTACCGGGAATGAGATAATTTCCGAGCGTAGCGAGGGAATTAATGTATGTATGAATGTAAGCACTTTATTTTACACAAAACAGCTTAAAACAATATACATGTCACAAAAGATTAAAGTACAAAGGCGAACTTATCCCTATGAGGGATCTCTTCCAACCTTTGAGGGATAGAGTGGAAAGTGAGAAAATTAACACTGAGTCCTGAAAGTAGTGAACATTTTTGAAGAAGAGATTTTAATTTTTTTAAGAATCATCAAAAGCTGGAGTTATTATTGACAGATCATCATGGTAATGGTGTTAAAAGATTCGGAAGCAGACGAGAAGTGCATTCGAGTAGTAATTTTGAAAATCCTACTTGTGATATTATAAACGCAATAGTTTGTAAGGGTGGATATTTAGAACCGCCGAAACGGTTGAACAGATTTGGATGAAATTTGATACACAGACAGTTTATAACCTGGATTAACACATAGGCTACTCTTTATCTCGGAAAAATACACGGTTCCTGTAGGATATATATCTCGGAAACTAGTAAACTACCCACACTAGACTACTGGTGTGGAGCGAGAAATTTTAGGGCTCGACGAGATCTTCATCTCGGATGACAGCTGTAATTGAAACGGCCATAACTCAAAAACTACATAACTTGGAATTTTGAATTTCGGTACAATAGTAGATTATACCCCAAAGAGATTAGGAAACGAAGGACTCCAAAAGTTACTGGCAATGAGTTAATTCCCGAGCGGAGCGAAGAGTATTAAAAGTGAATCCTGAGTGTAGTGAAAATTTTTGAATAAGATATTTTTTTTTAAGAATCATCAAATGCTAGAGTGATTGTTTACCGATCTTCATGGTAATGGTGTTAAAATATGAAATTCAGAAGCAGACGAGAAGTGCATTTGAGTAGGAATTTTGTTTTGAAAATCCTATTTAAGGCGCAGCGGTGGGCAAGGCATTCTCCATACAAACTCTGTGCACGTTTTATTCGTAGGTTTTGGCACTCTAACGAATGTAATTTTTTTTGGATGTAACTATTAGATATGCGAAGAAAGCGATGTGGAAATTTTGAAATATTTCAAAAAGTGAAAAATGAAAATAATTAAAAATAACATGAATGAAAAAAAAATTACATCACAAAATAACTAACAGAAAAATAAGCATACTGACCGAAAATCATAACTTTAATGCAAACAAACGAAGAAAACCCTGCACAAAGTTTGTATGGAGGGAGCTTGCCCTACCCCTCCTCTTAATATATGATTCCTTATTATTCAGCTTGTAAAGTGTTCTTCTTCTTCTCGTGTCGATGGTTTCAGATTGTGCGGGACCAGAAGGTAGCGACGCTTATTGCCCCGTCTGTCGCAAAGTGTTATTCAAGATAAAAATAAATATTTTCGTCAATTTTTGTACCTATTCATTTTCAATTCTCCGATTCTTGCGGGACTGCGAAATCTGTGATTTTTTATTGTAGAACTGTGTTGCGAGACTTGCATCTTTTTACATGTGTTTTTGATGGGATCTCATCTCTTATTGTAGGCAGTCCTTCTTTTTTCTTTTCAGGTACGACTTCTTGTAACGAACATTCAAACTGCAAAAGTAATAACTTTGTAATCGCATGTATTTTGTATAGGATTACAAACTTTCTTATGCAGTTTGTATATCTCTGATACGTGACCAATATTGCAATATTTTTTGATTTTCTAGCAATTAATAGGATATAAACTAATTATGTTTAAAATTTGGACCTTGTGGGTATGCTAGAAGTAACTTAGACTTTTGATGATCTCTCAGTCAGTCAGTAGTCAGTATTTTGTGTGCATTAATTAATTATTTTTTCACTTCTCATGCTCGAAAAGTGTGTCAAATTAGACTTGTGAAGCGGGGCTAAAGTATTACATTTAAGCCCTAGGGAAAATATATTTACAAAACATTTTAATTTGACCAATCAAAATACTTCACCTATTAAATCTACCAAGCACAGAAAAGTAATTTGACAGAAAAAAATATTTGGTAAAAATATCAACCAACGAGAATACAGCTGTAGGTACTAAAATCGACCAATCAGGAAAGACGTTTTTCAGTTCTCTAAAGATTAGGCGGTGTCTATGGTCAAAGCAAATGCGCCTCTTAAAAGAAAAAAAAGCGCATGTTGCATCTCTTTCCTTAATATAGCAAAAGAAAGGGAGGCGAATACGCAAAGCGAACACGCACAGCGAGGCATGGTGCTGGCCTTAGAAAAAAAAAACATGCTGTCAAATTAGACATACGCCCGCCAAGAGTTAAATTATTCATTTTAGGTAGATAATTTGTGTTTATGTGTTTTCTCCCAATTGAAGTGAAAAGTAGAGTGTATAACTCGGGCCTAAAAGCCATATTACCACTCGAACAATTTTCCCTCACTGCGTTCGGGAAAATAACTATCTCGTGCTAATATGGCTTACTTTAGACCCTTGTCAAACAATCTACTATTACTGAGAATGAGAGAACATCATTTAGATGTCAGGAAGAGCCCAACGTTGAAATAGTACATTTTGATGCTAGTGCGAAAGGTATGTCATTTTGCACGAATCCCGAGTTGTCTTGGCCCGATGTTTTAATATTTGTTAACCATTTAACTTTAATTCGGCATAACTAATAATACATAAACAAAGATTGGGTATAAAAGTAAATTAAACTAAACTAAATTAAAACTAGACTAAGCTAACTTAAACTAAATATGCTAAAAAAGGGAATCAAAATTAGGCCCCCTTGGAATGGTTAACTTGTTTAATATGCATTTTTAATGTTTTAAATATTATAGAAGGTTACTTTTAATGGTCTTTGCTTTATTAAATAAATAAGTAAAGTGACTGAACCTAAAACCCTTTGGTTGGATGTATGGCTTGGGTCAACAGTAAATTTAAAAAAGTTGGAAAAGTAAAAAGCACTAGTGCGCGAAATCCAACTTTGCGTAGGTATGATATACAGCTACATAATGTACCACTTTTTGAGCAACTGTATTAAAAATGAATTTTTCACTTCTCATGCTCGAAAAGTGTGTCATATTAGACTTGTGAAGCGGGGCTAAAGTAGTACATTTAAGCCCTAGGGAAAATATGTATACATATTTATGATTCACTAAACATTTTAATTTGACCAATCAAAATACTTCACCTATTAAATCCACCAATCACAGAACATTAATTTGACAGATTAAAAAATATTTGGTAAAAATATCAACCAACCAGAATACAGCTGTACTAAAATCGACCAATCAGGAAAGACCTTTTTCAGTTCTTTAAAGATTAAGCGGTGTCTATGGTCAAAGGACTTGCGTCTCTTAAAAGAAAAATAAAGCGCGTGTTGCATCTATTTCTTTAATATAGCAAAACAAAAGGGAGGCGAATACGTAAAAGCCTTATCACACTACCCTACCGAAAGGGTAGTGTGATAAGGCTTTTAAGCGAACACGCATAGCGAGGCATGGTACTGGACTGGCCTAAGAAAAAAAAACATGCTGTCAAATTAGACATACGCCCGCCAAGAGTTAAATTATTCATTGAAGGTGGATAATTTGTGTTTAATGTGTTTTCTCGCAATCGAAGTGAAAAGTAGTGTGTATAACTCGGGTCTAAAAGCCATATTACCACTCGAACAATTTCCCCTCACTACGTTCGGGAAAATAACCATCTCGTGGTAATATGGCTTACTTTAGCCCCTTGTCAAACAATCTACTATTATTTTTTACGAAACCACTGGCTGAATATTTATTTTCACACCACCTGCTTGATATTGCCCAATCATGCAAACCTTACCGAAAGCAAACCATTATAACCCTTGGCTTAAGCCGGGTAGTAATATTGTACTGAATCTCATTATAACCCGCCGGGTAATAATGTGATTTCAATTTTCATATTTCTTATTGTTATGTGCTTAAAGTCTAATTTCGTGAAGTCCGCACGGCGGCGAGGAGGCGGCACACCGGCCCCGTGTTTTGTATGAACGCCGCGTTCGAAAGAAAACACGTGGTCAAGCGCGTGGATTTAGTTCCGTTTTCTTTTTCTCAAATATATAAAATAAAATATATTTGCTAAAAAACATCATTATACTCGATTTCGACTAATTCAGGGATAAGGATTTCAAATTTTGTATCTATTTTGAGTTTTAGGTATGCTAAAAAAACATTTTTTCGGGAAAAATCGTCAGTATATTCGATTTCGACTAATTCAGGGATAAGGATTTCAAATTTTATATTTATTTTAAGATTAAAAACAAAAAAAATGCGTAAAATCGTCATTATACTCGATTTCGACTAATACAGGGATAAGGATTTCAAATTTTATATTTATTTTGAGTTTTAAGTTAGAAAAATTTTTTTTTTCGTGAAAAATCGTCATTATACTCGATTTTGACTAATTCAAGGATGAGGATTTCAAATTTTATATTTATTTTGGGTTTTAAGTTAAAACAAATTTTTTTTTCTTGAAAAATCGTCATTATCTTCGATTTCGACTAATTCAAGGATGAGGATTTCAAATTTTATATTTATTTTGAGTTTAAAGTTAAAGAAACATTTTTTCGTGAAAAATCGTCGTTATACTCGATTTCAACTAATTTACGGATAAGGATTTCAAATTGTATATTTATATTGAGTTTTAAGTTAAAAAACATGTTTTTTTCCGAAAAGCCGCCATATTATTCGATTTTGACTAATTCAGGGATAAGGATTTCAAACACTATATTTATTTTGAGTTTTAAGTTAAAAAACATAATATATTTTTGCGAAAAATCGTCATTAAATACTCTATTTGGACTTCAATTTTTATGTTTTTTTTGAATTTTAAGTAAACTAAAAATCTTTTTGCGTAAAATCGTCATCATACTCGATTCCAAATTAAATATAAAGTATAAAATAAAAAATATAAAGTATAAAATTGGTCAAAGGTGGTGAGAAAAGTAGAGTATACTCCACGGGGATAAAATTGTTTTTCTCTTGGGGCGCGCTTAAATCCCTCACTACACTCAGGATTCAGTCTTAATTCCCTCGCTTCGCTCAGGAATTAAGTCATTACTCCCTCGCTCCGCTCGGGAGTACCTAAAATTTTGAGTCCTTCGTTACGTTCGGGATTCAATATCGCACCCGTGACATAAAACAGTGCTTTATCCCCATGGTGTATAATCTACTATACCACACCATGTGGTAAAATATTTTTGAAATCGGGGTATTTTCACTCTCCGGTGTAGGTAACTTATCTCACCAACGGTTGACGTAAATGGAAAAGTTTTTTAGAAACCCCTATATCATTTTTAAAGGCCTATCCATGTATACCCCACACGCCGATGTGCATTTAATTTTTTTTCATCCCATACAATGTTTAGGGCCTTGGTAGACGGGTTTTCCACCGAAATACAGTCAGCGTCATATAGTATGTAACAGCGACAGTGGGCAAATAGCTCGGGACACCATATATTTTTACATGTTCATGTCATCATGTGCTTGGCAGACGGGTATTCCACCACTCTACAAGAAGACGATTCCGATTTCTTTTTTTTTCAAAAAAGGTACATAATGAATAATGATTAACAATTATAGTTTAACTCGCCAAACTGACGAAGCAGTTTATTTGCGAGACCGCGCTCATTTCAACAAGTCTTCTATCATGCACCTAAGTTCTACATAACTACTTATAAGTATAAGAGATTGAAATTCAAATATTACCAATTACGATAATCTTTCCAATAATATTACTCTTTTAGTTTCCTTTTTACTACATTTAAACTACATTGATTCTCGTTTCTTAACCAGCTAAATTTATTATAGATGGTCGGGACCAAAAACTTATTTGTTCTTCTGCCATAATAGTTTTTAACATTATTTTGCACATATTTCCCTGGCCTAATATTTCTCGTTTTATATTTGCTTTGCTTCAGCACCCTAAAATAATTTTCTACAACTATCAAATGATGAACCCTTTCGTGTATAGGTAGAATTTTACATATTTTATTTTCCTTAAGGTATTGACTTAACTATCATTTGACATTAGTTTCAGTCCAGAGGAAATTACTGTTTTTTTGACGTCTTTGGGAGGCTGCTGCTCCTCAACCCACCAACGGAATCGCGGCAGACGTCCACAGTCCTTTATAATACAGTACAAGTTTTCGTGCGAAAGGAAATTACTAACGATTTTAGCGCCTGGCCCACGCTCTAGTAAGTAAGTTTGGGTTTTCTGACTCACAATCACGCGTACTATTGGTTAAGATGAAGAAGAATGATGAATAGGTATAGTTAGTGTGATGAATGCCTGCTTCTATATTGGCACATTATTTTATGATTAATGAGATTGTAGGAAACATTTTGTAGGCGTTCAGAGTTCTAAAGTAAGAATCATGGAAGGTAATAGTGCGAGTTGTTACGGATTTCCGTTGGACAAATACTTCTCTTTCGGAAACCAACGTCATATTTTGTTAGGCATGTTTCCTGGACCCCGAAACATTCGGGAAACAATCTCTATGAGGTCGGTCTGTATGACGTCATCAAAATTGCCGTCGCCGCGTTAGGAAAAGTGTCGATTACACCCATTAAGTAAAATATTAAATTCCCGAGCGTATCGAGGGAATTAAGGCGCTACAACGAGAAATTGTGGTAATGTGAATGACTATATGATGATTGTAGTACTGACAATAGCCGAAACACGATTGCTTAAAATTTTCTCAATAGAAAAGAAATCCAAAGTTGAGTCTATATTTTCCTTTTTTTACTCAGCCTACTAAAACAACGCTTTATTAAAAGACACAATTAAGTAAATATGATAAGAAATAAACATTTAGACTTTGACACCGCGTTTCTAAACGAAGATTTAGAAGAAGAAGTTGGAAGAAGTCTTCATGGAGCAGCCCCTTGGTTTCGCAGAAAAAGGCAAAGAAAACAAGGTTTGCTTACTGAAGAAATCGCTTTACGGCCTTAAAAAGGCACCACGAGCTTGGAACAAAAAGTTACATGAAACCATTGAAACGCTTTTATAAATAGGTTACATAGCAACTCCTTCTGAACCTTGCGTATATTATACTAAACTCTTTAGTCAAGAACTCGTGATTTTAGGTGTATTTGTCGATGACATACTTAATTGTTAAATCTGATTTGACATTTGACACTGTCAAGAAAGATTTGTCGAAATATTTTTCACTAAAAGATTTCGTAATATTAAAATCGTATTTAGGTTTACAAATTAGTTACGATTCCGACTGTATAAAAGTGAACCAGTCAAATTACATACTATCGTTGCTGGAAAGATTCAATATGCGAGAATGCAAGATTGTGAATACTCCGCTTGTTAAAAAGTTATGGAGAAAAGACCTGATGGTGCAGTTGGGGAGTCTTATCGCTACCAGAACATCATCGGATCGCTTCAGGCGCTTACCTAGTTATGGCTCTTCCATACAAACTCTCGCCCCGATATTGCCAATACAACGAGTTATTTAAGCCAGTACAACACGTGTTTTACTAAGGAACACTATAATGCTGGAAAGAGGGTTCGACAGTACCTGAAGGGTACTATAAACTATTCCTTGGTTTACAGGAGAAGTGTTGAACCCTTAAGAGGATATTGCGACGCCGAGTGGGCAAACTGTCCGATAGACAGAAAGTCGTACATTGGATATATTCGAGTTAGTTGGTGGACCAGTATCCTGAGAGTACAATATGGCACTAGCGTCCGCGACTAAGGAAGCTTGTTATTTACGCCGTTTTATCTATGAGATAACAGGTAAACTATCTTCAGTTAACTTAGCGTCTGACAGCCAGAGTGCCATCAACCTCGTTTGTAATCCTATACACCACAGCAGGACGAAGCATATCGATACTAGGTTTCACTTTATTAGGGAAAAGGTATCCAATAATGTAGTTACCTTAGAATATGTAAAAAGTAGTGTCATGTCTGCAGATGTCCTTACTAAGCCACATGGGCCTCTAGTGCACAAAAGGTGTACAGTTTAGGACTAGAAGTTTAACTTAGGTTTTTTTTGTTGTTGTCTGGCACAACATCGATTAAGGGCGGCTGTTGTAGATACTGTATATTAATCTCTTGTTGTACAGACTCTTTATATAATTTATTTTCTTATTTTTCTTGTGCCAAAAACATCTCGCTTATTATTTTTATTCAGTTTTCTTTAGAACCCCTTCGACCTTAATATTCCAACAAATTCATGCCCTGCCCCAGTATTAGAAGTAGGTATTAGAACCCGGGATCTCCAGCTTCATAGGCAGGATCACTTGCAACTAGGCTAAAGCGGTTGTAAATGTACTATTAAATACCGAAAACATTCTGTTTGTAGCCTTGGTATTTTCTATTGTCTTGCAAGAGGTGAGAAAAGCAGAGTATACTCCTCGGGGATAAAACTGTGTTCGTCTTGGGCGCGCTTAAAATCCTCACTACACTCAGGACTCATTACAACCTCGCTACGCTCGGGTGAAAAATCTGGAGTCCTTCGTTCGGTTCAGGATTCAATATCGCGCCCGTGACATAAAACAGTGCTAAATCTAAATCCCTTGGTGTATAATCTAATCTACTATTACGTATAAATAATAGGTGATATTTCAGCTTTACGTTACTAGGTATTTATTCGTTCTAGATATGACCGAAACTGTGAACGATATCCTGAAAAAAAAAACAAAAAAAATCCATAGGCAAACAATAGGGTGTCCCTTATTTTACGATTTTCAGAAATTCATATCGCATACCCCCTAAAAATAATGATACTACCCCAAAACACTCGAAAAAATTTTTTTAGGACATTCCTGTAATGGGAACCCGTGCCGACTTGCAACTGAAATTCCCATACAAATTACTGTGGAGAAATTTGGTCAGACAGTAATTTGATAATTTTTCAGTGGTTTTCTGTATGCATCGAGATTTTTTTGTTAAATAATGTTTATATATGGCAGTGTTATACAAAGTTGATATAAAAAAAAAAATAGACAAAAAAAATTCGCATCGCATCGCATGAGTGTCGGCACGGGTTACAGTTACAGGAGTGACCTGATATTTATTTGCAGCTTGTATTGGGATAAAAGAAACCGATTTAAGGGGTATGCAATATTAATTTCTGAAAATCGTATAATAAGGGACACCCTAGTAAACAAGATGAAAAATTTTCTAAATTAGGCTGGAAAATCATACATAAAAAACGCTGATATTACAATAATTGCGGCAAAGGGTCATTCTTCAGAAATGGGTTATTCATCTCATTTCCTTGGCGATTTTTATTTAAATAAATTTCAACCTACTTACATTAAAATATGATTTTTTTTATCTATTTCTAAACATGTTAATCGAATAGGCACCACTTTTGGCTAATTTGGTACAAAACTATACCACTTTAAATTTTAGCTGCCAGGGGAATTAGAAAAAACGGCTAATAAATTATTAAAAATAATATTTTTTGTCGTATTATGCCAAGATTTTACATGTTTTATTTAGCAAAAAGTCTTCAGAAATATTATTATTCTTTAATAACTAAAATTATTTTCGAAATCGGCAGTATTTATGGAATCCGAATATATTGTTCTAAACTTTCAAACCATGTACTAAAAGTATTATTTTAGGCCGCTCTCGATGAAATTAAATTTGAAATACATAAATTATTATACTTAATTGCAAATCTAAGAAAAAAATATTGATTTTTAAAAGAAAAATATAATTATCCTCGGTAAATAGCCAAGGGAATGAGCACCAGGGAATGATAATCAAGTTAGTTTTTTGTCGATTACACCGAAACTGTTATTTATATAGGAACAACTATTCAATCATATCGTGCACTAATTCACGTTGTATTATTTTCATTTAGCTCTGTATGTCAATTGTTAGAAATATATTTTACATGGAAATCCAGGGAAATGATAATCAACATGAACCAAAGCCAGGGGAATGGTATATTTACCCTTATAACTCTTAACTGCTTTTTTTTTGTGCTTTTTTTGTGTACAATAAAGTTATTACATACATACATACATACTAACCGGGACCTCTTCCCATGGTGTTGAAAGCGTTACTAACGATTGTAAGAAACGGTAGGTACAATAAGTCAGAGGACGCTCAAGTAGGGATGTACACGATGTTTAGTACGACAGCAGGGGAATGATAGCTCTACTCTGGACAAACCCTTTATGTTCATTGTAACAAAAACTACAATAGGCACAGGTACAATTATTTTTATTTCGAATCTATAACTAATACTCTCACGATTCAACTAAATGCGATACTTGATTTCGATCCATAATTTGTTCTTTTTGGGGTATTTTGATCAAAAAATGGCTATGGTTATGGTTATGGTTATGGACTCCTTTTTCCGCACTCAGTCCGTGTATGTCGGACCATTGTGCGTGGTTTGCTAGCTAGGGGTTTAGCCAGCCTAACTCCGACCAGAAGCGCAGGATCCTCCTAGTGTCACCACAGGCTTCGCGGAGTGACCTCGGTGCGTTGAGGATTTGAGTCCGTTGTGCAGCCACCCCTTCGCACTCCAGGATGACGTGGGGGGCTGTTTCATCGGCCGACAGGCATCCCCTGCATAGGGGGCTGTCGGTCGTACCTAGAACATATAAATGTTTGTTTAGCGGGCAATGTCCAGTGATCATCCCTACGATTATTCGTAGTGACGATCTGTTCAGGGAGAGCAGTCGTCTGGTGAGTCGTGCATCCGGGTACGGTACCGTGTCCCGGGATTGTCTGCACGTACTGGTATTTGTCCATTGATCGGTGTGTTGTTTTGATGTTTTGAGTCGTAGCCATGACCTTAGCTGGTTAAAAGGTAGTGGGAGTATCGGATTTGGGCCAACCGTAGGTCGGCTTGATCCTCTTCTAGCCAGCTCGTCAGCTACGTCGTTTCCTAGAGAACCGCTATGCCCTTTTATCCATTGTAGGGTGACGGTATTCGTCCTCCCTATCAATTCCAGGGCTTGGTGGCACTCTAGTATGAGCCCAGACTGGATAAGGTTGTTGTCTAAGGCTTGTAGTACTGCAGCGCTGTCGGACACTATGCGTATCTTCTGGTTTTCGATACTCCGTCTAGCTACTGCGTTGGCAGCCTGTATAATGGCGACGCATTCACATTGGTATATGGAACTATGTTCGCCTAAGGCTATTGATATATTAATGTTTATCTCCGGCGAGTACACTCCTGCGCCCGATCCTGTCTTCATTTTTGAGCCATCGGTATATATGCGCAGTTCTTGTACTCCGGACCTGTCGTTTTGTTCTTCAACCAGCCTAATAGTATAGCTTTTGTTGAAGATGTGTTGTTTGGGTACCTTGTCGTTAGGAGCGGCTATCAGTGGTTGGTAGGTGATAGCTTCCTTGAGGATTTCGGCATGGGTCCCGTTGGCTACACCCCAGAGGTTGAGTGATTTTAATCTGATGGCCGCCGAGGCCGCCTCCTGCTGGATAAACAAATCGAGAGGCGGCAGCCCCAGCAGTACCTCCAGTGCCGCTGTTGGTGTGGTTTTCATGCAGCCCGTTATTGCTGTACAGGCCAGCCTTTGGAATTGCTGCAGTTTATTTTTGGCTGTGGTTAGTCTGGTTCTTTGCCACCAGACTACAGCACCATAGGTGATGATAGGCCGTATCACTGCAGTGTAAAGCCACATGGTGATCCTGGGGTGAAGGCCCCAGGTTCTCCCGAGTAGTCTTTTACACTGCCAGAATATGATGCAGGCTTTCTCTATTTTGTTGCTTAGGTGTTTACTCCATAGCAGTTTATCATCCAAGATTACACCTAGGTATTTTACCTCTTTTGCAAGGACCAGTGTAGTGCCTTGGAGCTTTGGTAAGCGGAGGTCGTTTACAATCCGCTTCTTTGTGAACAGAACTAGTTCGGTTTTTGATGGGTTCACCGACAATCCATTTTCAGAACACCATCGTTCGACGATTTTGAGTGCCCTTTGCATAAGCTCGCATAGGGTTCTCTCAAACTTTCCCCTTACGAGGATTGTTACATCGTCTGCATAGCCAACAGTGTAGAAGCCAGCCTCGTTGAGAGACCTGATCAGGTCATCCACTACGAGATTCCACAGGAGTGGTGAAATAACTCCTCCCTGTGGGCAGCCTCTAGACACAATAGCCCGTGTGGTGCCATTGACTGTTACTTGCACTGCTCTTTTCCTCAGCATGCAGTCGATCCACTCAGCTGTGGTTCGATCAGCGCCATGGCTGAGCAGTGCTTGACTAATGCTGTTAAATTGCGTCTTGTCGAAAGCCCCTTCAATGTCTATGAAGGCCGCAAGAGCAGATGATTGTGTTGATAGTGCATCTTCTATTGGCGAGATGACACTGTGGAGCGCTGATTCTGTTGATTTTCCCGCACTATAGGCGTGTTGTTGGTGGTGTAGAGGATTTCGCACAAGTGCCCTATCTCTGAGATCCCGATCGCATAGTCTCTCCAGAGTCTTCAGAAGGAAAGAAGTGAGGCTTATTGGCCTATATGCTTTGGGCTGCGTATAATCGCTCTTACCTGGTTTGGGTATAAATACCACTTTAACTTCTCTCCATTTTAAGGGAACGTAGCGGTGCTCGAGGCATGCTCGGTAGATTCTAACTAGGTGCGGGGCGACCATGTTTTTGCACCATTGTAGAAGTCCCGGGAAAATGCCATCTAAGCCAGCCGCTTTAAATGATGAGAAGCTGTTGATTGCCCATATCACCTTTTCTAAAGTTATTATTCTATGAGCAGTGTTAGTGGCTTCAACAGATGGATCGTCAAATCCCCGTTGATCAGCCTCCTCCCATGTCGTGTTGTCCATGACGGAGCATTCTGGGAAGTGTGTGTTGAGTAACAGCTCGCACATTTCACCGGAGGTGGCTGTATAGCTGTTATCAGGTTTTCTCAAGGAGCCTAGGTTGCGGTTCGGTTCGCTGGACAAGATGTTTTTTAACCTAGCTGCTTGAGTGTTGGTTTCAATATTGGTACAGAAGGTTCTCCAGCATTCGCGTTTCCTCTCACGGATACGTTTTTTATACAGAGCTTGGGTTGTTTTGTAAGCATCCCAGTCTGTTACCCTCCTTGTGTTCTTCGCTCTGTTAAACAGTTTGCGTAATTTGCGTCGCAGGTTCTCGAGTTCCTTTCCCCACCAGCCGCTGTGGTTGGTAGGTCTCGTCGAGGGCGATGTTAGTGGACAGTTATTGTGGAATGCCGTTATTAACGTTTCTGTTAGGTTATTCACGTGCCTCTCTATGCAGACCGGCTCCTCATATCTTGTCGGGATATGGGAAAGGGTCTGGCTACCAGACACTAGATTGGTGTATTTGGCGCGGTCTGTTCTTCTCGGATTGCGCCAAAGTTCTGGTTTTTGAGAGTCAACGTTTAGTTTATATCTCACCCATCTATGGTCAGAGCATGACAGGTCGTTGGACACATGCCACTCGGAGATTTTGTCCGAGACCCTTTCCGTAGCGAGTGTGATGTCTATTATAGTTTGATATCTGGAGGTGACAAAAGTAGGTTCCGACCCCCTGTTTATAAGCCTGAGATTGGTAGAAAATAGAAAGCTAACTAAGTCCTCACCTCGTCTATTGGAAGATCCGCAGCCCCACAGAGGGTGGTGCGCGTTAGCGTCCGCCGAGACGATAAGCTCAAGCCTGTTGTTCTCGCAGTGTGTGATGAGGTTCGCCAGCTCAACCGTCGGCACGTCCGCGTCGCCCGGCAGATAGGCAGACGCGATGATGACCTCTGGGATGCTAGGGCAGTTGGTCTGGAGCCTGACCGTAGTCAAGTCTCTGGAACAGAACTCATTCATTAAAACTGCGTTGATTAGTTTAGGTACATAGATGCAAGTGCGTGGATTAGTAACGGTGGTATCGAGGAATATATTACCTCCGATGTTGTTGAGACCGCAGATTCTGCCGTTCCTTATCCACGGCTCCTGGATAAGGGCGACGGTCTTGTTGTTTACCTCCAGCATTCTCCGCAAGGTAGCCGTCGCGGCTTGTTTATGCTGGAGGTTTGTTTGCGTGATGTTAGTGAGGTGAGGAGGAGCGAATGGGACTGCTCACTTCCTCATCCGTTTCCAGCGGGATATCCAGATCCGTCAGCTGCGCGACATCCTGCTCCAGGTCATCGTTTCCGGTGTCCATTGGAGTGGTAGTCAGCGAGCAAGCTGACATCCCATCCTGCCTCTGCATTTCGGCGGAGGAGTGTTGGGTGATCTTCGGTTCGCCAGCCTCGCTCTGCATTGCGGCGGAGCTTGGTCGGCTGGCGACGGATATCGACGCGCCAGCTCCCTGATCTGGTCCGGTGCTCTCACTCTGCTTTTCAGCGGAGGATGCTCCGGGGATCGTGGGTGCCGTCGCAGTCTCAGCAGGGTCTGGCGGCATGTCTTGCAGCTTCCCCGTGCTGCCGAAGAAACGGATGTAGGCGTTGCCAAGCTTGTAGCAAAGCCTACGCCCCCTCGCTAGGATCCCAGGCACTTGGTCGACTGGAATGCCAAGCACCAAGAAGGTTCCAGGTGTTTCCCCTTCATGGTGCTCGACATTGTAAAGCGACCATTTACTGACCTGATACCACTTGTTCTGACCTGTCAAGACGGTCTGGATCGTCTTGATTTCGTCCGTACAATGTGGTAGCAGGACAGCGGACTTCACTCTTCTGGGGATGTCCTTCTGCCGCTTCACAACCAGTCTGGTGCCGGGAATTGGTGACACAAAAGTGGCTATTGTGTCCTTGAGCCACTCCACGTCCTTCTTATCCTCACACTGGAGCTTGAGGACTCCTTCGCTGTGGAAAGGTTTCCCACGGAAGGAGGGCCAGTATGGGACTGCGTTGGAGGCACACGGGGCATCGGCGATGTCCACGATGCTGTTTTCCAGCGTGCCTTTGATGCCTTCCACTTGTTCAGGTGTAAGGTCGGTGAAAGGTTCCGCCATCACTGCGACAAAGAGGTCATTGAGGACCACCGAGTCTGCGAAAGTGACGGCATCCTTCACCGTGCAACCTGAGGTGGAGGCCTTGATGCGTTTGGCCTCCTTGGTAGGAGGCGTCAGCGTGTCATCCGGGCGAGAGCGTTTGGGGGGTTTGTCCTGGTTGTCAGGCGTTGGCCTCCCCTTCTTGCCTCTGCCGCCGCGATATTTTTTGTGCCCCTGACCGGTGTGGGTTGCCTTTTCAGCGCGCTGCTTCGATCCGCCCTGGCTTTCACCGGGGCGGTTCGTCTGCTTCGCGTGTACTGGGGCGACGGGGGCCGTTGCCGTCCCTTCGGCGACCTCCTGCCTTGCGGCGGGTGGTTGCCTCCTTCCCTGACCTGTCTGGGCACGTTGGGCTGCACGTTTATTTGTGCGTTTGTCTCTTTTGCGCACGTCCGAGGGAGTGCGCTTGTGTTTTACGACCTGCCACTCTTGCTCACCAACCCTCGGTGGGTTGGGAGGGGAGGAGGTTGTTGGTAGACTGGGCGCTTCCTGAGAAGCTGCGACCGGCCTGTTGGTTTCGGTTTGGCTACAGGGCGCTTCCGTGGAAGCAGCGACCTGTTTGCGGGTTTTCTTTTTGTAACTCTTATTAGCCATAGTTGTTGATTATGTATTCTTCATTCTCCGAGGCGTCCCACCCTCCTGGGAGCCCGCAGATGGGGATGCTCATTCGAGCACCAGGACCTACCACAGAGAGTATAGGGCCCGGGATCAGTGATGCAGCGAGTCCGCACGGTGCGAAGAAGTCCACGATTGTCGGGTCGAGATTTTGACCCGTACTCGTCGTGGGTTCCGCGCTCCGCCGACTGCGCACCCCATAACCCCGCAACCCTAGCCAGCGACCCTTAAGGGGTGCCTCTGCCGAATACCTCAGGCTGGCTATTTCCTGAGGCTGCCGTTTTGTTGGAATGCCGGTCCGAAGAAGGCGTGTTGTCTCCTTGGGTAACTACAACCCGACCCAATGGTAGACTCAACCTCCCAGGCTTCCATTATCCTCCCGTTCGGCGCTCAACTGCGTACGGCAAAACTACGCAGGTGGGCTCAAGACCACTCCATTACAGAGGGCCGGTCTGACACACCCACAGGTCAGGACCTACCAGGCATTTTTGCTGCTGCTCTGTAGCTGCTGCAAGGTCGCTGGTGCAGCCTCTTCGGACAGAACTCCGGCGGTTGGGAAGGTTCTTAGCCAGCGACGAGCAAAACCCCCCGGAGGGGGAGTGACTCATCGTTGCCCAGGGTGTACCGGCGGTAGGGGATTGCCGTTCCAATTGGACGTATCCGCATGGACTGACCATCCCGCCGCACACGGGGAGGTGACCTACCATACACCCCAAAAACCCCAAAAAATGGCTAATGGACGGACCAGGGTAACGAGATTTTAGGTGTTTGAAAATTTTTTTTGACTATTTATAATTAACTTACCTAAAAAAGCAATCGTGCCCTAGATAGATTAAGTAGTCCTGTTTTGAAGAAAAAATAGTTGGGTCTATTATTTTCATCCTACGGGTAGGTACTTTTTTCCTCTGGACGGTGCAAATTGACGCCTTGAAGAATCACCCTAAACTTGCTCTTTGATATATTGTTTGGGTCCACCTAGATAGTATTTATACAGATTTGCATCAGTCTAAAATGTACGCGCGCTGAGTTATTTCTGTAAAAATTGCTGCTCCCCTCATCCCATTGCTGTACATTGCAAAAACCCTTCATTAAGCCGAGTACAGATGTGCAAGTTGCGGAAAGTTTCAAAAAAGTTGGAAACGTTCTCGGAAATTTCTTGAGAATTTCATAGATATACTAGCTTTTGCCCGCGACTTTGTTCGCGTAGAACTCGTTCATTTCAGGCGCTTACCTAGTTATGGCTCTTCCATACAAACTTTCAGGCCCATAAGGGATGATTTCCTGGATGAAAAGTATTCTATGTCCTTTTCTGGGACCTGGGACTCAAACTGGCGTAACCTATCTATATCGATCCATTTTTCTAATTAACGTCCCAAAAAAACATAAAAACGACAAACATATTGATATGCGCTCCAACAGACAAGATGGTATTTCACGTCTGCTACGTTGAATTTTAAAATCGTTGTTGTTTTCGTAATCAACGACCGGATAAACCAAAGAAACAATACCCATATCAATTTTTGACTTTGTAACCACATTTCCCCCTTTTAGGGGTTGAATTGTCGAAAACCCTGAAACACGTATTTACTTATTTATTGTTAGTAGTACTCCTGTGAAGTTTCGAATAAAATAGTCTAACAAACTTTGGACCCCCATTTAATTTAGGGGATGAATTTTGAAAAACCCCTTCTTAGTGGTTATAAAAACTACCTATTGTGAAAAATTCAGCTCTCTAGGTCCAATCCAACGGTTTGGGCTGGGCGTTGATTTAAGTGAGTCAGTCAGTCAGTCAGTCAGTCAGTCAGGACTTTTACGTTTATATATATATATAGATAAGAAATTTCCATTTTACATTTCGGAAAGTTTCAAACCCCATACAAAAATATAAGAAATTTCAGAAACTACCCACCACGTGGAAAAATTCGCAATTTTGGTAAGTTTCCGACGGCACATCAGTAAAACCGAGTATATACGTTGATAATAAGCACAACACTTCCGCCTGTATTGTTTGCAGTTCTTATCAAATCGAGATCGTAATAAGTGCGTTCTCTAGTGGATTCACATTTACGACCAGTGTCAATTTATATTACGTGTATTTCCCCGTTGACTTCATCAATATAAACCTACAGGGCGACATCGGAGGTATTGTATGTAATAGTAGTTTATCTACACACGTATCATAAATCTTCTAAAATGGCTTCCCGTAGGAAATCACCGGTATTATGACAGACAATGTCTTTATGAAAATTTTCTTATCTGTGGTAGAAAGTTAGGTACAGCAGTAATATAAATATGTTTGGAACGTCATACAAAACCAACAAAAAATATGCCCTTATTCCAGTACAGTCGAGGGCATAAAAATAAATACCTCATACATTTTTGGACTTTATCACAATGGAATAAGGTGAAAATATGCATACATATTGATGCCCTTGACTGTACGATTATCACTGAAAATTCAAATTCAGTCGATGCGAAATGTCAGCTCGATACGTTTTTTTAGTATATATCGCACGACATTTGAGCTAGAATGACATGAGAATCAGAATAGGGACTTCCGCTAACGTCAAGTTTTCCTTCGTTGATTTGAGATTAGACAGCTGATTCAGATGATTACAATTTAGTTTGCATTAGACACCCCTGGAGTTGCAACCGTCCATAAGCTGCGGTAACCGTTTACCATCAGCCGTACGCTTCTTTGCAACCAACGTGGTATAAAACGTCGCGCGATTTTTAAACAAAATTTTCGACCCAATTTTTTTTGTGGATGTAAAATACTTCGCTAATACATTATGAAAATAGCGCGCAATCGAAAATATCCATCTTTTTCCATAATTGAATAATAATAGAAATCCCTATGTCTTAGTCAGTCTTTGTTAATAAATAGTACATTACTTACCAAGGGCAACAAAGAATGTCTCAGATCGCAGGTATTTGAATAAATATGCGATGCGACCTGAGGCTTTCTTTATTACCGCCCGTGGTAAGTACACAACTTTGTCACCCCCTGGTCAGGAAGTGGGATTTTCCGCGCGCGGAAATCACTTTATGGCCAGGTGTGACATAATAGTAGTTTATGCAACTGCTACATAATGAGGGGCATTAAAACACGAGTGTGTTTATGAAACGAGCCGAAGGCGAGTTTCATAATAAGGTCACACGAGTGTTTTAATGCCTAATTATGTACAGTTGCATACATTACTTTATCTACACACATATTATAATTACTCTAAGATGGGTTCAGAAACCGTAGTAAATAAATGCAATAATTGTGTTAATACAACCTTTTTTGCACGGTTGCGGAAATATCGAAATCAGAACTGGCAACCGATACCTGAATGTTATTTTAAAAAGTAAAGAGTCCTTATTCTGATGTGATCATGTCGTTCTAGCTCAAATTTCGTGCGATATATACTAAAAAACATCGAGCTGACATTTCGCATCGACTGAATTTGAATTTTCAGTGATACTAGAATAGGGACATGTCAACTTTGACATTTAAATTTTGACAGTTTTGTTTGACGTAATATTTTAACATCATATATGAGATTAAAATGAAATATTTTATTACTGCTGTAGCCTTAGCCACAGATAAGAAAATTGCCATAAATTCATTGAATGTTGAAATGAGAGTCATTTTCTACGGTTTCCGAACGCATATTAGAGGATTTATGATATGTGTGTAGATAAATATTATTATGGTCCTATAAATATGAACGATTTACAAAGGTATACATGAACAGTATTTTTGTAAATCTTTCGTAATCGTAAGTTGCTATACCCTCACAGGATTTATGTTTAGAGTATATTTATATTTTTAAATAAAATCAGAATCTACACTCTTAAATTTTGGCTACGGAACCCTAAAAATTGACCCCTATTTCCCTTTCTTTTGTTTCCACTTTGTGACGATATGTATGAAAAAAAACCGTCACTAAATGGAATAAAAAATGTAAATATTTTTTCCATAAAAGTAAGGATCAAATGGCCAAGTCAAATTGTGGTAGGCCAAGTTCGAAGATCTCGAGAAGAAGATTATTTTTAATTCGTACCTGAGATTAGTACTTTTAGTAGATGAATCTCATATTTAGTAATAAAAAGATTTGTGGAATGTTTACACAAATGTACTCTATGCTGTCTGAGTCGAAGTGTACTCGTATAAATGTAACGACGCGAGCCACTCTACGAGTAGTGGCTTGGCTTGAGCAGCGGGCGCCGCACCGAACGCTCCCGCATGCGTGCTGCTGGAAATATCGGGGGACATCATACATCTCTGCCTATACTGGAGTAATTAGAAACAAAATGGGTCAGAAAAAAGAAAAGGAAGTGGAAAAGTAAGTGTGATAAATAACGTGCTAAGTAATAATTTGTTGTCTGCAATGCGACTGAATTAGGTAACTTATGAACTTATAGATTTATATATTATTTGAATTTCATCAATCATAGCAATCATTTTAAAATAACTATACAGTGCGGAAACCTAATACGAGCCAAATATTAAAATGGTAGTTAGTAGATAAACATAAATATATATAAATATATTAGATACATATAAAGGGCTATGTTATTGCAAAATATGTACCTATGTAATTTAATTATAAAAAAACAGTATATGACCTAAGGAATGAACTCCACGAACTTATGTTGAAAATTGCAACTATAAAATTAAACATACAAAATAATTCGTTGTTCCCGCAATGTGACTTGATAAGTGCTTGTCAGGGAAGTAATGCCAAGTCTCTTCCGTTTTTTAAACGTGGACTACTACAAAACTTAAGTTAAATAAAAAATAGACACTTAAATAGATAACAATTTAGTATCATACCAGTTTTCTCTGGGTCGGTGGGTCGATGAAAAACAACGAAACTTTGGATCTTCAGAGCGGAGAACTCATAGTTAATAGCAACTCCCTCCACATTCCTGGTCACCGATAAGATTTTTTCCTGAACTTGCGAACGGGTTCATAATCAGTATAATCACTCGAGCATTATGTACGACAATTACAAGTGGGAGTACACGCAAATTCATTACCAAGTACATATTTTCATGTGTTTCAAGTTTAAATCATTTCAATTATTTCCGAAGCATTATTTTGTTTCCATATGCTACTTTATTGGGTTTTTTAATGCCATAATCACAGATCAGTCTTCAAGGTCATAATTTGGTCATAATTTCGGTCATTGAGGTGAGGGGGTCATTGACTGCTAGGGTGTCCCTTATTTTACGATTTTCAGAAATTCATATCGCATACCCCCTAAAAATAATGATACTACCCCAAAACACTCGAAAAAAATTTTTTAGGACATTCCTGTAATGGGGAACCCGTGCCGACTTGCAACTGAAATTCCCATACAAATTACTATGGAGAAATTTGGTCAGACAGTAATTTGATAATTTTTCAGTGGTTTTCTGTATGCATCGAGATTTATTTGTTAAATAATGTTTATATATGGCAGTGTTATACAAAGTTGTTATAAAAAAAAAAGGAAAAAAAATTTGGTCATTTTCATACATTGTACGGGTTACAGTTACAGGAATGACCTGATATTTATTTTCAGCTTGTTTTGGGATTAAAGAAACCGATTTAAGGGGTATGCAATATTAATTTATGAAAATCGTAAAATAAGGGACACCCTATTGACTGCTGCTGTCAAATCAAAGTTGAAATAAAATCAATAGCGATACCAAAAAGTTTTACACTTTTAAAAATAATAATGAGTAACTCCGCCAAATCCGAGGCTTTCAGTTAATACTTACATGGAATCAGAATACAATGAAATTATCAAAGGGAAAAATTATTGTCTGCCAAGTGTTCAAATAAATGGAATGAAATTCAAAGGATAAAAGTAAATTCCTCTATGCTCATCATCAACACCATCAACACTGTCAGCTACCATCAGCTACTGTGACAAGATTATCAAGCCAAATTCTTGTTGATAAATAAATAATAACATTCAATCAAAGACTACATCCATTCAATAATGATAAAATATCCAAGTACCTAAGTTGTTTAATACAGTGAAATAGCCACGGAATAATAAAGAAATATTCCGTGGAAATAGCCCCGAAACATTGTGTGTGTGTGATATCTTTGTGCAAATCATAGGCGTCAGTTACACGGTCAATATTATCACGCGATACAGTATTGGCCTCTTTCTCACTTTCATGTAAGTGAGAGAGAGGCCAATACTGTATCGCGTGATAATATTGACCGTGTAACTGACGCCATACTTAACAGTTTGTAAATTCATCATTAACCAAAGGATCCTTCTTGGATAGCTATTGTATAGTCTAGGCCCCGAACTAGAAAACGCGTCTCTAAACTGTGCAAGCGGCAAATCACATTTTCATTAAAATTATGTATTCTCATTCTCAGCTATTCGATTCGAACAGTTGAGCTGGATGGCAAATAAAAGTATGGCATGTGATAATTATGGATTACAATGATTATGGAACATGAGATTATTGGAATTGATATTATGGAAAATAAAGATTCTGGCATTTGATCACCATTTGATTAATGCGTATGACATACGAAATTATAACAAACGACATTATGGCAGTTGAACAGTCTATCTATCTATCTATATAAGCCCCTTACCCTGAACCCTTTATTATTATTATTCCTCTTTTTTATTGTTTTTTTTTACTTTATATATATATATATATTTCCTTTTTTCTTTCTGTATGTATGCTTTTTTTTACAAAAATTATATCTTTACATATATATATCTTTTTTTTTACAATATATCCCTGAGTTCAGTGTGCCTCCTGGCAAAGGCCTCCTCTAACGTCTTCAATTGTTGTCTATCATTCGCGACTCTTCTCCAGTTTGGACCAGCGGTCAGTGTGAGTTCATCTTCCCATCTTTTGTATTGTCTTCCCCTGTTCCTTTTGCCGTCTCTAGGATACCAGTGTGTCACCAGCTTGCTCCATTTTTCTTCTCTGCTCCTTAACATGTGTCCAGTCCATCTCCATTTCAGTTGATCTATTTTCAAAAGTACATCTGTTATGCCAGTTTTTGATCTAATCTGTATTTCTGTGTCTATCTCGCCTTTTGATTCCCAACATGCTTCTTTCCATCGCCCTTTGACAGTACTCAAGCATATTTCTATTAGTTTAAGAGCCGGTGACACTGAACCTAGTATGATAAGATTCCCAGATGGCATATATATAATTAGGTGCGTCATTAGTCGGGGAACACGAAACGGCGATGCTGCAATGCGAAAAACCTGGCGAAGCCATTGAAAATTAAAATTGAAAAATGATGAAAAATCCGGTTTCTAGTATGATAAGATTCCCAAGTTTCGTTTGTTCCTCGAAACAGGGGAGGGGTAGGACTATACGATAGTGCAGTGCTGCAAGCCCTCCTGACTGGCCTTGTCAGTGGCAGCAGTATGATAAGCGACCACTTTTCTGAGGTATCTAGTATGATCGGATTCCTGAAAAAAACAGGGCTCATCTGAAAGATCAGCACTTTCTGTGTAAGAAAAACCACTGCTGCATTTTCCAAACAGTGGAGAAGGTGGTTGCTGCAGCGATTTAAGGAGCCGACAACACTGAACCTATTTCGATAGATTCCCAGATCATATATATATAATTAGTCGCGGCATTAATGGGGGTACACGAAATGGCGATGCTGCAAAGCAAATGAGCACGCAAACCTATTAAAAAACAAATTTTAAAAAATAAACGGTTTCTAGTATGATAAGATTCCCAAGTTTCGTTTGTTCCTCGAAATAGGGGAGGGGTAGGACTATACGATAGTGCAGTGCTGCAAGCCCTCCTGACTGGCCTTGTCAGTGGCAGCAGTATGATAAGCGACCACTTTTCTGAGGTATCTAGTATGATCGGATTCCTGAAAAAAACAGGGCTCATCTGAAAGATCAGCACTTTCTGTGTAAGAAAAACCACTGCTGCATTTTCCAAACAGTGGAGAAGGTGGTTGCTGCAGCGATTAAAGGAGCCGACAAGACTGAACCTATTTCGATAGATTCCCAGATAATATACGAACGACCAAAGTGGGGGCCCAGGTTCACGGAGGTCAACCCAACCCGTATAAATATGGTTCCGATATAAAATATAGTGTCATAATCATATTGACTTGTTTACGTGTTTCAGAGAAGCTGAATTGCCTGCGAAGGTTTCGTACTTCCAAATTGTAAGTGTAACATTTTAATTTAACTATCTATTAAGAGCATAAAAACGGGTCCACTAGCGCCACTCGTGAATAATAATTATTATTTAAATTTAATGACAGGTATCTATTTAAAAAAATTTAATGGTATGTACAGTCAAGGTCAATAATGAGGTACTTATACACTTTTTTACGTAATCGAATGCGGTCGCCTACAATTTTTAAGCAAACGCATTCGATTAGGTAAAAAAGTGTATACATATTAATGACCTCGACTGTACTGCATTTTGTATTTAAGTACCTTTTGAATACAACAAACTAGTTTTTGCGTTGCTAAGGGCGCTAAAACAAAGAATGTCTCAGAACGCTGGGGGCCGATTTTTGAGTGTCGAGCGCTCTACTTTTCACTCGAAATCTGTCAAAACATCATAGTTTTTTGACAGAGACACAAAACTCGGCCACCAGGTATTTCATAAATATGCGATCTGAGGCTTTCTTTACTACCGCCCGAGGTAAATACAAAATTTTACGTCACCCTCTGGCGAGGAAGTGGGATTTTCCCGGCGCGGAGCGTGCGGTAATTGCCACTTTATGGCGAAATCCGTCCCAAAATAATATCCCGCTCTAACACGCGTGAGTTTGCAATTAACCATCCTGCTCTCTACGGAAGCTCTGCGCGTAGTTTTCGTAAATATTTAAATACTGTCATTAATATTTGTTAATATTTTAAAAATGCGGCCAAGAATTCATCACACATATAATGAGTAATAAGAGGGCGCAAAGAAAAAAACTAAAAATTGGATAACAATGAAATGGTGCAGGTTTTTAGTCGAAGTAACATGTCTTAAAACGTAAGATTAGAGCTTAATTTGCGACTCTTTCTATCGAGGCAATGTAATAAATCCTGTTTTGCGCCCCAAGGACTTATAACAAGGACTTATAGAATATCTTCAAGTATTACTAAAAGAATAAATCATCTCCTTTTTTGTAGATTTTGAATAATAAAGTAGAAAATTCGAATTGCTATCCCACCTTCGCGCAGAGGATTTGGATTTCGCCTTAATAAGCTATCATCATCATCATCATCATCATCAGCCCACTGCAATCCACTGCTAAACATAGGCCTCCCCCAAGGCGCGCCACAATGCCCGGTTCTTTGCTTACCGCATCCAGTCGCCTCCTAACCGTCGCCCTCTAATATGTCGTCCCGCCACCTGGCCGGCGGACGACCCATACTACGCTTGCCGAGACGCGGTGTCCACTCCAGTTTCTCACTCCTTTCTATCGATTGGCATCAGACAGCGACATATGCTTTATCTTGTCGTATATCGCGCTATCACACTGCCATCATAGACCCCCAGAACACGCTTACACGAGCGGCTGTCAGTTCTGCGACAAATGTGGCCAGCCCGTTGTCACTTCAGTTTGCTAATTTTGAAATCCTCTATGTTAAATATATAATCGTCTGGAGCCAGTGTTATATCTGAGTTGGTATGTCGAGCAGTATCAGTACGGGTCATGGCTTGAGATCACTGCCACGCTAGCCGGCGTGCTGCTGGGTCTGCTGAGCGGCGGCGGCGTCTGCTACAACCTGGTGCAGTTCGGAGAGCTCAGCACCTCGTTCGTGGAGCGGACCTCGCAAACCGATCGCCTCTCCAGCTACCTGCCGCTGACAAGCCTTTTTGGCGGAGGGAGACGATTGTGAGTTGTCACCATCAGGTCCCGTATTATGGTCGCACGATCAAAGAAGAAGAATCTGTCACTTTCGAGTGGTATCAGAGAGTGACAGATGCTTTATCTTGTCGTTTATCACAGTATCGCGCGACCATCATATCGTTCAACCCAAAAATACGTGCTCACGTCTTCCTGCGCTCAAGATAAGACCCAACTTAGTAAGCTGGTGGCAATATGTGTAGTAACTTCGAAACATGAAACGGAAATTGACACATGAATTTCAAAGTGAAATTTGAAGTGCTTTTCAAATGCTGTATTTTCCGTTATGTATATTAATAGTGGAGAGGCCAATTCGTCGAAAGTGCCTTATTTACGATTTTCGTAGGCCTGAAAAGGTTTATACCGACAAGTGGTATCGTTGGAATCAGCATGCTCTACTGATTATCAAAACGCATGTTGTCGCTTCCTAAAGTAGTAGAGTAAGTTTTTATGACGTCATAAGTTTTATGTATGAACACATTTTTTCTTCAAAAACCTATCGAGTGGGGTATCAAACGAAAGGGCTTCATGAGCTGATTCCAAAAATATACCACACTATTAGATTTCGGCCAGTGGTGCCGTAAAAAATAAAGTTCATTTTCAAAACATGTAAAACAGTAAATATCTATATTTATCTATATGTACACAGTGTAAAATTAATGTTAAAAATACATATACATGTATGTTATGATTAATAATGAATGTAAAAGTAAAAGTAAACTGCTTTATTATTATTATATAATATTACAAACTATAATTATATTTATAGTCCTTGTAGCATATTTAATGTAACTCAGTTTGTTGTTTTACATTACAAATAACAGCTCCGAGGTATGGAGGAGCGGCATCTTCCGACACAAGCATTGCTATGCTTACTGGAAGGTGCCAACCTTTGCTATGATACACACAAATGTAAAACCGAATAAACTATTTTGTATTTGTACAGCTTGGCCCGGAAGTGGGATTCTCACCGCGTGAAGCATGTGATAATTGCCACATTATGGCCAGTTGTGACATAAAATATAATATGTTTTTTTTTATCTTTTATTCAACCACAAATATAATGCAACATTCTAATGCAACAAAACACACCAAGTTTGGTCTCTTCCTGACAGAAAACGGTTGAATGATTTTTTTATAGGTATACGCTGAACGACTTACAGTATCATTAAGATCTAAACGCAATGAAAGGAGTTCGGACAAAAATCACTATACGTGAACTGCAGTCAGATCTACAAAATGCTAGTTTTGCTGCTTTAACATAATGAAATAAATGGTAGGCATTCATATTTTCCGAACTCCTTTCATTGCGTATAGATATTAAGGATACAGTGAGTCGTTCAGCATAAATTAAAAAAAATATATATTCAAGCATCTCCTGTTAGGAAGAGCCCAAACACATTTTATACGACACCAGTATATTTTTGGAATCAGCTCATGAAGCCCTTTCGTTTGATACCCCACTCGATAGGTTTTTGAAGATTTTTTATTTTTCATACATAAAACTTATGACGTCATAAAAACTCACTCCACTACTTTTCAGTCCTACGGAAATTGCGTTTTGCCTCTCTACTATAACGAGTTAATTGAGGAACTCAGTGGCACCAGAGTTGTGTATTATTTAGGGGGGTGGGGTGGGGGGGCTAAATATAAATAAAATAACATCAGCTACGACATGGTTCAACGCGGTCTCTCTTTTTTTTATAGAACCTGACTGGCTGTATAAGGGCGGGCCCAATAAAGCAATAGGAGTGCGCGGTTGCGGCTATAGGGGAATTCTTCGACACGACTACGCGGGCGGTTTAAATACTGGAATACTCTAAGAGTTTGTGCTCCAGCGAAATTGGTTGAGCGGCTGCAACCTAATCTTAGGTGTCAGTGGAATCGAGCGGAGAATCGAGGGAGTTTTGTGATTTGTCGCTGGTTCACTAAACCTAGCCTAGGTGAGAAGAGTCCAGCAAGAAACTCAGCATCGCATGTTCCATTGGCATCTGTTACATGGTGATTATTATCACGCGATACAGTCATATCACATTACGTATTCACCGTGTATTCATGAATATTTTAGCAAAGTCCATAGAAATTTGGATACCACGATAATATTGACACCGCGGTATTGTGAGTATAATAACTGTGTAACTGATGCCATTGATGTGTAGTTATTTAGGATATTTGGGTTCAAGATAAAAACTAGCATAAGTAGAATGTAAGTTACCTCTACTACCGGATGGACCCTGTGTCTGAAATATTGAAGTGAGAAAGCCTGCCGCCACAGAATGAGTAATTAGCCTCACTTATAACTTATTTATTATGCTTTTGCATATATATATGACATATATATATCTATATGAATGTATATGCTTTATGCTTTTTTTTAGGGTAAATGCGTCGTATGAGGAAAATATGCAGGCTCTAATTGAAGACGCACGAGCCATGTGCATCGGAGTATACTTAAGTATAGCCATCTCGATGGTATTCTGTATACTGTCCGTGGCTTTCATAAACTGGAGTGCATTAAGACAGGTTAGTAGTAGGTGGTGATAATACAAATGCGTTTATTGTTCTCTTTAAATTACAAATTATAATGAAAGCTCGAATCATACAGCTTACATAAAGATCATACAGCTTAGAACGTTTTCGACGTGGTGGGAGCTTCCGTACAATTTTCTCAAACATGCAATGAAAGGTCGTCATTACGTGCGTTATAACAGGCTTCAAAGTATCACGTTTCGGGCGGAAAAACTCGAGAGAGCTGTAAAGGAATTTCACACTCAATTTAAGGCCTAGAAGCAATTTTTAATTTATTTTAATGTAAACATGGCATCTATGTTCATGAACCGGGCTGCAACCGCGAAAGCACTAATCGTATTTTTTCGCTCTAATCGCTAAAATTAGGTATCTTTTTCATTGGAGCGATAGACAGAGAAACTACGATAGTGCTTTTGTGGTAGCGTTCAGGCTAAACAGTTATATATTTTTTATTTTTTCTAGTGGCTGAATAGTTATTATTTGTCTTCGGTTACCGCGATACTTATTCAATTTGTTTTCTGAGAGGTGTATTTTTTTATTTCATTGGCTTCATTGCATATGTTTGAGAAAAGCACTATACATGCCTGGTCGTGAAAAGGGCTTGCTGGCTTCGTATCACTATCCGGCCTCCCTACGGTCGGCCGTCTATACTAAGTACTACTCACCCGTCAAGCCCTTCTTTCCCGGCGTCTGCAGTAATGTACAAAATTTACACGACTGCCCATAAAAGGAGTGTAATGTTTTCAGGGTTCATGTACTCGTATGTATGTAGGTATGTATGTATGGGAGATTTTTGTTCGTCCAGAACTTTTCAACGCCTTAACCGATTTAGATATGTGAGATATCGTCAGAATACTTACGTCATCCCAAGTAACACATGCTTGCGACGTTGCAATAAAATAATATGGCGGACTATGTACTCCATTTTGTGTGTTCTGCAGAATTTTTTGGGTTGTTCTTTGCAAGTGAGATATTAAAATGAAGGATATATAGTATAGTTTTCAGATTTTTCACTGTATCTGTAGTACCAGACGATATAACTTGCCAATTTCATAGTTCTAGGTCAACGGGAAGTACCTAACTTCCCGTTGACCTAATCTTAGCTTAGAAGCTGTCAATCACCAAAAAAATCCTACTTAATATAATGAATGCGGAATTAAGGATTTTTGGATATTTGTTAAATCACGCAAAAACGGCTGAACAGATTATGATGAAACTTGATATACATAGTTTTTAGCCTGGATTATCATCATATAGGATACTTTTTATCCCTTAAATAATGCCTCAAATTGATACATTATGGTGACTTGCTGACCATCGAGCAGGCCTACTTACGGTACGGTACTAACTATTAAACTACGGTAGGCAGATATCAAGTAATTTCGTCCTTTAATCCAACAAGTAGGTTAACTAGCTAGGTAGGTAATCTGAAAACTATTCTTTAGTAATTTATTCATAAAGTACTTATTTAAAATATACGTAATCTTTAATCATCGAGGTTAAGCAACATCAGGCAGGTTTATATCACCTATACTTTGTTTGGAACCCTCGGTGGGCGAGTCCTACTCGCACTTGTCCGGTTTTTTTATATATTAAACATTATTTAATTTTTTCAATTTATAGTTTGAAATCACTAAAAGTTTTTGTGACAAATTTTCTGCCGGTGAGTGTATATACCTATGTAAGTATAAGTAAACGTACTAATAAACGCTCAAATAATAATATAACTGAAGTGTCTTTTGCTATCATCATCATCTGCTGTAGGTAGGTATTACTATTATAAGTAGCTAATAAAGATAAAGAATGGAGGATATCATACGCCGACTGTTTTGAGATTAAGTTGTACTAAAACCTCGAAATCACTTATAGACAACCTTGTCTACATAGTACTTTATAGGCGGCAAAATTAATTCTTAGTAGATTTTGTGACTTGTTTTTCATTCGTGGTTCCACTATCTTTTTTTATACGATATTTTATCGACGGCGGTAAACAAGCGTACGGTCCATCTGATGGTAAGTCAACACCACAGCCTATAGACGCCCGCAACTCGAAAGGAATCACGTGCGCATTGCCGACCCTTTAAAAATTTGAGGATTCACTGTGTTGACAGCAGACATTAGGTCCCTCGCTCTCAATACAGTGCATCCTCGGGAGTTCTGACAACTTTGCTCGCCTCCAGGAACATAACCTATATAATATAGATATATATTATAATGTTATTATGGCTGTGGTCTTCTGCAAGGGGGAGGTAGGTACTTGCCCAGTTGGGCTGCTCCAAATTCGACCACGATGACATTTTGCTGTGCCCTACCTCTTATAAAAATGAAATGAAATCCTCGGGGAAATGTAGGTATTTCACATGGATATGTAGAAGGCTTCACAATTTTTTAGGGTTCCGAACCTCAAGAGGAAAAACGGAACCCTTATAAGATCACTTTGTTGTCCGTCTGTCTGTCAAGACACTTTTTCTCGCGAACGCGTGAAGGAACGAGTTGAAATGAAAACCGTATACTCAAATTTGCGGACGCTTGAAGCTGTGAAAAAATCAAACTTCTAAGTAAACGTAAAAAAAATATACGACCGTTTATGCCGTAAAAATAGTAGATTGTATTACTAGGGAGCAAAATGGTATATTGCGGCGAGGGTGACTGATAGTGAGGGATTCAAACAACGTCACCCGAGGTGTCAATAATTTTGCTACCGCGTAATACACTCTGCTTTTCACTCCTTTTATGAGAAAAATTAATAAAACACAGTCATTTCTGTAAATGTTTAATAAAGAAATAACAAGAAGACAAAATAACTAAAAATTAATGGTTACATTTGTACACTTTAGTAATTTTCAATAGATGCCTCGAGCGCCATGTGTCCCGAAAATCAACGCCACCTGCAAGAAGCAATGTTTTACCTTACGAACAAGTTTTAATATAAGTAGCTATGTATATAATGTATACAAATGGATAGCTTTGTCATACGGACAGACATGCGAAACTATAAAGGTTCATAGTTTGACTACGGCACCTACTTATTGAATTAAACTTGCGCGATTTATTCGCCAGGATGTCGTGACCTCGTGACATACATGTACGAAGCATCAGGTGTCTACTCACTAAAAGACTAATAGGTAAACTAATAACTAATAGCTAGGTCAATCAGGAGGAGGTAAACTAATAGGAGCTAAACGCAATAAAATCCCTTTCACTAATAATGTTTGACTACAGAACCCCCAAAAAGAGTACCTAAACCATTATATTGTATATATATCTACCTAAATCGATCAATTGGTATTTAATTTACTTACTTTTACGGCGACAAAGCTGTGATCAGGCCTCGTTTAAAAAAGTATTCACATGTTCTGCAGATAAGACTCTTGATTTCCATCATTCAGACTTTTCAGAAAGGAAAGTATGCTAAAAAATACTGTTTTAAGACGATGCTAAAAACGATTTTGCTCCTTTGCTATTCTTCCAGGCGCAGAAGTTTTCATATGCCTTCACATATTTTCCTTTGGACTTTGCTGGTTACTAATTGCGTTGTTATGAGTTTCTATTCTATTGTCACGGATTGCGGTGTTAATATTTCGTTTTCACTAGAAGAACTAGCTAGATGAATTCATCACGAAAACAGTGAACAATCAAAGTTAGTCCGTGAAAAGATACATTGTAATGTTTTTTTTTTAATTGAAAAAAGTACGCGTATTGGCGCGTTTTTTACTCTATGGCAATTTTTTATGCATCGTAATTAATGTAAAATATAACATCAAATATTAATGAACTACATTTAGTTTATTTAAAGAAATGTCAACAAAACATATTTTAATGTTATTAAGCATACCTAACCTATTATATGAAGAAAAAGCGCGGTATTTGGGCATGAAACCGTCTCCTTGAACACGCTACTGGAATTACGTGCTGTTTCTGTCCTCGCTCTAGCCATCGAGCTACGGGCCTAGCGCGAACGTTTTCCCTCTCTGTCGCACTTAAGTACAAACTTGCCAATGCGACAGAGAGGAAACTACCTATTAACGGGGTACAAAACACATTTTTTCGAATAGAAGGAGTGAAAACGTACATTTCCACATTTGGTAAATTTATAGGGTACTTCCCGTTGACCTAGAACTATGAAATTTGGCAAGTAATAATGGTCTGGTACTACAGATGCAGTGAAAAATCTGAAAACTATACATTTGTTATGAAATAACAAAAAAAAATTACATTATGTCACACCTAGCCATAAAGTGGCCATTATCGCACGCTCCGCGCGCGAAAAAACCCACTTCCTGGCCAGGGGGTGACATAAAATTTTGTACTTACCACGGGCGATAATAAAGAAAGCCTCAGATCGCATATTTATCGCCCATGCCTTCGGCTCGGGCGTAAAATACCTGCGATCTGAGACATTCTTTGTTTTATCGCCCTTGGTAAGTAATGTACTATAGTATAATGAATGCGGAAGTAAGGATTTTTGGATATTTGTTAAATCACGCAAAAACGGCTGAACTGATTATGATGAAACTTTATATACATAGGATACTTTTTATCCCTTAAATAATAGAGTTTTTATTTTTACGATCCTAGTTAGAAATTGAGTTGTTTCGCTTCTACTTGATCATGATGAGCTATTATTTTGATTTAGTTCGAAGTTCGAAAATATCTGTGACTCTATGGTGACTTGCTGACCATCGAGCAGGCCTACTTACTAACTACTAACTACCTACTAACTACGGTAGGCAGATATCAAGTAATTTCGTCCTTTAATACAACAAGTTGTTAGGAACCCTCGGTGGGCGAGTCCTACTCGCACTTCTCCGGTTTTTTATTTAAATATTATTATTATCTTAGACTTTTTTTTAATTTTGGTATGTATGTAAAAGTGCCCATGTGTCTCGTTTCTTCTGCGCGGAAGTCATAAACAATTCTAAGTCTTTTTGTATGGCCCTGTGGTCGACTGGTAGAGAATGCCATAAATTAATTCCTCCTAATAACGACGTATTTGTCCTAGAGCAAGTACTATCGACGTCAAGGCTAACTGACCATAAGTAGGCCTTATCTCGTTGCAATATGGCTCACGGACGGTCAGTAAGGTAACTGTGTCTTCGATAGTATTTCGAAAGATCAAATTTTCAAAAATGCAAATTTTTTCATCAAAAATTACTGGGTTTTCTAACTACGATCATTTATAATTTCAATTATGTTTCTAATAAATACGTATGACTATTTATATCTTATCGTTATCAATTTTTAAGCACGCAAACCAGCTTCTATAATGTAAACGTTAATAAATATGAATTTGAATGTAAATTTATGATTAACAGTCTTCTCGTAGATTTTATTTTAACGCTGGTGAGGTCGTCAGTCAAGCAAAGGTTCTTAGAAATCACTACACATACGTACCTTGAATTGCGGAATAGGTAGGTACTATTTAGGGTTGCGTACCCGAAGGCTCCAAACGGAACCCTATTGCCGTCACTCACGCTAGTCACGCGTCCGTCCGATCGTCGGTAGTCTTTCACAATTTTTTTCCGAAGAATTTTTCTCTTTCCATGAACTTGAAACCACGACCTATGAACTTGAAAAATTTAAGATTTTTTTCATTGAAATTTCTTTATTTTGCTTTTTAAAACAAACTTAGATTTTCGGTTGGTGCCGTCGTATTCCGATTGAGATCCGAGTGTTCCCGAAAGAAAATCATTTTGCAATACATCTGTAGATACATACCTACAATCTACATACACTATCAACTTCTGTAAAGATTAGATTTTAATACCTGTATACTGTAAGTCCCCGTGTACTACGAGTAACAAATTCAAATCGATTTTCGAATTCTAACGAAATTAACGAAGATTCCAAACTCAAAATCACAAAAATCAATCTGGGACCTATGAAGCTATAAATAAGCAGTTGTACAATGGACCCTGTTGTGACCGATTTAATATTTTCTAGATAACAACAATAAGAAAGAAGTTTCTTATAGCTGTATTGGGTCAGGATATGGAATGGTTCGACACAGATACCCAATTCAATCTTGCTTCGAAAATGTCAGAGTGAGTAACATTTTTATCTTAATCATTATTTTTTACGATTTCACAACAATGCGAAAGACATACAGAGCTTGGGCAATACGGAAATATGTATAACAAAATGCAATATGTAGAGTCGTCATATGTATACCTATAAGATTATTGATGTCTTTACCGTTCACGGGACAATGGTATCCCGCCTTTTCGGGAGGCGTGCGCGGGACCGAAGTGCCAACGCGTACCACATGGCTAAAGCCGGTGATTCACTAGGGGACAAATGTCCCACGACATATGTCGGCGACAAGTCAAGCGAAGCCGGCTGATTTCGCCTGACATATCTGGCGACTTATGTTCGTAGCGACGTCAGGCGAAGTCGTGCGACTTCGCGAAACTTCGCCTGACATATCTGGCGACATCGCGCGACTTATTTCCGTAGCGAGCTCATGTCGCGCGATGTTGCCTGACACATCGAGTGAAGTCCGGCAACGTCGCGCCACTTCACCCGACGTCGCTTGCGACACGTGTCGAAGGACATTTGTCCCCTAGTGAATCCCTGGCTTAACACGTAGAGGTCCCGTAGGAGCTCTTGACACTTTAATGAAATGCAAGGGATACTGTCCCTGCCCGCGTCATGGGACGCATACAGATACAGCACCCGCCAGGGTGTACAGGGACTATCGCTGGTTAATGGAGTTTAAATAAATGAAGCAATGTTGCTACACCCTTCCTGGGTCCATTGTATCTTACATGGTTGATGGTTGCAATAAATGATCTGATTATCTGTAAATTAACTGGGTTATTGGGTGAAAAGTTGAAAATGATGAGTAGGGTCGCAGCTCCCTAACTGCCTGCCACGGGGGTGACGGCGGACGATGGGGTCGTCACATGCTTACGCCTATATTATTGATTATTATTATCTACCTAGGTTAGGTAATGTGGACATTGGATTGTAATGTGATGATATGATGATAGATAGATGAAATTTATCATCAGACCAGACTTTGGTAGGTACCATTATAGGAAGTACTTAGATATTGCATCATCATCTGGCTTACACAAGTGTACCAAAATTATTTGGTACACTCGTAGCGGGTTCCTTTTGAAAATTCAATACAAAAGTAAAAAAAACATGCGTAAAGTGATAATTTATGGGCTAATTAAGTGTTAATTTTTGATTGCGCAACATTAATGTTAGGAAATTTATGTTGCGAGTATATAACTATTTGCTTTCAGAGACATGATGAAGTTAAAAGAGGGCATGGGCGAGAAGCTGGCGGTGGTGTCCAACTTGCTGGGCACCGCCATCATCAGCATCGGCCAATCCTTCCCTCTTGGCTGGGAACTTACTCTGGCATGCCTGACAGTGCTACCGTTTTCCTTAGCAGCATCCATTAAATTATCAAATGTAAATATTATTTATTAAATACAGTTCCAAAACTTTTTACCTTAAAGAGCATTCAGTTCCGATAGTTCAGTTGGTTGAGAGCCGCTGGTATGTTTTGGAATTTGTTTCCTAAACCCGTTTGTATCGTATCACTCCAAAACTAGTTTTTCTCAATTTCAGTACCAATCCAAATCTTCTGTACGGGAGATGATGTCTTACAGCAAAGCCGGAAAGCATGCAGAAGAAATTTTTAAATCCTTTAAGACGATTGTGGCATTTGCTGGCGAACACAAAGAGATTGAAAGGTTACTGATAATTAATTTATATATTATTTACTACAATCGAGAAACGTTTGGTTGATTTAACTGTTGACGAAGAGCTGGCGACTTGCTCGTAAACGAATCAGCATTGCGATACAGCGAGGAAATGCCGTCAGCTGTTTTAAGCCGGGGATACACTAGGGGACAAATGTCCTGCGAAACGTGTCGCCAGCGACGTCGGGCGAAGTAGCACGACGTTGACGGACTTCACTCGACATGTCAGGCGACATCGCGCGACACGTGTCGCCAGCGACGTCGGGTGAAGTAGCGCGACGTTGCCGGACTTCGCTCGACATGTCTGGCAACATTGCGCGACATGACGTCGCTACGGACATAAGTCGCGCGATGTCGCCAGATATATCAGGCGAAATCGGCCAGCTTCGCTTGACATGTCGCCGACACATGTCGTGGGACATTTGTCTCCTAGTGTATCCCTGGCTTTAGATATATGTTAGTTTTTCTTGTAAATAAACTAAGTATTTATCTTACATATTTACTCAATCAGTCATTGTTCTGGTTAATTAAGCATAATGTTCATATCAATGAATAGTAATGTAGGTAAATATCTATCTGTGAATGTAATGATAAGTGCCTACATTAGACTAGGGCCATTTTCGAAGAAGTAGAATGCAAGAATCAAATCATGTAACAGTTGGGGTGACAACGTTATCAGAGGCTTTTGACCCTGCAAAATACGGATCTGCCTGTCGCCATCCCGAAATTTTAGCCGGGAGCACAGAATAGTATGACATACAGAACGGACACGAACCCCCCCCGCACCGAGGCCAGTTACCTCGTCCCTGAGAGACCCGCCTGGTGACGATCTGGTGCCGTCACGCCTCGCGATTCGTCCGCGCCACGCGCTACGCACCCGCGCAAATAATTGGTTTGTCTACATTGGTTAATCTCGTGTCTAATAAAAGTAATCTCATCAATTTGAAAAGTATAAATTTTGTTTGCGCTATTTAAGATGATGATAATAACTATTCTTATCAATGGTATGACTTTCATGATTGTTCCATATACCTATACCTGAAAGATCCAAACGGAACCCTATTGCTATCACTCACGCGTCCGTCCGTCCGTCGTCTGTGACACTGGTTTTACAGCCAAACGGTCTTCTTACACTCGATTTTATATCCATGTCTCGTGTAAAATGGTGCGTTTTATGCACTTGTTGTACAATCTACTATTGTATTGTATTGTATTGAATTTGATAGGTATGGGAAACTGCTGGAGCCGGCGGAGCGGTACGGGCGCAGGCGCGGGCTGTACACGGGTCTGGGCACCGGCTTCAACTGGGTGCTCACCTACTCGCTCAACGCCATCGGCCTCTCCTACGGCACCCGCCTCGTGCTCCAGGGTATGGCCAACACAGACCCTGGCGCGAGCCGGTACGTCGTGGGCGAAGTTTTTTCGGTAACTACCTACTCCTGGGCTCAGCCGGCTCAGAATCACTTCGTCCTAATTTCTATTTTGCCATATTGCTATGCAAGAACTTTCATTACATTGCTGGCTGCGGGCTACCGAGGTAACACGAGAACGGTCAAACACACACATGTAATGAAAATGTAATGAAAATCGCATGCAAGTTCTTGCACATCATCATCCTCCTAGCGTTATCCCACTACAGTTGCATCCTGAAGGATGCCTGGGGTCCGCTACCTAATCCCAACATTTGGTGTAGGCACTAGTTTTTACGGAAGCGACTGCCATCTGACCTTCCAACCCCGAGGGGAAACTAGACCTTATTGGGATTAGGTTTTGTCAAGTGAGTGGGCAATGTTACTGTTAGAAGTTCTCAAACCGCCCGAAGGCCTCCAACTTGGCTTAACAACTGCTGTCATAGACAGCAACCGGGATCAACGGCTTAACGTGCATTCCAAAGCACGGGAGTGCTCAGTTTGTAACCACTCAAAGCGGTCACCCATCCAAGTCCTGACCGCTGCCCACGTTGCTTAACCTTAGATACCGCAAGCGGTACCCGGCGCCGCTGGGCCACGAGAAGATCTTGCACAATGTAGGTAAATGGGCCTTCACTTTATTGACATTAACTTCCTACTTTGTCCGCATTCATACCGTCAACTGTAGGGGCAAGTGTTGTACCTGTGGATGATTGTACCTTCGGACACTGCCGGTATTAGAAAAACAATTGACCATAGACAAATATCATGGACTTAATCGAAAAGTATTTTTCTAATATGGCAACACTAGCTAGACGCCATTTTTAAAAATGGACGGAATAGTGTCTCTTACAGCCGTCAAAAGTTTTTTTGCGAAAAAGTAAATTTTCACCCATATTCTTACATGTTTTTTTTTGTAAATTCGGTGAATAATACGGTTACCTTTGTAATAAAATATTAAATTTCAAGGTTTGAGCATTGTTTCTTCAAGTTTTCATTTGCCGCCGGTAGTTTAAAAAATGACCAGTATTGTTTTAAAATTTAACGTGTCAATTTGTACCTGTGGACAACTCTATTAATGTACCTTTGGACTGTCCATAGGTCCAACATTATTGTGATGTACCTGTGGACGACTCAGTATTTTTAAATGTTTTATTTTATTTCAGTGCCTCGTAGTATAAAAAAGTACTTATATGAATATGATATATTAACAGACAAAGTAGACGTAAAACTAAGTTCTAGTAAGGATAAACAGACTTCTGATGTAAAAAATATGTATTTTAGAGGACAATATGTTATGGTATGCTAAGTGTGTTGTATGCAAAAAATATACTGGGAAACCTTTACTAACATGTGGCATATGCGAGGGAAAATATTATTCAAAATGCGTTTTAAAGATTCATCAAGATAAACATATTGATTCCGATGACGAATCAAACTTTATTTGTAAAAAATATTTCGTGTTAGACTATGATTTCGTTGACTTTTCCGATCGTAGAGACTCTCAAACTCCGATGATTCTGCTGAAGATTGTACAGAGAGTATTGTAATTCTAAGAGACAGAAAGTCTTTTAGGAGATGCTTAAAGTGTTGTTGGCTATTTATTGATTGTTGTCATCTTGTTAATCATGTGTTTCTAGAAGAAATACCCTGTTAAAATTATGTTGCTAATTTATGTCCTTAGGTACAATGCCGTCCACAGGTAGATTTTCAAAGTCCATAGGTACAAACAGTAGTTGTACCTATGGACAAAATGAATATTTTTAAAAATATTGTTATACCTCTTATTCCGAGATAGCTGGGATAATCAAACTCTGTGATGGTTAAAGACTGGTTAATTGTTTTTAATAAAAAATAAAGAGTTTCTAGAAAATGTCCACAGTTTTTTATTACTCATCAAAAATAATTCTAAATCTGGAAAGTGTCCACAGGTTGAGCACTTGCCCCTACTAACTCTTGACTTCTACGACTCTAATAAGCAGTCATCGGAATTCTCGTAGCATTTTTGAGCTGTTATGTCATAGGGACTTCTCGTTTATCGACTTCCGATTATACATATGTATATCGATAAATACAGAATACAATATGTAAAATAATTATGATCTTACGAGTAGAAGTAAACAACATGAAAGAACAGATTTGAAAATTTTGTATTTTAATATTTTCTTATATAATTAAATTGAATTATAAATCGAACTTGGTATTATGCGAGGTGGCGTTGTGGACAACCTTGGGCTTATGGCCTTATTGGAGGTTGGAGTCTGAGGCTCAGCCCTTATTTTTAGAAAATAAAATGTCATATGAAACTGCTGGACTCAGCATAGTATTTTGGTATATAATTTTACTGTTTGTCTCTTCTGATAAAAATAGATCATAAGACATAGGTATAAAACTTAGGTAATAATAATAATAACAAAAAATGGTAATAAGAATAATACGCCCTAAAGCCTATTATTAATGAACAAGGGTATGAAAATATAGATACCTATGTATGACAAAGACACGTAATTGGATTCAGATTTTTATCATTTTTTGATTCCTTACGACATCATCAATGCGCTGGTTTCTTTCTTTTGGGTTCGTCTTTAGGTCACTGTATATACGTATACTTATGTACAGTGATCGTCGTGTTGGTTGCCAAACCCCGGGTATCAAGTAATATGGACACGCCACCAGACACCCGATACTGATAAAAATGAAAACCGTGTGTTAAACCAATTCAGAAGAATTTTTATTCCACAGTTAAAATATTTATTTTAATCACTGACCCATAATAGCAATGGATAGTTTGTACTAAGACATTCAACTTTGACCTTTTTCTCACAACACAAACCCGGAATCCTGCGGCATATATATCCATACTAGCCATAATGATTGAGGTCATTCACCCCGATTGGCAACCAAATCGCCGATCACAGATACTTTCTTGCTTGTTGGTGACATTTCTTACTTGTTACAGATAATGTTCGGCATGTACATGGCGACTCAGTCCATAACATTTATCGTGCCTCACATGGAATCATTTTCAGCAGCACGTGCCGCTGCTGCAAGTTTGTTCAGCATTTTAAACCAAAAGCCAAAAATAGATAGCTTGAACGTCAAAGGCCAAAAACCCGGTAAATTTACTGGTAAAATATCCCTCGAAAACGTTACATTTAATTATCCATCAAGACCCGAAATCAAAGTGAGTATTACTGACGTTATATTTTAGTGTAAGTAGATAAATGGTGTGTATAAGAGAGAAGAAAAAATATTTTTGTACGCAGGCGTATAGAGCAGTTATAGATTTATGGATTATGGATTTTTGTAACTCCCGAGGGAGTTATTAAGAGTTTGCGTGTGATCTAATTGGTTTAAAAAAATCTAGCTGGCCGCGCGGCACAATAATATTGCTCTGTGATTGGTTGAAAAAAATATAGTGAGCCGCGCGCCGCAAGAATACTGCTCTGTGATTGGTTGAAATATTGAAGTTGCGCGCTCCGCGCTCCTCTCGTAGTGATACTGGAGGTGATGTTGTCAACTTGTCACAGTTGTCAAGTTTGTAAATTTTTGATTCGTGTGATTGTGTGAAACATAGATTTTTCTGCCTTTTGTAGTTATTTATTTCGATCAAATGTGATGAAATACATTGTGTGTTTCACTAATGGTAAGGGTTATTATTATTACAAACTCTAGTCAATAAAAGCTATGACTTCTATGACTTTCGTTAGTAATAACCTGCTTACCTCCCTAAATGCACAATGTACTATTCTATAAAATCCACCGCCAAGTAGGTTTTAAAAGTCTAAACATGGACACTTTTGCACCTGGAACGGCAAGCGGCAGGTTTTTTTGAGTATTTTTTGTGCATTAGTCTAATTATTGTAATTCTACTAATTATCTAATCTATCTGATATTCTAAATTTATTAATTTGGTTACCCACTGTACAGGCGTAGCTAGGGTTGCCAACTTATGTGCTCCGATTTGCGGTACATTTATTGTAGAATTGCGGGACTTGGCTAAAAAATGCGGGACTCGCGCACTCTTTCAATATTGTTAACGTATAATTGTGATGTAGGATACATTATTTATTCTTACGAGATATACATTCTTAGTGGATGATTTCCGAGCTAGAATTATCCTATTACGAGTACGGTCCTCCGGGAGCGGGATACAAATTACTTATTTTCATTTATCGAAGTCGTGCACTCTTTCCTGAAATGAAACAAAATGTTCGCTCCAGTTCTTATAATTCTGCCGAGGCCTGAAAACGGGACAATTGGCGTCCCGCACGCATCCTTTGCGGGACGTATCGTCTAGGGTGCTGGAAACGGGACGTCCCGCCTGAGGCGGGACGGTTGGCAACCCTAGGCGTAGCCTAGTGCGGAGACCTCTGGTATATTCAGTCAATGCAATTTTGAAATAAATGTTTTTTTATCTTATCAGTTAAAAAACAAATAATAAACGATTATCTTCTATTAAATATATAAAAAGTTAATCACGATGTAAACAGGGACTTGATGACGATGAGTTCATGTTATCCCTCATTTGCGACATAGGGCTCGCAGAATAGTTCTTTGTCTTTCTTGTCACGGTGTTGCCAGCTTCTTCCAGCTCTTCCCAGGGATTAATAAATTTTACAGAAATTGTTATTTCACTTGCAGGTTTTAAAAGGATTTTCTCTTCATATAAATCCTGGGGAAAACGTGGCTTTGGTCGGGTCATCTGGATGCGGTAAATCAACAATACTTCAACTTTTGCAGAGATTGTATGACCCTGCTTCTGGCGTGGTTAGGATTGATGGCTACGACGTAAAATCCTTAAATGTCGGATTTTTGAGGTCTTCATTAGGTCAGTATGTATTATTAAAGTCAGCATTCTAATAACCTGGCCCTGTTTAATAAAGATTACAATCCAACAGTTTTGTTGAAAAGTGACATATTTGTTAACTTTTGCTACATACATGTGCTGTTTAATAAATCTGACAAATTTGTTGAAACTAACAAGTTAATTACTTACAAGTTTTGTAATTTTAATGCTGTTTAATAAAGGTTTACATATGTAGAAGGGCCATTTTACGGAAAGTTGTACACTCGACTTTTTTTTTAAATTTGGATAAAATCGGGTTTTTTCTACTCAGAATCGAAAGCACTTTCGAACCTAATAGGAGAAAAAAAGTGTCCCAAATTTTTCATACAATTTTCAGTTTTTCCATTCCGTTACCACCATACAAGATTACAAACTTAGTATGAAAACGGTAACGGAAAGGAATAAAAAAAAATTGGGACACTTTTTTTCCCCTATATCATTCGAAAGTGCTTTCGATTCTGAGTAGAAAAAACCCAATTTTATCCAAATTAAAAAAAAAAGTCGAGTGTACAACTTTCCGTAAAATGGCCCAGAAAACGCCTGTAGAATTCAATGACATTATTGTATTTACAAATAAGTAGTTGTAAGTTACAATTTACATAAAATGTAAGTTATTGATGCAAATTGACGAGGGCGATTTTTTTTACTGCTGGGCTTAAAAATCTTAGTTTCGCTGAGTAATATCTTATCTCATATTGAAATATAATAAACGGATCACTCGCATCTTTTTCGACGAATCTTTTCTTTTCCGTTTGTTATATTTCAATATGTCTGAGACTCGCGGAAGTTTTCTATTTAAAATATCTTAATATCTCGTTGGTTTAAGTTTAGTGCATTACCATCAAATTCATGGAGCATAACAACAAAATTACTGTTCTGTCTCTGATATATTCGAGAATAAATATGTGTCGTACGGTCGATTTTGTGAAAAACTAAATCACGACATGAAGATAAACAAGTGGAAGGAAATTACCGAGCAGTTCAAATCTTAATTTGTATCTTTAGCAAAGACTGGAAGTACCTACCTACGTGACAAAACTTGGCAGAACTTTAGAAAAAGGACCATCGTGAGTAAATTTTGATTTGTAAGACTTCAATGACGGACTTCAAAAATTAGGTTTTATTTAGTATTATTCAATAACTTTATTCATAAAATAAGATTAATGGCAAGGTTAGGTTAAGGTTCAACGCGTAGGTATGTATCTGTGTTATGTACAGTCAAGGACATAAATATATATAGACACTTTTTAACCTTATCGAATGCGTTTGCTTAGGTAAATTTTTTGTAAAATCTGGCACTATAAAAGTAAAATGTATCCTTTTACGAAAAACTCGCTGTTGCCGTTGAATTACATACTCGTATTCATCATCACTAACGTCACTGCTTTTACTACTCGTTGTTAAAACTATTTTTTGCATATAATAGTTTAATTTATCTATAAAATTAGCTTGAGGCACGAAATTTATAAAGTTTTGACACGTCGCGAGTCTACCTGTCAGAATTATATTACAATTTACAAAATATGTACATTTGTAAATAAAATTATGTGTTTAATAAAGCAGTTTTCCCTACAAATATGTAAACTATTACCTGTAAATTATAAATGTTTATTAAACAATTATGTAAATACTAGCGGCCCGCCCCGGCTTCGCGCGGTTAGTCTAGTTTTTTTACCTAATGTTTTCATCTAATTACCCACTAACCTACCCTATATATACTACTACAAACGACGTTTCTCTAGTCCCTCATTTCGAATATTAATCGTTTTCCATACAAACATTCAACCCCCCTTTTTGGACCCTTAAGGGATTAATTTCCAAAAACGCATTTTTTAACATTTTATCCGCGTCCACCCGCGAAGTATGAAGTCACTCACTTTAAAATACTCAGCTTGCCTTTACAATGTTTCAACCCCCTTTTCATCCCTTCAGAAGGTGAATTTCCAAAAACACTGAAATTTGTTTTCTTATAACTGAATGCTTGGTCTATAAACAAAGTTTCAAGCTCCTCGTTTAAAAAAAATGTGCTTCCCATACAAACTTTCAACCCCCGTTTCACCACTTTAGAGGACGAATTTCGAAAAACGCTGAAAACTGTTTTCTTTCATTTTAATGCTTAGTCCATTACAGAAGTTTCAAGTTTCTATCTTAGAGATAATTTTCTTCTCCATACAAAATGACCACCCCCTTTAAACCCCCTAGGAGGATGAATTTTGAAATAAATCATAGCATATGTCCTATTTTGGTATCTAAGCTACAATACTGGTAAGTTTCATAGGGATCCGTCCAGTACTTTTTGAGATTAAGTGGAACGTACATTCATACATCCGCACAAACTTTCACGTTTATAATATTAGTAGGATGTAGGTAGGTACAAATTCACAATTTTGTAAAATTTCCGCCATGACAAGTTTGTAGCATGTAATTTTTATTGAACAGACACTGACACTGTTGTAAAATTGTAGCATGTCATCTACAATTTAGATTTTACAATTTGTAACTTATATTAAACAGGGCCCAGGTTTGTGTAATAATCAGTAGTCGGCTTTGGTTGCCACTCGGGGTGAATGACCTCAATCATTATGCTATTATGGATATGCCGCGGGATTCTTTTTTTTATTTATTTTTATTAATAATGGGATTGCTCTTGGCTAGCATCTAGCCAGGGGGCAAAGATGAGGCCGACGATGAAGCGAGCTCACGCAGAAAATGCCTATTCACTCATGCCTTAAATAGGTCCAGGTTATATGAACTCGGAAATACAGATGCCGGCAGGGAATTCCAAATCTTAGCAGTGCGCATTATAAAAGACGACGAAAAGCGCTTGGTTCGAGTAAGAGGAATTTGAACCAGGTAAGGATGGTAACCTGCCGTACGTCTGGATGTCCGATGGAAGAAGGAGGAAGGCGGTATGAGCTCATGGAGCTCCTAAGGCACGCTACTGTGCGTCTATGTGCTAGGCTCTGCAGCTTAGATCCTACTTCCGTACTGATGACAGTGATGACTGATTCTGGGCTTAGTGATGTTAGAAAAAGGCACGGATCTATACCTAAGACGGATTGAGTACTGCGCCGAAAAAGTGAGGCCGACAGAGAAAGAGTCCTAGGGACCGGTGTCTCGTTCTAATTAGGGTGACCAAAGTACCTGTAGGTCTGTGGATATAAGTATTAGTTTATTATAAATTGTAGCATTAAATGTAAATTGAGTCTTGGATGTTAATATAAATGCGAAAGTGTGTCTGTTTGTTACCTTTACCTCTTTCCGCTTAGATCGCTGAACCAATTTAAATTAAATTTGTTATGGAGTTTGAGATACTTTGAGTCCACGGGAAGGACACTGGATGCTGTATGGAAGAGCGAGAAATAGGTAAGTGAATGAAATAAAAGAATATAAATATAGGTAATCTTAACGCTATGAACGAATTCTACGCAAACAAAGTCGTGGGCAAAAGCTAGTACTAGTAAATAAAATAAACATAGAAAACGTACTGTTTGTTAGTCAAGGTTTCATTGTATGACAGGTTTAACTGTTTTCAAAGTAACTTTTTAGTCGTTACAAGCCAGTTACAAAATATTTATCACAAAGATACTTCAAACGTATTTTTGACACGTTGAGGACTTAAAATTACAGTAAGACATACCATTACTTACATTACTAGCTTTTGCCCGCGACGCGTTTAAGGAGTAAACGACTTTGCACAAATACCGAACCGAATGTATTGCATGAAAAGGCCCAAAGCCTAGTCACCCTAATAATAGTGTATAAGTGCGAGTGGGAGGACACCGCCTATCACTAGCCCCCTCTCGCTCGGACCGCTTTTTTTGCTGTCTTATCACAATATGATTTTAACTTTATGACTCGGAAATATGGTTCAATTTTGATTGACTGATAAATGAAAGAGCTCAATCCGTCTTAGGTATAGATTCTTGGAAAAAGGACAAAGTTTAACAATTGTCTTAATACATATTACCAATTATTAATTGTTATTACGGGTCCATGCTTTAATTGTTTTCATTGTTGAATAAATTCTTCTGAAATGTGTTAGCATACGATAAGATTCTCGTTTAATCTGCCTCGTGGGTTAAGTGGTGTATCCATATTGCTATTTCTACTTGATACCCCGCGTTGTGGCAACCCAACCAAAACCCCGATCACTGGTAATAATAAATCATTTTCTTACATCTCATGTGTGTATGTTTTAAGGAGTGGTAGGGCAGGAGCCTGTGCTGTTTCGGGGCACAATTCGCGATAATATAGCCGTGGGATGCCCGGACGCGACTGAGAAGGAAATCACCAAAGTAGCAAGAATGGCCTACGCTCACGACTTCATTACTCTACTGCCTGATGTACGTAATCACACCGAATTTAATATCACACCTCATCGAAACCAAACCTATAGTTATTGAGGTACCTACAAATAAATAATTAATTTCATCATGTCTATGATGATAAGTATGATAAGTGATAACTATAAAAAATTGTTCCTAAGTTATGACATGAAGGTACTCGTTTTGATTGTTTTTACGTAATTTCATCGGATATCTTATTCTATTTTAACATAATAATATTCACTCGGTGAGTTATTTGTGTAAATTATATAATTATATTTTGCAATAGATTATGGAATTTAAGGGGTGCTCGTATCGGCGCACATTGATGGGCATACCAAGTTGCTACAGATTGTTTTTCATTTCTCATACTCTGAAAGTGAGTATTAAATATTGTTTATAAAGTATTGTTCATCTAAGTAGCGTGCCGAAAGTGGTCCATTTCTGCTCTAGAGCAGAAAAGTATTAAAAAAAATTGTATGGTGAATCGGAGTTAAATTGGGCAACGGCACTAACCTATACAGCCACATAGTACAAATTCTACAGAGAACCTATACTTGTTCAAATGCCTGACTGCTTACCATAAGCAACCTCATTATTTGTTTGTTTTTTTTTGCCACAGTCGAAAGTAATATCAATAGGTAGTTTGTTCCAGACAAGTACAACAAATCATATGTCTCTCTCTGTCGCTCTTATATAAAGTTGTATATGACCCTCTCGTTCAGTAGGTATTATTATTTGATGTCGAGTCTAATTAGTCTGAGCGTAAGCCGATTATTTTTTTATTAAAAATAAATTAAACAAAATGGTCCATACACAAATACCATTAACGTCAATGAACAGTTCCCGCCAAAATGTTTTTTTTTCACTGATTCAGAAAATGTTTGCGTATGTTGTTATTGAATTTAACAAGTATTTCGCGTTGCAAATACTTAACACAGATCCTAATTTTTAGATCATGTCAATATTGTTTTACATCTTGTCTTTTGTGAAAAATGAAACGAAAATGTGCATATTTAATTTTTATTTGTCTACGAAGCTGGAGGTCCCGGGTTCATTTCCCGGTCAGGGCATTTATTTGTGTGATGAACATTGTTGTGGGTGTTTTCTATGTATTCAAGTATGCATTTATTCATGTATGTATATCGTCGCGTTAGTACAATTAAGCTTTGCCTTTGTCGATTTGTGTAAGTTTGTCCACAAATATTTATTTATTTTTTGCTTTCCTCGTATTCGAAATGAAAAGCAGGGTGTTTAACTCGGGTGAAACCACGGCTTTCAGCCCTTGGTTAGCAATCTACTATTCTTTCATAACTATCAATGTTTTTTCAGGGATATGATACAATGATCGGAGAGCGCGGTGCCTCGCTGTCGGGCGGGCAGAAGCAGCGGATCGCCATCGCGCGGTCGCTGCTCCGCGAGCCGACCATCCTGCTGCTGGACGAGGCCACGTCGGCGCTGGACCCGCAGTCGGAGCGGCAGGTGCAGGTGGCTTTGGACAACGCTAGCGTGGGCAGGACCACGCTCACTGTTTCTCACAGGTTTCACTCATTTCGTCTCCCTCGTCATTAAATTAATAATGGTAGAATATGTGTAAAATTAGACTTGTGATTTTTTTTTAACTCAAAGCGACATAAAACATAAATAAGAGACACCCCATACTTTAGCATCTTTTGAGCGTCGTCGGCCTGCCAGTGCCCGCGCAGCGACGACGCAACGTTTGCTCAGCATCGACGCAACGACAACGTCAACAACGCGACGTCTCTAACGTCTTTCGAACGTCGGCGTCTTATCAGCGACTTCTCAGCATGCCGCAACACACTCGGTTTAATAGTACAGTGGGCCAACGAAAATGTTGAGCATTATTGCCGTGGCCGGGAAGGAAGCAAGTGCAGGCTGTGTATTTGTTTAAACGGACGAGCTTGCGAGTCCGTTTAACTATAATACGAAGCCTGCAATTGCCATTCCGGCCGAGGCTAAATATAGTGCTTTTCTCAAAAATGGGGGAAATACGACAAAATTTAAAACGTCTAAAAATTGTATGAAACCCATTTTCGAGCGCCTCAGGCGGTGACTGCATTTCGGACAATCACATGTGTTCTCTATAGTCCCAACAATTAAACTGACGGTAGTGCGATGCGGTAGCGGGGCGAAGGGATTGCGTTGTGCACTATTCGTCGCAGTGACGTGACGCTGCGCAGGCGCTGACAAGATGCTGGTAAGATACTGAGTAAGTAGCAGCGTGGGCGTTGGTGAGACGATGACGCTCGATTACAAAAGTTGCAGGACGCCGACACTCAAAAGGCGCTAGTGTGCGGTATCGGTATCTCTAAATAGCTATGCGGCCGAAGAGTTCCAAACATAAACGAGCTCTTACCTATATTATTGACTTTAGAGATTTTGACCTCTTCGTTTGTATATCTACTTTTGATGCTGACTGTTGGTAGGTACAATTGTATGTGCATAAGGAAAAAATAACTCACTTTAACTGAAATCCCACAGATTATCTACAATTGTTAATGCGGACCGTATAATTTGCATGGACCAGGGTTGTATAGTGGAGTTAGGTACACACGATGAACTTATGAAAGCTAAAGGTGCGTATAAAATATATCCCACTCATTTAGGCGATATATCGATTGAAAGAGACGCCCTTATGTTTTTCGCTCACGACAAAACAGGATGCAATACTCTCAGAAAATTGCAGGTTTATTAAATTTCCTCTTGACAGAGTTTAGATGAGGTAAAATACCATCATATTAACTTAGTCGTGTCTTTTAATAATGTGTTATTTTAGTAGGCTGAGTAATAGACATAGAAAATATTTATTATACATCACATTCATGTCTTGGTATAAGTACATGTTCAAGACTTAAAACTAACAAAAGGTATATTGAAAATGTTTAACAGGACTTGACTCAGCATACATGTTGCAGCAAATATACTGCAATGCTGATTTTCAGTCAAACCCTCCTATTGATATTGGTTCTATATGCGTAGGCCACACTGAAAGTTTTTAGAAAAACAAAAACTAAGCTAACTAGCAAGTTATTTATTGTAATTTTGTTTCATGGACTATTGTACGATTACATCAATATCATATCACTGAATTTGATGGAGCCTCTGAGAAAAACGATTTGCCCACTCGTTCAATAGCTCGGTTCTACGGCGTTTTTGAGCTTCGGCCAAATTATGAGGTGCCCAACGAGTTCAGAGTATCCTAACAGCTAAATACTCATGAACGATTTTCTGCACTTGACTCATACTGATGCCTAAGGTTGCCTGCATCTGCTGATAGGTCACTCTCTTATCAGTCTCTATCATGAGCCGCCCAGCACTGATGTTTTTTTTTCAGTAATCGCCATAAAGTGACGTCCCTCACGAAGATCATCAGTGTCATTGATGCGATGACATTTGAACCCGTTAAACTAGTTGTAAATAGTCTTAAAGGATGTAGATTCATCATCAAGGGCCCATCGAAAAGTCTTTCATAACTATATTGTTGATTTCATTGCAATAGAAAGGCATAAAAAAATATCGACCATAATTTCTCACTTTAAATTCATCTTAACGTGAAACAAACAATTTTCAATTTGACGCCAAATGATATAAACAAACGACAGACGAATATAATATACCCCATAATGTTGCCAAAGAGTTCCACTTCATAACAACATTTTTAGTTTTTTAATGTATGGTTTCAATGTAACCATTTCTAAAAACTTTCAGTGTGGCCTACGTAAAAGGAAACTATAGACTCAACTTTGGATTTTTTTTTCTATCGAGAAAAATTTAAGCAATCATGTTTAGGCTATTGTCAGCACCACAATCATATAGTCAAGAATCATATATCTGAAAATCAGCCCCTACTGTTTGCTAGTCTGGGAAGGACAGAGTTTCAAAGTTTCTAAATTTCTCGGTGTAGCGCCTTAACAATTGGTTAGCCAATAGGTAACGTAAATCACCAATAGATACATCATGAAATAATTTGTTTTATTTCAGGATTTTATCATAAGCTGGTGACAGCTGGTAAAGACGTCAAAGACTCGGTGCCAGAAACTTTGCCCGAGGAAAAAAATGACGACACCGAACAGGAGGCGCATGTCGTTCGTCATGACACGAAACGACGATCCAACATTAGGATAGTCAGACAGTTTTCTAACAGGAAAGGTACGCATTAACGTGGAACAGATTATTTTAATTACGTAAGTACAGATAATGCAATGCGAGTAGGACTCGCCCACCGAGGGTTCCGAACAAAGTATAGGTATACAAACCTGCCTGATGTTGCTTATTATTATTATTATTATTATTTATTTCATTTATTTATTTTTATTTATTATTTTATCATTAACAATAAAATACATTACATTTCATTAAAAACATCAAATTACAGTACATTCAAATCAATCAAATTAAAATAAATTAACACCACCTCGCTTAACCTCGATGATTAAAGATTACGTATATTTTAAATAAGTACTTTATGAGTAACTTACTAAAGAATAGTTTTCAGATCTACTACTATATACTTGTAGTATTAAAGGACGAAATTACTTGATATCTGCTTACTGTAGAGAGCCATGCCATAGAGTCACAGATAGGCCTGCTCGATGGTCAGCAAGTCACCATAGAGTCACAGATATTTTCGAACTAAATCAAAATAATAGCTCATCATGATCAAGTAGAAGCGAAATAACTCAATTTTTAACTAGGATCGTAAAAATAAAAACTCTCTCTTCGTCTTCGTAGTCGATGCCTCATCTCATGACTGAGGATCGTGACCGCTATACTCTTTGGTGACCCCACGCATTTGCCCTCCATGCAGTTCGGTCCCTCGTCAAATGGACCGCACGGGAAAAGCTGCATTAAAAATAAAAACTACGCAATGCGAAAACCTGCTTTATCTTAACCACGATAACACTCAAAGTAGTACCGTGTAAAATTATTTTCATTAGTTTATTTTTTACCGTTTAAGGCACTGGTTTAAGGTGACAAGCGTGTCAATGAGTGTTGTCAAATATAATATTTACAACTTTCTATACATTCGCCTAACCATACGTCCCTATTATATCTTGATCCTGAAATTCGTGACAAATATGTGCATATTTGGAGGTCAGGCTTATTATGGTTCTTCTGAGACAAATTTTCCGTACGACAAAAGGCATAATTATTAACATAACTTTGGTCTGGTTCATAGATTCAAGTCCACCCCCGAATTTATCAATTTATCCGAATTTATCCATTATTTAAGGGATAAAAAGATATATGATAATCCAGGCCAAAAACTGTTATCTCTAAATCTAAATACAAATACATCATAATCTGTTCAGCCGTTTTTGCGTGATTTAACAAATATCCAAAAATCCTTACTTTCGCATTCATTATATTGAGTAGGATTTTTTTGGTGATTTCATAACAAATGTATAGTTTTCAGATTTTTCACTGTATCTGTAGTACCAGCCGATATTACTTGCCAAATTTCATAGTTCTAGGTCAACGGGAAGTACCCTATGAATAACCAAATGTGGAAATGTACGTTTTTTACGGCATAAACGGTCGTAGCTAGCTATCTTTTTTTACGTTTACTTAGACGTTTGATTTTTTCGCAGCTTCAAGCGTCCGCAAACTTGAGTACCTATTCATCATCAGCCTATATACGTCCCACTGCTGGGCACAGGCCTCCTCTTAGATGAGAGGGATTGGGCAGTAGTCCCCACGCTGGCCCAGAGCGGGTTGGGGACTTCACATACAACTTTGAATTTCTTCGCGGATGTATGCAGGTTTCCTCACGATGTTTTCCTTCACCGAAAAGCTAACGGTAAATATCAAATGATATTCCTTACATAAGTTCCGAAAAACTCATTGGTACGAGCTGGGATTCGAACCCACGACCGCCGCTTGACAGCCGCATGCTTGAACCACTGGGCTACCGTAGCTTACCTATATGGTTTTAATTTCAACTCGATAGCTTCACATGTTCCCGAGAAAAAGGGTCTTGACAGACAGACGGACAACAAAGTGATCTTATAAGGACTCCGTTTTTTTCCTTTTGAGGTTCGGAACCCTAAAAATCCCGATGTTTGGCTTTACGAATCACACGGTATCGTCTTCCTTCTTTGTCGCATAAAACGTGCTATTTTCGAGTTAATTTTCGCATAGCCGAGCCGGCAAATGGCAGGTATTAACTGCAATCGGGCGAATGGTATGGTCTGCCTGGAGCTGAAAACTGAGTATCCTACGTGGAAAGTAAGACTGGCCTGACGTGAGTGATTAAGGGCCCTCTAGATGCAAACTCACAGCTGTTCGACTTTCCGATCTCCGAGTGGCAGGCTCCTCTCCCACGATTCACAGGAAATGCCAATAAGAATCAATTCATCAGGCTACCGCCGTTGACGAACATAAAGATGGGTCAAGAGATAAACCATTTCCATTTCGGCCATGCCGTTTTTTAAATCATAAGTAATATAACTTTTGCAGACCCTTGCGACTGGTTGACACCTAGGAGTTCCGTTGGCTCCATAGTTTCTACTGGCTTACAAAGCCTTTCACTTCGACATGGACGAGAAGTAGAAGAAATTGAAGAAGATGAAGAGGTAGTATTTGTTCATTTTTGTAGTATTTCGTCGGATGATAAACAAAACCCACTAATTACTAAATTGACGGATATTAAACGTGTTATGGTATCTTTTAAAGTTTATAAATGCGTTTTTAATTAAAATTAAGCGTGGCGTACCTCTTTGAGTTTTTATTGCTGCATTTAGAATGAAATTAACACAGATATAGTTACGCAGCAAATTAAGATAATAATATCGATAGTTTAATAGTTATTAAACTAAGTGCCTTTTAATTTTGTCGGTACGTGTATCTACATACTGGAGAGAATACTATACATGTGTAATAATTAACTCATCCAGGATGTTATTGGCTTATCGTAAACCTACTAAAACTTCACTACTAACCAATTAACTTTGAGGTCGATCATTACCAATATCGTACCGTCAACGCAAAATATCATCATTTCTGTAATAACTAGTGTTCGGAGTTTCGGTGGCAAATTTCACACAGTGGGTAATGGAGTCGTTTTTATGATTAACTATTTAAGATTTGAATTAATAAATTATTCATTTACTCGAAGTACTTAGTATGACATTAAATGGCGGCAGGTACAAACATTATACTATCCCGACTGTTTAAGTGACATGTTTGTATGTATGTAATATGTAAAAATAAATAAATTTATTAAACAATGTTTACCTACATACTTGTGTTATTAGTAGTCCTGTGTTAACGTGGTATAAGTAGGTAATGCTCGCAAGATAATTTATAAGGATTATTATGCATATATATAATATGATAATTTATAAGGATTAATCATTTAATCGTTATTCGGTTAATCAAAAAAATTGTTAGGCGACTCCATTTACCTCTGTGAAATTTGCCACCGAAACTCCGAACACTAGAATAACCAATACTCGTCGAGATCATCATTGGATCGGCGTAGCAGCCGAAAAAATAGTTTACGCGGGGTACTCGTTTCGTATATTTGCCGTGGCCTCGCGATCTACATACCTACAATATCATTTGTAAATGCAATGCTCAGAAATTGTGACGTCATTCTCGTGTTGTGGCAGGAGGTGAAGCCCGTAAGCGACTGGGACCTGCTGAAGCTGAATGCGCCCGAGTGGCCGCTGATCACCATTGGAGCCATTGCTGCCACGGTCCAGGGGGCTTGCTTCCCTATCTTTGCTGTACTCTTCGGCTTTACTAGCGCGGTACTTGCCAAGGACATTATTCTTATAACGTATAACGGTCACAATTTATAAAGCCTTATCAACACACGTACAGGACTCACATGCGAGTTTCATTACATTGCAGGTTACCGAAGTATAAATCGTTCTATCAAACTGCTAATTTTAATGAGACTCGCATGCGAGTCGCGTGTATACGCGTATAGGTAAATAAGGGCTAAGGGTCAGATCATGCGTTCATGAGTTTGGAACCTTTTGGGACTGTACACATATTAATTTACAGTCTACCTAATGTGTTTTTTTCTACACATCTTCTTTCAGATTTTCACATATACTGACCCGACTCTCATCCTCAAGAATGCAGACATGTTTTCTGGCCTGTTCGTAGTGGTGGCCGCCATTGCGGGGGTGTCAATGTGTCTGCAGGGCGTCACCTTCACCAGCGCAGGCTTGAAGATGACCACGCGGCTGCGCCAGCAATACTTCTCCAGTTTACTTTATCAGGTCGAAGCTTGATTTTTGACATTTTTTTAACCTGACCTTGGTTTTAGTGTCTTTAAGCCGAATCTTGCAAGGTAAATTCAATCAAAAGATTCCAATTTGAATAGATCATGCCAGCTGACTGTTTTCGATTCTGATAAAAATATATTTTATAAATTATGATTGTACAAAGTAACCATTATTGTAGGAAGTAGGATACTTCGATCGACGGAGCAACACGGTGGGCGCGCTATGCGCGCGGCTGAGCGGCGACGCAGCGGAGGTGCAGGGCGCGACGGGGCTGCGCATCGGGCTGATCCTGCAGGGCGCCAGCTCCGTCGTCATCGGCTTCGTACTGGCCATCTGCTTCAACTGGAAGCTTACCCTTGTCGGAGCAGCCTTCCTGCCCCTCGTACGTTATTAGTAGATAGTAGACGTAAATTACTTTGAGCGTCGGAGCAATACGGTGTGCGCGGCTTAGCGGTGAAGAGGTAGAAGTACAGGGCGCGACAGGCCTGCGCATCGAGCTCATCCTGCAGGGCGCCAGCTTCGTCGTCATCGACTTCGTACTGGCCATCTGCTTCAACTGGAAGCTTACCCTTGTCGGAGCAGCCTTCCTGCCCCTCGTACGTTATTTGTAGATAGTAGACGTAAATTACTTTGAGCGTCGGAGCAATACGGTGTGCGCGGCTTAGCGGTGAAGAGGTAGAAGTACAGGGCGCGACAGGCCTGCGCATCGAGCTCATCCTGCAGGGCGCCAGCTCCGTCGTCATCGGCTTCGTACTGGCCATCTGCTTCAACTGGAAGCTTACCCCTGTCGGAACAGCCATCCTGCCCCTCGTACGTTATTAGTAGTTAGTAGACGTAAGGTACCTACTTTGAGCGTCGGACCGGAGCACTACGGTGCGCGGCTGGTGAGCGGTGAAGCGGCGGAGGTGCATTGCGTTCGGCAGGCAACTTCATCGCCATCATAAAAAAAATCGTAGGTACTCGTCCTTTTCAGTTTAAGCAGAGGACGCACATGCCATGTAGGTAACGCTTTGTCAGTAGTCATTAGCATTACTTATTCTCATTAGTCACATAAATAGTAAAGACATAATATCTAAAGTGAAAGTGCCACTGGTACCTGTACCTACCAAGCTTTAAGAGTGCTTTTAAGAGTGCTTTCGATGCCGGGTACAAGTCAAATGTAGGTATTTTTTCACGTTTTCCGCTGCACACAAACGAGCACTGTACACGGTGCGTTCACATGTTTTCGTAACAACACTAACGCACATAACTTTTCATTTAAATTTAAACCCTGATATAGTGCAATAAGGTATACAATGATATCTGTCATGTATCTTCGTATGCTGTAACAAGTTGCCGTATAGTGTTTGTATCGAGCCTTGATACCTTTGCAGCGAAAATGTTGTGTTTAGGGATATACAACTACATTCATATTATTATCCTTTTTGTATTAGACTTAATATTGAATGCGATAATATAATCAGTTGAAGTTAAATTAGTGGGAAATTCATCCACATGCGTTTTGTAATAAAGAAAATACGAGTTAATGAAATACATAAGTGTATACCTATGATTGATCAATACTTCGTCTTTGACCAGCTATCTAACAACAGTGTCTGGAGGTGTTTGTTGATCGAATCTTCTCAAGAGACAACCTGAATAACATGGCGGCGGGTTTCAAGTTTTAGGGTGCCTTTCCATCAAAGTTGTGTCATTGCTATGAATGCGTTGATCCACCAATCATATTCGTTGGTTTACATTGCATAACGTCGGTGGGAATACAAAAATCGCTATGTAATTTTGACGAACTTTACAGGAGAACACAGAATAGTATAATAGTATTACATACAGAACGGACACGGACCCCCCCGCACCGAGGTCAGTTACCATCGGGTTACCGTCGCGGCTCGCGATTCGCTCATGCCACGCGCTACGCACTCGCGCAAACAATTGACGCGTGTACCGACAGCGCACGCACACATACTTACCCACAGCCCTTGCTTTCCTTCGCGTGTCAACCCCGTGAGGAGACACAAAAAACTGTTTATATGATTGTTGATACTACTTTCGTTATACCAGATTTTTTAATATAATAGAGTAATGGGTTTGACATAATTTTCACGAAAAAAATGATCAATGCCTTTGATAAATATATATGTTATTACCAAAAAACCAGAATTTAACCATATAGCGACTTAAATTCGGCCTATTTTAAGTCGTCATGTGTCAAGTATACTACATATAGCGATTTTTCCGTAGGATTACAACATGGAAGGCGAAACATAGCGGGTTTTTAAATGAACTAATGCTGATAAAATAATCAAGTTATATTCAAGATTATCGTAGAAGTAATGATACGAGTAATCTCTGTACGTGTACGAGTAGGTATGTTCATGTTTGTTTGTACATGTATCTATACCTTGAAAGAATGCAAGCTACTATATTTCGCTGAATAAATTTTTGAACCGCTATCATATAATAGTATACCAGAGGCTTCTTATATCGGTTACTATAAGCGTCACCAGACCGTTTACCAGGCCTAATAAGTTTACAAAATTGCCCGGCATCTTTACTTAGTTTTCAAAGAATGAATGGTCTAAAAATTAGGATACAAGGTTTGCCGGTATCAGAATACTAAATGTCATAATCAAGCATTTAACCTTCAATTTACGAACACATAATTTAAAGAACAGAATTTTAATCAATGTTATTTTCTTTCAACGGTTAGATAGATTAGTTTCACTTAAAACTACCTTCATTTAACCGAGTGCAATGTTCAAATAGTCACAAGTAAGGTAAGGTCACTTCTTGAACAGTTAACCACGTAAAGTTCAAACCATCACACTTCTCAATTATTCATATAAAACAACATTTTTATAATCTCACGCTCACCTAATAAAACATTGGAGTTTTAAGCACTTTAAAATAATATAAATTTACTACTTTAGAAATATTCGCTATGTGCATCAAATTGTGACTGACTTTGATGGGAAACCAGTGGAAAACTATCCGCAAACTATCGCTATGTGCTAAAACACATCACATAAAGATTTTTTCGTCCAAAGTTTGTTCCGCGTGCACATAAGTTATTTTCAAAACCAATAAAGATATCGAAAAATGATTTTGTGGGTTAACGTAAGACATTAAAAGGAACCAATCTATCAAATAATCGAAAAATCAAAAAAAAACACAGCGTTTTTTTTATTCCCACCGACGATAAAGAGATATGTCATTATAACTAACTCCTACGTGTATATGCTTAGGTACATTTTTTCACTGGCAACTCACAAAAACAAATATAAATCGTAAATTTATATTATTCGTGCAAAGTTTACTTTTTTAGTTTTTCTTTAAAAACTCGTAAACGGTGACCCTTAGCAAAAAATGTTCTGAGAAATAAAAAATGTACATAAAATTCTCCACAAAAGTAGATGTGGGTCAACACGTTGCTTAAATTGTGGAAATTTGAATCCACCCGTTTAGTTTTTAAGGGGGGCTCCCATATAGCTAAAGGGGGGTGCGGAAAAAAATGTTACCTACCCTATCGACTGGGGTATAGAAAAGTGCTGGAGTTTCTTCAATAAATGTTTTATTTACAAATCTAGACTGTAGCTCCCGTAGTCGATAAGTTGTTCTTCACGGGACTGTAAACAGTGTTACAAAAAACTATACCGTTTTTGAGAATTTCTTCATTGAGTACGTGGTAAAACGCGGAAACACGCCGTTTCCAGCGAATACGCTCTTAAATAAGCTGATGAATGGCGTGTTCGAAAAGAGGCATGTGCCCAGGAGGGGGTACTTAAATACAAGCTGATAATTGTAAACCCAATATTGCGGAATGTTACAGATGGTAGGAAGTATCTGGCTGGAGGGCATAGTGTCTCAAAAGTCACAGCAACTGGAGCGTGAGGCGATGGAGTCGGCAACCTCCATCGCCACAGAGGCTGTGGTCAGCATCAGGACTGTTCAGAGTTTAGGTGAGTTGAGCAGGTATACAGTCAACCAAATTGATTTCTGGGCCACTTCGTACCTTGCCACAGTGAAAATCAATCTGCAAGCTCTAGCTAGAGATCTCATACTGACCAATTGGATGACCGTAGATCACACCGTAGATAGGTACGTGTGGTGTCAAGTAATTTTGATTCGAATTAATTGAAGAATAATAAGTGATGATTGCCAGTCATTTTGTATCAAAATATTCTCTAGATTTGGGAAAAAACTGTTTAAACACTTCTTCGGGACCCTTGCGTAAATAATCATAAGTAGCTCCTGGTTATCTTAAATCAAGTGCTGTTTAGTAAGGTCTTGTACTGATTTATCCTGAGAACGGTTTTCCAAGATTCACAGTGTGTGTACCTACAATCAATATTATAAACATGTCTACACGTTTTTACCTAAGCAATAAAGTTGTAGAATGTATGAATGATGCTGAGTGTACCTAATATATTCGTAAGCGGACTTGCAGTAGTAGGCAAGTGAAAAGGCCGTGGACGTTACCGCTTGCTCGGCGTTTACCTTATTAACAAACTAGTCAAAATTTTGTTGATTGAAATAATTATTTCTATTTATTAACTATGGACTCGACAGGGGTGAACGATACCTATGGGTCACCTCAATACATAAATACATGAACCCTGAACACATTACTTTTCTTTTTCATTCCTCATACTAAGAAATTAAATGCTTCCCCACATTGAATCCACCAATCACAAAACAGCCAAATCAGCCAATCAGAGCGTTGGGTACTCTTATAAAAAAAAATGGGCAATGGCAGACACCTGTACAGCCAAATTCATAATTTTTTATTGATTTCTAACTGTGTTTATAATTATTAATATTTAAAAAATAAAAACTCGTATTTAAATACATTTTAAGCAAATTTTAACTAACCATTTTTCAATTTTTAAATATAAACGCGTCCTAAAAAATATCGTATTAAAAAGAAACAAATTGGCAGAATCTTATCAGCCACAATGCCATTAAATCGTAGTAATATTTGAAGCTAAAGAATAATTATAATGAAATAAATTTTAAAATAATGGAAATTAACAATAGCTATTTATGATACAAGTGTGGAAAGTGAGTGATTTCCGACGAGTGTCTTTCTTATACAGATACACGAGCGAGCGTAGCGAGCGAGTTTATAATTAGACACGAGTCGGAAATCATCTTTACGCGCACGTATCATACAAAGTTTTACTATGCATTGTGCGAGAAAATAGAAAAGTTAATTTCAAATATATAGGTTATAATTTACCTTGGTCGATATGTTACTTATTATCAGCATCTTCATGTAACAACTTCTTGACATAGAGTGCTATTTATTTTCGACATAAAACCATCGTAAGATCATTTTATTAACACAAAAACTTTTAAAAGTGCACCGCAAAATTCATCACAAGTATAGGTTTTTAATTTGGATTTAGCGGCCAAGGAACCTTTGTTGGCATTTTGTGCTTCTTGAAAACTATTTTCTGGCGTTATATTTGATCTGATTCGTCACTTTCACTCGACATTTTTATCGAAAAGTAGGTAAACAAGAAATTAGTACTTGAAATGAAAAATGGCGGAATTTTTCTAAATACATGCGCGCTCAACATCTATACTACTGCGCATGTGCACATTTGCTTTTAAAATGCTAAGTAGGCAATGACTTAATGCGCATTCAGTCACGCATTTACCTAAAGTGAAAATTTTCAATTCATTTCTAGGTAATAAATAAAATCTAAAATGATAAATGATACGTTTAAGAAGTATTAATATTTATGTACCTGTTTATAAGAACGGTAATCTATAATTGATTAATTTGTGAAATGTTTTTCTAATAATTATAACTTTTTGCGTCAAGCTGAAGACCGAGTAAAAAAAAAAAAAAATGAAAAGTAAAAAGAACTAGTGCGGAAAAGTAGCACTTTCCGCACAGTTTGACTGCTTAGAAAACGCACTTTTCAAGCACATGCATTGTAATAGTACATTACTTACCAAGGGCGATAAAACAAAGAATGTCTTAGATCGCAGGTATTTTACGCCCGAGCCGAAGGCAAGGGCGATAAATATGCGATCTGAGGCTTTCTTTATTATCGCCCGTGGTAAGTACAAAATTTTATGTCACCCCCTGGCCAGGAAGTGGGTTTTTTCGCGCGCGGAGCGTGCGATAATGGCCACTTTATGGCTAGGTGTGACATAAATATGTTTGCGATACTTTTCAATGTTTTCAATAAATTGTAAGTATTCTTTGGTTCAATATAAGTTGTTTAATTACCCTACAGATCCGCTTCCACTATTAACGTCAACCAATAGTGCCCGCCAAATTGGTCCATACACAAACGATTTTGAAATGGTTTCAATAGGATTTATCTGATTCAGCCAATGTTTTTGCATATATGTCTCGTCTGAAATGGGTCGCTTTCAACCCTTGCCTAACCCTTGGTTAACAATCTACAATTTTTGAGCAGTCGTGTAAGAAAATAGTTATTTACGATACAAGTGCGGTAAGTAGGTTATTCTCAACGAGTGACGGTACTCCGACACGAGTTGCGAATAACCTAATATCCGCGCGTGTGTCGTACAACATTAAGGAATTTTTAATTCATATGTAATTATTAAAATTAAAAGGGAGATTAAGTTTTTATTCTACCGTTTTGTCGGCGTCTTTGATATGTATACTCATGTCAAATTACAGCTTTCTAGTACTAACGGTTACTGAGAAAAACGGGGGTCGGACGGACGGACGGACGGACGGACATGGCGAAACTATAAGGGTTCCTTGTTTACTACGGAACCCTAAAAAGTCGCATTTTACGTGTCTATGTTGGCCCATGCAAAGAAGAGACACTTTCTGAGCATATGCATTGTAAACTCAGTTTTAACAACAGGGGAAAAAAAGGAAAATTGCAATTTATTACAAGATATTGGGCAATGAGTGAAACAAGCTGGTTCGAGAACTTTAAGACTGTGTAAGGATGGTTTACATGCCATTCAATAAAAATTCGTTAATACAGTCTACTTAAATAAAAAACTTACAATAAACGGCAATCTTAATATAGTTATGCTCAAAAAGTACGTATTTTCAACGCACTAAGCTTAAAGCATTACTTAAGCATTGAAAGTGCTACTTTTCAGCGCTAGTAGCTTGACCAAAGTAATCGCAGTTTTTTTTTACTTTTGCTTTTTACATACATATTTGTACTGTGTAGTATTTGTGCTTTGTGCCTTCTGTGATTAATAATTAAGTCGAAATTGAATTGGAGGTCCCGGGTTCGAGATTTATTTATGTGATGACTTGATGAGCACGACTATTTATGTTACTAGGTCTTGGATGTTTTCTTTATATTTAAATATCTATTTATTATCTATATAAATATGCAATGTATATCGTAGCTTAAGGCGCCTGTATACGCAAGCACTCCCCATACAAACTTTGCGCAAATTTTTCTTGGCTTGTGTTTGCACTACACTTATAATTTTTGGTCAGTGCGCTTATTTTTTAGTTAGCTAGAACCTCAAGAAAAAAGTAATTGATTTTTTTATTTTTTGAATTATACGAAGATTTTTTTTTTTTTTTTGCTTGACATTCTTCGCATATCTAATATTAACAACCAAAAAATATATATATGCGGGAGTGATAAAACTGACGAATAAAACTTACACAGAGTTTGTATGGAGAAGGCCTTGCGTATACAGGCGCCTTAATACCCATAGCACAAGCTTTGCTCAGTTTGGGACTAGGTTGATTTGTGAATGATTGTCCACAAATATTTATTTTTGTTGTTGCAAATGTACATTTAACACTATGAACTTTTTGTATACCAGGCGTAGAACAGAATTTCATTGAGAAATTCGAAGATGCGCTGAAGGCGTCATGCGCAGCGGTCACGAAGAAGAGCCGATGGCGCGGACTGGTGCTGGGTTTAGGCGTGTACGTGCCCTTCATGGCTTTCTGTAGCGTCATCGTCTACGGAGCCACGCTCGTCGCCAATGAGGGGGTCGCCTACTTCGTTGTCTTCCTGTAAGACACTTTTATATTATAGCTTTCTCATCATCATCATCATAACAGCCAAAAAACGTCCACGTAACCGATATATAGCCCTTCGAATCGCTATACTAAGTGGCAGTGGACGGGGAACATTGCACGTAGAACCGATGGCCGTTGGAGCTGAAAGGTTCTCTCGAGTGGCGACCACGGACCGGAAGGCGCAGCGTGGGTATAGCTTTCTAGCTTCGGATAAATAATTTATATTAATTTTTTTGGTCGCAGGCTTCGTTGTTGCGGTCCCATGTACGAACTTCCAACCCCTTTTTACCCCCTTAATGAATGATTTCCGGTATAAAAACTATCCTATCGACGGCGAAGTACCATGAACTCGTAACTAAAAAAACCTAATTTTACATTAGACGACAAAAGACTAGCAAAACGTTTATATTATGCCTTTTTTTAAATTAGGTTTTCGTAGTTATCTGTTTGAACTACTGCAGCTTTTCTCGACAAAAGTCTCAAATATAACAACAACAACTCTTCTCAATGTAAATATGTAATATGATGGCAGAGTGACGGAGTCGGTAATGTACGGAGCATACATGCTGGGACAGGCGCTGGTATACGCGCCTAGCTTCAACGCGGCGAAAGACTGCGGGGCGCGCATCCTATCTGTCGTCCATCGGCAGCCCGCAGTCATCACAGAGCCCGGTGTCACAGACTCACCGCAATGGGTTAGTACAACTGAACTATTTACCAGTTTTACATGAACTGTAAGGTATAGTAGAATGAATAATTGTATGCATGTCTTTGTTTTTAATAGACTGCTACTGGCAAATTCGGTGTCAAAGAAGCGGTGTTCAGCTACCCGACACGTCCACACCTGCGCGTGCTGCGGGGCCTGGACCTGCAGGTGGAGTCGGGCAAGACGGTGGCGCTGGTCGGCGCCTCGGGCTGCGGCAAGTCCACCGTGCTGCAGCTGCTGCAGCGCTTCTACGACCCCGACTCCGGGTCTATCGTACGTAAACCTTTACAAGACGGTGGCGCTGGTCGGCGCCTCGGGCTGCGGCAAGTCCACCGTGCTGCAGCTGCTGCAGCGCTTCTACGACCCTGACTCCGGGACTATCGTACGTAAACCTTCACAAGACGGTGGCGCTGGTCGGCGCCTCGGGCTGCGGCAAGTCCACCGTGCTGCAGCTGCTGCAGCGCTTCTACGACCCTGACTCCGGGACTATCGTACGTAAACCTTCACAAGACGGTGGCGCTGGATGTACGTTATTTTTGGGCTCAAAGAGTGTCCAAAATGTATCGTTGCTCTTTATGAACTTTCTAACGGAAAGTGTAACAAATTTTTAAATCAGGAGCTCGACGGACGAGACATACGTCGGACGCTGACGCTGCCGCGGCTGCGCCAGCAGCTGGGCGTGGTGCAGCAGGAGCCGGTGCTCTTCGACCGCACGCTGCGCGACAACATTGCCTACGGAGACAACTCTCGCCAGGTGTCAATGAACGAAATCGTCAACGCAGCCAAGGCCGCCAACATTCACAGCTTCATAATTTCTTTGCCTCAGGTTAGTTTGCCCACACACCACATATTATTGTTGTTTCTATGCATTGTTATTCAAGCGCGACTTTAGGGAGTGACAGGCAGCATCTTAGTTGCTAATAACTACCCAAAGTACCCAAATATATCTTATCTAAATAACACATCCTTACTATTCCTATATAGTAGTAGTAATAAAAATAAAGATGAAGTGTTATGATAAGTATGATTGGCTTCCTTGGCTGCTTCTTACTATATGATCCACTTTATCATCAATCAGGTTATAAATTGTAAAACTTTTGTGATGCAACAATCTATTAATTTGTGCCATAAAAAGTGACGTCCAAATTTAAATCCCAATTTATACTACGTGATTAGTAACTAAATGAGTCTTATTATTGGGTAATTTCGTGGTCACTATTTTGTTGAGTTTGGATAAAGATTTCAATGCCGTTCTCTGTTATCTGATAAAAGTACCGCAGTATATATAACTACCACCTACTACCATCTACTACCTCACTCAGAAATACCACCAAAATCTACAGCCAATTCGTCAAAAACGCATCCACGAAAGTGAGGCGGTTGAAACGCGCGAATAATGACCCAATTGTATGAAATTATATTAATTGGAACAAATCAACATCACATGTGTGTTCCTAATACATATTTAAACCAGATGTCACAATTGAATGATTGACATTTATTGATTGTTTGAGTCAGGGCTACGATACTAACCTGGGTTCGAGCGGGGCGCAGCTCTCTGGCGGGCAGAAACAGCGGGTGTGCATCGCGAGAGCGCTCATCCGCTCCCCGCGCCTGCTGCTGCTCGACGAGGCCACCTCCGCGCTCGACGCCAACAGCGAACGGGTAACACTCAAGGCTACGGCAGAAGCCGATGGCAGACACAGCGGGTGTGTGTGCATAGCGCGCGCACTCATCCGCTCCCCGCGCCTGCTACTGCTAGACGAGGCCACCTCCGCGCTCGACGCCAACAGCAAACGGATAACTCTCAGGGCTACGGCAGAAGCTGATGGCAGAAACAGTGGGTATGCATTGCGCGAGCGCTCATCCGCTCCCCGCGCCTGCTGCTGCTAGACGAGGCCACCTCCGCGCTCGACGCCAACAGCGAACGGGTAACTCTCAAGGCTAAGGCAGAAGCTGATGGCAGAAACAGCGGGTATGCAATGCGCGCGCATTCATCCGCTCCCCGCGCCTGCTGCTGCTAGACGAGGCCACCTCCGCGCTCGACGCCAACAGCGAACGGGTAACTCTCAGGGCTACGGCAGAAGCCGATGGCAGACACAGCGGGTGTGCATTGCGCGAGCGCTCTTCCGCTCCCCGCGCCTGCTGCTGCTCGACGAGGCCACCTCCGCGCTCGACGCCAACAGCGAACGGGTAACTCTCAGGGCTACGGCAGAAGCTGATGGCAGGAACAGCGGGTATGCATTGCGCGAGCGCTCATCCGCTCCCCGCGCCTGCTGCTGCTAGACGAGGCCACCTCCGCGCTCGACGCCAACAGCGAACGGGTAACTTATTAGGGCTACGGCATAATATAAGCCGAGGGTGAGGTCTACAGCTATCAGTCGTGTACCAGCTAGTAACAGCGGGTGCCCAGGTCTGAGTGGGAAATGGGAATCGCTCAAGCGCTCATCCGCGCCCCGCACCTGCTACCGCTCGATAACGCCACCTCCTTCGACGTAGAGGCTGTATGCCAAACCTCTACAATGCTGGCTATACAGCATTGTTCCTATTCAGAATCAAGCTGTCTGGAAGATTATACATTGAAGACATTCAGAAGACTTCAAGCAGTCGCCCTCGAGAGTTTGACCTCCGGACCACGAAACGTTGTACAAAACAAGTGCCATAGTATGTATTAATTCCTCTGCCTCTGCCAGAGCTACGCATCCCACTGTACTTAGTTTCTTCCTTTTCATATATTTGCTTATACTTACAATCTATTTATTTTACCTGAAACAATTTGATTGAGAATTTGATCCTTTTTCGAGAAAATTCGGATTCATTGATTTTCTTATTTGGTGTCAACATCCCTATTTACTTTTTATGAATTGGCCACCCAGAAGTACTTTTATTTAGATTGTCGTTTCCCTAAGCCGCCTACTAAGCTCTTTATGGAGCCCCCGGGCGCCCCTGCCCCACGGGCCAAATGTCTCGACGCCAAATGCGACAAAGTCGTACTGGGCGCCGAGACAATTGTATTTGCCCGCCTTTAAATTCTCCCGGGAGTCTGCCGCCGCCCCGGCACGCTTGCTGGTCGATGAGAGGTAGGACGCAGCTAGCGTATGGGCGCAAGTTGCGTCCCACACTAGCGCACGACCCCTCTTCCAAGGGATCAACGACATCCCATCAGGGCGCTTACCATTACTGCTCGTTATTTCGAATATTTATGGTAGGTATGTAAGGTCAAATAATATTCCCTTGCTTTATGTTCAGGCTGTAACCGAAGCTTTGGAAAAAGCGGCAAAAGGACGAACATGTATTACCATCGCTCATCGCCTCTCCACTATCAAGGACGCCGACCTCATCTGCGTATTAGAGAAAGGTATCTAACATCGGAGGAGGCCACTTTATCAAAAATATCATACATAGATTGTACCCACTTCCCCACTTGCTCTCATTTTAGGGTTCCGTACCCGTTCTGTTTCCGTAACAGTTGATTAATTTCAGTCCATTTGACACATTTAACATTAAAATCAGAGCACTCGTTGCGCTTGATGTTTTTTTTTATTTGTAAGAAGAGTGCACACTCTTAAAATTAAATATTTCGTAAACTATGAAAGATATAAGATATAGGTATGTCTAGTTTTTTTTATACCTTTTATTAACCCAGTAATATACATATGCATAAACCAATGACATTGCATACAAAATTGTTTAATTAAATCAATTAAAAACTGCCAGTCAAGTATAAAAAATTAACTTAAATATACAACTTTTTGGCAGTATTTTTGGCATATATTTTTGTAATATTTTTTTGACGCTTTCATGATGGAGGTTTAGCTTCACATTGCCTTCGGTTGCAACGATCCTAACCGTGAACATTTCTTTGTTAGGTAAAATCATCGAGAAAGGTACTCACAGTGAACTCATGGACATCAAAGGCTACTACTACCGAATGGAGAAAGGACAACAGCTCGCTTGAAAGCACTACCACCATAGATGTAATAATATAGAACAAGACTCACAATCAGCCGAAAAAAAAGGCTCCCGTAAAAGTACCGCCTGCGAGAGTTGAGTTGAGCGGCACATTCGTGTTGATATTTTGTGTTTACAAATTTAACACTTAAGACTAACCGCTGTAAGTTTTTTTTGTTAGAAACTATTGAAATGTAAATCACAGTGTCAAATTGGGCCACATTTTCCGCCATTTCTGTTCGGCATTGTGTGTCTATTTCTATATTTTAAGAGGCAGGCTGACAAGACCTAATTTTGTTGAAATTGATGTTATTTAAGCAGTTTTTTAAGAAAAACTATTTGTTCTAGCACATCATAAAAAATATATGTTAATATTCATCATATTTCAAAGACCGTGTACGGACTCGATACATAATTGGACGAAATCGGCTCGATAGAAAATAATTGCAAAGATTGGTCTTAAAATCATCATTAAACGGTTCTATGTCTTTATTTTTATTACGTACTAGACGTGCCCGCGGCTCCACCCGCGTTAATTAATTAGTTGAATGTCTTATTTTATTTATGAGCCATGGTTAGCAATAAACGATACGATATGAAGATAAAAAAAGAGTACATGTTTTTTAATACCGTCAAAAGCTGTCACTCACACACTTAAAAAAATATTTAACAAAAAAAATTTACATCACGAAATAGCTATCAGAAAAATAAGCATACTGACCAAAAATCATAACTTTAATGCAAACACAAACAAAAAAAAAGTAAATCCTGCACAAAGTTTGTATGGAAAGATCTTGCCCTACCCCTCCTCTTAAGTTGATATGGTACTGCATGCCGTGACGGATATCGATAGCTGCCGCAAATTGTTTTTTCTATAATTGTATTTATGACAAATGTTAACTAAGACTGGCGCGACCTGAGGTGTCTGTTTTATCCTGGCCGCCATCGCTGGTCACACCAGTCTGCTAGAACCTGCAGTCTGCTGTAACTAAAACAATGCTTTATAATTAAAATCAGACTTCAATATAAGTAGAGTAAGAATTAATTTATATCAAATATTAACAAACTTATGTTGTACAGTCGGTCACGAAGAGGGTAAGGCCAGAGTTATAGTGCGTGTCATCCACGAAGGCGCGCCCCTCTACAGCCCAATCCGTATAATTGCGCATAGAAATAGACGATTCGCTGTGGAGAAGCGCGTGGTCGAGGATGATATGTTGTGATTGCCAAGGTGTTTCACTAATTCATCGTACGATTTGGACTCGGGGTGTATTTGGTGCCGTTAAGTTTTTTAACACTTGGTAATGTTTAGGTAATGCCCTTTCATCATCATATCAGCCGAAAGGCGTCACCGACCGGACCTGCGCCACCCGCATTCAGCGGACTCCCGTGACCTTTACCAGGTCATCAGTCCAGCTTGTGGGGGTCTACCCACGCTGCGCCTTCCGGTCCGTGGTCGCCACTCGAGAAACTTTCGGCCCCAACGGCCGTCGGTTCTACGTGCAATGTGCCCCGCCCACTGCCACTTAAGCTTAGCGATTCGAAAGGCCTTCGTAACGACCTTTAAAGTAATGTAATTTTGTAGCCTTTGTAAATAGCTATCAAAAGATTCATTCTCCTCGTCATTTATTTATTTATTTATTTATTAATTACAATTTGCACCTTAACAGCTAAGGCCAGAGCGGCACAAATAACAACAGTATAAGAATTACACCCACAAGTATAACAACATTTGCATGAAAACTACACACAGGAAATAGTACTTTCAGGCATCTCTCGTTCAATCACTCTCTTACATTCAATCCTCAGTCGTCCAATCGTACTCGCAAACAGGTCGCACGTAGGCGTTGCTTCGAGCACGGAGTTGAGCAGCGCGAGCGCGCGCGCGACCGGCGCCTGCGCGTGCGTCCGCGTGCGCGCCGTGCCTACCGCCAGCAGAGGATGCCGGCGTGCGCGAGTGTACTGTTTAGGTACAAACAATCGTGCGAAGGCTTCAACAAGGGTCACACTATCAATTTTGCCCCTCATGGGGTTGTAAAGTTATTCCACTTGGTGACCTTGCTGGCTTTGCATGCCGCGCATGGTCTCCATCATTTCACTAAGGACTTTAGCTAGTTCGTCCATCGTTGGTAAGAAATCAGGTGTCGTATTTTTACTCGTTAGATATTTTTTTGCTTTCATATATGGATTATTTTACAGTCACGATCCTCCTCGCCATTCTGTTCTATCCGTAGATATAGAAAGGCTACGAATAGTTATTACAGTCCCCGGCGGCTATGAAGTCAATCCTGAGACATGATTCTAGGGTTGTTACACGTTCGATCATTGTATCGATAAAATTCGAGTCAATTGTGAGTTAAGTCGAATGCAGTTCTCTACTAACTGTATTAAAAAAATATTTATCAGATGTATATGAAGGAAAGTGAAAAAAAAACATCTAGGTAGAGATAATATTTATATTCTTTACTTTATTATGTATCATTTTCCGAAGCACGGATGGCGTCAACGTCAAAATTATCTACATCGGTAAGCTTCGCTCTTTTTCTCTTGTTGGGAGAATGTAGAACATTATCTTCCATGCCAGTCTCACCCAATGGGGCATGCGGCTGCAAACATGGCCACTAGGTGGCGCCACTAGAGTATGCCACATCTCGATTGATGCACATTTAACTTTAAAAAATATTGTACGTTTAAAATGCCGTTATAAATAATAGTTATTATTAAACTTTGTATCTTAGGCTGAGACACTGTCGGTTAATATTTCAAAGCCATTTAAATACAAAAGGTTTTGTTTAGACAGAAGGGTGTCAGTTATATTTTCGTAAACATATACTCGGCCGTTTAGCGCGATAAAATGGATCCAAATGAAAAATACGGACGTCTGACTCTGACACAGCTAAAAGCACTTTTACGGCAACGCGAGCAATCAGTAAACGGACCGCAAAATTAAGGTGGATGTAATGGGAAAAATTAAGAAATTTCTGAAAAAAAAAACTAATTATTAATATATTAGTATGTGTTTCGTAAAATATACGTAATAATAAACATTATCAGCAAATATCAAGTTCATAGGTCTCATCCCAAAGAGAATAATAATCACGAACGAATGTCTTGGCACAAACTCAGTGGCGCCACCTAGTGGCAAAGTTTGGCAGCCGCCAACCCCATTATATTCTCTTTGGGCTGAGACCTATGAACTTGATATTTGGTGATAATGTTTATTATTACGTATATTTTACGGAACACATACTAATACATTAATAATTAGATTTTTTTTTCAGAAATTCCCTCATTTTTCCCATTACATCCACCTTAATTTTGCGGTCCGTTTATTGATTGCTCGCGTTGCCGTAAAAGTGCTTTTAGCTGTGTCAGAGTCAGACGTCCGTATTTTTCATTTGGATCCATTCTATCGCGCTAAACGGCCGAGTATATGTTTACGAAAATATAACTGACACCCTTCTGTCTAAACAAAACCTTTTGTATTTAAATGGCTTTGAAATATTAACCGACAGTGTCTCAGCCTAAGATACAAAGTTTAATAATTATTATTATTTATAACGGCATTTTAAACGTACAATATTTTTTAAAGTTAAATGTGCATCAATCGAGATGTGGCATACTCTAGTGGCGCCATCTATGCAGAGCTTTGCGCCGCCTGCCCCATTTTTCTTTTGTGATTTTTATAATAGTTCTTTGCTCATATCGAGAGCATCTGCAACTCGATCCAACACCGATGTGATGTCACGGGTAATATCGGTCCGCCGTTTTGAGCTTCTCATTGAAAATAGTCACGAACACGTATGATAAGCTCACGAGACTGACTGTTAAGAACGAATTTCTTTGATCGTTTCGGCATTTTAACAAGTCCAAATAGTAAGCATTTCAAATTCCAAGTTAACAAGCCCTTGCTTCAATCTGCTCCTTGGTCAATGGGTGAGATGGGGATGCGATGGCACTAGGTATTAATAGCCAAAAACATGTACAAGTTTAGCACAATCAAAATTATCAACCTTTTGAAGCGTACAAGGCAATACCTACTTAAAATAGTTTTATCATACCTATATTGACGTTTCATTGAATTTATTGACAGGAAATATGGTAAATAATAAATAACTTTGCATTCAAATTCAAAAAGTTTTCTCTAGGTAAAACGAGTTCCATTCCTAGAGGTTAGTAATAAAGAAACAAACGCATTTATTTATTAATATTTATAATTAACTGAAGGCGAATATTACTAATATTACAATTAAGTAATACGTTTTATTTACATTAATGGACATCATCATAAATCATAAACAATATTTTTGGCTATACGAACTTCTTAACTTGTATCGATATATTGTCTGTGATATTATTGCCACTCACTATTCTGTCACACGCAATAAGTAAATATGTATTTTTTTCCTATGGTTGACATTGTCATTATTCAGAAACTTCATAGTTGCGCAATGTGTCAGGATTTACTTCGTATCCGCGGGGGACAATAGTTATTCAGCCATTATAATAATGAAATTCACAATAGTATTCTAATCACGTCACAATTAAATTTTTAATCTGTTATTTTTAACATTCGAGCCGGTTTAGTTTACCCAACATTATGGGTAACATATTTTTTACACTCTGTCCACTGGTTTATCGATGACACTTTGGTGGCATAGGCCGGTGGCAGACAATCGCTGCCTTATACGCGATGAGGGACAGGAGATATGTCATTTTTTCTCGCTCCCACGTGTGTTATTGTCTATGCTTACATCTCCTTCACACACCTTTGTATGTGTGTATCACCAGCTCCATCTTATATTTGCTTCATGCTTAGACCATACTTAGTTTGTCAAAGTCACTTTTTCTTCATAGTTGTGCGAGCCTGCCAGCATCTTGAAACTAATTAGGGTCGGTTCCCACTAACCGATACAATATCGGTCACAACCGGTATCGGCGTCAAATCCCATAGGGATAAATATCGCATAGTGGGAACGCCGCCTTAAAAAAAGTTCTGACTTTTGTTTGACGTCTCTCAATGCCAAATTTCAAAGTAATATTAAATCTTTGAAGGGATTTTGATCGTCGCCGCGCTAGTGTGAGCACATGTGCCCGGGGCGTCGACGGGCAGAATCCATTTACCGTACAAAACCTTATCTACTGTCATGGCGTCGTTACCGAACAACGTCATTGAACACGTGACATTGGCGAAATCATCATAAATTTAATGGAAGCCATTTTTTTTAAAGAATTGAAATAAATCTTTGAAAGCTACTCAAGCTTGTCAGTTTACACTACAGTGGCGCCAAGACGGAAAATTTGAAAACTAGACAAAAGTGACTGTCGCATCTGTTACGAAGTAACTAATTTACAGTGTTGCAACACGTAGATTTTTTAAATTTGCCGCCTTTTTTCTAGTCTCAGCTTTCGTAAGCCAGACTCAGGCTATTCATGACGTGCAGGCTGTTTCGTTGTTACTTGACAGTTACTGTCAGTGCTACTCACTTCACCCAAGAATTCACCAATTGTCACCTCGGCCTCAGGGCAGTCAATAAAATAATAAATGACTCTGTTATTTTATTGGGAATTTGAACTATTAATTTTACAAATACAACTATACATATAGTTGCCTAAGTAATGGGCCAAATATTCGGTTCATTTTTTAGTAGAGAACTAGGCCTCAAACCGGATTGCGAGCCGACGTACAAATACAATGCTGGGTTTACATTTAAAAGGGCGCCTCGTAAGATGCACAGAGAAGTGAAGGAGGAACACTTGGTGTCCGCCCGCATCCCGCCGAAGTACCGGGACTATTGCGCGGACTACCTACTGGACTACCAAGTCTGCCGACGTGCCAATTTCCCCTTACTGTTAAAATGCCATCACGAGAAACACAATTACCTTAACTGTGAACACGACGATTATGTCATTAGGATGAAGGAATTCGAAAGGGAAAGAAGGCTAAGGTTGAGGGACATTCGTTTAAAGGAGAATGCGGGGAAAGGGAAATGTTAAATATCTTGAGAGAGATCAAATATAATAAAGTTATTTTTAACGAGTGTCTTTTCCTTTCATTTCAAATTCAATGTGATGTTACATACAATGTTGAGCAAACCATATAATTTGCAAAAAATCCTCACGCAAAGTAAAAAAACCGGCCAAGTGCGAGTCGGACTCGCGCACGAAGGGTTCCGTCCCATTATGTTTAAAAACTGCAAAAAAGTCACGTTTGTTGTATGGGAGCACGGTTTTTGAGATACAGCCTGGTGACAGACGGACAGACAGACAGACGGCCAGTGGAGCCTTAGTAATATTTAGGGTCCCGTTTTACCCTTTGGGTACGGAACCCTAAAAATGCGCATTTTTCAACAGCTTGCGATAATCTCTTCTTCCCCACTATAATTATAGACTAGGAATAAAAAGTCATAATCTAAAAATAAAATAAAAGTAAAAAATATCTACTTATTTATTCTTTCTCCTTACAATATAAGTGTTAACGAACTCAATAAAAAATTCTTTTAGCCAGAACCTTTTCGTATCCATTGACTTGTTATAAAGTCAGTTAGGTACCTACATTTAGTGCTCCACGCGCCAATGACTTCATATCCAGTCGATGTAAACTATGCAAAGGCAACCTAGGTACGCGCTGTGAAGTAAGGACATAAATTATCCATTATCTAAGTTGGAGTTCGTTTTATGACTATGGATTTCTATAGTAGAAATCTCTTGGCCAAACTATTAAGGAGAGGTATCCCCAATGCAAATGTCGTAACACGCGTGAGTTTGTAATAACCCATCCCGCTTTCTACAGAAGCTATGTGCGTAGTTTTCGTAAATATTTAGCTATAGTCATTAAGCCAAACATTTTATCAAAGCAAACCCTGCGAATTTGTCTATAACTATTTAGGATCTTTAATTAAATGTAAAATATCAGTAAACATTCCAAAAAGGGGTAACTGCGATATTTTTCTATCGAGTGAAATTCATCAGGTCATGTAACTGACTGCGATTTTGACTAGACAAGATCCTTAAATCCTTATATAACACATATATTTTTTTTTAAATTTTAGACACTGTTCAGATGGTTTTCTGAATAAAACTCGAAATTGGTAATACCCAGCCTTTTGATTTGCAAGTAGCAAAGTAACTTTATGCTAGGATACATCGTAATCTATGCGAGCGAGAAACCGAAAATCTACAAAAATTTCAAATGTTGTGTCGACATAATCTCGGGCTACCATTTTTTTTGGTACACAGCTTTAACCTATAAGGTTCTAAATACAGTCAAAAGCATATAAGTATTGTTTAGTAAAATGTACCTACTTAATTCATGCTAAGAATTTGCTAAAGTTAAGGAAATAAATCTATTCCAACTTCTCCTTATATCTGTATGATGGATGACCTTATCTACTCGATTTTTTTCGTGTCCAAACTAAAACTCGTAGGGTAGCATGAGATAATACGTACCTTTTTTAGGGTTCCGTAGTAAACAAGGAACCCTTATAGTTTCGCCATGTCCGTCCGTCCGTCCGTCCGACCCCCGTTTTTCTCAGTAACCGTTAGTACTAGAAAGCTGTAATTTGGCATGAGTATACGCCGACAAAACGGTAGAATAAAATCTTTAAAAAAAATTTTTTTTAGGGTAACTCCCCTACATGTAAAGTGGTGGTGCAATTTTTTTTTCTGCCAAACCCCATCGTGTGGGGTATCGTTGGATAGCTCTTTTAAAAATATTTATTATAAGGTTTCTAAAAGCATTTTTTGATTAAAGAATTGGTTAGCGTGATATTAAGCTTTGAAGTGATATTTTTTGTTATGGTCAAGTGTCCCCCCCCCCTGCCAGTTAAACGGTGGCTACTAGGCATGTGAAAAAAATCATGGTAATAGTATATACGATGAATTTAAAAGGAAAACTATCACAGCTAAGTAGACATTACTAGTTAACGAGTAATAGCCTAACTTCAGAAATGTACTTTGCAAAAGCAAACTTTCGAACAATTTCCACTGATACCTTAGATAATGTTGTTAATTCTGTCAAAAACATAGTAAATATAAGTTTGCGTACTTTTTAGTCCATGTAATGTAACGGGTGGACGACTACGGACCCCTACCTTGCGCGTGGCCCGACACGCACTTGGCCGGTTTTTTCATAAAGAATACATGTTTCCACGTTGAGGTCCACTCAAATTCAAGGACTAATTTGTTTTTAAAATACATTAAAAAATACCTAAACGCTCAAATTAAAACTCCGTGCCCTGTCCGGCATCGAGTTTTGAATCAATCAAATATTATATCTGCTATCACTGAATTCAATTCACTGTGGTGAATAACTTGTGATTGATATTTAAAATTCGTCCGAGCGCGAGAGTCCAATTTTGTCGGCAAAATTCAAAGGTCCCTGCCAGCCATGAAGTAAGTATAAGATGGAGCTGGTGATACATACATACAAAGCTGTGTGAAGGAGATGTAAGCATAGACAATAACACACGTGGGAGCGAGAAACAATGACATATCTCCTGTCCCTCATCGCGCATAAGGCAGCGATTGTCTGCCACCGGCCAATGCCACCAAAGTGTCATCGATAAACCAGTGGCCAGCGTATAAGAAAGTATGTTACCCTAAATATTGGGTAAACCAGACCGGCTCGAACGTTCAAAATAACAGATTATTTTTTTTGTCGTGATTAGAATACTGAATTGGTGTCAATAAGGTTTTTAATGAGATTTTGCACTAACGTGGGTAAATATCATTTTTACAATGACTGAATAACTAAGACGTTTTAATCATGAGTGTAACTTAATATGCCACAAGATCAATTTCTTGCCCGATAACATTTATTAGGAGTTTATTTCGAAGATTCTCAATAAAAACCTACTTATGTCAGTAAAAATGGGGAGATTATTCTTTTTGTGGTATCCCGAGAAACAACTGTCAAATTATCTCCGTCCCTGTTGGACATTCGCTAACCCCCCTTCTATAGGATCCTCTTTCTACGGTCCCAAGTATCACAGGGTAAAGTGTCTTGCATTCTGCATAAGATACAGTTCAATTTTGGTAAGCCTTTGAACTGACAGGCTTTTAACAAGAAACGCAATGTTGCAAAGCTTTTTTCTCATGAACTATTAGATTTATTAATAAAGTGATAAAAAGCAAAGTTATAGATAATTTTATGCTAAACATATTTCTAATACAAAGTTTTTATTTTAAAAAATCCAAATATTTTTTTGGAGATCAAAAAACGCATTTTAGAAATTCAGATTTTGGAAGTTTTTTAGTATGTCAAAAAGATACACACAAAGAACTAAAAAAATCAAACTTCGCTTCCTTAGGAATTATTATGACCCTCCCATACAATAATATCGTAGAACTCCTCTACTAAATTCCCATATAGCTTGTTTACCCAAAACAGCTGATTTCGGGGCACGGGAATTGGGAAGGTTCACTTATTTTGTTAATAAATCGCGTTTAATAGCAATAATTATGGATGAAATGTATAAATAAATATAATTTGTACTAAGTATATCAATTATAGAGTTATAGTTTATGCGTTTATGTCAAAAAAAACAGGCCCACTGCTACAATCACACTTGCTTCTTAAATATTTGAAAAGAGTCAATAAACAAAGTCAATGAACATTATGTACATAAAATCATGTAGGTATATATCGATACATCCGCATTTTATATATAACGACTGGCAAACAAGTAAGTGGACAGCTCAAATTTTATAAAAGTTCAGCAACGCGCCCGCGACTCTTTTGGAGTTGCGAGCGTATATATATACATCCGCATTTAGTGATAGTTTTAAATATTAATACGTGTATTATTTTCTGCAAAGAAGTTGCTGGTAAGGACCAAATTTTTGGCACTGTAGCACAACGGAGAGCACACTGGAATGTGTGGCACCGGAAAAAAAGTTGCATAGCAAAATTATAAGGCTAAGTTTAAAAGACTTCAATTATTGCTGCCGATATAGGAACCCATATAAAAACATGTTAAATGAAGTATTTTTTATTCCAACTGACAAAAATCGTTTCCATTATAACAATAATTACTCGAAACTTTTTTTTGCATTATTAGTCGTAAAATCCTAATCATACGCACGTGATGACACACACAAATGACTCGACTGACAGTAAAAAACATGGCGGTCGCGTCCGAGGTATAATTGCCAGTAACAAGACTACTACTAACTAGCGCTACGGGCTTCGGAATTATGTCGTTGCACAACCAAAGTGTTACAACGGAAAACGTTTTGAGGACACACTTTTATTTTAAAAGTTCAAGCTGATAATATAACATTTTTCTTATTACGATTATAGTATCGTTTAGCAAATTTAACAAAGATTCTGCCTTCATAAATTTGGTAATGACAGCTAAATTAGATAAATTTTAAAAAATATTTTTATCCGAAAAACGGGGAAGTGGACACTCTTATTTTCTATGGAGCAGAAAAGGTAGTCAACTTTGAGATGGCCATTATAAAAAAAATAAACAAGGAATTAAGAGTAGGTAATTATTAATTTTTATATTCTTAAGCTGTCATAGTTTTGCCTGAGACTGTGAGCAATCATTTTGGATGGGTCAAATGCTGAATATTCAATCACCAATAAGGAGGACACCGCTTTGCTACTGGACTGACCAAAAATTTGGTCCTTACCCGTGTGATTGTATAAAGAGAAATTTAACTTAAAATATAGATTTTGGTTTATAAACTTCCTCGGTTGAAACTTGAACCCATGATTGGTAAAATTAGGCTAACTAACTTCTATACAATTGAACTTTATAAATTTAATTTTTAATACAATTTTTTCCAAGAAAAGGCAATTCCCATGGACAGATAAATTCCCGTGCCCAGGTCAAATTTTTAAATTGTAACTTCCTTAATTTTATAAGTTTAAGAAAATTAGTGTTAGTTAATTTTTTTATCAAATTATCAGCATAAATTTTTCTATGTATTATTCGTATTTCAAAATTCCATGGGGATTAGACAAAAAATCCCGTTTGGTGAAATTCACTCAACTATAATGTAACTATGACCCGTATCAATTGCTACACTTACTTATATTACACTTACACTTAACTAGGTATATATTATGTTAGTACAACATAAAGATTGTATGTCTTTCATTTCTCAATAATATAAGCATAAATCGAAAATAGTCCTCTGAAATACCACTTATTGAACTTCCATCACAACATCTTCCCAACCAATGAGCATGTCCGAAGTGTGTAAATTAAACAATAACTAGTTGTTCCCAAGCAGTGTAGTAAATTATAGTCAATGTTTTATATTGTCTCATTTCCAATCTGAGGCGCCTCCGCGCGTCTTGTGCCTCAACGCGACTCGAGACTGAAGCAGATGAAAATAATAATCTTATAGTAAATTTTCTACCAACATGGGAACCAAAAAAGCTAAAAAGTAAGTGTGAACTAATTTAATATTCGCCACGCGATTTACGATGTTTGCGATTTTATTTTGCTTTCCTTATATGTTTGTCTGTCGGTGGTACAAATCATGCATATTAATATTTTTTACCAACTGAACAAAAGTTAACTGACTCATGAAATTGTCATATTCACATAGTTTAGTTTTAGTTCGTTTTTAGTTTATGTTATCTCATTGTACAAGTTTCATATAATACAATAGGTACTTTTTGTATATACTACTCGAGTACTCGTATGATATCGTTTCACCATTTCACAAAAATAATTAATAATTGGGCAATAATATAAATCAAATGAGATCTACACACACACATATATATATATATATATCATCAGAAGTGTCATCATAAGTTTTGGATGCCAGATATGATCTTAATTTGCGTACCTATGTTATGTATTTTTCTTCAGCCTTTATATGGTTTGGGAAATTATTATAATATATTATAATATTTAACTGCGTAATGGGAATGGAAGAATGCCTATTTCGGTATAATTCTAAGTTTGGAACAGGTAATACAAGTTTATATTGGAATCTTCTTTTTTTTTGCTCTCGGAACAGGTCGATATTTTTCCTCACATAATTCTAAAATGTACATATTTGCAAATGCACATAATTGCAAAATAGGGCTTGCAACTATCTCGATTTCCTATACCGACCAGTACACGTATGCATTTTTTTAAGAAGTTGTTCTATTGGCATTCTGGAAAAAACATAGTTGGGTCATAAACAGATTTAGGTTCGCGTCTTTCCTGTGGACATATCAAAAGTTAAGGGCTACAAAGCTTAATTTTGGATTGGTCTAGTAACCCGCATAAACGGCTTCTCCGGTTCTATAAATCCATGTATATAAAATCATAACTCACATGCTCATAAGCCGTTAACTATTGACCACAGGAGAGACGACTTTTTTTTTGCAAGTGTTTATGACCCAGTTGTTTCCGTGTCATGGTACGGAACCATTTGTGTGCCCGTCTGAATTCTGCTAAGTTGCGCTGACTTCTGTAGTGCTCGAGTTCGTTTTGGGTCCAGATTATCCGGTACAAAATTTCATCATAATTATGTTTTAATTATAGGATGAGATTTATTAAAACTTTGGGGATTTTTTCTCCCGTCTGAATCAATAGAACCCATGATTCTTAATACAACAAGAATAAATTAATTTACGATGCATGTGCTTGAAATGTGCGTTGTCTAAGCAGTCCAACTGCGGGAAGTGCTACTTTTCCGCACTAGTGCTTTTTTACTTTTCAATTTTTTTTATCTCTGTCTTCAGCTCGACGCAAAGAGTTTTAATTATTTGAAAAACGTTTCACAAATTAATCATTTATCACTTTAAAACGTATATTTATTACCTATAAATAAATTGAAAATTTTCACTTTAGCACAAAATAAAAAATATACAGAAGGTCCGTTCCCGCCGTTCTTGAAAATACATACCTAAACTTGGCCGACTCACAGGGTTGTTTCTGTATTGGAGTAGGTCATATTAAAAATTCTTCAACATGACATTTAAATATGAACCAGCGTATCTTGGTAAAAAACCGGCCAAGTGCGAGTCGGACTTCGCACATTTAGGGTTCCGAATCAACCTCAAAAATATGATTTATCAATATGTATTTGTTGTTAAAATATACGTAATATTGAACATTGTCACCAAATTTCAAGTTCATAGGTCAATGAGAAGTCTAAAAATTCTTCGGAACAAATTTTGTGACAGACGACGGACACCAATAGGGTTTTGACCCTTCGGGTACGGAACCCTAATAAATTGATGCGTGACCTGCTGTGAGTTGTGACTTGTGACCGGCGGCGGTCGAGAGCGCCAACAAAGAATATAAGTAAGTACCTAATTAATTAGGTACCTACTTAACTAAACCATAGTACTTAAATACTGGCGTTTTACCAGCGAACGATAAGATGAATGTGTAATGGTTGATCGTCGTTATCAAAGCGGCTAGTTTCAAAAAATTACCTACCTAGGTATTGTAACTACCAAAATGAGAAAACCGTTTTATTTACCTTTCAATATCGTTTGAAAATTTGAAGAAAGTGTAGGCACAGTTTTTTGTCGTATTTAAACAATAAAATACATTCCAACTGTAATAATATCGGTTATTCATTTTGACGTACGTGACACAAAGTACCTACGTAGCGGCGGGGACGTCAAGTGATCAACGCGCGCACAACTAGCACTCGCGACGCGACAGTGACAGTCGCGACTAAGCTCGTCCGAAATCAACCGAGAATGCCTGTAAATGTTATGTCTGTGTGCGTGCGGCGAAAATGGCACTTTGTACTAAGCGGACTCTCTGCTCCGGCGCGCGCCGCCGCTATTTACTTTGTGACTTTAGGTAAATGCGTGGCAGAATGCGCATTAAGCCATTGCCTACTTAGCATTTTACAAACAAATGTGGACATGTGCAGTAGTAGATGTTGAGCGCGCATGTATTTAGAAAAATGCCGCCATTTTTCATTTCAAGTACTAATTTCTTGTTTACCTAGTTATTGATAAAAAATATCGAGTGAAAGTGACGAATCAGATCAAATGTAACCCCAGAAAATAATTTTCAAGAAGTACAAAAAATTAACTTTTCTATTTTCTCGCACAACGCATGATAAAACTTTGTATGATACGCGCGCGTAAAGATAATTTCCGACTCGTGTCTAATTATAAACTCGCTCACTACGCTCGCTCGTGTATAAGAAAGACACTCGTCAGAAATCACTCACTTTCCGCCTCGTGTCTAATTATAAACTTGCTCACTACGCTCGCTCGTGTATAAGAAAGACACTCGTCAGAAATCACTCACTTTCCGCACTTGTATCATAAATAGCTATTCCCGTATTCTGAAGCGGCCATAAAATGTACAAAATTTTCGAGAATTGTTCTAAATGGGCCTTTATAGGGATGATTCACGCTAGACCGGTCCGTGTCCGGGCCGGCCCGTTTTGTAGTACAAGAAATCGACGGACGCGCGACGGCCGTTAAACGGCACAGTCTCACATCGGCCTTCTTCCGTCTAACCGCCTTTTGTTGACTATGATTTGTGAAGATGCAAAATGGTAGACAACTTTCTAGGCTAACTTTACATAAATGTGCAGTGTGGACTCATATATACATACTTATGTGTACCTAGTTAAACAATTAGCGATTAGTGCGGGTTGCATCAAAATCTGATAGCATGCCAAGTCTGATAAGTTTTAATGGGATAATTGCTTGATAATTGCCGGCGCCATACTTAATGTGATTTGTCTGTAACTGTGATATGGTGCAACCCACTCTTAGTTTAAAAATGTCTGAACACAGTCGTGTCGAACGATACTAAGCCTTAAATAATAAAATATAGAAGCGTTCTAAAGAAACGCCCGAGGAAAATCCTAATATTTTCGTTAAATTGTTTGTTAAACATTGTCTTATTCGTAGGAATATTTAATGCCCTTTCCCTACGTGTTATCATAGAAAGGTGTAAAGCCCGTAGGTACCGAATGTGCCAAACAAGACTTAAGTATTTCTGTTTTTTTTTTTTCAGAGAAAAAGTTAAGGAACCTCCTAAAATACCATACTTTAAAATAGTAAGTAAATAGAATAGAAAATACTTATAAAGTAATAATGATATTATAAATCTTATATCTTTAAACGAGCAATTCTTGTATATTTATTTATTTATTTATATATTTATTTCGGGGATCTCGGAAACGGCTCTAACGATTTTGATGAAATTTGGTATGTGGGGGTTTTCGGGGACGAGCAATCGATCTAGCTAGGTCTCATGCCCGGGAAAACGCCGAGCAAGGCTCGGTTGCCCAGATATTACCTAATAATAATCTGTCGCCCTATTCAAATCACCGGTAGCGTGTAACAGTTCTAACTCCTATAAGTAGACCTCGCCCCGCTGCCGGTGGCACTGGTACCTTACATAATTAGGTCAGGTTTATATAATGATTTTGAGATGTTTTGTATTAATAGTTTTATAAAGATACAATACAATACAAATACTCTTTATTGCATAACCTCAACAAAAATAACACATAACAGTACCTACATAATGACAATGAGTTGAGGCAAACAACAGGCGGTCTTATCGCTAATGAGCGAAGATCCACTTCGGGTCGCTGAGCCATCGGAGTAGGTATAGCCTGGCAAAAAAGAGTAGAAATTAATAGGGGCGCCACTGTCGCTTATATGGCAACACGAATAGTTAGACACGAATATCATGATACTTTATTTTCAACTAAAACATTTTTAGTAAGTTGGTAATAAAGAAATACGTTAACCATATACATTTACTAGTAACTAAAGTGAGAAAAGACTATTCATTAGCCAGGTGAAATTTAAACTCGATGACAAAAAATTGAGAAAGATTTATTTGTGCATGTAGTTATTTATTAAGATATTTTTACAGAGATTTGCCCGAACATGTACAATTGTAATTAACACTTGTTTGCTATGCACTAGATGTTTCACTATGAAACGAAATTCATCAAATATATCGCAAGTACCAAGTTTATTATAAAAGGTTTAGTTTACATACGTAAACATACTTACCCTTCAAAATCTTGCTATTATCCCGGACGCAATTTCATCCATAAATCGTGATTGTACCTTTATAAATATATATAATTAGTAATACCATCAATAATTCAACACATAATAGTACATAGAAATGGTTTTCAGCTCGTAATTTCAGCACTTTTTGGATAAATACTGTCCCGTTTCGACAAAATATTTCCCGCCTCAAATTCAGCAAGACATCGCTTAAGAAATAAACTATTTATTTACAAGGAACATAGGCAATATACATGATTACAAGAAAATACATTATATACAAAAAAAGAAAAAACTAAACCTAAAATAAATCGCTTAATATAAATAAGTTCACGGGTGGAACTACGTATTATTGTATCCGTTATCTGGTGATTTTATTGTCTTTTAACTGTGATAAATCAGCGAAATTGATCAAAATAGGAAATGTAAACAAGACTGGTGTCAATGACATGACAAAAGCATGACATATTTGACAATTTAATCGAAGTTGCCAGTGTCGAAAAAATATAGTTCCGTTTCTAGACTATTTTGCCAGGCTATACCTAAGTAAGTGTAAATACAAAACAAAGTCTTAATATTAATAAGGAGTACTTAATTAATAATATATTTTATGTCACACCTGGCCATACAGCGGCAATTACCGCACGCTCCGCGCGCGGGAAATCCCACTTTCTGGCCAGGGGGTGACATAAATAAAGGTGACACAAACGCATTGCGTTGAATGGATTTATATGGAAACGCATGCGTTTGACGCATAAAACAACCTAGCGCCTTAGGTAGTATTTATAGTCAGCCAGCATACAGTTAAATTTGTGCTGAAGTCGAGAATAGTACATTACTTAACAAGGGCGGTAATAAAGAAAGCCTCAGATCGCATATTTATCCTGTCAAATACCTGCGATCTGAGACATTCTTTGTTTTACCGCCCTTGTTAAGTAATGTACTATTCTCGACTTCAGCACAAATTTAACTGTATGCTGGCTGACTAAATACTACCTAAGGCGTTCGGTTGTTTTATGCGTCAAACGCATGCGTTTCCATATAAATCCATTCAACTTAATGTGTTTGACGCAACGTACCTATTTATATGGAACGCATGCGTTTGACGCATAAACAACCGACCGCCTATTTGTTTGAGTATATACAATTGTCCACTTGTAGTATCGGTACGCGACATGGTCAGAACGATTGGCGACAGTAGCAGGGGTGCTGCTGGGATTGCTGAGTGGGGGAGGCATATGCTTTATCCTGGTGCAGATCGGAGAGCTCAGTACATCCTTCATTGAGCGCACCAGCTATCAGACCCAAAACACCACCTACCTGCCTCTCACCATCGCTTTCGGAGGAGGAGTCAGATTGTAAGGACCTTTCTCTCATCACTTATTGCGAGTGCATAGTGGCTACTTTACGATGCAATATGTTCAATCAAATGTTTTTGCTTTGCCAGGAGAAATGGAAGTAACGAAGAACAAATGGTAGCGTTAATGGACGACGCGAAGTCAATGGCTATTGGCACGTTCGTCAGCGTGACTATATCGCTCCTGCTCGTCATCTCATCTGTCGCTCTTATCAACTGGAGTGCGTTAAGACAGGTACATACTATACATTTTCATAGATAACTCATCTATATTGATGATAATTAACCATAATTACTTAGTTCGTCCAATACTGAACATAGGTAGGCCTTCCTCCATGTTGCTCCATAACCATACCTAATATTCGACTTTGGCCACAGAATAGGAATTAATACCTACATTGGGATTCCCACTGCCAGCAATTTGCCAATATCAACTGTAAATACCACCAGCCAATATTTTATATACCGCTAGAACTTTTTGCAACTTCATGTGTTATCATGTTATCAAAAACTGAAACTTTGTTGTTAATAGAAAAGTAGGAGACTGACAAAATCCTCGTATGGATTTTATAATTAAAAAAGAGAGACATAGAAAATAGGTACAATATTATTACATAAATAACTCAAACATATACATTAAAATAGGTACCTGTACCTACCAATGATATTGAAATCTTCAAACAAGGTAACTACCTAGTTAAGTAAACTTTTATTTAATTCATGTTTTTACGCTACTTCCCACATTAACTCTGCCAACATGACTGACTACATACGGATATTTTAAGTCATAACAATACACACTCTTACGTACTGTTTGTAATAATGAAAACTATAGATACATATGTGTACCACATAAATCTGCTAATAAATATTTGATTGAAATGATTTCCACTGTGAACTCGGTCACATTGAAGATATTGTACCTACCTACCTACTAAGTACCTATATCAAACCAACAGTTGTATCATTATTGAAACGCACCAAGCAATTGATATAATTGATGGCCTTGCCTTGGTTTGTCATTTCTATCTTCGAGCTTCACCCAGAGGTGAATATAAGAGCAAAAAAAACCGGACAAGTGCGAGACAGACTCGCCCACCGAGGGTTCCGTACAAATTTGTAGGTAAAAACTTGCCTGGCGTTGTTAACCTCGATAAAATAAATAATAATAAATAATAATAAATAAATATTTGTGGACAATCTTACACAAATCAACCTAGTCCCAAACTAAGCAAAGCTTGTACTATGGGTACTAAGCGACGATATACATACTTATATAGATAAATAAATACTTAAATACATAGAAAACATCCAAGACCCAAGAACAAATATTCGTGCTCATCACACAAATAAATGCCCCGGCCGGGATTCGAACCCGGGACCTCCAGCTTCGTAGGCAGGGTCACTACCAACTAAGCTAAAGCGGTCGTCAAAAGCGTCAACTAAGCTAAAGCGGCGGTCGATGATTGATGATTACGTATTTTAAAATGATTTTAAATAAAGATTATGTTTTTTGTGTTTAAATTACAAATGCATAGTTTCAGATTTTTCCCTGTAGGTACTTGTAGTATAAGATGGCATTACTTGATAGGTAGAATATTAAAGCGCCATCTATATAATCTCTTATTTAAAACATGTCAATTATTACGAATCCATGAGCAGCGTCATGTTTGAGCTTATATTTATCTAAGGCGGCTATAGGTCAGTATTAAGTTAAGTAATTCTAAACTTTTGTTTTTCTTCCGCTTATGCATTTAATTGCTAGAGGGCTGAAAGCTTTAATTTTGATGGACATAACTAGGTCGCTTTTGTTTTGAAATTATTTAGCTCTTGTAATACCAAAGTCACAGATATTCGAACTAAATCTGTCAAAATATCATCATCATAATCAAACTTAGTTCGTCTAGGTAACCTACTCAGTGCCGGAATAACCCTTAAACAAATTAAGCAATTGCATAGGGCACCACGTCTAGGGGGGCACCAGAAACACCACGAAAAAAAGGTCATTTTGAAAATCCGCACGACTAGTGTTGACGTTCGGGGTGATAAGTGCCCGCTCCCCGCTTGCTCGCTCGTTCCGGTTATAGCACTACCATTATTTAGTAAAATATACGTAATAGTAAACATTAAATATGACCAAATTCGAAGTTCATAGGCCGATGGAGGCAAAAAAAGCGGAGCAATATTTCGTAAAAATACTTAGGTACTTTGGCAGCTGCTCTTCTCATTCAGAGCTATACAAAACGGTATATCTCTCTAACTCCCTCCTATCTCTCAGAAAATCACACACCTCTCAGGAGCAACCAGGGGGGTAGGGAGGTAAAAATACAGTATTTATCTATTCAACGAGCTCTAAACAACGACCGGTCAAATATTTTTATTTCACGCCCTTAAAATAATTTTCGATAATTTTTATGGCTTTGGGTAAACCGCATGCTTTAAAGTCTTTTATCTACACACATATCATAAATCCTCTAATATGCGTTCGGAAACCGTAGAAAATGACTCTCATTTCAACATTCAATTAATTTATGGCAATTTTCTTATCTGTGGCTAAGGCTACAGCAGTAATAAAATATTTCATTTTAATCTCATATATGATGTTAAAATATTACGTCAAACAAAACTGTCAAAATTTAAATGTCAAAGTTGACATGTCCCTATTCTAGTATCACGGAAAATTCAAATTCAGTCGATGCGAAATGTCAGCTCGTTGTTTTTTTAGTATATATCGCACGAAATTTGAGCTAGAACGACATGATCACATCAGAATAAGGACTCTTTACTTTTTAAAATAACATTCAGGTATCGGTTGCCAGTTCTGATTTCGATATTTCCGCAACCGTGCAAAAAAGGTTGTATTAAAACAATTATTGTATTTATTTACTACGGTTTCTGAACCCATCTTAGAGTAATTATAATATGTGTGTAGATAAAGTAATGTATGCAACTGTACATAATTAGGCATTAAAACACTCGTGTGACCTTATTATGAAACTCGCCTTCGGCTCGTTTCATAAAACACACTCGTGTTTTAATGCCCCTCATTATGTACCAGTTGCATAAACTACTATAAACTATGAAAATTTGAAAACGGAATTTCCAGCCGTTTGGCTTGAAAACCTATGACAGGTGACAGACGTACACGTGAAAGGACTCCAATTGGACCCTTCGGGTATGAACGAAACCCTAAAAATAAGTAGATTAACATAGTGGTTTGCGTAGTTATATTTTTTTAGTGTCGATTTCTACTGGGTATTTATTTATTCGGAGAACCAACGGCTGCTTTTTATACATTAATTATGTAGGGTTTTATATGCGCGCCTGCATCATAATGTTCGAAAAATTTCGCGCTCGCTGCTCTCGCGTTTACATCCATGACTTGATGCGTATGAAGTATTTTCCGCACCTGCATCATAATGTTCGAAAAATTTCGCGCTCGCTACGCTCTCGTTTTCGTCTAAGTATGTTATGACTTGATGCGTATGAAGTATTTTCTGCACCTGCATCATAATATTTGAAAAATTTCGCGCTCGCTGTGCTCGCGCTTTCGTGGATAGGGGGCCCACAGGCGTGGATTGCCTAGGGCATAAAGTAGTCTTAATCCGGCACTGAACCTACTCATAAAAATAGGCAAATTTACGCTAGGAGGTTATATTAAGTATAGGACATATGAGCGATAAACCGAAAAAAAGAACAGATTGCTGCCAAAAGTTGTCCCGAGATATTTATCTTGATATATAGTTAGGCAGTAGCATCCACAATCCATGGACAATATTGGCAACGAAATGGGGAGGCCCTATTGGCAAAAGGAAAGTGGGAAAGCCATATAAACGATGGCTAGATGATATAAAGGAAACTGCTGGGAATGACTGGCTAAACAAAGCGGAAGACAGGGAAAAATGGAGAGAGTTGGAGGAGGCCTACACTCGAAGAGGGGTCCAAATTAAATAAATAAATAGTAGAATATATATATAAACTCAACACTAACTTACTAGCTATAAGAAACTTACTAACAAATACGCAAAAGTTGTAATGTAAGAATGGGAATTTGGAAATAAAAGGCTTTTTTATTTTATTTATTTTTATCCACAATCCACATGCACAATTTAAAAAAAAAACTTCTACACCACGTATTGCAACATAGCCCGGTTTGGCTTGGCGTTGAACCTCTATTTACAATGCGTAGTTAAGTAGTTCAAAAACCGTAATACTCCGTCCCGTTGTAATCGTATATTGTGAATAAATGAATATGAATCTGAATAAAATTTTCTCAAACATGCTCGCATATGTACCTCTATGTGTTAATATCACGAAATGAAGACATGAAGTTTCTTGTTTATGGCTCCCTAAGATAAACGAAACCATTATTGGCCGCTGCTCTAACATTTTAAATTTGCTACTAACATTAAACTGACAAAGGAAAAATTACATACTGCCAACCACCACTAGACTATGTAATCATACTTGCGACATTTAAAAAAAACAATTGCTCTCCGAGTCGCGCACCCGCAGCTGCATAGGGGGCGGGAGGGGAGGGGGTAGGCACGGCCGGTGGGATGTCGCTGGTGGGCTGCAGCGTCCCGTCCCCGTGCGCCAGGTACGGTACAGCCGCCGGCCGGCCGGGGCGGCCACTCCTCCTTCACCTGTAGATGGGTGAGCCGCTCCCCCTCACCTGTAGATGTCGCTGGTGGGCTGCAGCGTCCCGTCCCCGTGCGCCAGGTACAGCCGCCGTCAGCCGGGGCAGCCACTCCCCCCTCACCTGTAGATGGGGGAGCCGTTCCCCCGTAGATGTCGCTGGTGGGCTGCAGCGTCCCCGTGCACCAGTATCTTTCTCCCCTCTTCAGGGTGGATTTGGATTTCTATGCATGTTTGAGAAAAGCACTATAGATACAAACCTCGACCGGAACAGGGATTGTTGGACGAGTTTGGAGTAGTCGTGGATAAAACGTCACGAATCACGGCCTCTGCAGTAATGTACTATTTTCTACTCGTCAACTTTAATGCTTGAAAAAAATATTTCATGACCAATAGGACAACGCCAAGGACTTGACTAAATATACATTGTCAACGAAAACTGACCCGTTAGGGTTATATAATTCGACTACTATGTAATTTATTTATTTAAACAGCCGCAATATCCTCCTATATTTAAATATACATACTCTGTAATATTTCTATTTATTGAGGTGTGCAATAAAGAGTATTTGTATTGTATTGTATTGTATCCTCTTGGAGCGACTCGCAATCGGCGACCTGCTTCACTCCTTACACCAACTTTAAGTCGTCAGCATAGAGAAGACATCGCGCGTTACAGACAACAGATTCTAGGTCATTAACCATAACCCCAAATAGTAAAGTTCCCAGGATTGAACCCTGACTAACACCAGTAGCTCTAGTATTAAGTTTTTCGAAACATTAACTAATTCGATCGCGTTTTCGTTTTGTCTCAAAATGTATGAAAACGCTCTCACCGAGTTTGAAATACGCGCGTTCATCGGTTAAATGTTATACTCGCTGTTTTAGTTTCCACTAGTGACCACCAGAGGCGCTGTTTACGTTTTCATACCACTTTCATACATTTTGAGACAAAACGCAAACGCGTTCGAATCAGTTAATGTTTCGAAAAAACTTATACTAGAGCTACAGATCGAGTATGATACGGATCTGAAACACAGTGACCGTGTTGGACATATTGTTGCCGACCGCGTAGATAGCTGAAAAAAATCTAAGTAAATTGGGGGAGAAGCCAATGCAGTCAAGTTTATGTAGTGTAGGTAGCACATCGTTATCGACGCGGTCGATGGCCTTCCGAAAATCAAAGTAAATGACGTCGACTTGAATACCCTTGTCCAGAAAATCTGAAATGGTGTTAGTCAGGATTAGGAGGGTTGTATCGACCGAAGGTTTTACTCTGAAACCATGCTAATATGCCGCTAATATGCCGCCCGTGTGATTTCTCAGATCACGCGAATTCGGAAGCTTTTTCTAGAGGCAGTTATGAGACAAGATATGACATGGTTCGACACTGATACAGAATTCAACTTGGCTACCAAAATGACAGAGTAAGTTGTAGATTATATATGATTGAATTGCCTAGATATAACGTTATCCAGAGACGTAAGCAGCCTTTAACACTTCGCGACGCTGAACAATACCTCACGAGTAAATAGGAAACGCTAAATCTGAGCGCTCTATTGTTAAATACCTAATTACCCATTCATAATTTTATTTTTCAGAAACATGATGAAAATAAAAGATGGTATCGGAGAAAAGCTGGCCGTTGTTTCTAACCTTCTCGGTACAGCCATTATTTGCATAGGAGTAACGTTCCCACTCGGCTGGGAACTGGCGCTCGTCTGTCTGTCTGTAGTACCCTTTTCAATCGCCGCGTCCGTCATTTTGTTTAACGTAAGTGCAGCCATACACGATAGAATACAACTTAGTATCAAACAAAGTATCAAACACTATCACTTAAAGTTCCCTATCAGAATACCGGTTGTAGATGGCGTCCACATCCCTGGAAAGGCAGAATACATTAAGCTATACCCATCTAAAAATGCATTTATCTACACCCATATAGTAAATCCTCTTTTATAAGTTCAAATACCGTAGATAAGACCCCGCTTTATAATATACTGTGCGGCTGTTGCGTGCGTCCCCTATTAGATCACGAAATATAACACTTAAATGAGATCACGTACAAAATTAAGACACAGCTGCGGGCTGGCGGCGGAGGCGCGGGCCGGCCTGTCGAAGCAAACATGGCGCACGCCGGCGAGAAGTGCCCACACGAAACACATGAAAGAGGATTTAATATATGGATGTAGATAAAGTAGTGTATGCAACTGTACATAATTAGGCATTAAAACACTCGTGTGACCTTATTATGAAACTCGCCTTCGGCTCGTTTCATAAAACACACTCGTGTTTTAATGCCCCTCATTATGTACCAGTTGCATAAACTACTATTTTATATCATTATAAATTCAGCCAAGCTATTAAGCTACCAACACTCGGGTATCACAATTTTTATATTTTACAGTATCAAACTAAGTCGTCTGTTCGTGAACTGAATGCGTATAGCCAGGCTGGAAAACAAGCTGAAGAAGTATTGAAATCTGTGAGGACTATTATAGCCTTCGGAGGTGAAAATAGAGAAGTCGAGAGGTAAGTAATAGTAGATTGTGTCACAAGGGAGCAAAATTACATATTTACGGCGTGGGCGTAAATTGAATCCTGAACGAAGCGAAGGATTATACAATAGAATCCCGAGCTTAGCGAGGGATTCTCAAATATAATCCTGAGCATAGTGAGGGATTCAAGTGACACATACTGCTTTTCACATCACCTATTGAGGATAATGAAAGATCTGAAATAACAATGGTTGTGCATTTATTTTATCAAAATCATACAATAACTTATTACACGTTACAGAAAAGTGCCACTTTGATCCCTCCTAGCAGGGAAGAAAAGTATCACTTTGATCCCTCCTAGCAGGGAAGAAAAAGCCCTTATCCGAATAGGTGATGTGAAAACACTTATTCCGCCTACTTTATCTCCAAACAGACAGTAAGTACCTAGTACCTATGTATTTGTAATAGGTACTCTTGCGTGTAGTATATACCTAATATTTATATTATTTCAAAGATCTTTTCTGATGTATTAACTTCCACTCTAGGTACAAACTAGTTCGTTGACTCAAAAAACTTTGAGATAACCAGATTTTTTTTTTGTATAACATCGAAAAATGGAATTTGGTAAATAGAAGAAGAAAAACGTTTTACCCTATTAGGTATTACAATACACATTTAAATTGGGAAATACATATACAAAAATAAAATTAACAGCATTTATGTATGCACTTGTATAAGGCAAACCGGATAGGTTTTAACTATGAAACGGCACTATCGGTGTACTATGCCAGCGCCGGATCTAGATTTTTTTCGAGGCGGGGGCAAAAACTACAAAATGCCGCCCCCGTCTGCATATATTGTCTTACAAATTGTTACCTCTACCATTTCAAAATAGTAAACCCGGCCAAGTGCGTGTCGGGCCACGCGCAAGGTAGGGTCCCGTAGTCGTCTACCCGTTACATTATATGGACTAAAAAGTTCGCAAACTCATATTTACTATGTTTTTGACGGAATTAACCACATTATGTAAGGTATCAATGGAAATTGTACGAAAGTTTGCTTTTGCAAAGTACATTTCTGAAGTTCGACTATTACTCGTTAACTAGTAATGTCTACTTAGCTGTGATAGTTTTCCTTTTAAATTCATCGTATATACTACTACCATGATTTTTTTCACATGCCTAGAGCCTACCTATAGGTGAAAACGCGAGCGCGAAAATTTTGAAACATTATGATGCAGATGCGGAAAATACTTCATACGCATCGAGTCATAAAAAAACGCGAGCGCAGCGAGTGTGAAATTTTTCGCCCTGTCAAGAAGTATTTTGGCCTGTGAAGAAGTTCGAATTGCCGCCCCCCTACCGCCCCTAAATTTGCCGCCCCCTAAACTTGCCGCGCGGGGCAGGGAACCCGGCTTGCCCCCCCCCCCCCCCCCCCATAGATCCTGTCCAGGCTCTGTACTATGCTTATGCGTATGCCGGGCTCCATTATGGAGTAATCTTGTGGGGGGGCAGCACGGGTGCTCATGACTTGTTCGTTCTGCAGAAGAAGCCCATTACGGGGTACGGGTACGGGAACACAGCATTTTATAAGATGCGAATTACTCTTTCTTGCATCTACATTCTAGGAGTAAATACGTATGTTGGTAAGGAAGCGCGTGCACCTTTTCTACCAAATGAAAGATGCCCCAAAGCGTAAAATTGATACCCGCCATGAGAATAGATGTTGTTTGCTAAAATATAACCTGGTGATGCACAAAAATTGTCCGTATGTTAGATTTATAATAAAACCGGTGAAATGCGTGGCCACGCTAAATGTGAACTAAAGAATTTGCAAACTTATATTAGCTATGTTTTTGACAGAATTAACATTATCTAAGGCATCAATTCAAATCGCACGAAAGTTTGCTTTTGCAAAGTACATTTCTTAAATTCGACTGATATTCGTTAGGTACCTTGTAATGTCTACTTAGCTGTTGATAATTTTCCTTTTAAAACCATTAATTCCATTATACATATATGGGAGATTTGGACAAAAATCGACCACCTTCTTTAAGATGTCACAGCTATTCTGGAGACGGAACACATGCATACTATGCCAGTGTTAGGTACCTATATAGAAGCCGTGTCGACGACAATTTTGAAAGAGACGACTATTTGTAAATTTGCCTCCATAAGTACTAATATCTGGGCGGCCGAGCTTTGCTCGGCGTTTTCCCGGGAATGAGACCTAGCTAGATCGATTGCTCGTCCCCGAAAACCCCCACATACCAAATTTCATCAAAATCGTTAGGGCCGTTTCCGAGATCCCCGAAATAAACAAAGAAATATACAAGAATTGCTCGTTTAAAGATATCGTGAGACATGTTATAACTTTATACGACATGTTTCGAACTCTTTGGGAGTTCTTCCTTTTTAGTAAAAAATAGCGTTTAGTAAAAAAAGTTAGAATTTGATGGTCTTTAATTTTTTCATACAATGTGGAACCAAAATGCCCTGAGTTTAAGAGATATAAGTAAGCGAAAGTCGTAATAAAATGCGATCTTGCTGATGTTACGTCTCCATAGGTACAAGAAGCTGCTGGAGCCGGCGGAGCGGTACGGGCGCAGGCGCGGGCTGTACACGGGTCTGGGCACCGGCTTCAACTGGGTGCTCACCTACTCGCTCAACGCCATCGGCCTCTCCTACGGCACCCGCCTCGTGCTCCATGACTTCCTTGTTCCGAATACTGATGATCGTCGATATGCAGTCGGAAAAATATTCAGTGTAAGGATTAAGGAATCAAAATATGATTCAGCTTAGGCTAAGAACAAGAACATGAAAGTGGGAACTGCCACTAGAAGTATAAGTAGAGTAGTGAATTGTTTAAAATAAAATTGGTTCCTCCGAATAACGGGTTCACTCAGCTCAGGGGTGACAGCTGTGTGTTAGCGAAGTACTTAAAGAAACTGCTTGTAAAGTGCAGAATTCTATATCACGCTCGTGACATAAAACTGTGCTTTATGCCCTCGCGGTGTACAAGCTGAATTATTTACCCACGTGATAAAGAGATCTCTGGAAATTGGTAAATAGTATCAACCGCTAAAATAAAGTTCTTGCCATTGTTGTCGCCATTGCTGTTTCGCTTTGTTTAGATCCTCTTCAGTATGTACATGGCCACGCAGTCAATTACCTTCTGCGTGCCACACGCAGAGTCATTCTCGTGTGCGCGCGCCGCGGCTGCCAGCGTATTTGAGCTAATAGGGAGAAAACCGAAAATCAACAGCATGAGCAAAGAGGGTGCAAAGCCAAGGAGAGTGATTGGGGACATCGCTTTTGAAGAAGTGTGCTTCAACTACCCATCGCGCCCTGACGTCATGGTAAGCCTTTCCTCTCCATCCATGGAAAGATAGATTTTATCATGATACCATTTGTTTAATTACATTATACTATAAAATTATAATTTGAGAATTTATAAACTGGGAAAAAACGCTAAGTGGATGATAATGACCAGACATAGGAATCCGCGGGGCAAAATTATTTGACAAGTAGAGAGTTCCTATATTGGTAAACTCAACTATCGATATTAGTTCTAACCCCCCCCCCTAACATTGTGTGTTTTTTGTTCTATTTTTCAACATAGCATATTTTAAATAATCGCTAGGTTATATAAAGGTAGGGCGTAATACCTATTGCACTACAAAATAGTTAATGTTATCTCAACCTCTTTAGAAGTAAATTACCTACTTAGACGTACACTCCCTATAAAACAATAGGTACTTGTCAATGTCGTCGTTTACTTTAACAACAGTAGATGGGACATCCGGGAAGAAAAAAATTGGGACGAGTAAAAATATAAAATTGTCTTTAAAATTAAGAAGAGTATTGAGTATTTTTTTTACTTTTAATAAAAACATTTTTTACAAGCAAACCCTTGAGTGATCACTAGTATATAGAACTAGCATCGATAGTTGAATTTATCGATACAGGAACTCCCTATACTTGTCAAATAATTGTGCCCCGCGGATTCCTATGTCTGATAATGACACAGTGCCATAGCTGATGATATGTCCGCATCCTTAGGTACTATAACAACTTTCTACCTTCTAACAGGTTTTGAAAGAGTTCTCCCTTCACATCAGAGCGGGGGAATGTGTGGCACTAGTCGGGTCATCAGGGTGTGGCAAGTCCACTATACTACAGTTGCTGCAAAGGATGTACGACGTACACTCTGGATCAGTTAAAATAGATGGCAGGGACTTGAGAACTCTGAATATAGGTTGGCTTCGGAGTTGTTTAGGTAAGCCGATACCATTTATTTTGTACGAAAAGACATAATCTAAGTAAAATTAATATTATTAAGTAGTAATATCAAGAAGTGGTTATTGATAGGTGCTCGAAGTTTCCCTAATATGATTTCTATGGAACATGAAATTACATTCTAACTACTTGGAGACTGACTACTCTGTTACTAATACTTTTCAGGTGTGGTAGGTCAGGAACCAGTCTTGTTCCGAGGAACCATACACGATAACATAGCCATAGGCTACCAAGATGCAACAAGAGAGGAGGTAGTTAAAGCTGCGAAAATGGCTTATGCGCATGATTTCATTGTTAACCTGCAACATGTAAGTCGCTTGACATGACCTATCATTAATTTATTTTCACACCATCTGCTCGATATTGCCCAATTATATATCATGCAAACCTTACTGAAAGCAAACCATTATAACCCTTGGCTTAAGCCGGGTAGTAATATTGTACTGAATCTCATTATAACCCGCCGGGTAATAATGTAATTTCACTTTTCATAGTTCTTGTTGTTATAAGCTTAAAGTGTAATTTCGTGAAGTCCGCCCGGGCGGCGAGGAGAAATCGTCATCATACTCGATTCCAAATTAAATAATATTATAAAAAATATAAAGTATAAGGGTCATACGCAAAAACGAGTTCAGTTAGTGTTGCTTTTGCTGTAATCGTAATAATATATTATTTAATTTTTTTTCGTAATTCGGATTCTATTTTATAATAATTAGTTCAACTAGATTACATGCAACCCAATTTTTTTTTTTTTTTAATAATTAATTTGATTTCAAAAAGTCCCTCCGGTGGACTGTTCGGTTTCGTAGTTGACATGTTCAAAAATTCATATTTCTTCAAATGTTTGATGATTATTTTAATGATTCATTGGAAACGGTCATATTTGCCTTCTCGTATTTTTTTAAGGCTAAGTAGTAGGTAAAACGTTAACGGTCTTCGAGATAAATATCATAAACATACGGTTATACGGCGGGCCGTCTCTTCTGTGGTCACAAAAAACCGGTACAAATCTTCAACTAATGTTTGGAATCGATTGTAAATATTTTGCACTAGCAACACTACGCAGTAGCTGTCAATCAACGCTGTGAATCCATGGAAACGCACGCGCCAAAGAAACAAGTATTGCGGTTTAATCGTTTTTTTAAAGATTTTGGCCAAGATCAGTGCTTCTTTTCTGTTCTTCGCGTTAGAAGGTAAGCGAAAATTATATTAACTTATGAAGTTTCAGCTGCAATGGCTTTGGGGGAGTATATTACATAACCGCTGGGCAAGCCCCCCTAACCTCAAAGTGTGTGCACTCTGAAGCCATTTTCTGATAGAAAGACCATTCTGTGGACGTATTTCATGTGGACTTGTGTGTCCACAGAATGGACGATATTAATTTAAAACAGTGATGGTGTGTCCGCTTTTTGTTTTTCTTCTCGTGTGTCTGGTCAAAAACCATTAATTTGTTAATTGTGTGCCTTTACAACGGATATTAAAACTGAATTTTGTTTAAAAATGTCATGAGAGAGGATTATTAAGAAATTGATATCCACAGAAAGGTTTCAATGTCCACAGAAAAAAATAGACAAATTTTACCTGAAAATAAAATTTATATTAAGTTACTTACCTTATTCCAAGCCTAACAAATTGAGATGGCGACATCCGTTTCCGTTGGCAACCTGCCATGTTCCGAGTGACGTTTACCGGTTTTATCCCCACCCTTAGGAACCAAGCGGCGCTATGGCTGCGGACCTAGCAGCCGTCATTGGATTCTCAATTTGATCTACCGTCCAATATGATATAAGTGGACGGTAGATAGCCACTGCAGATAGACAGGTGGCAAATGTAGCCACGGTAGGTAGACCGGTGGCACTGCGTTATGTAAACAAAGCACGAACTAAGGGTAGGTAGTTGATTTGTTTATGCTTAAATAAGATCTGATGATTAACTAGTACAGCTGAAAAAGAGCTTAAGTACTAAATTGTTCCTGAAAAACAAGCTTAAAACTAAGTTTTTAGCTGAAAAATAAGCTTAGATTCTAATACATGCAAGTGAATGTTAATAAAAATGAAATGGTGTTTAAGCACACGCCAGCAGACAGCAATAAAATTAGGCTTGGAATAAGGTAAGTAACTTAATATAAATTTTATTTTCAGGTAAAATTTGTCTATTAAGTACCTGTACCTTATTCCAAGCCTAACAAATTGAGAAGTGTTTGTTATCGGCTGCTGGTTCATAAGGATTAATCTAAACTAAATAGTTTAATTAGAACGCCAATGTGAAGAATAGAATAAAGCATTGTAGAGGAGTGAAAACTTTTATACTTAACACATACAAGTAATATAAATATCATAATCACTCCTTCACCATATATTAAACTACATAACAGGCTCTACTAGTGTCCAAAACGCCTACAGATTTAAAATGAACATTTTTTGAAATACCTAGTAGACCAGCTAGTCACTTACACCTACGTAATCCATAATTACTCCTTCACCATATATCAAACTACATAATAGTAAGTATCTACTTGTTTGAAAAACCTAGTAGCACCAGCTAGTCACTTACGTGTTTCTACGTTATAAATATGTCATCTTTATTAACGATTGTCAGCTTAGCAATTGCGAATATTGTTCACACCGTAGCAATCCACAGAATAGATTTCAGCTAGTTAACCACGAAGCTTTTATACCTTCCTCTCGGTTACAGAACAAAACCTAATGATATCCAATAAATAAGTAAAGGTCAGTGGATCAACATTTGGATTAGAACTATAAGCCAAACAATTTGAATGTGTAATTCATTGGTAGGCAATATCGGACCGACATTTAATTGAACTAGCTTCAATATTAGCAGCTTTTCAAAATTTAAAACAAATGTAGTGTAAAAATCCTGTGCACGTCCTTTAACGTGGGATCACAGAATGAGTAATAGTACGTGGAATCCATAAATGCCTATCCGGCTGACAAATGTACTGAACTGAACAACGGTAGTGATTATCTTCTCTTTGAACTGAATCAAGCTATGGGTCCGTTTACAGAACAGTGTTCAAATCGTAGTTTTATACATAAACAGCCTAAAATGCGAGGAATTATCTACTCGAATTGACTTACGCATTACGTCCTATCCCAAATATGCTTGTAGTCTTAGCCAAGATGATTATAAGACGCCATAAAAGACCTTCGCCTACGGCTAATAAATAAACTGAAGTGGGCCACCAGTCATCAGCCACACAGCTATAGAACTAGACAATGGTAAGAGATTTTTTACTATCCAAGACTAAATACTATGAATCTCGATTTCCATGGATAGGGCCTCATTCTCCTGGTCGCTGAATTATAACGCTAAATTGTTAACATATCGATAGGGGCACTAGGTAAAACCTGGTAGATACATAGTTATAAACGGGAACCCTCCTGTATCATACGTATACAAAGGAGAAAGAACGCGCTGAACAAAGAAAAATAAATGTCGACGCTATCAATATCTACCGTCCGATAGTAGCGACGAACTTACTAACAACAACCAACGACAAATACGGCAGTTAGCTGGATCACCTGCGATGTCGAAACTATGTAAGCTTTCCAAGTTGCGAGGAGACCTGACTGATTAAGTATAGGAAGGGTAGGTATACCCCATAATAATTATGTATAGAGTACCTTACAGGGGAGAGAATGTTCTACAATTATTCGACCCTGATTTCGCATGGACTACAATATAGGTAGTCTTAAAAACGCTGAATATGTGCTACTCTGGTCTCTTACTGGTTACTGTCAGTGCGTACATTACTGATTTTGATCATACCCGAAATATAAAAGTAAAGGTATAGACCCTCCTAACCAACGAGGCCGAAGCTAGTAAATACAACGAAGAATAATATCAATGATCATAATGAGGCCATTTTGTTCGGGAATTAAAATCGTAAACAGCTTTTATTTAATTAGCTCATATCGTATAATTTCAATAAAACAGGCGAATGTCTGCGATATAGAAGCTCTATAAACATGTATATGCAGCATGTCATGTCAGTGTGTCAGTTACCGAAGGGAAGGGAGGAAATTTTGTGGAAATCCTTCCAGCTGAAAGTGATTTTAAGCCCAGGATCTCACTGCAGTCCCAAGGAGTAGGTACAATGATTGCTAGACGACCAGTGTTCATTTGTATATAATTTATCGTCAAGCCTAAATGATTAAACTAGAGAAGCATACTAGGTACGCACCCTTGACTCTGGTGTGCATAGATAACAAAATGGTTACTTTATCCGTACCAGATCTAAAGGACGTTTATCCGAGGGCCTAACAAAACTGCCGTTGCGACGCTACGCGAGTAGAGATAAATCTACCCTCTGATTCCAACTCCTAAATTCGAGTGCGACAGGTCAGGAACCGCCGAGTCGCGCTAGATACGACTTGGCAGGAAATTGTGCTAGGCCAGCTGGATGAAAAGCGAAGCAAGGCTATAGGTAATATCATCTGCTGAACACCGGCGAGAATCTGGAAACGTCGCAATCGCAAGTAATGCCCTGTTTCTCCAGCCAGTCATGTCACAAGTCGTGTACCTTGCAAAAGTAAACAGACAGAAAGTAACATGGAAATAAAAAGCATTCTCAAACTAATAAGTCTTCTCAACATCCTTTTGTCAATAACTGGGTAATTTGCACAGATGAAGATTATCCAGTATCTAAACAATTATTATGCAGCCTGTTCTAGTCATGAGAGACAGCACCGTAGACTTAACTGCTAAGCACACTTACCCTATTTGCCTCTGTACCAGCTGTTTCATCCTGCGTACCTCCTACTTTGCCAAAAGTAGTGGAGATTCGAGCTAAAGGAGGAGCTCGAACACAGTTAACCAAGCAATTGTAGACTGAAATGCGTATCTGTATTGCCCAGAAGTTGCGACGAGGTTGTGTTAAACCAAGTCTTCTTAAAGTGCTTTGTTTGTAACTTTTTACGCAAAAGTTTGACTAGTATCTTCTCCTTGCGCAGGAGTGACTTTGATCAACGGTTGGTAATAACTCCTTGCGCAGGAGTGACCGTGCCGAGAGGTTTGCAGCATCATCTTCCGCAAGCGTGCGTAGGCATAGAAATATCCTATAGATTTCCCAAAGTATGAAAAATGTCGGGAGTCGAACCCGTGTTCACTGCGTAACAGTAATTATAGATGTAATAAAGAGTATTTGTATTGTATTGTATAGATATAATATTGCCACAAACTCAAGATACCACCATCAGACACTTTGTTAAATATTCCGTCATGTATGCTATTAACTGGCTTATTCATGTAAGCATCTCTCGGACCGTGCGACGGACGGGCGAAGCAAACAATCTGACTAAAAATAAGCCACACGTATTCGGTATAAACACTTAATACCTATATCTTAGCCAAAGTACTTTGAGTTTGCGCAACTACTTACAACTTATAAATTATAAAGATAGACAGATACACCGACAGATACGTTAAACTTATAACACCCCTCTTTTTCCGTCGGGGGTTAAAAATAGACAAACGTTTATTTTTAAAATAAGATTGAGGGTACTCAGATAAGGTTACTTACCTTATTTATTTCAGGGAAAGTCTCCGTTAGGTATGACGACGACCGAAGCGATTAGGAGAGCTAGGTAAAACTGCCACCCTACAGCGCGCAAGCCGCGAGCGGAGCATGCCGCGGCAGCGGCTGGCGAAGCGTCAGGACCCAATATTTTATATTGGGTACCCCCTGGCACAACCCGATCATCATCAAGAAATAATTATGTTACCAAAATTACACTTGCCGAAATTTCATCTCGAAACTATAATAAACGACTCGTATGATTTTATAAACTTAATTCACGCACGCATGGTAACAACTCCCTGCGCAGAAATGTCTAGTAATATGAAGCGCGTTACGCGCTACCTCGTTAAACCGGAAAATAATCAGAACGTAATTTTGTATTTACTTAAGTTTAAATCGACACTTACGGCAGCTAGCTATTGAGCTATAGCCATAAGCTAAACTCCAGAGGTACGGTTCGATTAGCATGCATTATAATGACCGGAATTAATAATCCTAAAACCGTAATATGGTAAATACTGATGTGCTCCACAATTGCGATACCAGATGATTTGAGGGTAGTTTGCAAAAGTGAAATGGTTATCCTTCACGAAAAAAGCAGCACGGGTGGACCGTGGCGGAAGGAACTGCATGAACAGACATCATCGGGTACGCAAATTTACTAAAAAACTTGTAAAGACCTTACCTCCAGCCCCGCTGAGAGCTACTCACGATTATTTTAAATTCCATCGTCCGTGGTCAGACATGAAGAATCCTCGCTCTTCAGCAGTCTATGGGTGGAGCACCATCACCCTGCACGTAGTTTACCGGGATCCAACTATCTAATTCGTCACTATCATGGAACTTGATCAGAAAATTTCGAATTATTTTCCGTTAAAAAGGCAGATTCAAGTACCGCCGGAGCAAGTACTTTATGTGTTGCCTCTGCAAAAAACAGAACGCCAATGACGGCTGCTAGGTCCGCAGCCATAGCGCCGCTTGGTTCCTAAGGGTGGGGATAAAACCGGTAAACGTCACTCGGAACATGGCAGGTTGCCAACGGAAACGGATGTCGCCATCTCAATTTGTTAGGCTTGGAATAAGGTACAGGTACTTAATATGTTGATTGTTGCATTTTAATATGTTTTCGTTTTGTCGATTTGCGTTTTCTTATTATATTATTTTATATCTATTTTAACTAAAGCAAACATATCTGGCACTTTTGCTTAGCTTAAACCTATCATGGATCTGTAAATACTAATTAATGTCCACAGAAAAGATGACCTTGATTCTGGCTTTTAAAGGAATGTTTCTTTTGTCAACTTTAGTCGTCTTATAACTACAATATGGTGTCTTTATATTTATTTAACTGGCGCAAACATTTTTAGCACTGAAACTTGACTTAAACTTATCACTGATAGTTTAAAATATGCTTGGCATGGTGTGGGAATATTTTAGATGAAACTTTTCTTTCCAGAACATCTACTTTCTACAAATGGAGGATGACAGTGATGAAAATATCTTTTGATGGACATTTCTATACTTAAATAAAAAAAAATGAATCTGTTTTGTGAGTCGATTATGAATTATGTTAAGCTTAACTATAAATGTTATCTTCTGTGGAAAACACAATATACATTCTGTGGACACATTTGTTTTTTTATTGTTGATTGTTTTGTTAGTGGTTTGATTTACTAAATATGTGACTTAGTGTCTACTGAAACAATCTAGTTTCAGTAAATATTGAATAATTTTTTAGAGCTTGAGCGCCAGGATTATTGCGAATTTTGCTCTTTTCTGTTGAAAAATCTGTCACTCCTGTGGTCAGAAAAAAAACAAAAATTGCTGTAATTTTCCAAATATTGCGAAACGATCTAGTTCATTATTTTTGCAGAGATGTCATGAACTACCTTCATATAAAACTTAAACATTTTGTTCAAATATATCACATTTTCATTTCTTGAAATCCAAACCCGTTTTTGCGTATGACCCATAAAATTCGTCAAAGGTGGTGAGAAAAGTAGAGTATGCTCCACGGGGATAAAACTGTTTTTGTCTTGGGCGCGCTTAAATCCCTCACTACACTCAGGACTCGAGTCTTAATTCCCTCGCTTTTCTCATCAGGAATTAGGTCATTACTCCGTCGCTCCGCTCGGGAGTAAAATTAGGAGTCCCCCGTTACGTTCGGGATTCAATACCGCACCCGTGACATAAAACAGTAATTTATCCCCTTGGTGTATAATCTACTATTATTTCATAAAGGGCTATGATACCGTGATTGGCGAAAGAGGTGCGTTGCTCTCTGGTGGCCAGAAACAGCGTATCGCAATCGCACGATCGCTGCTACTTGAGCCCGCCGTTCTTCTTCTGGACGAAGCTACGTCTGCTTTGGACCCACACTCGGAAAAGCAAGTTCAAATAGCATTGGACAGTGCTAGTGTTGGAAGAACTACGATTGTTGTGTCACATAGGTACGTTTACATTTTTCACTTGTGACAGTCAAATGGGTTGTGTTTAATAAATTCTGTCTTTACCCATGCACGTACCCATCATAATTTCGACGTTTTAACCTCAGAATAAGTCATTTTATTCCTGCGTAGGTCGAATCCGGCCTTAATAGGTAAGTACTTTGTAGATTACATAATTATAATAATTACATAATTATAGTAATGGTTAGTTAATTTTTCGATATTCAGATTGTCAACTATTGTGAACGCTGATCGTATTATATGCATGGACCAAGGCGCAATTGTCGAAAGTGGTACACACGAAGAACTCATGAAAGCTAAAGGTAGGCGAACATATTCAAGTAACTAAGCGCTAGCCTATTTATTGAGTAAATTCTCCTTTTGCTTAAAATTCTACTCACACCAAATTTTTGGCAGGCTTCTACCATAAGTTGGTAACTACCGGACAAGAAGTGAAAGAGCCTGACGTGATCGACACCTTACCGGAAGAAGTCGATGGAGAGGGTGATGGCGAAGAAGCCCCGACACTTGCTCCACGTGTCGATGTAAAGAGAAAGTCTAACAGAAAGATTCACAGACATCATTCAATGAAGAAAGGTGTAGTAGTGTAACATTCATCTATGAGTCCGCGTTTTAGACCGGACTTATTAAAACCTTACCAAAAACATTCCAGAGACCCATGATTGGATGACGCCTCGCGGCTCTATCAGTTCTATGGTATCAACCGGACTGCAGAACTTTGTTTACAACACTGATATCGTCGAAAGTGAAGAGGAGGCTGAAACCGATGAAGTAAGTTAGAACCAATGGAAACTAATACCTATAGGTAGAAGGTGAAACAATTTTATCTACAACTAACTATTTTTGATCTTTATATCTTATATCTACCTTGCCATACGATTAAATAAATAAAATATTTTTACTCTTTTATTCTTTTAGAAAATTCCACCGGTGAGCGACTGGGAGCTCATAAAACTTAATGCCCCGGAATGGCCATACCTGGTAGTTGGAGCACTGGCCGCATTTACGCAAGGCGCTTGCTTCCCTGCGTTTGCTTGCTTATTTGGGTACACATCCGGGGTAATTACATACAGATTAAAACTACCTCTTAGTAAAGATAATGAATATTACCTAATACCTACATGGGTGTTATATTTTTAAAAATATGTCGCAGATTTTTGCCTACAAAGATCATGACCTAATAAGACAGCAGGCTGACTTCTTTTCGGGCATGTTCATTGTGGTAGCCGCCGTCGCTGGGATATCCATGTGCCTGCAGAGCGTCACCTTTACAAATGCTGGTTTAAAGATGACCTCCAGATTACGACACCAGTACTTCAGTAGTTTACTTAAACAAGTGAGTTGGAATACTTAGATATCGTAGCTTGCTTTTTTACATGAAGCTGTAACTTTACTAATGTGTTCCTCCCAGGAAATCGGCTATTTCGACAAGGAGTCGAACACAGTAGGCTCGCTATGTGCTCGATTGACTGGCGACGCGGCTGCGGTGCAGGGTGCTACGGGGCTCAGAATTGGGCTGATCCTGCAAGGCCTGAGTTCGGTGCTGGTCGGCTTCGTCATGGCTATCAGTTACAACTGGAAGTTGACTCTTGTAGGCTCCGTGTTCTTACCACTTGTGAGTAGAGACAAACAATTACTTTCTGTACCTACTCGGCAATAAGTAGGTATTGCTCATCGACCCTTGGAAAGAAACTCGCGGCTAATTTCGGCTTCGAAGAGCGTTGTCTCAAAGAGAATCCCAAATTAAAGTTTTGATCCAGTTTCTGACCATCAGACCAGCTCGTAAGCTATGGTCAGAAACTGGATATCCAATACTTTAATTTGGGATTCTCTTGGTATCCTCTTAAGTTTTACAGCCCTGTCAAACTGTATTAGATATTCAAACATGTTTTTTTTTGCTTAATGAGTTACTAATAAGCTTAAACGTACTTATTATTATTATTATAGTGCAGAAACATTAACTATTTTTTTTATCATACGCGTATCAAGTGCAAAAAAAGGTATCGAGTGTATCCTCTCATAAATATGGTACTAAAACCTTAATTCACCGACATAAGAGCTATGGGACATATTTTTGAGCAAGTTGTATGCACCCATATTTTTGCACTTGACTGTGCCATAACATTGATTGTAGTTTATTCCATACAGATGGTTGGAAGCATCTGGCTAGAGGGTATTGTTTCCCAGAAGTCTCAGGAAAATGAGACAGAAGCCCTAGAATCTGCAACAACTGTCGCCACAGAAGCCATCTTAAGCATTAAAACTGTGCAGAGTTTAGGTAAGCACCAATAAATGTGTAACTCAAGTTAAGATTTTTCAATCAAGTTAATTATAATTACGGTTACGTATTTATAATCGATTCAAAATTAAATTTATAAAAATGAATTTGAATTGTCTTTGGTTATATAAAAGCGGAAGGCTGAATATCACAGCATTTCAAAAATTGGAGGTATCCCCAATGCAAATGTCCCGCTCTGACACGCGTGAGTTTGCAATTAACCATCCTGCTCTTTACGGAAGCTCTGCGCGTATTTTTCGTACATATTTAGCTATAGTTATTAAGCCAATAATTTTATTCTTTTTTTTAATATTTGTTCTTGGGTCTTGGATGTCTTCTATGTATTTAAGTATTTATTTATCTACTAAATGTATACGTATGTATATCGTCGCTTTGTAAGTACCCATAGTACAAGCTTTGCTTAGTTTGGGACTAGGTTGATTTGTGTAAGATTGTCCACAAATATTTATTTATTTTATTTATCAAAGCAAACCCTGCGAATTTGTCCATAAATATTTAGGATCTTTAATCGAGTACAAAAATTCAATGTAAAATATCAGTAATATAACCATAATATTGAACAAAACCGGCCAAGTGCGAGTCGGACATTTAGAAATCCAAACCAACCTCAAAAATATGATTGATCGATTATTAGTATTTGTTGTTAAAATATACGTTAAATGAACATTGTCACCGAATTTCAAGTTCATAGGTCAACACCGCCCATTCCGTACAATTGCTCATAGATTAGTATGAGATTCGCTGTGGAGGGGCCCGACGTCGTGGATGACACGCACTATACCGGTACATTTTGATGGTATATCTACAGGGCGTCCCAAGATTATGGGACATTAAGGGAAAGTGTCTTAAATATCGTAGATAGGATATTTTGCTGAAAGAAGACATTATTTTAATTTAAAAAACAATTTAAACTGCATTCATAGACTTTTAAATAATTATGCACATGATTGAACCGGGAATCGAACCCGCTACACGAGAAAAAAAATACCCTGTAGCTTTATCATACCGATCGAAAGGCTGAAGGAGTATTTTATTTACATAAGGATTATTTTTTGCTAAATAACATAGTGTCAGAAATAAAAGGAAGACCATGAATTTTAACAACACAATTTTTTATCTCGTGTAGCGTGCGATTCCCGGTTCAACCATGTAATCATTTAAAAATCTATGAATGCAGTTTAAATTGCCCAGATTTCCCATTAAGTCTTGGGACGTCCTGTTTATTAACTCCATCGTTTAAAAAGAAGTCCTATCTAGCCTACCAAATAACCGGGAATACCATAAACCTTTCACAATTTCACAGATAACAATACGAATATATTTTTAATGGCTCGAGTAATAATAATATCTTTAAACGAGCAATTCTTGTATATTTATTTATTTATATATTTATTTCGAGGATCTCGGAAACGGCTCTAACGATTTCGATGAAATTTGGTATGTGGGGGTTTTCGGGGACGAGCAATCGATCTAGCTAGGTCTCATGCCCGGGAAAACGCCGAGCAAAGCTCGGCCGCCCAGATATTAAAATATTATATACCAATATATACTTTAAATCATTTCAGTATCACTTAGGTAACCCTTTTTTGGGCTGAGTATTGAAGAATGGTAATTAAAATATCTATTTTTTTCATACAAATTCAGACTTATCTTTGACAAGTAGTATGTGGTCGATATAGATAACGCCTATGCCTGAAAAAGGGCTAAGCAGCCAACGATATAAATTTCCAGGTGTCGAATCAAAGTTCATAAACAAATTCAACAAGGCGTTATCAGAGTCCGCCGTTGCCGTGGCCAGGAAATCCCGCTGGCGTGGGCTGGTTTTAGGACTGGGGATCTACGTTCCCTTCCTGTCCTACTGTTGCGCCACGGTGTATGGCGCGACTCTCGTGGCGAACGATAGTGTGCCGTATACTATTGTGTTTTTGTGAGTATTACAGCTATATATCCCACTAAAAACTATATCCATACCATATCGCTCGCACTGTCATAAAATCAGATCTCATGTAGAGCCAAGCTTCTAACGTAACGAAACGGCCAAGCCACATATTTTGGTTAGTCCTTTTTTTTCTATGTAAGGCCAATACCTATATGCGAATTATCCGTGTTACTCAAGACAAGACAGTCCAGTTATTACGATATTGACCATTACCTACTGAACCTATACGCACCATTACGGAAGACGGATGTCCGGGTTATTTCACAGAGAAACGTTTCATAGAAAGTATTTGTTACGCTGAATTTTTATATCATAGATTTTTTTTTCAGAAGCCATCTAATAGTTATTTTTGTAGAACCCACTGGGTTTACCAGAAAACTAGATTACATTAGATTAGAACTAAAGAAAGTAATATAATAATATAGAACTAAAGAAAATAAAAATGTAAACCACCGTAGGCGGTTTTTCACATTGACCTTGGAAACACAATATTACAGAGTTACCGAGGCCTTAATGTACGGCGCGTATATGCTGGGTCAATCGTTGGTATACGCACCCAGCTTCAACGCTGCTAAAGCTTGCGGAGCTCGGGTCCTCGCCGTCATTAACCGAGAGTCGAAGGTCGTAACAGCGCATGGGCTCAGGCACAAAAAAGATTGGGTAAGTTTGTTTCTAGAGATAAGACAGCACTGCAGCCAGATCATCAAGTAGTAGTAGTAGTTCCTATTCAGGATATTCATTGATGTCACGCCCCCTTGTTCAAATGGGAATGTTTCTAAATAAAATGATAATTTACGATGTTTGGTTTAGGCATGAAAAAAAAATTACTTATTGAATGTATTTAGTTATTTACCCATCGTTTTTTTTCAAGAGCGCAACCGGACACTTCAACGTCAAGGACGTAGAGTTCAGCTACCCGACACGTCCACACCTGCGCGTGCTGCGGGGCCTGGACCTGCAGGTGGAGTCGGGCAAGACGGTGGCGCTCGTCGGCGCCTCGGGCTGCGGCAAGTCCACCGTGCTGCAGCTGCTGCAGCGCTTCTACGACCCCGACTCCGGGTCTATCGTACGTAAACCTTCACAAGACGGTGGCGCTGGTCGGCGCCTCGCGCTGCGGCAAGTCCACCGTGCTGCAGCTGCTGCAGCGCTTCTACGACCCCGACTCCGGGTCTATCGTACGTAAACCTTCACAAGACGGTGGCGCTGGTCGGCGCCTCGGGCTGCGGCAAGTCCACCGTGCTGCAGCTGCTGCAGCGCTTCTACGACCCCGACTCCGGGACTATCGTACGTAAACCTTCACAAGACGGTGGCGCTGGTCGGCGCCTCGGGCTGCGGCAAGTCCACCGTGCTGCAGCTGCTGCAGCGCTTCTACGACCCCGACTCCGGGTCTATCGTACGTAAACCTTCACAAGACGGTGGCGCTGGTCGGCGCCTCGGGCTGCGGCAAGTCCACCGTGCTGCAGCTGCTGCAGCGCTTCTACGACCCCGACTCCGGGTCTATCGTACGTAAACCTTTACAAGACGGTAGCTTTGGTCGGCGCTTCGAGCTGCGGCAAGTCCACCGTGCTGCAGCTGCTGCAGCGCTTCTACGACCCTGACTCCGGGACTATCGTACGTAAACCTTCACAAGAAGACTCGATTGACATTCCGGTATACCTAGTACCACACACCCTTTCACTACTTTTTCCTAACAACGTTATCGTTACAGGAATTAGATGGGCGCGATATCCGCAACCAGCTGACGTTGCCGCAACTTCGGAAGCAGCTAGGCGTGGTGCAGCAGGAGCCTGTGCTCTTCGATCGCACACTGGGGGAGAACATCGCCTACGGAGACAACAGCAGAAAGGTCACGACGATGGAAATCGTAGCAGCTGCAAAAGCTGCGAATATTCATAGTTTCATCATTTCACTACCCAAGGTATTTAAACAGGTGTTTAGACGTTAGTGGTACAAAATAAGTAGATATCTCTGGTAAAATCATGTCAAATCGCAAAGTATAAGTCGGCAACTAACGACGTAGGGTACGACAGCAACGTGTTTGGAATAGCTCTAACTAAAGGCACATTTTCATTGGTGGATAAACCCTCTGCATTCGGAGTGCGGGAATTTCCAAAACGCATGTGGGGAGCCGTTTTCATTACGCTATCGACTGATGAATTTCATTAGCCGTTTAACCGCATGCGAATACTAAAAAGCACCCATAACGATGAATGAAAATGTACTTTTAGAAAAGAGGGTGCCAAAGTAGGTACCTAACTTAATACCAAGAAGTGCAAACAAAGTGCGTATAATGCCATTTTTGATCAGGGCTATGATACGAATCTGGGTTCGAGCGGGGCGCAGCTCTCTGGCGGGCAGAAACAGCGGGTGTGCATCGCGCGAGCGCTCATTCGCTCCCCGCGCCTGCTGCTGCTCGACGAGGCCACCTCCGCGCTCGACGCTAACAGCGAACGGGTAACTCTCAGGGCTACGGCAGAAGCCGATGGCAGAAACAGCGTGTGTGCGTCGCGCGAGCGATCATCCGCTCCCCGCGCCTGCTGCTGCTCGACGAGGCCACCTCCGCGCTCAACGCCAACAGCGAACGGGTAACTCTCAAGGCTACGGCAGAAGCCGATGGCAGACACAGCGGGTGTGCATCGCGCGAGCGATCATCCGCTCCCCGCGCCTGCTACTGCTCGACGAGGCCACCTCAGCGCTCGACGCCAACAGCGAACGGGTAATTCTCAGGGCTACGGCAGAAGCCGATGGCAGAAACAGCGGGTCTACATAGCGCGCGCGCTCATCCGCTCCCCGCGCCTGTTGCTGCTCGACGAGACCACCTTCGCCCTCGACGCCAACAGCGAACAGGTCTCGGAGCTGCGGCACAAGCCGATGACAGAAGCAGCTAAAGTACAACGAGACCCGGAAGCGCTCATCCTCGCCACTTGCCACCATCAGCCTGCGTCATTACTTACGTAGGTACTAAATTCAATTGCGGAATATACAAAACGTAATCGAATCATTAAGATTTATATTGTACCTGAAAAAACTCTGTAGCTGAAAGGGTAAAGCAGCCTAATTTGCGTATAAGGCTTAACACTTGTACTTTGTACGTTAAGTTCATATTTGGACCTGTCATACGAAATTCTCAACGGATAAAAGCGACAAAGTGTCACCATGTCCAGTAACTGATGAATTCGGCTGTACTTACCTAATAAAGGTGCTAAATTGTCTGTACCATTCAGGCTGTGACGGAGGCGCTAGAAAAGGCAGCCAAAGGACGAACATGCATCACCATCGCCCACCGGCTATCGACCATCAAGGACGCCAATCTCATCTGCGTAGTTGAGAAAGGTGGTTATTGTCATTGTATTTATCATAATATTTAAGAGCTTGGCTCTTTTCGGTGGAGTAATTGCCAGCTTATTCTACAGGTTTGTCCTTCACTTCTTTGTATGAGGTAGCATTTATTTTATGTTTTTTAATTGTATTATTTCGGTAAAAATAAATCTACTGTCAAAATCCACAAATAGGAAATAACGATGAGCATCATACAAGTACTACTTATACGACTACCTACTTATGTCCACCTCCGTTTTTCTCGTAGGTAATGTAGGACGCGAGGCTTGAATAGGGATGTTGACTGAAAAAATATTATTACTCCATACGAAAGAATACATAAAACTATGCCAAACAGTGAAAATCCTATTCAAATATCCCAAAAAATAACGAAACTACAACCGTTAGAATATCTTTAGTTCGATAGAGAAAGCGCTACAGATCAGTGACGTCACTGACCTCGAGCACCATAAGTCATAAGACGATCGTTCAATACAGAGATGCGTTTTGCGGATCAGGGACAGAAAACTTTGAGGACTCATAATTATGTAATTATTTATTCTTTTGAATCACTTTTTTCGCTATTTCATTGAGAATTTGATCCTTTTTCGAGAAAATTCGGATTCATTGATTTTCTTATTTGGTGTCAACATCCCTATTTAAAATATGTAATGGTATTTTCTCAAAAATAATATGTAATGTTCTCATAACATCTGTGAAGATAGTATCCGAAAGTGGCTCATCCTGGACAGTTGCCAGAAGTGTCCAGGAAGTAACACCTACTGTCCAGGAAGTAAGTATGTAATAGTACATTATTGCCGTGGCCGGGAAGGGAGCAAATGCAGGCTGAGTATTTGTTTAAACGGACGAGCTTGCGAGTCCGTTTAATTATAATACGAAGCCTGCAATTGCCATTCCGGCCGAGGCTAATATAGTGCTTTTCTCAAAAATGGGGAAAATACGACAAAAATTTAATTAAGATTTGATAAACATAACCTTAAAACGTCAAAAACATCATGTTTTCCCGCCGTTTTTTTTTTTTAACAGAATCGCAAGTGTATTTTTCCACCGCAAAACGCAAATTATTCGAGACACATAAAAAAACGTCGCGTTTTCAACAGAAAAATACGAGCTGAATTGGCTGAATACGACCTGTGCCTCCTTTTATATGACAGTTTCTACATTTTAAAAAGTTTATAACTCGACAAATAATAGTAGTTTATGCAACTGGTACATAATGAGGGGCATTAAAACACGAGTGTGTTTTATGAAACGAGCCGAAGGCGAGTTTCATAATAAGGTCACACGAGTGTTTTAATGCCTAATTATGTACAGTTGCATACCTACATTACTTTATCTACACACATATTATAATTACTCTAAGATTCAGAAACCGTAGTAAATAAATACAATAATTGTGTTAATACAACCTTTTTTGCACGGTTGCGGAAATATCGAAATCAGAACTGGCAACCGATACCTGAATGTTATTTTAAAAAGTAAAGAGTCCTTATTCTGATGTGATCATGTCGTTCTAGCTCAAATTTCGTGCGATATATACTAAAAAAACATCGAGCTGACATTTCGCATCGACTGAATTTGAATTTTCAGTGATACTAGAATAGGGACATGTCAACTTTGACATTTAAATTTTGACAGTTTTGTTTGACGTAATATTTTAACATCATATATGAGATTAAAATGAAATATTTTATTACTGCTGTAGCCTTAGCCACAGATAAGAAAATTGCCATAAATTCATTGAATGTTGAAATGAGAGTCATTTTCTACGGTTTCCGAACGCATATTAGAGGAATTATGATATGTGTGTAGATAAAGTAATTTATATGTGACATTGCAGGCCATATATGTGGCCTGAGGGGCTACCGCGAACCACAAACGAAGTATCTCCCTCTCTGTTGCTCCAATACGCAAGTGCGACAGAGAGGCAGTTATTTCGTTTTTGGTTCGCGGTAGGCCCTCTGCAATGTTTTTTACTTTTTAATTTGGATCTGACCTTAAACTATACACTTTACCTTCCAATATGTAGCGACTAAAGTCCAGTTTGCGGGCCATTTTTGAGAAAATCCCATTACATATCATAATATTTGAATTTAGAACTAGAAAATAAAGATGGCAGTTTTTGACATTTAAAAAAAATGTAGGTACCATGGAGGTTGACGTGTCCGTATTGCACGATGTGAATTGGCGGGAAATACAGTTCAATCATGTTTTTAACAATTTCGAGACTAATTTAGAAATTAACTTGAATAGATTAAATGAAATTAAATACTAATAGTAAACATAAAATAAATACGATTAATTAAATACGATTTTATAAATCTATTCTATTGGGGTTGTGGCATATAATATCAGTGTTTTAACACAACATCTATAGCTAAAAAAAGTTCACTTGTATTTTGACGGGATTGACTTCATTGATTTAATATATAAAGTAAGAAGTATAATTGATAAAAATGAGTTTATGTAGATTAATCAGATTGCAATACATACACAGATATCACTATATAGGTACTGAAAAAATTACTTCCACCCAAGTCTAAGGTGGTATTTGACCATTTATAAAAAGTTCATCAAGTGCAAAGCGGAACATAAAGTACCTACAAGTTGGTCAGAATGCAGGTACTATTAACCATTATTCATACAATTTGTTTCATTTTTGAGAAAAGCACTATACAAGCTTCGACCGTAAGTGCCATCCTGGCCTCGTATTATAGCCGGATCTCGCCTGCGGTTCGGCCGGCTAACTCATACTCGTCCAGGATGGCTTACTTACTGGTCTCTGCAGTAATGTACTATTTTCTCATTATTTCCTCAGGTAAAATTGTGGAGAAAGGAACGCATGCGGAATTGGTGGCTCTGCAGGGCCAGTACTGGCGCATGTGCAAAGGACAACATGTCGCCCTCAATTAAGACTCGTTAACTTCGTTCTACCGGGCGGGAAGAAAGCAGTTCATCTAATGTGGTTAACCCATTCGAGGCTCAGGAATGCTACGTTTGCTACGCCATAGCATTAAATATAGCCTAGTGGCACGAATCGCCCTTATGCGCATGACTCTTTAAGTAATTACTTAATTAGGTTTAAATTAGATCGGATGATCCAGGTGTCATTTAATGTTAAGAGTACCTATATTGAAAATAATTATATTAAATAAATATATGGTCCGTATACCTGTTTATTAGCTAAATTGTTTTTTGGGTTGCGTACTAAATAACAAGATTAAAAAGAAACCCTTATAATTTCACATACACTTACGGCCCTAATACACACGTAGGTACAATCAAGGCCATAAATATGTGTATACCTGTGTATACCTTATTTCAATGAAATAAGTTGAAAAAGTGTATACATATTGGTGCCCTTAACTGTACGAGATTCGCATGAGAGTTAACTACATTGCGCGTTTTATGCATGTAGCTGTAATGCTTCAGAATATCCTGGTCACGGCACCAAATGAAACGTCCTTAGCTTTGAGTGTTCTAGAACTATAATTACGTTTGAGTGCTCTACAACAGATAGATATAATTAGGTAGGTACAACAATAGGGGTTTTTGCTAAACCTGCGCCGTACAGATCACGCTACGGCACATTGACCTACATTTGTACAATTTCTATTAGGGTTCCGTATATCGAAATACATTGCGGGAAATCAAAGAAAACTTCAAAAAATGGTTATTATGTTTATTAACCATTCTAAAATTACAGTTTCTTATATAATGAACATTGTACACACTAAACATTATACTACAGACAATATCACTCGTTTCATGAAAAATCTTGCTCCGTTTTTGGGATTACCCTGTATGCTTCCTTAACCCGGGCCTGTTCTAGGAACAGAAGTCTAGTAATGTTGATGGTTGAATCATTTACCTACAGCGTTTTGATGAATGATACTGAAAACCAGTAAATACTTGATCAAAGTACTCGCGGTTTGTCCTATCTTTTGTGGACAATGACTTTCAAAACGCCGGAGATTCGCCCTAGTTACAGGACCAATAATGTTCCTGGAACGGACCCAGATTGTAAGTATATAAAAACATCAACATTTACCAAAATAGACAATTTTTTGTGGAAGATCAGCTGCAGTCGCTTGAAGATCCTACTTAAAAATATTTTTTTGAAAAACATTTAAATATGAACTACATGGACAGTACCCAGCGATCAATATTGTATATCGGTCTATGGAAAGAGACAATTAATCTGTATACAAGATTTCTGAACACTTGACCCGCCCATCAACCGTATTATTTATCAATTAACGTTTCATATCAAATAAATACTGGACTTTATTAGATCACGTCAAATCGATGAAAATGTAAACTTTGGATATTGATAGAGCTGTTGATACTTAAAAAAAAGGATGAAATAAAACGATTAATGCATTAGTTTATACATCGTCCAATATAAAGTCGGGGGGTATAACAACTCTATGTTACTTATATACTCACTGGCAGAAAATTTGGCCATAAAATTTTTCGTGATTTCAAACTAGAAATTGAATAAATTAAATAATGTTTAATATATAAAAATGCATTTTTTTCTAATTTTGGCCTAATTTTCTACCGGCGAGTATATTTTGACGACGAATGACAAACGTCACAAGGGCTGCTACCGCGAACGGCATTCGAAATATTCTCTCTCTGTCGCACTCGCAAGTTTGCACATAAGTGTAACAGAGAGGGAAAACTTCGTTTGTGGTTCGCGGTAGCACTCCTGGGTAGTGTGTGACAAGACAACGCTCTACGAAGCCGAAATTAGCACAGGCTCTTTTTCCTAAGGTCGATGTGCCTATTTATCGCCGGGTACTGTAGTGTGTCATGAACTAAGTCTAGTTGATGATAAAATAGAAACAAAATAGAAACTAAAATTCCACTGAAGCACCCAGTTATAAATTAATATATTGGCCATCACTTCTGCTTTCACTTTTAAAGTCCAGTAAGACGGTATCTTAAAGTCTTATAAAAAAGTACCTAAAACATTTCGGCTCACATATGATACAAACGATTTTCGAGCAAACCAGATACTTAACGATCAGAATTTCAGTACAAGAGCTCAATTACATATCTAATCATTGTTGATATTTTCATGCCTAGGAGGTAAATAAAAGTGTGTAAAAGGAACGGTTAAGTCCAGTGGGTTGACGGCGAAAAAAACACAAAAAAAAACAATGTTTTTGTTTACTTGACTTGTAATCGCGTCACCGGTAGACATGAGGTTCCATTGAACAAACAACAAACAGTGACACGTTATTTCTATCAGATTCAAAAATTTGAAGTCTGTGACGGGGTAGGCAGATGGTCATAGGATGACTGTAATAAAACACGAAGCTCATTAAAGTACCTTAGTATAAATTGGTTAGACTCGATGAGTAGTGATGAGATGAAAAGTATCTTGTTGTCGCTCTGTTCCGTAAACCAGGAGATTTTAGTAATATCTCATTTAAAAAAATATGCTCACCTACTAAAACAATCCCAAGTTAATATTTTCCATAAAAAATGTACTTAACACAGTAACAATAAAATTAAGATAAGTTAATACAATACTAAACATTAATACAATATTAAACTTAATAATTAATGTGGTTATTTCTTGTGATTGCTTTTATTGTCAGGTAAGTGTCTTAAGTGAATAAAACTATACATATACAATATGATTTTTCACCTCACCCGCTCTGAAAAGCTTTCATTATCGTTTGAAATCTGCGTGCAAAAGTCCATTTTACCAGCTAGCGTGGAAATTGATTTTGAAATTCGAACGTTACGCAGTTCCATGAGTTCCAACTTGTTTCTATAAAGTGTTATAGTTTCGCCATGTCCGTCCGTCCGTCCGTCCGTCCGTCCCCCGTTTTTCTCAGTAACCGTTAGTACTAAAAAACTGTAATTGGGCATGAGTATACATATCAATGACGCCGACAAAACGGTAGAATAAAAACTTTAAAAAAAAAATTTGGGTAGGTACAGTCAAGGGCACCAATATGTATACACTTTTTCACCTTATTCCATTGAAATAAGGTCCAAAAATGTATACATATTTATGCCCTCGACTGTACCTCCCCTGTATGTAAACTGGTGGTGCAATTTTTTTTTCTTCCAAACCCCATCGTGTGGGGTATCGTTGGATAGCTCTTAAAAAATATTATAAGGTTTCTAAAAGCATTTTTTGGTTAACGAATTGATTGGCGTGATATTAAGCTTTGAAGTGATTATTTTTGTTATGGTCAAGTGTCCCCCCTTCCCCCGCCAGCTAAACAGTGGCTACTGGGCATGTTAAAAAAATCATGGTATTAGTATATACGATGAATTTAAAAGGAAAACTATGACAGCTAAGTAGACATTACTAGTTAACGAGTAATAAGTAGTCGAACTTCAGAAATGTACTTTGCAAAAGCAAACTTTCGTACAATTTCTATTGATACCTTAAATAATGTTGTTAATTCTGTCAAAAACGTAGTAAATATAAGTTTGCAAACTTTTTAGTCCACATAATGTAACGGGTGGACGACTACGGAACCCTAACCCTACCTTGCGCGTGGCCCGACATGCACTTTGGCCGGTTTTTTATAAAGTTAAATGAGAGGTAATTCTTAAGCGTTTAGAAATATATGTACTTACCTACATATCATGTACCTAATGGTGCAGTTTACTATTATTTTTAATGAACTTAATTAATAATACTTATTCTAGCTTAATTTTATAATTTTAAATAATAATTTAATTTATTTACAATAAAATATATGATGAAATACGGTTAAACTGTTTTTCGTTTCATAATTTTCCGCTCAGTGCAGTTTCGGAACGCACCGTTTATAAAGCTAGTTTTTAAGAAAAAAAACTAGATGCTTTTAGATATTTATATTTTGTTTTGGTTTAAACTGGAATAAATTCAAAATAATTAATTTTATTAATTGATTTCAGTTCAGGAATAGAGGCACTTTGATGCATTTAAATGTTAATAAACCACGAAATGCTTTGTAACGGGTGAAGTTTAAACAACCCTTTATTAAACATGAGTACATAAATACATACTAATTGCATTATACATCAAAGTGTTTCCTCGCTGTGGTGAGGTGAAAAATTGTGTGTTGCGCTCGGCAGCAAAGTTGTTCGGCGACTCATGTCTTGAGAGCCTCGCTACGCTCAGGATTGTACTTTTGAACCACTCCGCTCCGCTCGTGGGTCAATCTTACTCGTACAACCCTTCGCTACCTCGGCTCTCAATAAAATCACTCTCGCCAAACAACAACTTTACAGCCTTGCATAACAAATAAATATTGTTTGAACAAGTGATCCTGGAGAACATTATGACAACGAGCTACATGAAAAAGTTGAAACATCCAGATACTTACGTTCCAAATTCACACACTTTGTCGATGATCTATATATATTAGTTATATAATTCGTCCCTGATGAATGTGTCTTAGCCGACAATTCATTCGGTTACGGTTGCTGTATTATTGTGCAAACCGGCATATCATGGCTGACTGCAACTATTTGATGGGTATCCATGATCACAAAGGTACAACAAACTTAATGTAGTTATATTTATAGACATTAATACACATCGAACATATGATGTCACTTTAATTTTTTATTGGTATGAAACACGCCTGTATGGTTATACCGGGTGTCACATTTACATAGGTAGGTCAGTATGGGCAAGTCTGTAACTATAAAACACAAATATCTATTCTGTTCTTAGGAACCATGCCATCGATTTTAGTGACCAGAAAAACTCAATAGTAAGTTTTATTTTTCAATACGACCGGGTTCGATTCCCGAACTGAGTACAAGTTTTTTTTTTATCTATGTATGTAGTTTTTATAGTGACTAAAATCGATGACATGGTTCCTAAGAACAGTAATTTGTGTGTCACAGACTTGATCATACTGACCAATTTGAATGTGCAACCCGGTAGATATAGTCGGTTGACAACCAAAACTCATCAAGTAAGTTATTGACCGCAGGCCCCGAACAGGTATAGGTGACCAAGTTCCTCTCGCACGAAAACTTGTACAGTGGTTAAGAAAGATGTATAAAAAATACTGTAGACGTCAGCCACGAATCCGTTGGTGGGTTCAGGAGCATCCTCCCAAAGACGTAAAAAAAAAATTCAGTCATTTCCTCTTGACTGAAACTGGTATCAAATGATAGTTAAAACACTACCTTAACGAATAAAAATTGTCTGCCGGTTGTAGAGCGGTGGAATATCCGTCAGTCAGTCACATGAACAATTGAACATGTAAAAAATATTTTCAGGTTTCCGTAGCCAGAATGGCAAAAACGGAACCCTTATAGTTACGTCATGTCTGTTTGTCTGTCTGTCTGTCCGTCCGTATGTCACAGCCGGTTTACTCGGATACCATAAGTACTACAATTATGAAATTTGGTAGGAAGATGTATTTTCCATGAACCGCTATATAAATGTGATAAAAATTTCAATGCAAGTAGTTGTAGTGGGGTGTTTTTGGATAGGCCTTTAAAAATTATATAGAGGTTTAAGTAGGCTGATAAACGAGGTTTCAAAAAGTAATGACATTTACTAGTGAGTTTTGGTTTTCAAGCGAGGATATGTATTCACTCGTTCTTTTCAACTTATTTATCTCGCAACACAACGAATATAATTGACAACATTTAATTTTTCTGACCCCTTCGTTATATTTAGGTTGATTTAGGTATAGTACTCGAAAAGTTAGATTCGTTTTTTTTTTCATTATAATATCAATAATATGTTAATTGAATCCCCCTTATTTTAGTAATCTTACACTGCCGTGTTCTAAATAGCGTGTGTAGGTATGTACGGCGATTTAAATCAGAATACTAGCGCCCTCTTGACAATGGTCCAATATTTCTGGTTAACCTTTACAAGTATTTTGCGGTTTTTTCAAGAACTGTCGAATATAAAAATCCTAAAATTTTAAAATGTGCTCAGTAAGCCCATATCTCTAAAAGGGCTTTTTCTTCAAGCCTCTATGATCAAAAGAAATGTTGTCAATTGTGCATGTAACTACTGATGTACCTTGTCTATTCGTAATTACTCAAGTATGCCACAAAAAATAAGAGTCATTATAGCAGCTCGTAGTTTATGTAGTTATGCACAAAAATAAAGTATTTTACCAAAATTATTGTTATTCATATAAACAATATCAGAGATACGAATAAACCTCTACACAAGGATATATTTCAAAATCAGGTTATTCTTTATCTTTTCCCACAATATTTTATAGTCCTATTTACAGTAATAAAAAAAACAATATAGGTACGTAGTTACACATTAAATCATACATTATACAAGTCATATCACCACAACTAATATTACTATAAAATATTATTAAAATTTGAAATCATTGTATAAACAAATGCAACAAAATAAACCAACAAGTAAATTAAGAATAAGTAATATTTGTATATAAATATTAAATAAGAATCAAAAACATATACAGGTAAATTACTTTCGAGACGTTTTTGCATTTGTAGTTGTGTACGGACAAAATTTAAGAGTGTAAATTATTTTTTAATTGTGTGTAAATTTAAATGTAGAATCCTTGTGAAATATACAAATACTAGTACAAATGCAAAAACATCTCGAAAGTAATTTACCTAACATAGCTGAAAACCTAATGATTTAAGCTACTCAATCTTACTCTGTCTGTGTCTCTCAGTAAGTGTCTATTGACACATGTCGTCATATATTTACATATTATCAACAAAAAATATATTCACAAAGTTCCATAACCAAAAATATACACAGCCGCATAACATTCTTCTTAGAGTACAAACACAATACACAACACGTGTCACAATTATTTCATAAATAGCAGATTTAAAAAGATGTGACGATCAAAACAACACAGTAATTCTACCGCCTCGTCAAAAACAATAAACTGCCAATAAAAACATAAGTATAATATAATTACTCAATAAATTGTATACATCAATTGTTAAATTTATTGAGTAATTATATTAAAAATTTGTGTCCTAGTATAATATAATAACAGATTCATATGGCATGTTTCAAATAGCACTACTTCATTCTCCTAAAGATACTTAGCTAATACAACGTAAGTATACAAAGGGAATCAAATAAGAACATAGATGATCTAAGTGAGATTTATAACTATGGAAATTAAAATATGTATAATATTCAATAAAAAAATAAATCTTTAATTTTTTCCTATAGTATTATAAAAACAAGCGTCTTATAAAGAAAATCCAAATATCACATACTTTTTCATTGGCACACATGCTGTAGAAAACATCTCCATTAGGAGTATGTCCCAAGAGGTAACACGGAATAATAATTACCTTCGAAACACCTATAAAACCGTCCAGGGCCTGTACTCCGAACGTCGAAATCCGAATTTCGTATAGTGCCGTCCCTTTTACTCATATAGTGTATAACACGATAGTGAAGGGGGCGATAGTGCCTATACCAATTTCGATGTTCGGAGTAGACCCTCAGCGACGGACTTCTCTAGTTTCATCGCTTACGAAGGAGTTGGACATCGTATGAGCACTATGGCTACGCAATGTTTAAGAAATAGAAGCAGTGGTCGTCATGAATAGTACAGTTCTTCCATTACCTGTTGCGTATGTACGCCACAGAGCAGGATATGACGAGCAGGACGTATTGTCGCGTACCTACTAGATGGCAAGGCTCAGGTAAGCATTGCTACTTAATTTAATTCTGCTCAATACTCCTATAAACCTGAGATTGATTTGACCATATGGCGTTATTGAGATGAAAGTTTTGGTTACGTTAAGTAATTATGCGATAGGTTAGGTATTGTGACACTAACGGCGTTTTAGCTTAAATAGGCTTGGAGTGGAGAACTTTTATGGATAAGGCCATAGGTCTTTTAGAGTTCAAGGAGTATTGCCGTATTGGGCGAAATGCGATGACGTCGTAACGAAACCTAAGACTGTATGGCAAGGTTTAGTAGTCGGCGGTGTGGAGTCACTGTGGCGGGTGGGGGTGCGGGTGCGGGTGCGGGTGCGGCGGCGGGGGCGGCGGCAGCGGGTACCCGGCCACGGCCAGGTGGTCCGACTCTACGTAGACCAGCTCCCCCGGCTGCCGGGCGCCGTGCTGCGCCTCCGTGTTGTTAACGTATGGGTTTGCTACCTGGAGTGTTGATCAACATCAAGAAACAGTAGACGACCGTGAAGTTTTATTCTGGAAGTTGTGGTATCAACCCCGGCTCGAACAATTAGGTTTAAAAAAATTAAAACAATGTATTCTATTTATTTACTCGTAAGTTTTGAAATTAATAAAGATACTCATTCTTTGATATCATGAAATGATATCATTGTAGTTGTCACATGTAACCTTGAGGCCTACTTGCAGAATACGAGTAAATGATTGAAATTTAAATTTTGAAGTCCAGCCTTGTGCCCATTTCCGGATACTAGTCCTAATTGAAATCTCAGTCTTGCTTCGTCCGACAAAATCTACCTACTTTTCTACGAACTGGGTAGACGACTCATGTCATGTTACAATTATAACATAGTGATATACTTATAGAAAACCATCAAATTATCACAATAAATAGGCAGTAAATTAGACAAATTAATCAAAAACAAAAAAGTTTTGGTACTATAAAGTTTCGCAAAAATGTTGTTTTTTTTTTGTTACAGCCTAAATGAAAATTGAAAGTTGCCAATAGAATTCTCATGTTTCAGTAAAAAATAAATTGTATGGCGAAACGGCAAATTCTCCTTTTTCAATACAACGGTAGCACGAGTAAGCAGGTGTGACATCACGTCTGTGTGTCCATCAGTATGGAGCTTTATCAGTGCTCGTCCATTATTATGTACTTTGGCTGGCTCTCATTTTCATCTTCTGTGTTGCACTAATTGTAGGTGGTCCCATATAAACATTTGATCGTCTCTAAAAACTGGTTCGAATGGCATGAGAAAAGCAATTTGTCCTATTTTTTATTATGATTGCGCATGGGTTTCCTCTCGGCCCGCATCTACGATTGTAATATGATTAACCTGTTGGGATTGCCCTTGGCCAGCATTTAGCCAGGGGGGAAAGATGAGCAAAGCCGACGGTGGAGCGAACTCACACAGAAAATGCCTATTCACTCGTGCCTAGTCCAGGTTATATGATTTTGGAAATACAGACGCCGGCAGGGAATTCTAAACCTTAGCAGTGCGCATTATAAAAGATGAAAACAAAGGCTCAGAATGTAACCTCCTGCAATTTGTACATTTTTTTTATTATTATTGCGAATGTTGTTGTAATATGGTTAAAGGTGGTGCATGGTACTGACCGCGGGTAAAGGCTGCAGGATCCCGAGGCGCGCGAGCAGTAGCTGTTCCTTCACCTGGCGCAGCTCCTCCTGCTGCCGCACGATCATCTGCTGCAGCTCCTCGTGCTTCTGTTGCAGCTGCTCCTGCCACGGCCACTAGCTCGCATCACGGGACGATTAATATAGGATGCTTCACATAGGGATGTTGACTCGATGTATTATTAATCCAAAATCCGGCCGAGTGCGTGTCGGACTTCGCACATTTATTGTTATTTATTTTTTCAGAAAATCAACGGCGACACAACAGGTATTTGTAAATAACACAGTAGTACGGCCAATTACAGGTTTCCCTTGATTATCTGTATTACATAAAGGACAATCGAACGGACTAGAACATTGAGTGAATTGGATAGATAAGAATTAGAGAATAACGGGTTCCGAACCAACCGCATAATTATTATATTAAGTTGGTTTTAACAGGAAAATTAAAAAAGCTGATTATCAATATATTAGAATTTTTTGGTAAAATATACGTAATAATAAACATTATCACTAAATTTGAAGTTCATAGGAATGGAAAGTTAAAGAATTATTCGTAACAAAATGTTGTGACAGACGGCGGACGGACGGACGCGTAAGTGACAGCAATAGGGTAACGTTTGGACCCTGCGGGTACGGAACCCTAAATAAGAAGGCAAAAAACTATACAAAGTGGTGAATATCCTATTCAAATATCTTAAGAAATACCGAAGCTGCAACCGTTTGAATGTTAACCGTAGAGAGAGAAAGCGCCATAGTAAATGACGATCTTTCCGATACGGAGATGCGTTTTGCAGAAAAGAGACAGAATACCCCCTCTTAAAACTTTGAAGATTTATATTATAACTATGTAGAGTGCACGCCATCCACAGCCCAATCCGTTCAATTACGCATAGATTAGTATGTCATGCGCTGTGGAGGGGCGCGACGTCGTAGATGACACGCACTGTAATTTTTATTTTTTAGATACTTTTTCACCATTTGATTGAAAATTTGATTCGAGGAAATTAGAACTTATTGTCTTTCTTATTTAGTGTCAACATCCCTAATCCCTATGCTCTAATCTCCTAGCTATCCGAATCTAATCAACAAGTAACGCTTGCGTGGAGGTAGACTACAATTTTCGCAGAAAGTGACGAGAAGAACTCATTACATTAGTTTATGACAGGTGGTGAGCCCGCAATAGGGATGTCGATTGATTTTCTTTTATAGTGTCGTCATCCCTATTGCAAATTGCAACCAGCAATGTAATCGAAATAGCATGCAAGTTCTTGCACCATATAAATCGGCCTTATGCAAGAAGCTATGCGATTTACTAAGCGCCTCGTCTTCACCTGTCACCTCTCACCTCAGCCGTTTTTATATGGAAACTGTCAAATGTAATTTGTCACTTTTTGACAGTTTTTATATAAAAAACGGTTGAAGTGAGAGGTGACAGGTGCGGAGGAGTAGGTTTGTGAATAAGCCAGTGTGCGTGTCAGCAGCGGCGACCTCACCTGCATCTGAGCCTGATCCGGCGTCACAATGACGGGCAGCGACGGCAGCGAGAGCGGCAGCACGGCCGGCACCGCCGACACCACTGGCTGCGCCACGCCGGCCACGCCCACGTAAGGCGCGGGTCCCAGGTACTGCGCGCCGATGGCCCGCTGCGGCACCAGCATCGTCTCGGGCTTTAGCTGCGGGGCAGTATCACCGTCAACATAGCCGCCATACTCGCTAAATACAGCGCGTATTTTTTTTGGGTCATTGTCAGATTTAGGTGCGCGTCTTTTCGGTAGACATATCAAAAGTTAAGGGCTACAAAGCTTAATTTTGGATTAGTCTAGGAACCCGCATAAGCTGTGCATCCGTTACTATAAATACATGTAAAGAAATATAACTTACATGCACATAAGCCGTTGAACTATTACGTTTCACAAATTAGATTCTTATAAACAGGTACATAAATATTTATACTTCTTAAACGTATCATTTATCATTTTAGATTTATATTTATCGATAAGTTGTAGACTATAAGAAAATAATTGTAAAATGTATATTTAATAAATTATTCTTATTCTTATTACCTATAAATACATTGAAAATTTTCTCTTTAGGTAAATGCGTGGCTGAATGCGCATTAAGCCATTGCCTACTTAGCATTTTACAAACAAATGTGCACATGCGCAGTAGTATAGATGTTGAGCGCCCATGTATTTAGAAAAACCGGTCAAGTGCGTGTCGGGCCACGCGCAAGGTAGGGTTCCGTAGTCGTCTACCCGTTACATTATATGGACTAAAAAGTTCGCAAACTTATATTTACTATGTTTTTGACAGAATTAACAACATTATCTAAGGTATCAATGGAAATTGTACGAAAGTTTGCTTTTGCAAAGTACATTTCTGAAGTTCGACTATTACTCGTTAACTAGTAATGTCTACTTAGCTGTGTTAGTTTTCCTTTTAAATTCATCGTATTTACTACTACCATGATTTTTTTCACATGCCTAGTAGCCACCGTTTAGCTGGCAGGGGGGGGGGGGACACTTGACCATAGCTAAAATTATCACTTCAAAGCTTAATATCACGCTAACCAATTCTTTAATCAAAAAATGCTTTTAGAAACCTAATAATATTTTTAAAAGAGCTATCCAACGATACCCCACACGATGGGGTTTGGCAGAAAAAAAAATTGCACCACCACTTTACATGTAGGGGAGGTACCCTAAAAAAAAATTTTTTTAAAGATTTTATTCTACCGTTTTGTCGGCGTCATTGATATGTATACTCATGCCAAATTACAGCTTTCTAGTACTAACGGTTACTGAGAAAAACGGGGGTCGGACGGACGGACGGACGGACGGACGGACGGACGGACGGACGGACATGGCGAAACTATAAGGGTTCCTTGTTTACTACGGAACCCTAAAAATGACGCCATTTTTGATTTTAAGTACTAATTTCTTGTTTACCTAGTGTTTGATAAAATATCAAGTAAAAGTGACGAATCAGATCAAATGTAACCCCAGAAAATAATTTTCAAGAAGCACAAAATGCCAACAATGGTTCCTTGGCGGCTAAATCCAAATTAAATACCTATACTTGTGATTAATTTTGCGGCGAACTTTTAAAAGTTTTTGTGTTAATAAAACGATCTTACGATGGTTTTAAGTCGATAATAATAGCACCTTATGTCAAGAAGTTGTTACATGAAGATCCTGATAATAAGTAACATATCGAGCAAGGTAAATCATAACCTATATATTTGAAATTAACTTTTCTATTTTCTCGCACAATGCATAGTAAAACTTTGTATGATACACGCGCGTAAAGATGATTTCCGACTCGTGTCTAATTAATTAATTATAAACTCGCTCGCTACGCTCGCTCGTGTATAAGAAAGACACTCGTCGGGGATCACTCACTTTCCGCACTTGTATCATAAATAGCTATTGTATGGTTGATTGTGGATGAACGGTTTTAAGCATGATACCGTATTTTCCATAAGCGAATTTATCCTACTTAACAAAAATGTATACCGAATACTAGGTGATCTGACGGACTTTTTTCTGCACAATACAAACACTTACCGGGCGCCTATGTGAATCTAAACCAACCACGGATCCATTTCAACCCACACCGAAAAATAACTACAATAATAATATATACATACATACCTACCTATGCATAGTTGATTGTGGAAGAAGGAAAGTTTTAAACATTGATGTACTACTGGTAAAGTTTTAGAGCGGTTACCCACGGCAACTTTTTGCAACAATGCAGTTACTATACAGTATCGATACAGTTGCCTAATGCCCGTTAATGGCAAAGGTGTCGCGAAGCAGTTGCACGTTAGGAAACGCGTTTGATCGTTCTTAAACACGGCTGACGCTGTACTTTCCTTATGCCAATAGTCTGCTTAAGAGAAATTCGCATCTTTCACCCAGGGATTTATTAATACTCGTATCACTGTTAAGTGTATATCTTCGGAGAGCGCGTGTCATGGGAGGCAGCTCTTTACTTGAAATACTTGGTTTGCGTTGAAAATTCCGGCAGTGGATCATAGATCTGTTGTCCAATACGTGGGAGTACTCAAGTCGCACTAGTAATACTAGTATATTTACTAACCCTTCAAGAAAGTACGCACTCTTTTTTTTTAAAGCCTATACTGTATGTCTCTCGGAGAAACTTCGGTATGGGAGCTCATTCTACCCGGTATTAGGCCCGGGCCGGTCAGGAAGATATAAGAGGCGGCCAATCGCGACAAAAAATTATAGCAGAGTGCTGAGAAAGGGGCGGCTGGTATAGTGCGCGCCATCCACGACGACGCGCCCCTCCACAGCGAATCTCATACTAATCTGTGCGCAATTGTACGGCTTGCGCTGTGGAGGGGCGCGCCTTCGTGGATGGCGCTCACTATACTTACTATATGGTCTGGACCTAGCCAAGGACCGGGCATGCAAATCTGCCACTGGCCAGTTTAGCTGCCAGTACCTTTAATCTAGTATAAGTTTTTTCGAAACAAAACACAAACGAACACGATTGCGTTTAGTCTTAATTTATATGGCAGAGAACAGTTACCACCTAAGGCCACCAGAGGCGCTGCTCGCGTTGCCTTGCAAAATGAGACTAAACGCAAACGTGTTCGTTTGTGTTTTGTTTCGAAAAAACTTAAAGGTACTGATGCAAAGTTTACTTATTTACTTACCGAACGCGAAGTGTTCCGCTGCTTGGACATCGAGTCGCCGGAGAGCGAGGCGGAGTCGCAGCCGGGCTGGTACCGCGCCGCGGCCTCGGGGTTGGCGAACCGCGTGTCCAAGCCGGAGTAGCGCGCGCACGCGCGTGGCCACGACCTGCTCCAGTAAAATTACGGTTTTGTATAGCGTACCACACACTGGGACCCACCTGCGGTGGCGGCCAGTTGTACACTATCGAAATCCTAACAATCATTCAAACACACGCGGCTTTGATTGCCATAGTGCACAACTAGCCGCCAGCGCGCCATTTTATTAATGCTTATAACATTACAACAGCGTGCTGTTTATAAATGTAATTTATACACGCTAATCTATGACGCTTAAAGGTTCGAGCGCAACGCCGCTCAAAATACGCTGACGCTCCGTAAATGCTGTGACAAATACGAATTAAAAAACGCCAAGAATGAGAGGCGTGACTGCGTTTACGGCGCGTCACTGCGATTAGACTTAATTCAGGAATAAAAAATAAACATCTGCAAGTAAATATGTGTAAAAAAATAAGGCATTCTATATTTCTTTTCTTGTGTTTTACCGTCATTGTTAAAGAATACTAAAAAAATAACCAAAACAAATATTGAAATGACTTAAAAGGAGTCATTATTTTTAGTAATGTATTTTTTAATTACGTTCTACGTAATTTCTAGAATTAAAATATCTCCAAATTACACTAAAATAACGAGTGAACGAACCCGTACAGAGAGGGCGCCGCGCTAGCGCCTGTCGTCGCCGTGGTTCCTGTCGAGCTGCCCGACGCCGACTTTACGGTGGCGGGCTGTGAACATCCACAACACATGAATCCTCTGGGCTCTTACCCGGTTGTGGCCTATGGCCTATACGAGCCCAGAACAAGCTTTAGCACCTAACGTCAAGTTATTGTATAATAAACGCCATAATTCGGCGAAGTAAACTGACAGATAAGATGTTGCCAGGAGTAGAAAAAAAGAAATAGTGTACATATCGATAAAAACATATCAATAAGTGTAACGTGTAACTACCAAACTTAATCCAATGTTGTAATCTATGAGCTTTCAAGTTTCTGGCCACTGAAGCCTCATTAAGCGGAAAAAAATAGTATTTAAATATGAAGTTTAGTCCTAATCATAAAATATAAAAATGGTTTTTTATTTTTCAAATTCAGAGCATATATTAGATTGAGAGAAACACTACTAATTTCGATTTCCAATGTTCTCCGCAAGCACCTAGGGGTATCCGATAAATTGGGCCGTAAGATCGGTACGTCTAGTGAGGCCTTAAATAATATCCATATGTACAGCACAGACCATACTGTGGCCGAATGGTGGACCAGAGTGTAGACACTAATTTTACGAAAACATATCTTAACCCAGCGGGAAACCGGGTATTTGTACCACCATTTCCTTTTTGACAGTTATGAATCGGCGTGTTTATTGCTGACGATGTCATATTTAGCGATTGATTATTAATGAATGGTGAATGGTGTATCGATTTTACGAAGTACTCGCAGTTCAGGCACAAGTAAGTGGGGCACAGGGCCATGTCGGGCATTGGTTCTTCGCGCAAGTCCTGTCCCTCGTTCTCCTTCGAAACATCCTTAACATACTCGATACACAATGTACTATGTACTATCGACCCAACTGAATCGTGACCCACCATTGAACCGTCACTTTGACTTTTCCTTGTGACAAGGAAAATCATTATGACACTTTCTTTGACAAGGTTCCACGGTGGGTCACGATTCAGTTGGTTCGATAGTACAACATACCCGAGACACGGCGTCGTACGACGCGACGTACGATTCGCAGGCCTCCGACATGTAGGAGGGGGACATTTCGGGCATTGGTTCTTCGGGTGGCTCCTCAGTCTTGCTTTCCTTCGTTTCCTCGGCCGGCACCTCCTGAACGACCGGTTCTGGTGCCTCAACGGTCTCTTGTTTCCCACTTTTCGCTACGTCGGCATAACTGTAATGAAGTAACATTGTAGATACAGAAGAAGCTTGGTTGCCAAAAAGTAATAATTATTTTCAACACATCATCATCATCATATCAGCCGAAAGACGTGCATTGCTGGACATAGGCCTCCCCCAAAGAGTGCCACAATGACCGGTCTTGCGCCACCCGCATCCAGCGGACTCCCGCGACTTTTACCAGGACATCATTCCACCTTGTCTACCCACGCTGCGCCTTCACGCTGCATTTTCAACACATTTGGCCGTAAAGTGGCTCTTATCTTATCCAGGATATTACACACGCGTGCTATAATTTTATTACGAAACTTGTGCTATAATATTACAGTTATAGTTTTTTTTTGTAATTTCGGTCAATGGATTCTTACAAACCTACGTTTGTAAGTTTTGGTGATTCTTTCCTAAATATAAATGTTTAAATTATAAAAATTATCAATTTTGAATTACAATTAATAATATTAAAGTGAGGTGCAAACTCAAGAAAAAAACTTCTCGCGCGCCATTGTTTCATAAATATTTGAAAACATTGTTGACGAGTGCTGAAACTGATTCAATTGTGTTCAAAAATAGTGAACCCATGATAAAATAAAACAATTGTGATAATAAATAAAAACTATTGACGTGACGACGTAACTGGCAACACTTGATGATGGTACAATACATATTTGTAAGTAATACCTTCAACGATTACAGAAAATTATTTATGACCTTTTTATAAACCTGTTTTTTCCTCGCAAATGTGTTGAAAACCGTCGTATTATACACGTGAGGTACGTTGTTAATATGTTCGTTATGATTTTATTTTAATTGAATGCATGGACTTTTCGGTATTATCCAAATTAAAGTCCTTATTATAATCATAACTGCTATAAACTCTGTCCAAAGTTTTATAGCAGTCAACCAAACTTGTAAATGTATGCTTACTTTACAACTCGATGTGTACAGACTACGAATTCTGGTTTCGAATTCCACTGATGATAGGTTATGTAAAAACGTGACTGCAACCAGATCCACTGCTGGCCCTTGGTGAGGAATCGATAATAACAAGACGTCAGTTCTCCTTTTTGCATCACTGTAAAAAAGAATTTACATATATGATAATATAATTATGTATGTTACTAATATACTGTTTCGAATAGTTTCGATTAGTGCTAAAATGTATTATGTAGAAATATATGCAACTAAAATCAGTTCTATAAATGTCAACAAAAGATGAAAATGGTTCACAACTTTCATCAGATTACGGCACAATGTGGAGTTTAGTTGTTGCCGCGAAGAAGAACAGTTGAAACTTTAGGATAAAATAATACGTAAGGAATGTTTTGAATGGCAATGTTATGTATAAAACCAATTGAGATAGATTGAATACATAATTTACATTCGTAAAGACTTGTCGTTGTCATTTGCTATTGATGTCAGAATATAAATCAAAAAGTATACCGGTGACAGCTTCAAATCCTGCCAGCCAAAACTTGTTTTCTTTGTAGTGATCTTTGTTTCAACATTCCTTATTTATTTATTGCTTACTCCAAGGCTTACGTTGGTACTGGCTTGCTTGGCTGACCAAAAAAAAAACTTGGCACTTTTACATGTCAATCGGTAATTAACACTACTCGCAAAGCTACAGTGTAATTAATTAACAAACTGAATATCAAAAAAATCAAAATCAAAAATAATGTATTCAGTATCTTAGGTTTAGTTACAAAGACTGTGCTGGGTGTCTCTTTTTAAGTATTCTAGATACTTGTGTTAAGAGAACACCTCTCTTCCACTTTATGTTGCCATTAGTTATAAGATAAGGTATAAATTATTTTTTTATTTATACAATAACAAAATATATGTACAAAGGATAATAGAGATGTATCTGGCCTGTGTCAAAAACAATATGTCATGTATTTACCAGACTTAATTTACCTCATAGCGGAACCAACAAAACCAAAAAACCGGCCAAATGCGAGTCGGATTTCGCACATTTAGGGTTCCGAACCAACAGCAAAATTAAGTTAAAAAACATTTAAAAATAATGTTTGACTACTTGTATCGCTTTGGGCCAACAAGATGCTTATACTGTGAAAAATTTAAGAGGGCGCCGAGCATATTTAGCAAAAACAGCCTTCACCTCTCAATCTGTGGAGGTCACGATTCTCTACAAAAATATATAAAATATATGTAATTATTATCACAAAGAGTGTGTTTACAAGTTATCACTATTAGTAATCTATAATAAATTACACTTTAATAAATACAATACCGTAAAGTTGCACTAAAAATGAGAAGAACGCGTGTCGGCGTTTAGGCAAAATTGAATTGAAAAATCTATTATTTCGTTTCAAAATCACACTCAAACAAATCTCAAAAGTATTCACTATAAGTTATCACACTGTTCACATTTTTCCTCGCAAAGACCAATGAGAATTTCAAACGTAAATCTAAACTTTAGTGACTTTTCCATACATTTTCCCTGCCACCATACTTTGGAAAAATCGACAGATGGGCATTGGCCCTCGGTGAGAGCAGACGCATGCTCCTTTTTTCGCTTTGACAGCTCTGTTTTTGACATTTTGCCCGTATACGAATACTATATGTATACCACACACAAAGATTGTATTAATTGAAGTAGGGTAAATAAATATTGACGTGTGGCGTTTTAAGAACCTTTTAACATGGAATTTTTGGTATTAGCCTTTTATTTTTTAGAGAACATACAGTGTTTGGTCCCGAAAGTTTACTTATGCGTTCAAATTATAATGTTTTCCTTCCCGAAAACGCATTCTAGACGCAAAAAGTTTGCCGATGCGTTTCATTACAATGGAAATTAATTTCAATGAATGGTCACCCTGACGGAACATCTTTATAACGTAATGACATTTGTCACTTACTTCAAATGAAAATTTGTGTACATTTTTCTTTCTTTATATTTCAATAATTTTACGTATCTAATGTTGATATCGAACACCAAATACGCATACACACACGCCTCTCGACAGTTTGCCAACAACGCATACTTATCTACTGGCATTTTTTGGACATATCGCGCGTCGTCCCTATTATCCTCGAGTACATTACATCATGATGACGGGAAAGGTGGAGGATAGACGAGCTCGGGCCAGCCAGGTGGATTGAAAAAATCTCCAAATTCGCCGGACTCCGAGAACACCAGGCGCTGCATGCAGCGCATCATCGGAACCACTGGAGAGCCATCTGCACTCCCCGCCAGAGACATAGCGGTCACGATCCTCAGCATTGAAGAACCCACTGATTGGATTGATTGGATTGGAATACTTATTGAAATTTGTGTGGATATTCACGCTTTCTCGTCAAATAGGAATACATTTAATGGCTAAATATATCTCAGATGTCGTGATATAACTTCAGGAATCGTGGATTATCAATCTGCAGTGTCACACAACAAAGAAAGTAATAAGCAGCAGAAGATTGTACTGTCGAAGCCGCTTGGTCATACTAATTATAGAATGAAAATATAAATGTGGTTTTTTTTATCTTAGTTATATCTCTAACGACGACGTATAATCTGAGTCTTATACAAAATATATGTATGTAGTCCTACTTATTTCTGCAGGTCTGTAAGTACGGTTTCTAATTTCTATTTGATTATTTTTTATGGTTTGAAATTATTTGGTTCACTGCTTTGATTTTGGATATACGGATATACGTACTTTAGTATATACATTGTAGTCTTTGGATATACGTAAGTACGTCACACCGGGTAGAGTCAGTCCGACCCAGGTCGGGCCTAGTAGAGTTTAGTTTAGTGAACCAGCGACAAGTAGCTCGATTCCACTCACAACTCAGATTCGGTAGAAGCCGCGTAACCAATCTCACTGGAGCGCAAACTCTTAGAGTATCCCAGTGTTTAAACCTCCCGCGTGGTCATGTCGGAGGTTTCCCCTCGATTTTCCCTAGGCCACTTTCCAACCGCGCACTCCTATCGATTTATTGGGCCCGACCTATAAGGCCACAATCAGGTTGAAAAAACAAAAAAAGTACGTCGCAATAATTGTTTGGACGTTACGTAAACGTAGTAAATAATAGTAAGATTGCAATTTCAATTGCGTATATTATAAGTATTATAACTGTTACATTACAGCATGTATGCAGCATGTACATGGATTTAGCTATACGCAACCATTGTCCAAGTAGTGTTAAAAGTTCAGTAAAATTTACTCCACTAATTATTCTATTCAATTATCGTTCTTATAAGAAGGAACATGAGAGCTAATTTGTCATAACATAACTATGGATTCGTACATTAAACCATGCACACGATAGCGCGTCCGGCCGGCCAAGTTCCAATTACAGATAGTGACAATGATTTACTAAATCCTACTTGATCATATTTGTCCTACTTATTTCATTATCATTAGGTTTTAAGAATACTTAACAAACTTATTTCAAAATACTGCCATTAATTTTCATTAAGTTTCATTACATAATATATATCGAAATAAAACAACCGCATCTTCGCTTAAAACTCGCATTACCTATAAAAGCCGCTTTAGCTTAGTTGGTAGTGACCCTGCCTGCAGAAGGATTACACATTCTTAAGTTTTATTCGCCATTTATTCAATTAATTATAATTTAACAACATAACAACTTAACCCATGGCATTGATATACTTAAATATAGGTATTTTAATCTATTTGTATATGAATAATTAGGAGCGTTTTACTAAAATCAAATCCCAATTTTCAGAAGTAAGGTTTTGGTGACAGATCAGAACTTGACTTTTATTTTTACATTTTTGTCATGCCTTAATAAATCATCAAATATTGTAAATCAAAACTTTGTATTCCTTACAGAAATTGACAGAGCATTGTCATTGTACAGTGACAAGTTATGACAATTTCGATTTCTCTAAGGAGTTTTTAACTCTGATTAACTGGTGGCAATACACAACTGAAAATACCTATTAAAAAAATGTAAGTCAATGACCCGGGCCAACAAAATGAAGTAGTGTGTGTGAAATATGTATGTGTGAGTTACTGGGGAAAATAATTTAAAAAATAGAAATTTGACAGGCGCTGATAATTTACCCTGCACGACGCAGTCTTAAGACTGTACTCCAACCGTTTGTCTGTAAACCTGTGTGACAGACGACGGACGGACGGACGCGAGAGTGACAGCAATAGTGTTCCGTTTGGACCCTTCGGATACGTAACCCTAAAAAGTAACTTACATGCTTCATGGCAACTGACGACTTTCTCGAGATCGTCGAAGTGGTAGTAATCATAGCCCGAGGTGCCGAGCACCTCGAAGGGCAGATAGCCAATAATGGGCGGCGCGCGGTGGTCGAGGAACAGGAACTTCCACTCGAAGCTGTGGCGGGACGTGAACTCGTTGCGGTTCGAGTCCACCAGCGACACGTCGCGGATCAACTGCGGCGTGTGCAGCCGCCCCGTGCAAACTAACAACCTGTCAAACATTATACAATCGTTTTCAAAGTGAAAAATTTAATAGATTGAAAGATTCAACATCACAATCGATACCCACGATAGCTCAGTTGGTTAAGAGCAATGGACATATTCCAGAGGTCGTGGGTTCAAATCCCACAACAATGTTTCACTTTGATTGAGCATCCGCTGGACAACATTCAAACATACATTCTATAACAGCGGTCGGCAACATGCGGCCCGCCTCTTAACTCTACAGAGCCGATCGCCACCCGCAACTTTATTTGCGACTTGTGACCCGTTCCTTCCAGGTTGTCGAGCGCTGTTCTATGCTACAAATAAACTGTCATAACCTAATAGATAATCCTAACAAATTCGAAGTCGAATTATTATTCGCTCACGTATACGATAAGACCGCATACATGAAAACGAACTGTGAACTTTCTTGCTATTAAGAGTTGAAGACTGTTCAGTGTGAAATTTCTATTCAAAACTTAAGAAAACATTGAATCTATTTTAGTACTCGTAAAAGCCCAGACACACTACGAGTACTACTCATCAAAATTATTTTATCCTACATTTTATTATAGTTTACCTGGATTCGTAATCCGGCCTATAAGATAGGTCTTCACTATCTAGCGGCTCTGTGTTGGTGCCTAGAACATGAAAAATAATTATATTAGTTACATGTAGGGGTGGGCAAAAGCGAATGGTACAATGAGTCAACTTCAATGAAAGAATAATTCGGGCGGGTGGTGATTAGAGGAAGGTTTACCAACATTCAAAGTTGAATCTTAATTAGCTATAAGTAGGCCAGTCATTCTAGTGATATGCTCTTGCAAGAGGTGGTGTAGATTTTATTTTTTTAAATTGTGCATATGGATGCTACTGACTATACATCAAAAATGGTAGCACGAAATATCTCGGGACAACATTTGGCAGCTACTTAACCTAGCTTTTTTTCGGTTTATCGCTCATATGTTCTATAGAAAGCATCCTAGCGTAAAGTTATCTACGAGCAAGTTAAAGAACATTAACTTCTGCGCTAAATAATTTTTAATTTTGATTGAAATAAATAAAAAATTAGGACTTTTCGGTGAGATCCTCAGCACATTATAACATATGGTGAGCCCTATTACATACCCATCTTATATCGTTTCGCTAAAACATGACTTAAAAACTCCATACATTTTTTGCCAGCAATTCTCTATGATTGGCATCACTACTACTGACATCTGACACCGTTTTTGTAGGCCGTTGGCTAACTTTTAAGTTCAGGCATCGAATGCTCAAAAAAGGTATGCGGTAAGGGAAACGCGCGGAACAGAATTTTTGTCCTCGTAACTTTGTTTGGACTAGTTAGGAGGTGAACATATCAAAAGACCCCGCCCGTAGCGGTACTGTCGGAAGTACTATTAATTATTCTGTGCTTTAGTGAAATTAAGGATGGTTCCAAATTCTAATTCACAAAATCGGGTCCAGAGCTTACGAGGATAGCTGTGGTAACATCTGCTTGATACTTACGAAAGTGTCCTCTGAACTCTACCAGCTCGTACGTGCTTTCGTCTCTGAAGTCTAAGGTGCCGCGTCTTAGGTGACACTGGAACCGTATCTCGTTATCTGAAACACCACGAATATTGTAGGTAAGTAATATGAAAATATTTTTTCACGCCACTGCTCGGAAATATGGCTATAGATGGCGGGAATTGGGGCGTCAAAATTGTCTATAGTACTAGACTCATGAACAGGACAACTATGAACCTAAACCACACCTAAACCGCTACAACAATATTATATTGTTGTAGCGGTTATAGTAGTGCTATCGTCCAATCAGAACACGCCCGTACTTCATATGACACAAAATCAACCAATGACAACTTTGTTAAAATGAGGTATTTTTTAGTGTCGCCGACTATGTTACGAAAGAGAAGTTTATTAATTTTTTTGCTTTGAATGGTTTGCATTGGACATTTATTACCTACATAAAAACGCCTTTGTATTATCTAATAACACACTGGCCATTAAGAACGTACTAGAAAAGAAAAAGTAGATTTTAAGGTTATTGATAGGCGTTTTTAAGACTTTTATGCGCTTTGAAAGGTTTGCGTTGAACATTTACTACATAAAAACGCCTTTGAATTATCTAATAACACACTGGCTAATGGCGGGAGATTGTGAAAAAGTTATTGACTTATTGTGTTGCTGCAGTTTCTGTATAACCAACTATAAAAATGGATTTTATTTCTTCGCAGTAGTCGTGAAAAGCACTATGTTAAGCCTCGGCCGAACGTGCAATAGATGGACTCTTACTTCTAACTGACTCGTCCATCTATTGCTCACTTTCTAGCCTCTACAACAATGTACTATAATTTGTAATTTGTAGGATATACATAGAGACCGGACTAAAAATATCTCATTAAGTGATTTGCCAGTTTTTGTAAGTTGGTTATTAAACTTATTAACTATCAATTAGTTCAGGCCAACATTGTTTTTCTTTATTATTATACGGTAACAAATTAACATCCATCCATACTAATATTATTAATGCGAAAGTGTGTCAGTCTGACTGTTACCTCTTCACGCTTAAACCGCTCAACCGATTTAGATGAAATTTGGCGTGGAGATAGTTTGAGTCCCGGGGAAGGTCATAGGATACTTTTTATTCCGGAAATCATTCCATAAGGGTTGGAAGTTTGTATGCAAGACCGATAATTAGGTAAGCACTTTATATTAAAAAAATCTATTAAATTCTATCGCGATGAACGACTTCCACGCGGACGAAGACGAGAAAACAATAGGGATTGATTTTCGATGTGATTGTGTTTTTGATAGCCGAAACATGATTGCCTAAAATTTTCTCGATAGAAAAATAATCCAAAGTTGTCTTTATTTTCCTTTTCATACTCAGCCAACTGAAACAACGCATTATTAAACGGCAAAAAATAGTTAATATGATGGAATTTGACCACATCTAAACTCTGTCAAGAGGAAATTTCACAAAACTGCACACAGTCAGATATTTATCAAGATTTATCTAAAAAAAGTCATTCCCGAAGAGTATTGTATCCCGTTTTGCCGTGCGCAAAAGACATACTTAAGCGTGTCTTTTTCACGGGGGGTGTGGTTTACCGAATCGATATATCCCCTTAATGAAACCGACAAAGGTGTATTGATAGTGAACATAACTTTTATCAGGGCCCAGGGGTAAAAATACTAACTTGCGGGATTACGCAATTCAACGGAAAAACCATGTTTGACGTACAAATATCTTTTAAGATGATTCTTTATTCATTTTGCATAAACCGAATTTATGAAAAAATAGGAAACGCGTTACCTATTACTTTGAATGTTTGTCCTAGATACAATATAACTAAACATAAAATGGAAATGTTATGCGTGGATAGACTAGCAGTTAGAAGATATTTAACATCACCATTCATAACTTTTTCATGTTGGCGCTTTTTTTTCTTCAAATAACTGGTACTAAACACATATTAATCTAGAATTCTAGACAATCTAATATCAAGCGTAGGATATTTTCAGCTTTGAAGTCCATCCATTAATACGCAGGTTAATTATAATTCACTAAACTCTTTACTGGGCATCTTAATAAACTTAAAATCTCACGGATTTGTAACATTCGCGACGCACATTTGCATGCCAAGATCGCTTCAAGTAGTACATTCACTGTCACATTCACCCACTAGGTAAATTATCTTCTCAATTAATGCGCTGTTGTCGCTACAAATCGGGAAATACAAGGCTATTAGCAATGCGCTTGAATAAGGTTGATTTTCATTGTGTTAAACATGCTGAGATTGAATTAGAGCAAATAAATATAATTGAATTTTTTGCCTAATTTTACTGTGCAAATTACAGCTGATTTTTTTCTGAAACAGGTATCCCTTCAATAACATTTTCATGTAAAATGTTGCCAAGGCAAGACGATATGGCAATGACTGTCAAAAACTTCAGATCTCTTATAGAGTCAAGCCCTAACTCTACAAGCCCTAACTTCAAAAACTCTGGTACCATCACATCGGCGTAAGGTGAAAAATGTATACTGTATATTCACTGTTCATCATTCCTATTTCTGTTATACAATAGTTCTTGTAGTAACGAATCCCGAATCCGCCAAGCCACATATTTGAGTAAGGTGTAGAGTTTATGAAATTAGGGCTTATAGATTTAGGGCGTCTTTTTCAGAATTTTGTTTATCTGGTATAATCAAACCCAAGTTACGAGGGATCAAAAAACGACGAAGCACTTCGAGAAAAGGTAGGTAGTGCCCTAGCGCTTCGCTTGGCTTGTCTTGGCCGGGGACGCTACCGTGCCCCCAGGTAAGGTAACCCAAGCCCAAGACTCGAACCCACTACATGACACTTTCAATCTTATGTCATATCATAATAATAGGTGTGAACAATAATGTCAGTGTTGGTCAGTGTCATCTACGAGTATTCGGTATGTGGGTGTCAAACATTGGAAAGTACACCTTAAATTTTACGATTCGTTTCTGGCATGGCCAATCAAACGATAAAATTAAACACTCGCTGAATTAATAACATTTCGCTGAGCATTACATGAAAGTCAATATATTACGCTGATAACTAAGAATCATCCTATTTAAAAACTGATATTTTGCAGCTTGTTTCAACAACAAGAAATAAATCGCTTGGCAACAGAAACGCAGAAGGCACAGCACTATGTTCAAAACTTACAAATCACGGCAGAATGTACACGACACCAGTAGAATTAATTTATCCTTACATTAGCATATTAGCATAATAAACCAAACTCGCAAATATCCTCTGAAAACAGCTGGCTTGTAGATTTCGAAGTATCTACACGAGGATCAAAAAATGGACGCAGTTTTATCAACAACAATCGTGATGCCACTTTTAAATTCTCCAAATACTTCATACAAACAGACCTTTTATTACAATTTGCTTAGTTCAATATCAGTCATTAATCATCATCCCTAATATCTTAATAGGAGGTGCGAGCGTCCATAGGCTGCGGTGACCGCTTACCATCAGGCGGGCCGCCAGCTTCTTTGCCACCGACGTGTTATAAAAAAATCTTATAATCACTCTTAAGGTGCAGGGGTGGGCAAGGCATTCTCCATACAAACTCTGTGCACGTTTTATTCGTAGGTTTTGGCACGAACGAATGTAATATTTTTTTGGATGTAAATATTAGATATGCGAAGAAAGTGATGTGGAAATTTTCAAATATTTCAAAAAAATTAAAAATAATATCAATGAAAAAAAATTACGTCACGAAATAGCTAACAGAAAAATAAGCATACTGACCAAAAATCATAACTTTAATGCAAACACAAACGAAGAAAATCCTGCACAAAGTTTTTATGGAGAGAGCTTGCCCTACCCCTCCTCTGAAGCGAAGTAGATTGCGATGCAGTATCAATGCAGATGCTTGTCAATGTTCGCTTTTATAATTCATCGTCGACGGCGACGGCACGGTAAAACTGTATGGTTTCATTCATAAATAGACTAGGTTATATACTTTAGACTAATTATTCATTACGAATGAAACCATAGTTTGGAACGTGCCGTGGATGTCCACAGTAAAGTATAAAAGAATGGCCAGTGTAAAAATCTGTCAAATTGTTTTGACGTGTAATTGATGTTTCATCAATTTTCAATGTGTAATGATAATGAATAGTATTCAAAATGTCCTAATATTATAAAAGATATCGTCGACTTAGGCAGAGAGGGGAGGACTCCCGCTCCGAGTCGTTTTTGGTGCAAAAGCTCTCCATCGCTATCCAGCGTGGAAATGCTGCCAGCGTTATGGGTACTTTTGCACCGGAGACGATGAGGGGCGGGTAATAACTAGGTATGACATAATTGTAATTATTTTTAATTTCAATTGTATTTTTATGTGCTGTCTAGCTTAATTAATAAAGATGGCAGAGCTTATTAATAGCATAGCAATAGCATATATGGAAGAGGAAATATGATCGGTTTTTGTGGATTAACGTGTCTTACGAAAATAGAGCTTGTACGAAATTTACTAAAATAGTTATAATGTTTCATACAACGTGTTGCATTTATTTTATACGAAATATTGTCACTGACGAAACATATTGAGGTACAACTACTAAAACACAGTTGTTTTGGTAAGGTGAAGTTGTTAATAAGTAAGTACATATAATAATTACAATTAGTAAATTATACTAACAACTTGAATACATTGTTAAAGATACCAAATATATTTGACAACTGCTTTTGCCTAGTTGCTAGTGATAGTGAACCTGCCTACGAAGGTAGAGGCCCCAGGTTCGAATCCCGGTCAGGGAATTCATTTATGTGATGGACATGAATATTTCTTCCTGAGTCTTGGATGTTTTCAATGTATTTAAGTATATATCTATGGAAGTATGTAACTGTTACCTAGTAACCTGAGTAGTAGCTTTGCTTAGTTTGGGACTAGGTCGATTTGTATAAGGTAGTTGAAATGTAATCTTAGTGTTCTTACCTTGACTACCTCTTTGTATTGTGTCCACTGCTGCCCCAGGTCCCTGAAGGATACTGTACAAATTTGGATGATCATCTTCAAATGCTAACTCAAAGATGCTTTTATTTATCACATCCACCTGAAATTTATTAATTGTTAAATATTTCATGTTTCTTTATCCAGCCAAGAAACAAAGTCACATTACATATAGAAAGTCATTATCATGCACATTATAAAATTTGTTCAATAAAGTAAGAATTATAAATAACAATAAAAACCGGCCAATTGCGTGTTGGCCTACGAAATTTTGGGTTCCACACCAACCGCAAAATTAAGTTGATAGTAACAGGAAAAATGAGGTTATATCAAAGAAAAAATGGCTTTGGGTCAACAAGATGCTTATACTGTGAAAAATTTAAGCTTGTAGCTCTAACCGTTTGGCTAAAAAACCTGTGTGACATCCGATGGATGAGGGAGTGACAGTGATAGGTCTCCTCGGGTATAAAACCCTAATAATTAAAAATGTTGTGCCTCCTTGTTTACACCTCTTGACTTCTATACTTTTTCCCAAAAGAAAAATGAATGAAATGAATGAATGAAATAATTTATTCCAGAACATGTCCATATTGCATTACATACTAGATCAAATTAAATTAAAAGATTAAAATTAAAATAATTACATAAATTCAAAATACAATAAACAATAATAATATAATAAGTCAGTAGGCCTTAGGCTTCTACGTATAGCGGGTAAAACGGCACTTCTCTTAGAATAGTATTTTTTTTTCCAAAATGAGGTTCTCGTCATATGTAGTATTTTTGAATAAAAAACGTCAACTATTGTTCTGTTAAAATCAATAGTAAAATCTTACCACATTGTGGCCCAATAAAGATGTGATGCTCTCAGATACATAATATACATGTCCATTCGCAGAGAGGACCATCACAAAGCCCTCAAGTGCTTCCAGCACTAGATATGTAAATTCTTCATTTGATAAGAATGCTGGTTTCCAGTCTTCTTGTACATCATGTACCCTTGATCTTACTGTTATTTCTAAAAACATTATAACATTACCATAAAACAAATACTACCTCTTTTAGTTTAGGGTTTGCTGTGTGAAATCATGGAGAAAAAAGTTTTCCAGGAGACCAAGCAAGGCAAGGTAAGTTGTTAGAACCATTTAAATAGTAACTTATTTACAAACATTTTTATTTTGATGTTTAACCTTAATACCTGAATTACAAGTACAAGATTTACACCGACACAAGTATGTAGTGTTGTGTTCATGGAGGTGAGCAAGGCTGCCACAGCTCCAGAGGATGCACTGTGTTGAGAGCTAAGGACCTTTTGTCCCTTCTGCTGTCAACACAGTGAGTCTTCAAATTTTATAAGAGGCGGCAACACACACTTGACTCTTTTGGATTTGTGAATGTCTATAGGCTGTGGTGTAAGCTTGTTTGCTACCATCATCTTATTCTACCTAGCTTTATCCCGGCTCTTGCCAGGGTCCGCCACCCAGGTTGCCAGGGTGTTTGCCACCATCAAGTAATTAAAAAAAAACTTCAAAAAACATCATTCTATTAAACTAAGAAAAAGGATTAGCAAACTTACCATTATGATTCTTTAGAAATGATATAGTAGATTTTAGAACTGTAGATTTGTCCATCTTTCGATTGTTAGCGGACACCATGCTGCTAAGCTCTTTGACCAGTAGATTAAACTGGTCTCGCCTCTTCTTTTCACTCATGTTCCTAGTCCTCCTAAAGTGATAATAACACTTATTGTACAAAATTTAGAATTTATTATTTACAGAATAAATAGTTAACCGGAAATGCATGAATAACCTATCTCTTATGGTAAAGCATTAAATCTCTTATTGTAAACCAAACTGAATGATCTATAAGGAAGCACAATGTAGATATTGGGTCGTCAGACAGTATGAGATATGAACATATTAATATACAGTACACATTTTAAATGTTTACTTGTTTGACACATGAACAAAAAACTGCATGTGATAAATAGTTATTAGAAACCACCAGGGCATGTTCACGAGTTTTAAACGTGCCGTCAGTACGGCACTCATGATTAAGAAACGCGTACCGGCTCGAAACATGTAGTGTCCTGATACAGTATATTTTAATATGTCTGAATCTGAAAGGAGTTTGCTACATAAAGAAGGATGCATTTACCTTTTCGAGTCATCTTTATCATCACCATCGTCTTCCATTTTGCTAATAGTGTGGGACAAGCCGAGTTTTAGGTATCCAAAGAACACGAGTTTACAGCATTGCACTAACTGCGATGTAGTTTAGTTTGGATGCTTCAATGTGTATAAGTTTCGTCATCAGCCGGGGCGCAGTTCATCGCATCAACGAACATAACACGACAAGTGAGTGGCTCTGTTACTGTACAAAAATGGTAATAATTACCACCTTATTTTCTTATACTGCGTGCGTATCACTCGCTGCTAGCAAATTACTGATACTGGTAAAATAAAAAAACATAACATAGCCACAATGACTGAAACACATAACGCAGGTAAATAATTACACAGAAAAGTTCCCGCACGATAAATATTTCCAATTGTACTAGTGTACTAATAGAAAAATTAAAAAATATCTTCAATGTTGTGTGTTGTATGGAAGAAAACCTGGAAAACCACAGATTACAAACTAGCTTTACACTCTTTACAGTGGAAAACCATCCATAGATAGTTTTAATAATGGAATCATGGACCGTGGGCCAGGTGGATAAAAACGTCAGTCATTTCCTCTCGCACGAAAACTGAAAGATGTTTAAAAAATTACCATGGACGTCTGCTACCATTCCGTTGGTGGGTTGAGGAGCAGCAGCCTCCCAAAGACGTAAAAAAAAAATTCAGTCATTTCCTCTCGACTGAAACTAGGTTTAAATGATAGTTAAGAAAATACCTTAGGGGTCATCCATAAATTACGTCACACGAATGTCATGATTTTCTGCCCCTCCCCCGTCCTTGTCACAGCTGGGGGGCTAGCATAACATGCATCTCGTCTCTACTCGCGCGCGAGATAGGCTACCTGTCACTGTCTGATGAATGCTGTCAAAAAGTGACAGGTAGCTTATCTCGCGCGCGAGTAGATACGGAATGCATGTTGTGCTAGAGGGGCAGGTCACATTTGTGAGATTCCCCCCTCCCTAGTGTGACATCACATATTTTGCAAATTTACATTTAAAAATTATTGAATGAAAACAGCGGTTCCGAAATCAGTTTTATTTCGTTTTTGAGGTTTTCGGTAGGGCAAGGCCATCTCCATACACACTTTGGGCACGTTTTATTCGTCGGTTTTGGCACTCCCAAATAGATTTTTTTACTTGTAAATATTGGATATACGAAGAACTTCAAGAAAAAAAATCAAAAATTTCAAAAAAATTAAAAGAAAAAACTAAAAATAAAAAAGGATATTTTTTTCTCCAGGTTCTGGCTAACAGAAAATAAGCACACTGACCAAAAATCAAAAGTGCAATGCAAACACAACACAAGCGAAGAAAAACTTGCCAAAAGTTTGTATGGAGAGAGCATGCCGACCCCAGCGCCTTAACACTTACATTATAATAGATTTTGAAATATGACGTCACGAAATTAAGGACCACTCCCACCCCTTGTCACACAATGTCACACTTCGTCGACCCCCTTAACGTGTGACGTAATTTATGGATGGCCCCTTAACAAAAAAAAATCGTCTTCCACTTGTAGCGCAGTGGAATACCCTGCATACTGAATACTGCCTGAATATTGCCAAGCACGTGAACATGTAAAAATTAAAAAAAATCAGTCATTTCCTCTCGCATAAAATTATGTCAGGTGATAGTTTATGGACTATTTTGAAGAAATAAATTCATCTTCCACTTGTATCACGGGGAAAATCCGTCTGCCAAGGCCCTAAACATTGTATGGATGAAAAAAAAACTCAATGCTCATCGGCGTGTGGGGTATCTATGGATAGGTCTTTGAAAATGATATAGGGGTTTTTAAAAAACTTTTCCATTTACGTCAACCGTTGGTGAGATATTTGCTGTGAAAGTCGTACAAAGCTTTTTTTATACATCTTTCTTAATCACTGTACGAGTTTTCATGCGAGAGGACGTTGGTAATCGTAACCTGTTGTTGGCTTACGGTCTATCAGCAAACCCGATAATGGAATGGAAAGTTGTACACGATTGGTACACGACACGATAAACGTAAAAATAAAAATTGTGAGCATTTCTTATCTCCGTTATTTATAATGTTACAGTAAAATAAAATAAAACAGTAAAAAAAGTGAAAATAAATACTAATTATTTTCAATGTATCTATATAACTATCTATATACACACTCTACACAGGCAATGATTGCGATCACGGTAATGGGCCATCAAGGACTATTGTGTGTTGTGTGGTCCGGCATAACCACGGCATAACGTAGCCGTAAGTTGTCTGTGGTTCGGAATTTTGACACTGACAACTTCTATTTGCTTCCCCCCCTCCTATTTTCTCCGTCGTAAATTCCCACCACCAGTCGTACCTACTCAGTACTCAGTTCTGATAAGTGTCCGGTAATATGTGGTCGCATGTATCTATAAATAGTTATAATTAACAGTTTTAAAACATCTTGATTACCACAACAAAAGCGGAGTTTAAACCATGTGGCCGCCGGTTAGCGAGCTTCTTATGCCGTTGCCGTCTACTACAACTGAGGTAACATAGTAAATAGATTGGATCTCCATCTCCTGAAATCTCGACGATTTTGGTCTTAGTATACGAGATCATTTTTGCGTTATAGAATGATGTTACGTAATTCTAAGTGGTGCTGGGCTCCTAGTGGTTTATTTGAGAACGTTATCCTCGCCACGTGGTCATTACGTAAGAAAATTATGTAAGAATCAAGCTTAGGGATGATTCAACCAAGCCGGCCGCCATCGAATAACCGTTAATTTCGAGTAAACCCCTTATAATAATTGTAATACTATGTATATTATTCTTAAACATTGAGGCATTCGTGCATGTCATTGCTAATTATTTTTTTGCGAAACTGGGTATCCCAGTTCCCAGTATAAGATAGGAGATGCTGACGGCCGGCTAGAGCGCGAAACGAAGCGGCGCGAGTCGTGTCGTAAACAGGTATGATAACAGTACGGTTTTGGTAGTGTAAACATAAATATCTAATACCGCCTGCCGCCAGCTAGTGTTCCTAGTGAAATAAACTTTTGAACTAACGGAATTGCGTAATATACTATGTGGTTTATGTTTTTAACGTACCTACTTATGGAAAATTGTATGGCAAACAGGTGGCGGGATGGCCAGAAGAAGCACAGACACACCTCCTCCATCTGATGCCATCTTTCTCTGTAGGTGGCTTTTCTGGTTCCTCCTATTTTGATGATATCATCACACCAGGCTCACTCCATGCACCTTAAATGTTACATGTAAATTCTAAACTTTTTAAAAGATAAAGTAAATACATAATTTATACTTACCTCACCTTTTTAAAACACACTTGCACGCTGAATATTAGTTTTGAAATAATAATAAACACACTATAAATGTTACATATAAAATTCACTAAAATGTCGAAAATCGGTACACACTTGCGATATTATTTGCAAGTTCGTCTGTTTATAACTAATACTCAGCCTGTGATTGCCTCCTTTCTGCTCTTAATAATAATGTACTATTTCTTTCTTTGCGTTTGCATATAGCAATAGTAGTAAATCGAAATTATCTGGAACATGTACCGGTATTTTACCAGTTAATAAAAACCGATTAATAAAAGGTCAGGTGAAAATGACGTACATTTTAGTTGTAGTAACACTGTCTAGACTTTTCTATTGCCCAAGTGGATATTATGCAAATGATAGTACCTAAAATGTCATAATTAGGTATCATCATTCAAATTAAGGGTGGGTTGCACCAAACCGTCGGTATACTTAGTTTGTTTTCAGATTAGTAAAACCGTGCGTTATCCGTTTCCAAGGTAAACAATTTTATGCATCATGCTATCTCTGAAATGTAATAACTCACTGACATAAGTAAAATTAGCACAATTTATCCTATGATTTCCTAGGGAACCGAAACGAAAAGTTGTACAGTACCCGGCGATATATATTGCACGTCGACATTTGGAAAGAAATTCGGCTAATTTCGGCTTCATAGAGCATTGTCTCACACTACCTATGTGACGTTTTGTCAGTCGTCGTCAAAATATATAATATACAGTCGTTGAAACCCCTTAACTCCAAATTGTTCCATGTAAAAAATGATACAATGACTTGTTTGACAATTTTGACAAACTTGTTTAAAAAAATTATACAATGAGTTGTATCAACTCTCTATAGATATCCAAAGTTGACATGCCACCAAATTGACGTAAACTAATAAAAGTCCATCTAGGAGCATGCTAGGAATCAGAAGAGCCGACCAGATGAGGAACTCCGATATAAGAAGCAAGACCAAAGTACAGGACATCACACTTAAAATAAGGAGGCTAAAGTGGAGTGGTTTGGTCACATGATCAAAGGGAACGACAAATGGAATAAACGGGTGTCTCTTTGGCACCCTAGAGAAAGCAAGAGGAGAAGATGTAGACCCCTAAAACGATGGGATGAGGACATCTGCCAAGTTGCTGGGCAAACATGGAGCAGAGTAGCTCAAGACAGAAATGAATGGAGAAGGCTGAAGGAGGCCTTTGCCGAATGGCAAACAGACATGCAATAAATTAAAAAGTGCGAAATAATAAACAGTTAAGGGGAGGCTTCCCATATTTTGGGTGTTCAAGAGAACACAGAATTTGTTGAACAAATCTGGGATAATTGACCTAAAAAGTATACATACTCGCTCATTAAGGACCCCCGGAGAGCTTCCTATCGATAATACATTTTTGAATCGTTGTGATTTTCTGCAAATCGAGTCTAAAAGTACACAAAAATCAAAATATGGCCTGAGGAATTATAGAATGAAAATATAATGTTTATGTTATGCCATGTTTTTATTTTCTCTAGATATAATTAGGAGATGTAGTGACGATACATTATCTGAGTCTATTATGAAAAATGTGTACCTAGTCATATTTATTTTTATTAGTGCAGTTTTGTACGATTTCTAATATTGACCATTAGTAGACCGTATCTGGTTGCAATAAGGTTCATAGTTGTTCAGTTTAGTGTCATGGATATAGACTATTTATAATCTGCATCAATTATGGATCGTATAAGAACTACATAAGAGTTAATTTGTCATAAGTATGGGCAATTAATAAACATCAATTGACCATGCACACGGTAGCGCGCCCAGCCAAGTTCTAATAACAGAGTGTGATATATAGGTACCCGATCATATTTGTCCTACTTATAGGTTTAGGATTACTTGTTCTACAAAATTATTTCACACACACAATGTTTGGCCACAATTTTTCCTTGCTTTGTAAATTATTTCAGTAGTATTAAATATTTCGAAATATAACAACCGCGCTTAAAACTCGCATAAAAGCAATTGTTAATTCTGGCGTAAAGCAAACAACAAAAAATAGCCAAATAAAGTAAAAGAATTGCTCATAGTGGCCTTGTCTGTGTATTTTAGGTACATGGTTTTATGAAAATCACCAAGTATATTACAAGAAACCCTGAAAATAAGTGCAATATATCTATGCTCTTATTTATAAACGTCCATCGCAACTATTTCAGCTAAAATGTTGCTTAAAACGCACGCACGCACATGCACGCCGTAAGCTTTAACCTTTTTAGCGCTATGTCAAATACAAATGCTGTCACTCTGACGCCATGTCATGAGAATATCGAACGCGAAGTTGAACCCTATAGAAATGCATGTTGCACTTGGCCGGTTTTATTTCAAACACACGTGTTTAGTTTAGATCTCACCTAAGTTCAGGCCAACGAGACGAGATAAAAATAACACATGAAGAAGAAAAGGAGCACGCTATTTGTGCACCCTTTTTGATCTCGCAATTCTCTTTCATACTTTTTAATATTTTTTTGCCTGTTTACAAATCCTTACTGCCTTATAGGTTACATAATGTTATAAACAAGTAACAAACTTTTTTCACCTAAACTGCTGATCCAATTGGGGTGAAAATATGTCAAAAGTCTACAACTTATTAGGATGGACAAACGCTACTTCCTCTTTGAAATCCACCCTCTGGGGGAGGAAAGAGAATACAAGTAGGCACAGCTAGTATAATCATGGGATCAAAAAGATCATAGGATTATAGTAAAATGAAATCCACTCGGAATCAATGCGTTACCCCTCGATACTGACGCTGAGATGCAGTGAGGTATACACAGGATACGAGTAAGTAGTACTTAGATAATTATATGCATATAAGTCACTGTATGTAAAATTATAATATTCGCATGATCAATTGATCAGTTTAACTGTTTTTTGGTGCGTATTCCCTGCTAATACATGTTCCATACGTTCACATTACGACAGCTAGAAGGGTTACTCAGTAATACGTAGGCAGAGCAGTGCAACCGAGGTACAGGCGCACAGAGTCAGTGTGCCACTAGGTCGCATTATATAACGTGCCGCTTACTCGCGCCGCTTTGCGTAAGACCCATTGCGGGCAGCCAACCCCAGACGATGACTGTGTTCAATGGCGTATTTTATGTAAGCGCTTACTTTACGTATGTGCAAGCGGCACTAGATATAGATAGCGAATATAGAGAGACTGCAAAGTAAAATAAAGTATCTTAGAACTATGTCAAGTGCAACGCTCGCAGTTTCGTAGCAATTATCAGTGACCCTCTCGTAGGTACTTCTATAGTCTCATAATTACAGATTTTATGAATTCGTTTTACGAATAATTAATCTATTTAATAAATAATAACGTTATGAATTCCACCACATATAGTGCGCGCCATGCACGACAACGCGCCCCTTCACAGCGAATCTCATACTTAATCTGTGCGCAGTTGTACGGCTTGGGCAGTGGAGGGGCGCGCCTTCGTGGATGGCGCGCACTATACTCATACCCGTAAAGAAATTGCTGTAGGTGTTTGTTTTACCTGTGAATTGGCTACCTATTTAGTTTGTTATATTTGGCGAGCAAACTAAATAATTGGATTAATGTCATTGACCTGGACTTGATGATGGAATCTCAGGGTGGTCATGGGAAGTAATGTAGATAACTTGCCCTAATAGACTAGGCATTAAAATTGAAGAAATAAAATTTCAATGCTTTTCAAAATTTTTTCTCTGAAGGGGTGAAAAGGGGTTGAAGGTTGTATGGGGAGATTATTTTTGATAAAGTACGATAAACTTGTTTTGGTTTTATAGACTCAGCATTCAACAAGTGAGTATACATGGTGCCTAGACTCAGTTAAAATATAAGAAAAGTAATTTTAGCGCTTTTGATAATTCATCCTTTAAGGCGATATATCGATTGAAAGAGACACCCTTTGTTTTTCGCTCACGACAAAACGGGATGCAACCCTCTCCGAGAATGGCTTTTTAGACAAATCTCGTTGAATATCTGACTGTGTGCAGGTTTATTAAATTTCCTCTTGTCAGTACCTAGATGAGGTAAAATACCATCATATTAACTTAATCGTGTCTTTTAATAATGCGTTGTTTTAGTAGGCTGAGGAAAAAAAGGAAAATATAGACTCAACTTTGGATTTATTTTCTATCAAGAAAATTTTAAGCAACCATGTTTCGCTATTGTCAGTACCACAATCATATAGTCGAGAATCATATATCTGAAAATCAGCCCCTACTGTTTGCTAGTCTGGGCAGGACAGCGTTTCAAAGTCTCCAAATTTCTCAGTGTAGCGCCTTAAGGGGGTAAAAAAGGTGGTTGAATGTTTGTATGGAAAACGTATAGCTAGTATTCAAAGTTATGGACTATAAATTTAGTTTATATTAATATACACTGTATATTAATATAAACTAAATTTATAGTACGAGTATATTATACAGTATACTAGGTAAGCAGACCAAAACAAAACAAAAAGAACTGGACTACCCGTGTGAAGGTAGGGCGGGTCGCTAATAGTATAATGTAGTTGACAAATGTTCCGCATCCTAAATCATTACGTAACTTTTAGAAGAAAACGTCCCTTTTGGGCGGTGTTTAAAACTAATTAGTGTACTTAGTGTATCAGTTTCAAACAATCACCCAAAAAACTTACGTTATCTTCAAAAAGTTACGTAATGATTTAGCGGGCGTATTAGCAACAGGGCAGGGGTTCGACTTGTTGCGCCGGCCAAATACGCTAGATTCAGCGATAGTCGTCCACGGCTACTTATATTGCTCGAATAGGTATTCCGGCCGCATTTCCACTCCGCACTATTGATTTTCCGGAGCGACCTTAGCTAACTGCAACTCTGTTAAATAATACAAATCTACTGGTTGACACATAAGTCGTGATACAAAATTGCAAAATATGATTATATCCATGATCCTGAACCACTTTTACTATGGTACATACCTTGTACAAGCGAAAAAAAAACTGCTACTTCATACATTTTGATTAGTCGATTGAAGACCCTTTCCTATGAAACAGCAGTTTTTTTTTCGTCCGTACAAGGTAGGTCCCGTAGTAAAAGTGGTTCAGGATCATGGATATAATCATATTTTGCTATTTTGTATCACGACTTATGTGTCACCCTGTATTTTATTACAAATTGTTTATGGCTTGACATATCGTATGTTTAATAAAAACAATCAGGGGCCTATTGCATAATAAATTACGACTAATATTACAAGCGTAAGTCTCTTTCGATTGAAAGGGATTGAAACGAGACTACCGCTTGTAATATTAGTTGTAATTTATTATGCAATGGGCCCCAGATGGTTACTTTTGTTGTGACTACCCAGTCTTTATGTGAGTCATTTTTAAAATATTATATTATTATACTCTTTATTCATTTTAAAACTTAGGCTTGAGGTGTTGGTCGAGACTCGAGACTCTTCGCTATAAGCCCGTTCGCAGAAACGACTATCGGGACTATGATCGTTGAATCAACATCCCACGTGGCGGTTACCTCGTGTGCCAAGTCTAGGTACTTGCTGAGTTTGTCCTTCTCGGCCTTCACGAGGTCCTCGTCATGGGGGATGGTGGTTATTATACTTTCCCGTTCACGGGACAATGGTGTCCCGGACCTTTGGGAGGCGTGCGCGGAGCCGAAGTACCGAGGCACTTACTATACTTATTATTATTATTATTTGTAGTCTTTACCATATCTCGGGACCATGGGGTCCCGGACCTTTGGAAGGCATGCGTGGGGCCGAAGCCAACAGCGCAGAGGCCCCTTTAAGACAAAAATAATCTAAAGGCAAGGGATACATATGGCGGATATCATCTCCGAACGCACAACATGATACATCCAGAGATGGTCTCTGCCAGGTGCAAAGACTATTGTAGTGCAGCCTTTTGGCTGCGATGGAAGCTAAGGTCATAGGGCTATTGAGATGAATATTGGATGGACTGGAAAATGGGTTATGGGGGGAGACTAACGGACACCTACCCTGACATTTAGTCTCAAAATTGTAAAAAGGCAGGCGGTGACTTGCCAGCTCGCTGAGTGGGCCCCACAAAACAGTCTCACGCACGGTGCGACAATGGGGCAACATCCCTTTGAGAGGCTGTAAAGTTGTCGAGAGGTGAGTCTGCGGTAGCCAGATCCCGGTAATCCGTTCAGCAGGCCGCCGGCGTTATGACATTTTACACTTCCAACCTGGAGCATAGGTTCCGCTCTTGCGACTCCACTCCGGCCGGCCGGTTAAGGCAAGCACAGAGGCGAGGGCCGGATAACCGGGCCCTCTGGAATAGGGGTCCGCGGTATCGCCACTCACCGTCAGCTCGCCACAAGCTGCCCCCGCGGGCTTATCATTATTATTATTATTAAAGATTTTTATATTTCCACAATATTTGCATATAGAGTTTGTTATTTATATCGTTTGTAATTTATTCAGTTGTGGATCCCTTTCGGGTGAAAGCCTCCTAATCACAATTCCATTTATGTCTGTCTTGGGCTACTTGAATCCAGTTTGTTCCTGCTACTGAGTTGATGTCGTCTGTCCATTTCTTTTTTGGTCTACCTCTGTGTCTTTTTCCCACAGGACCAATCCATTTTGTAGATTCCAATGTCCACCTCTTGTCCTTATACCTAGATATATGTCCTGCCCATTTCCATTTCAAACGGAGAGCCTGCTGGAGAGCATCCTAATTTTCTCCTAATTTTTTGTATTTTCTTTATTTTTAATAGGCTTCTTTCCATTGCTCGCTGGCAGGTTGCGATTGCGTTTTTAATTTTGTCTGTGAAGATCCAAGTTTGACTTCCATATGTCAGGGTAGGTAGGATGCAGGTGTCCATTACAATTTTCTTTAGTGGTAAGGAATAATTGCCCTTAAGAATTTTTTTTTGTGACCAAAACTTCTTCCATGAGATGTTAACACGCCTGGCTACTTCATCTTCGTTACAAGAGGAGCTGAATGATACTTGTTTCCTACTTTACTAGGTATATGTATTTTTCTACATATTCAATTTCATTGCCTGGCACTAGTATTGTTCTTCTCCGGCTGTTTGTCATTGCCTTCGTTTTAGTTGTGTTCATGTGCAGTCCCACTTTTTTACTCTCAGTTCAATGTAATATCGTGACAGATTTGAACAGTTTGCTTGTCATCATCATCAATTAACCCCCTTTTTGCCCAATGCCCGCCTAACGGATGAATTTTCGAAAACGCTAACATTACTTTTCTTATATTTTAACTGAGCCCAGTCAAGTGAATTTGTAAAAACGCTGAAATTACGTTTCTTATAATTTAATTTAATGGTAGGTCTATTAACGAAGTGACGAGTTTTTCAGAGGGCGAATTTTAACAAACGCTGATATTAGTTTTCTAATAATTGAATGCTGGGTCAAAAAAGTTTAGGGCAATTTTCTTTCTTATAAATAATTTTGTTCCCCATGTAAGTTTTCCACCCCCTTTTAACCCCCAAAGGGGATGAACTTGAATTAAATTATACCCTGTGCCTTATTATGATTTTTAATTGTATACTGGAAAGTTTTATAAAGTTTCATTGTTTTGCAGACAACTGTCTCAACGGATTTATGTTTCGTAGAATTTTCATTTCATATAAACAATTTTATTATTTTCACATAGTGTCGCAGTCGGAGTTCCAACCTGACCTACTTTTCTGGTAGAGCTAATGTGTTCTACACAAATACCTTTCTAAAGTTTCTGTTACTTAGGTTTTTTGAAAATAAAATTTCTATAAAACAAAAATTCTGCGAAACAATACATCCTATGTATGAAACGTTTGTTGGTGAAATAAGCGAACACCAGAAATTACTAGTAATACTCGTACAGTCAGCAGCACTTATATCTGCCACATAAAAGCGCGCATAAATATCTGACTCGCACGGGTCCTAAAGTCCTAACGGCCCTACAAATAGACGGAGAGTCAGATGCACGCGTTGTTGTGGCAGAAATTGGTGTTGGTAACTGTATCTACCTAGGTACATACAGAAACAAAGCCATAGTCATAGGATTTAGTAAATTAAATTGTATTATTTTCAGGTATCACAGAATGATATTCAGCCAGAGCTGCAGGTCAGCATCCCAACTGTTGATTGTAGCACCACTAACAGATTTACTCTTAGACGTTCTTTGCGTCGAATAGCTCGCACTGAACCGTTATACAGGAGAGCGGGTATCAGGCAGCAACCATACACGATCAGCGTTACCCACCGGCACATCACTCCTGCAGTCGCCACACCTCCGGACCATGAGCCGGCTTTACAGTTAGGAATAACCAATGATGATATTCAGGCTGCAGGAATTTTAATGTTAATTTTCAAAAGCAACGAAGTCCAAAGCAGAGAAATAAGCGTGTACCAAGATGATGCTGTGAGTTCTACCACAGGAAGTGAAATGTCGACAGACAACAATGCGTCGACTGAAGACTGCACAGCGCCGTCAAATTGGTTGCAAACGTTGAGGAGGCAACCGCGGCAAAAGTTACTGCGGATTCTTCGTAATTTGACAATTCCGCCTTTCGATTGGTGGAATGAGGGACGAAGCTGGAAGAGCGATGTGAACGTGCACTTGATGATGTCGTGTATGATCGTGAGCCGGATGGTACCGAGCATGCCAGTGCCGGCGGTGCTGCAGCAGGCGATGCACGTGGCGGGGCAGCTGGTAAACCTGGCACACCTGAAGAAGATGCCGAAGGAACAGGACATCTGCTGCGCGGACTGCGGCTCGCTGCCCGCGGTGCCGGTTACCGGCCAGTGCGGCCACACCCGCTGCATACAGTGAGCATCTTTTGTTTCTCTATTCCTTAACCTGTACTCTAGCTGATGCCTAATTACTTTATGATGTATTGTTAAAAGGTCATCAACATCATTTTGGACTTATTTGTAGATGCATCAAGAGTAACTCGTCCTGCACGTGCGGCGCGCCGGCGCCAGTCGAACTGCATGTCGACACCTGTGTGCAGCATCTCGTCGGCAAAATACTATCCAACAAACAATCGCCTCGGTACGTATAGTTTTCGTCACTTGAGTACGCCTCGAAAGTAGTTTTCTACTGTGACACTGTGTCACCTTGTGCTTGGGAAGGATGGTCAAGCCTAGACTGACCCTTTTTCTGTGCATTAAATTTGTGCGGGGCAAATAAAATGCAATGGCAATCGATTTCATATAAAAATGAATGCGCCGTTTTGTCTGAGCGTTGCTACAGATCAAGTAAAATATGGACGTTATTAACAACAAAAATATGCATGAAAATATTGATAAAACTGCCGATGAAAAGAAATAAGGCCGAAATAGTCATTCCCGCTCGCGGTATTAACCAGAATTGAAACCTCATATTCGAATGGCGCGGGTAAAATTAAAATAACTTTCCCTGCCATGCAGTGCTTATAAATATAATAGTAGAGAGTTAATGTGTGATGTATTTTATTAAATAAAGCGCACTGTTTTTTAATTTTTTTATCCAATGTGTAGAATAATAAAGAACACGCACGCGGGTCATTTATGAGCCATGTAACTTTATTAGAAAGCTCTAGTTTTAATTTTAATATAGTTTGATATACACTGTCGCACCGTAATAAGCGGTTTTTGATCGATAAGCATATTGAAGTAAACCATTCTTCATCTACATATATGCTAATATATTAATTTGATTTAGTTTATTTAAATATTCCCATGCCTTTATTAATTAACGCCATTAAAAGTTTCATTTGTCACTTAACATCTCTTTAGTTTGTGTGGCTTTGGGTCAATAAGAGGCTTATACTGTTAAAATTTGAAACAGTGGCTCAAACAGTTTGGCCGTAAAACCTGTAAAACAGACGACGGACGGACTTATGACTGACAAAAATAGAGTTCCGCTTGGAGGTTTCGGGTACAGAACCCTAAAAATTAATTCCTGATGTCTGTTTTACACGAAAACGATACCCCGCAAACCACAGTAGCCTTAACTGATCAGTTAGAAAAAGACGAATAAGGTGTGCTTGGTCCAATTCACCATGCTCACCCCTCGCACAGGGGACGAATCTAACTAACCTCCACATCTGAAAAGAATCTCCGCGGAACACTTTATCTATGGTACAAATTTCATGCTTGTATAGCCCGATGCACACAAAAATGTTAGTAATCTGCCCTCTACAGCATCTTAGGAACATTTTTTCGTTTGACGGTTTTCTCCTAGCTTCAGCCGTTTTCAATAAAATTAAAAAAAAAAAACTGTAATTCAGCACACAACCAGGGGGTCTGTCAACGTGTACTGATCCCACCGAGGGCGATGAGCGGGAAGCGGTTAGAGCTAGAAACTAGAAACGAGTTGGCGAACAGCGAATGGTAGTTCCGATAGTTTTCTCGCTCGGCTGTAAGCGAGTGTTCGAGTGCGACGGGCGATTACTCGCACGGCTCGCTCGGGGTAAAAGTATTAGATGTTTTACTGGAAATCGTTATTTCATTGTAGCAAAATTTCGGATTTCATTTTTTCTCGATTATAAATTTGGCTGTCGCCTCTTGTGTGAGCGTGAGTTCTAATCGCCAAGCGAGTACCGCTGACCTATGCTCGCTATTATCTCTGCGATCAACTAGTGAAGAGAGTCCTCGCCGGCAGTGTGCACAGTCAGCGATCAACTATAAATATATCAGTCACTTTTACCGCCACGGGATTCAAATATTTTGTTCGTTTCTTGAGCGAGAAAATAGCCGATAGCTAATCGCTTCCTCGCCCTTGGTGGGACCAGTGCCTTATACTTTACCGTGGACGTCCACGGCACAATAAAACTCTCTGGTCTCATTCATAATTCGTAGTACGGCTTCTTAGCTCGAAATACGGTCCCATCTGGCAGAAAGCATGAAACTTGGCATGCATGTAGCTTTCATATTTGTGCTTCAAAAATTTCAAAAAAACGCTTTGCTAGTAACGCGATGTAGATGACCGAGAAGATTCATCAAAAGTAATTTTGACATGAAAGAGTAGCAAACATTCCCACAGTTCTCAGTTCACATTTCGAAACTTCTCAGTTAATATTTTCGTACATCATCGTCTTACATCCGCCCTTTGCAGGATAATAATGATAGCTGAATGTCTTTCTCCGTAGGGTTGCCTTGAGAGCTCCAGATCTACCACCTGTTAGAGGACAACCACTACATGATTTTGTCTGCGCAATTCTCGGCAGAGTTATAAAAGGTCAGTGTCTAGTCTCTACACAAAGAAACTACATAACTACCTATCTTATCTATCCCTGTGACCATATTCTTTGATTAAGAAAATAATTTTCATCTAACGCTTCGCATGGTAAATATTAGAATACGTAGCTATAGCTATGCTATTGCTATACCTAATTTAATAATTAATTTGCAGTACGTTATTATTTTTGTTATACTCATAGATGTATTATAAGTCAATAGTTATACTTGGACGGGTTCGACAGCGAAACGGGTTGGTTCGTACTGTTCATCGTAATTGTAGTGTAGGTAAAAAGCTCTCGATTATTAATGATGGGAGAGCGTTGAAACTTGAAACGTCAAAAACACAAATATCCTTTAATAATTTTCATTCTGATAAAAATACTCCAGGAGCGGTTCTTATAGAATAGGCATATTAACCATTGCTAAAAACAAATGTATTTTCATTTTTAGAGAACAAATTTGAATGTTTATAGATATTAATAACAGCAGTTAATAGGTACCGATGAAACCGAAAATATCGTGAATCATACGATGAATGGCATTGCTTCCTAAAGTGAGTGTAACATTGCATTGCCATGGCAATAAATTGTAGGCATTGGAGTCCTCTTCCAAGGAAGTAATATAATTGAAAGCTGTTATTTTAGAAATACAAGGGTAACGAGAAATGATATACAGTCTTTTATCGAGGTACATTGTACAATATTCTGTCATCTATCTTAAGGGTTAAAAACGCTCACCCTTATGAGTGAAAAACGCTCATCTGTTTGCCATTTTATGTTTAATTGACACGTATCTTGACATTCGTTTAATGTTACTATCGAAAAGGGTTATTGCAGCCGAATAACATTGTTTTTTTTTCATTTAGAAATATTGGTTCAAGCATCACTCTAAATCTACCATTTTAGAGCCAAAAACTGCTTTTTGCCGCTTAAATTCTACCACACACAATAAAATCAAGACAGGGCTATGTTACTATCTAATTTTTTAATGAAATCATCGTCACCTTTAATCACTTTATTGGTACCTAATGTACCTATTACCAATACTTTTGTCAAAACTAAAAATCAAACTATTTTATTTATAACTTGTAAGGCCTCAAACTATGACAGTTATTAACACTTCATTGCAAGCAATGTCGCGTAGTCCTCCGGTATTATAGCGAACCGACAAAGCTATTATGTAAATCGTCCATTTGTTACATAGCTGTTATGTAATCACATTGTAAACGGAGCGATCGAGAGCGCCGCCTGGCCGCTGGGTCGCAGGTTACGTTACGCGGCTGAAGTAGGTACATAGGCCTCCCAGCCCAGGTGATTCATCTGTTGCGCACAGCACACAAACTATTTTACTTAAAGATTCTACGTGCTCTGAAAATTTTTAAACTTCCTAAACATTGTGACATTATTTGGTTTATTTGAACTTATTAGTCCAGTCCGCTTTATTTGATATGATTATTACGCAAGAACAAACGATTGCGTTTGCCATGTATGCATATTTTTTATTATGCATTTTAGTGTACGCACAGTTAACCAATTTCATTTCTGGGCCAATTCGTACCTTGTCACAGTAAAAAGCAATATGAATGCCGCTAGAGATCTCAAATTAATGTGACAAGGTACGAAGCGGCCCCGAAATCAGATTGGTCGACCGTACAGTAATTAGGTACATACTACATGCAAGAGCCTTTTCATCACTAAATAGTAGTTACAGCAACCGTATTAAAAATAGAAATATTACGAACGACACTTGATGAGTATCAATACCAAATTGGGTCGTATACCTTTATATTGATTGCACATTAGTTTTGTACTTGTGTTTTCGAAAATGCCTCGCCTATTTTATCCTAGGAAGTTAAAATCAATTCAGTTGCGTAGTAAAATCAGCTTTAAATGTGGAATCTGCGTGCAACTGCGCAGTAACAAGGTGGCAGCGCGGGCCGGGGTGGCCGCCCGGGCCCCGCGCGCTCCCGGCCGAGTCTAGCTAGACTTCAGTTCCAGTTTATGGGCCACCAAGACCGGTTGAGAGCTCTTGGTCCCTATTAACTGGCTCATAATACCATTATCATACGCACCCAAAAAGGATATGTGTGATTACGATTTCTATATTAGAATTTTCCACGAATACATGCTGAATTAGTTCAAGTACCTTAGGCACAGATTCAATGCCATTTATCGTGAATTTTCGAAATATTTTATTACTATGACGAACTTGATTGATGACATCGTTCATAAGCTGATGCCCAAGTCAAAAGAGATTAGCTACTATAAAAATATTTCATGCATTATAGTTATGCAAGGAAAGGTGCAGGTCACAGTGGTGTAAAAACCAACCGGGTTAACCGATGCTGAGATACGAGCTTTAATTATGTAGGTATACTTAGTGAGCTTTAATCGTCTTTTGTCGATTCTATGTCATCCTCGGCATGTAGGTGTACACTGCCGCTCAAAAGTATTTAGGCACCCGCAATTTTCACCTTATAACCCAGTCGAGAAATGCACAACCTCGAAATGTTGGTAACTTTGATGAAATTTGGCACGAATGTTCATTGAAGGCCTTGTTTTCGTCTCCCAAAAGTCCCCACGCCAGGACCTTCTAGAGCCGCCACTATCTTGGGAAAAGTACTCCATCCGTAAGATTTTCGCATTTTGTGCGAAATCTACGTACCCTATTAAAATATGGTCAAGGTCAACATTGAAGCTTAATAAATTCTGCACTAACCTGTAATATATAACTGTGACGAGAAAACATGTCTTCGTGGAGAAAAATCCACCCACGTGTGAGGTTTTGCGTTAATGTCATTCCAGGGGAGAATATCTGAACATGAAGCTTGGCAGAATTTCAAATGTACTTAGATTTATACAGTAGGATATTTGCTATAATAATATTAACATTTTACCCAACTACGACTAAACCAAAGAGAAGGGCTATGGTTTAAATAGATCGTTAAGTACTTATAATTTGCTGCCACCTCCAAGTCAAGATACTTGATGAATTCCAACAATCACCCACGTGTGAGGTTTTGCGTTAATGTCATTCCAGGGGAGTATATCTGAACATGAAGCTTGGCAGAATTTCAAATGTACTTAAATAAATAAATAAATAAATAAATATTTGTGGACAATCTTACACAAATCAACCTAGTCCCAAACTAAGCAAAGCTTGTACTATGGGTACTAAGTGACGATATACATACTTATATAGATAAATAAATACTTAAATACATAGAAAACATCCAAGACCCAAGAACAAATATTCGTGCTCATCACACAAATAAATGCCCCGGCCGGGATTCGAACCCGGGACCTCCAGCTTCGTAGGCAGGGTCACTACCAACTAAGCTAAGGAGGTCGTCGAACTTAGATTTATACAGTAGGATATGAGCTATAATAATATTAACATTTTACCCAACTACGACTAAACGAAAGAGAAGGGTTATGGTTTAAATAGATCGTTAAGTACTGATAATTTGCTGCCACCTCCAAGTCAAGATACTTGATGAATTCCAACAATTGAAGTGGTGTTAGATTTCTCCTAATTCTAACTACGTGTTGGAGCATATAGAGTTTAAGAAAATTCAACATGGCGGGAGTAAGAGGTCGTCAATTCTGAAATCATAACTTTGCATCTAGCGCCTAAATTGTCGGCCGGATTTAAATGATCGTGACAATAGTAAATGGCCCAAGAACACGCCAGCGCTATACACCATAAATTAAATATTATTGAAGCAGGACGTCTTAGGGGGACTTTATAATGTAGTGACTGGAACAGGTTTCAGGGTATAAATGGGATCAAAATGCAAGTGACAGCGGTCACGTTCGCTAGACACGCACACTGAAACATCTGTTTACATGTCTTGAAATTTGAACTTCGGGGACCACGGGAAAAAAACGCTACCTTTGAAAATGCAAAATTTATTAAATTCACATTTTTTTCAAAATTCGTTGACTTTTTAGGTACGAGATATTTGACAAAACGAAAGCTTATTTAATTATACACCAAAAAGTTTTACATCGCTTTCGCAAAAAAGTAAAGCTTCATTGTGAAAATCTACATTTAAACCTTAATATATTCCAACTTTTTTTAAATGAAAATTAGGCGTTTTATTCAAGTTATATGAAAATTAATCACCATAAATAGTTTACCAGCTTGCAACATTTTCATATAACTTGAATGAAGCGCCTAATTTTCTATTAAAAAATATTGAAATGTATTAAGGTTCAAAAGTAGGTTTCCGCAATGAAGCTTTACTTTCTTGCGAAAGCGATGTAAAACTTTTTGGTGTAAAATTAAATAAGCTTTCGTTTTGTCAAATATCTCATACCTAAAAAGTCAACGGATTATGAAAAAAATGTGAATTTAATAAAAATTTGCATATTTGAAGGTAGCGTTTTATCCCCATGGTCCCCGAAGTTCAAATTTCAAGACATGTAAACAGATGTTTCAGTGTGCGTGTCTAGCGAACGTGACAGCTGTCACTTGCATTTTGATCCCATTTATACCCTGAAACCTGTTCCAGTCACTACATTAAGTATAAAGTCCCAATGGTCGCTGCCAATGGTCGCTTATACTTTAACCTGGACGTCTACGGCACTGTAACACTCCATGGTTTCATTCATAAATAGACTATAGATTTGCCGTGCCGTGGACGTCCACGGTAAAGTATAAAAGCGACCAATGTGGTATGTGTATCAAATTGAATTAATATCACTACCGGTCTGAGTTAGACAGTACGTTAAGGCGCTACAACGAGAAACTTTGAAACGCTGTTCTGCCCAGACGAGGAAACAATAGGACTGATTTTCAGATATATGATTCTTGCGTATACGATTGTGTTTCTGACAATAGCTGAAACATGATTGCTTAAAATTTTCTCGATAGAAAAAAACCCAAAGTTGAGTCTATATTTTCCTTTTTTTTATCAGCCTACTAAAACAACGCTTTATTAAAAGACACAATTAAGTTAATATGATGGTATTTTACCTCATCTAAACTCTGTGCAGGTTTAAAGCCCTCCTCTCCTGGCGAAAAAACTAAACAATGCCATTCTTTTTTTATCTGCCCTGGGATCCCAGGGACTGGTAGACGATGGGTTAAATTTCAGTCAGATATTTATCGAGATTTGTCTAAAAAGCCATTCTCGAAGACTGTTGCATCCTGTTTGGTCGTGAGCGAAAAATATAAGGGCATCTCTTTCAATCGATATATCGCCTTAACTAGGGGAGAGGGGGCTTGTCCTAACAAAATTCAAACTTTTGCTCATAGCTCTTAAAATTTTAAACTTAACGTTAATGTTTTTTTACTTACGTGTCGGAAATTTATTCATCTTTTATATCTATATGGAAAATACCACACAGATTGCCTGGTTTCACATGTAGAACCCATTTTTAAAAAAAAGTCAGCGGTTAATATTTACCCCGTTTTTGGGGCAAATATTAACAATGAAGGGGTAAGAATTAACATAAGATAATGACGTTTAAAGTAATGACGTTTGTCAAAAATAAAACGATATTATTTTTTGTAATATATTTTTTATATAATTAATTAATATTATATATAATTAACATGTTTTAATGCAATAAAGTAAAAAAATAGAGATCTTATCTCAGATAAGTACTAATCAATCTTAGGTAGACAGGTGTTGTATTTTAATATCACAATTGACAATATTTCATAATTTCCAAAAGTCTTAAGAGGCCGTCAAATTTTGCGCTTTCATCATTTTCATGAAATATTACTCGATAGATGGCGTTGGCGAGCTATTTACAATAGTCAAGCATCGATCACCTCACTAGTTACCCCTAGTATATCTTGACACTAGGACACGTAATGACTACACGCAATCGGAGGTCTGACGCATTGGTTCTCCAACGGTGAGGTCAAAGCGTTGCAGAATATTACTTAATTACCTAAGTAACCTACTGCCTGGCGTAAAAATCTTGATCGTTTTGTTTAGTACTTAAAAATGAATATTACTTTGTATGCAATAATAGTTGTTGTCAATGTAATTATTAAAGAATATTTCAAAGAAGTTCACATATAATACAAGTAAATAAAATGCCCATTTTGATTCGAAAATATGTATACATATGGTACAATCATATGCCGTACGTTTTATTTAAAAAAAAAATGTAGTTTGATTTATTTATATCTGTGATGAATATACAAAAATATTAAAAAAATAATCCCTATAGTTATTCATTTGTGAATCAGCATCACAGCATTCAGCTATGAAGAAAACTATAACAAATAATTTATTTTTAGTTCGTTAAAACATTCTGCCACTACGATTATTTAAAAAAAAATCAATTTCTCAAAAATAAGACGGAACGGAAATGAGACGGTTAGATAATAAGACGGAATTTGAATTAAGATTTGATAATTACATAACCAAAAGTATTGAAACGACAAAAAGTTCATACTTTCCCACCGTTCATTTTTTTAACAGAATCGTGAGTGTATTTTTCCACCGAAAAACGCAAATTATTTAAGACGCATACAAAAGCGTAGCGTTTCCAACAGAAAAATACTCGTTGAATTGGCTGAATACGACCGGGCCTGTACTCTGAAATTCGAAAATCGTGCTTGGTATTAGTGGCTTCCCTTTCACGCGAGAGTGAAAAGGACGGCATGTGCAAAGTATAGATTTCGGAGTAGACACTCTGTGCCTTCTTTTATACGCCTGTTTCTACTTTAATAAAGTTTAGAAGTCGACAAATAAATAGTAAATTTCTGGGCGGCCGAGCCTTGCTCGGCGTTTTCCCGGGCATGAAACCTAGCTAGATCGATTGTTTGTCCCCGAAAACCCCCACATACCAAATTTCATCAAAATTGAGCAGTTTCCGAGATCCCCGAAATAAATAAATAAATATACAAAAATTGCTCGTTTAAAGATATAAGATCAGGTAATTTTTTCCTAGTTTACTTTCAGTTTCTATAGAGATTAAACTTTGATTTCTAGGAGCTTTTTAGGGTTCCGTAGTAAACAAGGAACCCTTATAGTTTCGCTATGTCCGTCCGTCCGTCCGTCCGTCCGACCCCCGTTTTTCTCAGTAACCGTTTGTACTAGAAAGCTGTAAAACGGTAGAATAAAATCTTGAAAAAAAATTTTTTTTAGGGTACCTCCCCAACATGTAAAGTGGTGGTGCATTTTTTTCTGCCAAACCCCATCGTGTGGGGTATCGTTGGATAGCTCTTTTAAAAATATTATATGGTTTCTAAAAGCATTTTTTGATTAAAGAATTGCTTAGCGTGATATTAAGCTTTGAAGTGATAATTTTTGTTATGGTCAAGTGTCCCCCCCCCCCCCCCCCTGCCAGTTAAACGGTGGCAACTAGGCATGTGAAAAAAATCATGGTAGTAGTATATACGATGAATTTAAAAGGAAAACTATCACAGCTAAGTAGACATTATACTAGTTAACGAGTAATAGTCGAACTTCAGAAATGTACTTTGCAAAAGCAAACTTTCGTACAATTTCCATTGATACCTTTAGATAATGTTGTTAATTCTGTCAAAAACATAGTAAATATAAGTTTGCGAACTTTTTAGACCACATAATGTAACGGGTGGATGACTACGGAACCCTACCTTGCGCGTGGACCGACACGCACTTGGCCGGTTTTTTTGATTTATTTCATTGCATGTTTGAGAAAAGCACTATACATACCTCGGTGTGAAAAGGGGTTGCCAGCCTCGTAACTATCCGGCCTCGCTACGCTTGGCTGTCTATATGTACTCGGCCTATTCTCAAACGGTACTATTTCTCAAACGTACAATAAACTGTCGTCATTACGTGCGTTTTATAACAGGATTCAAAGTATTACGTTTCAGACGGAATAACCCGAGAGAACTGTAAAGAAATTTCGTACAAAATTGAAGGCCTCGGCCGGGAAGTATTTCTTTTTTGACCGGGTGAAACGAAGGTCTCTGTTTTAGCTTCCAGATAAATGCTTTCGTATGTCCGGATTTCCGGTTGTCCGCCTCTACAGGTCGCGTTTTTAACCGATTCTCGTGAAATTTGGTGAACAGGTTCGTAAATAAAAATAAATTTATTTGTCGAGTCAGTTTTTGTGTTTTTCTGCGGCCGAATTTTGGTGGATAGAATCGTGCGACTACATTTTGAGAATCTCCGTACTTTATCAGATGCTTATTGTAGCATTCTGAGAGATAATATTGTCTAGTTGCTAAATTATTACCTTCCAGTAGCTCTAGTATAAGTTTTTTCGAAACATTAACTAAATCGAACGCGTTTGCGTTTTGTCTCAAAATGTATGAAAACGCTCTCGCCGAGTACGAAATACGCGCGTTCATCGGTTAGCAACAAATGTTATACTCGCTGTTTTAGAGGCACTGTTCACGTTTTCATACACTTTCATACATTTTGAGACAATATGTATGAAAGTGTTCGAATTAGTTAATGTTCCGAAAAAACTTATACTAGAGCTACAGGTTTAACCACTAGATGCTGATCGCTGACTTTAATCATAATGAAATGCTCATCAAAATAAAGCATTTTTCTAAATATAAAAAAAGTCACGAGTAGACAAATAAATTAAATCCACCAAGTATCAAGGACAGTACTTGAAAATCAAATGACAACTGCGTTATCAGCTATGTGATTCATAAGTTGTCTCGATTTAGTTCACAATTACGTTCCTAGTATACTTTGACTGCGACTTTCATAGTAAATACACATAATGGGAGGTCACAATTTGTATTGGTTTGTTTGAGGGGGTTGTGGTAAGCTATGTGAATAGCCACAAAAAAACGGTATATACGTCCTCCTCCGACGGCCGCTCGGCCGGTACTGAGTCACCATGACCGTGTCAATGAAAATGTCGTAAAAAAGGCATGTTGTAAATCATTTAGAAATAATATATTTCTATCTAAGTTGCTACTTTTTATTATCTGAAGTCATAAAATAGAAGTTATTTTATCATAATCATATGCTCAAAAACCTTTTTATTAGCTTTAATATTACTAAAAGATGCAATGAACTTTGAAGTTTTTCAGAAAATTTACCAATTTTAATATTCTTTTTTTATAACATTTTTGTATGAAACTTGTAAAAACCCTTCCACTCATCCCTAAGAGGAGTATCTATTGCACATGTGCATATTTTTGTCAAGCCGGTTTGGCACCAATTTATAGCCTAACTAGGTCGTTTTGAAAGCCTCTTCAAGCGCAAATCGAGGAAACAGCTGTTAGGTTAAGCAAGATTATTCGAAACTAAATAAGAAAATTTAAAAATTAGCACACTTATTCCATTCAGAATGAAATGATCTTTCATAATCTGTAATAAAATGTATATAAATACTAATAGATTATGAGATACGACCTCATCAATCTTAGCCAAATCGTCAGAATATGTTATACGGAGCCTTAATTCGAAAACCATTTCGGTAAAAACGTGTGAAGTACAGAAAAAAACATTTTTTTAGATTTTTTAACGGGTTAATACTTGCCCCTTAATTTTGTTAAAACTAGCCTCATAGATGATTTCCAAACATAAAAAAATAACTATGCTTAAATTTAACAAAAACACTAGCACACGTAATAGCCCATTAAATAAGTATTCAACACACACTAATCCGTAATCATTGAACTTAATAATTAAGGCACAAATCAAAAAAATAACGACGTAAAAAAGTCCGTTACCTGTGTTTTTTTCACGCACGTGCCACAACTTCGCAACGCGGCGGCCGGCGGGAGACTAACTGGTCGGGACTCGTTCGTTACCCTCGCCCAAAGTTATAACCTTGAAATTGGTACTCTGCCGTGTATAGTTTAGTCGCTAGAGGCTTGTTAATACCTACCCCCGTTAAAACAAGCCCCCCCCTTTCCCCTACATAGGCTAGCAATAAATTCTTCCGCAAGCATTTAGATAGATATAATAAAATAACAAATGTTGCAATTAAATATATAAGTACATGATTCGAAAGCTTATTTTATTTCGATTAAAGAACAATGTTAACTATTATAAATGAATATCTCTATTTAATGAAATTCCTAGCACCTCTAAGGCCGTCGTCAATCTACAACACGCGACAATTTCTGAAAATAAGACATTAATAAATGTGACAAACATCTGTTCAATTGAGCAAGAAATATATAACTTATATATTTTCTGAAACCTCTATTTCAGAGCATTTTTAGTAACTAGCATTTAATTGTACAAAAGGTTTCAGCTCTAGCTACTCTTCTCAAGAAACTTTCATATTTTTGACTTTGGCACAAAGCCGCGTTAATTTCAAATGTTAGGCAACGAGTTACCAATGTAACACGCGAATATTTGACTAAGTCCGACTAAAGCCTGATGAAACTTTGAACGAACTATAAAGTAACTAAAAAATACGGACAAAAATCTCTCGCGTGTTTTTGTTATTATTGTATGGCACAGAAATTCGAAGGTTACAAGGAAACGTATAATATTTTTAATCAAATGTTATTCTAATCTGATCAGTATTAAACAAGCTTTCAAACCATGTAGGTATAACAATAAGCAGAAAAATAAAACTATTACTAAACTAACTGGACGGTAAACACTTGAACAGAACTTATGGCAAGACTATGTATTTGTGGATGTGATGCCTAAAACTAATTGCACTTTAAATTTGACTTGACTATACTAATTTCAGTTTCAGCGTCCTTTTAGTAAAAAATTCTTTACCATTGTCCAGGGAAAAGAAAGAATAAGGTGGCAAAACAAATTAAATTCAGCCGAAGTAAGTTCTTACCTAATGAGCTAAATATTATATTCGGTAAAACAATCCTCAGGTTAATGTAATTCAAATGAAGCGGCAAATTGTGTCGCTTACGATCTAATAAGGGTATATTTATGCTAACGATTACTTTTAAGGGCCATTATATTCACTACAACTCTGTACAAGCGCTCTATTAGTAGTTGAGTAAAAAAACGTTTATTGATACAATAGTTTCTCTTCTTAGTCAATCACTCACAAGATGTGTCGTAGTTGCGCAGACGAGGTACAGTCGAGTTCATTAATAAGTGTACACTTTTGCACTCTATTCCTTGGTAATAAGGTCCACGACCACAAATGCGTATATATTAGTGAATGCGACTGTACACGGAGCGATGTTCGGTGGGTTGTAAACTTTTTCGAGGACAGCTCTCAACGATGTTTCCATTTCTGCCGGTTAGAGGCATCGCGAATACATTGGACCATGGTGTAGTCGGTACGTTGGTGATCGGCCGCGTTCTCTCTTGCCTCCCATTTGTCCCTGAATCACCAGTCTCTCCATTGAGTTTTCATTTTTGGACATGCTTCAGTATTCGCAATTGTACTCGTACATTTGACGGAAGCCGATCTTTAATATGAATATGGAATTTGAAGATGGAATCATTGGTGCGAAATAAAATTGTTTATATAAAAATATTTAAATAAGTTCTTTAAACTAAAATTAGACCGAATCCAGCAAACTTTGTATGAATAAGTAAAGTCAGTAATGCTTACGCCCACATCCCTGTAAAAAAATTCACTTAAAGTAATGCCAAGACTCGAGTATCATAAAATGTTATCCGATTGTTAGCAGCGCCAATTCTGCGCACGGCCTAATTCTGCTAGCCAGGTCACAAATTCTACATCATGGCTGATCCTAATCCAAATCCAGCGTAAGTACTAAATTTCAGACTCCTAGGAGTGTCGGAAGTGGCTGAAGCACTAACCCAAATTTAGTTTTTGTAGCTCCCTTTAAGGGAGTTTCGGGCGAAAGTTACAGATCTTTTTTATATTACTCTGCCACAATATGAAATCGACCTATTTAAAGTCTAATCTAAAGCATAAAGAAACGCACAAAAATAAATAATTAAAGCTATACATACGAATCTTTTCTCTAGTATTATCCAGCCTGATGCTGTTGCTATTTAAAATTACGAGGAAACATTTCGAGAATAGGGAGGTAGGTAGTGCTCTTTGGCATGTCTTGCCTTGTTACTACTAACCAACTAATAATTTAACTGACTACTAACTAGCAATAATACAGCGTTAAGGCTCGGTTGTATTAAGACCTGTTAGGCCTATGTCCGTGAGTAACTTGATGTTTAAAATTGTACAGAGTTACCAATTTGATCTAATGGATTTTTATAAAACCCGGCTTTACTTGGGCTAGTAAACAGGCTTTTTAGCATTAAAAAATGTATTATACAACGAGTATAATCAATTTGATGTAGTAATATCATGTTCATTTATGTGGAACAATAACCTTGACTTATTTACGTTACGTTACGACTCTGAATATCACGTTAAAGTTTGTATGCGTAAGCTAAATTTTCTCGTTTGAAACGTTGAATTATAACTAGTAGAAATTAAATAGCATAGTTAGATTGTGTAAGGCTTCGATGTATAGAATTTTGGTCGATGCTTGATGTGACATAATACTTACTCGTATTACCCCAGTTTAGTTCGTAACTAACATGCCGCTTTGCGCTTGTACCTTGAACTATGCGTTATATAACGAATCGCAACAACTGTTAAGCAAATTATGTAACGTTGTTTTATGCGAGCCGGGCAAATGTCAGCGACGAATCAGCCTTCTGAGCCCATCATAACTATGTGACGTTGAAATTGATAGGCGTTTTTGAATTGACGGTTATCTCCCAGGTACCGGCTTTCGTTGATATTCTCTGATTTCTATGTACATCTTTCACCGACGTAATTATTGTTGCGCTGCGAATTTCATTTGGTTTGTTAATTTGCGCAAAATTTCACCAATTTTTTTTTAATCAACAGAAAATTGTCAAGCATTGGCACGCCGTCGTACAGTTGCACAACGCTTGTCGCGTGGCCTTCGCGTCTCACTTACCATCTCTCCTGATAGCTCCACCGCGCCCGATGCGCCGGTGCGCTTGCCAATGACCCCCCAGGTGAACTTCACACCTTTCTTTCACTTCCATACCGGCCGAACTGAGCTTATGATGCCGTCGGATTGACTGTCGAGCGTATGCCAGATGATGCGATACATTTTTTTTAATCCATTGAAACGCATCCTCGAACGACCGTACGCTAAGGGTTATTTCCGACAGTTAAGCGGCAATTACACTTCGTCGTTCACCTAATGCGGTCGCCGAATTCATTTTAAACTACTTAGGCCAACGAACGTCGTCTTTACACTAGTCTGTCCGCCTACTACGGCGACTTGGCAGCTGTCGATCGCCGAATGCGGGCGACTAACGTGTTATTTACACTTTTGCGGTCGCCGCATGCAGCATGCGGCGAACGACGAAGTGTAATTGCCGCTTTAGTCGTAAATCCGCCATCCTGCTATTTATATTTATTTTAAGAATCTGCCAATATTATTTATCACCTCAGGTTTGCTCTTTCTAAATTAGTTTGTAAATTACACTGCTTTTGCACGACGCCTACGCGTTTATAAAGTAATTAAATATATGTACAAGTCACGACAGATTACCACTGTCCGCTCGGTATTAATATATTTGTATTGTTTACATGTTATGGATTGTGTTTAATACCAGTTTGCTTAGCGATAGCATAACCTGACATAACTATTTTTGTATCCCGAAATACCATCATCAATAATTTGAATCTGTGAATTTAGGACAGAGAGACGTGGGAATCTTAAGTGTCCCCTGTTTTATTAATAATCCAGTAACTTTATATATTCAGAGCTTGCGTTAAATCCGGTAGGTCTGATTTATTGCAGACTTGTTTATGATGTTGGCCCAATGAATAATCAGTTTGTGACCTCGAGCGCCGAACGCAACTTTGTCAAAAATCGGAAAAAAAGATTACAAACCTAAAGTACTAGTTTCTAACAATACCTTGACGTTTTTAAAGTAGACCAAATTTGTTATAATATGAGACTAAAATTGTCTCTGTAGACCCAATAGTTTCCGAAATAAATAATTTCAAAGTTTAAGAAGTTCGAAAAAACGATAAACAAGAGGCTGTATCTCGGAAACTATTGGGTCTTCAGAGACTAGTCTCAAATTGTAGCAAATTTAGTCTACTTTAATAAGAGATGGTACTATCGATACTAACAGAAATCAGTCCTTTAGGGGGTTATTAATCTTAATCAGAAGCCTGGAATTTTCACTTCATAACAAAAGACTCTCAATATCTAGTGTTAGAAACTTTTTTTTATCGATAATGAGTATTATTATTACCTATATTAAAAACCATGCCGATATATTTACATTAATTTATAATAAAATTGCGACAGTGAATTTAAAATATACGCAAAAGAAAATTATGTTTAAAATGTAGGTACCACAAATTAAGGTATTGTTTTATATGTGTGTTATTTCATCTAAATCTTAACTATACTTTATCACATAAGGTAACAAAATAACGCTTCGTCAAAGGCTTTGCGAACAAAGAAATAAAATGAATGATTATTTACTGTCAAAAACCAAATAAAAAAACATGTGCTGCTGTGTGTACTGACCTGGATTTCGATGAAACAATTGCATCTGTTTCTATACAATTTTCTGCAAACCTCACGTAATTTTTTGTATTTTTTTATTTGGAGGATCGTTTTTTTTCTTCTATTACACAAATATCGATATCGATACAAAAATGTTTCTAACACTAGAGAGATTGCGACAGTCTTGTTATGCCGTGAAAATTCCGGACTCTGGGTATAACTATTATAACTTATATATAACCCTAAATGACTAATTGCTGATAGACTTCTGTTATGTTTTTAGAGTAGACTAAAGTTACAATATTACACTAGAATTGTCTGTGTATACCTAATGGTTTTCAAGATACAGCCTTTCAAAGTTCATCATGTTGAAAGGATTTATCTCTGCAACTATTGAGTCTACAGAGACAACTATAGACTCATATTGTAGGTCAAGGAGTACCTTGAAGTAATAAGCAACTAGTTCTTTTGGGTCGATTTTTGACAAACTTGGATTATTCACTAGGCCAGAATCATAAACAAGTCTGCAAGAAACTACCGGATTTGATGCAAACTTCCCCGTACTTGCTTATCCCGTACTTACACACTGCTAGCGTGCACTAGACGAATATCATAAAGAACATAAATAATCAGCTTTCACGAGGTGCGTCATAAAATGGGTGCCCATGACTTCCTTACCTGCATTCGATTCTATGATTCTGCTTGTACCATTTTTGTTTGTATAGCGATTTTTTTTTACCATTTCTCTTTGCAATGTATAATTAAGGCTGCCAATCATTGCTATTCTTCTTATGGCCATCTAAGCGAAATGTTATATAATCCAAAAGTATTTTTCAATGATATTTTTCTGGCAGGAACGTCATTCGTAGTAAGTACCATGAAAAATTAAAGTTATGGGTGGAGTAAAGACATTTTTAGAAGTCCTGTTTGTAATCTATTTTAAGTTCATTCTGAAACATGTACATTATTCCTATGGTGCTTACTTTTGTTTTATTGTTAGTTTATTTTCTGACACTTATAAAATATTGACGAAGGAAATCACTACTGTTTCTTCGTTCCTGCGAGAAAAAAATCTAGGCATAGTCATAAAATATGTACTTACCGTAGAGGAAACTGAAACACGTACCAAATTTTGTAAGAAATCCAAATCGAGTATTCAGTGATGAGTAGACTCATCAATCATCATCGAATACTCGATTTGGATGCAGCATTGCCGATCTTTTTATTAGACCAAGTGCCTACTTTTCACTCGACTCATTCATGTGTTTATTTATGATGCATTCAGAAATTCAAATCGGCTCATTACCCACGTAGCTGATTTACGATTCCCAAGACAATATCGGACATCAGTGCTAGAGCTCTAAAAAGTTTTAACTAATGTATGACATGTCTCTTCCGATATCCGATATCGTATCGGATAAATCACGCACAGACCACGACGCGTCATTTGAAGCTATGTAAAATCAAATTTGGGGCTACAAAGGAGGCGTTGTGGACTATGACCTCTGAGGGGCTAAAATGATCGCTTATAATATGTCAGACTTATAGCATTCGTCCCTTACTGACAAGTATGTAATTGCAAGAGGGACAAATGCTATATGTCCGACATATACGCGATCATCTTAGCCCCTCTGTAAGTGTTATAAATAATGTCGGCCTATGTGAAACTGTTTTCACAAGGATGTAAGGATGACAATGTTGATTGTGTGCGCAGGCGCGAGTGGTGCACGCGTGCGAGCTGATCCGTCGGCAGAGGTACCTGGAGGCCGCCGCCCACCTAGCGCGTGCAGCTACCTACACAGAGTTCCACTTCGCTAAGAAACTACTCGTGCAGGTTCGTACCACTGAAGCCAAGGCCACAGATACGGTGCGCCCGGCGTCACCGAAGAACAGAAAAATACTGGACAGACTGCGAGTTGGGGAAACTAACATAACCATACATGGTACTCCTCCCACGTTAAAACAGAACGAGTAGCGTTTGTAAGGCCCTTGCCTAACACTATTTGTTAAATTATTATTATTACAGTTGTGAGCTTTTAGAATGACATTCGGGCTTTAGAAAGATATCCATAGCGCGGAATTGCATATGTAGTTGAAAGTGTTGTGTGATTACAGACATTCTAAATTTTAATTTTATCTTCTCTTGTATAATCAGCATAACACGAGGTTTCTTTATATTTACAGCACAAAACTGTAAAATCTGTGACGTCGACCGACTGTACATGTACAACCACTACATAATATGGAATTTCGAGCTGTTTCGGGTATCAGCATTGACACGCGTATGTGATACTGCTGTTCTTCTGTTTCTCCTTATCTTACGGCGCCAAGATCTTGCGTTGTCGGATCGGGTAGTAGGGCTTTATCGGCAAAACTTATTGCGTCGCCATACCATTTTGTACTTTGCTTACCATCAGGCGGGCCGCACGCTTGTTTGCCACCGATGTGGTATTCACAAAAAGTGCACCACATCAGAGGGGGCCATCCACGTCCTTTCTTGCCCTCCGGGAGAGCCATCGCCTTCTGCATCACGTGGTCGTTGTTCCTCCTCCACATTAGTCGTAGTTAAATTTATAAAAAGTAACGTAAAGTACGTTTTTCACTTCTCATGCTCGAAAAGTGTGTCATATTAGACTTGTGAAACGGGGCTAAAGTAGTACATTTAAGCCCTAGGGAAAATATGTATACTTATATATGACTTACAAAACATTTTAATTTGACCGATCAAAATACTTCACCTACAATATTAAATCCACCAATCACAGAACAGTAATTTGACAGATGAAAAAATATTTGGTAAAAATATCAACCAACCAGAATACAGCTGTACTAAAAGCAACCAATCAGGAAAGAAGTTTTTCAGTTCTTTAAGGGCCTATCGTGCGGGGTAAATTCTCAGCGCCTGTCAAATTTCGATTTTTTTTAATAATTTACCCCATTAACTGACACATGCATTATTCACGCACACTACCTCATTTTGCTGGGTCGTGTCATTGACCCATGTTTATGCCAACTTATGACAATATAGATTTTGAATATTTAAAGGTTTCTTGGTGCATAAGAGAAGTGTAACAAAAATCGTCAAGTTCTGATCTGTAACCAAAACTCAAGTATTAGTTGTATCTGAAAATGTCTTGAATTTGGAATTTGTGGTAGTAAAATACTCAGTTCCTTGTTTATAACATAAAACTTGTCAAACCCCTGTTTTGTAAAATGTATTTTGTTTTGCCCCTTCCTCACAGACTCATTTTTATACAACTTAAAACAGAGAAAGAATTTTCCTAATCGGTTCGTGCATGTTATGACTGTTTTATGTTTATTATTATTTTCTCAAAAATAGTATGTAATGTTCTCATAACATCTGTGGAGATAGTATCCGAAAGTGGGTCATCCTGGACAGTTGGCAGAAGTGTCCAGGAAGTAACACCTACTGTCCAGGAAGTAAGTATGTAAATCCCATTACATATCATAAGTTTAGCTGCTGCTGCCCGCGCGGGCGCCTCCCTGCCAGCGCCCGCAGCAGCAGCCGCAGGGTGTGCGGCAAGACGGGGGCGGGGGCGGGGGGCGCCCGCGCCCGCACAAACAAAAGCTAGTCCGACCTCACGGTTTTAGAACAAACGAGGTGGAATTGGCGAAAAATATGATTTTTACCGCTATTTATACAACTTGTTTTATTTTTGAGAAAAGCACTATACATGCCTCGACCATAAGTGCCATCCTGGCCTCGTATTATAGCCGGACCTCGCCTTCGGCTCGGCCGGCTAACTCATACTCGTCCAGGATGGCTTACTTACTGGTCTCTGCAGTAATGTACTATTATTTAATAATCAGGGTATAAAAACATAAAATTAACGGGGTCTCACAAAACTGTCGGAACAGTAGGGTCGATGACTTAGGTACTTACTTATTTTGAGAGTTTACTTGGTGATTTTCATGATATTTATATGTTGTACCTTACATAGGTTATTTTAAGCAAAACTTTTCATAAATTGGTTATTTTCTGTTTATGAGTAGGTTAACTCTAAAATGGACACTGATTTAATGCAAGTTTTAAGAGAAGAAGCGGTAGTTTTATTACAATATATATAATAACTACTGAAACTATTTATACGGAAAGCAATCGCGTCTTTTAAAAGAAAAAAAAGCGCATGTTGCATCCCTTTATTTAATATAGCAAAAGAAAGGGAGGCGAATACGCAAAGCGAACACGCATAGCGAGGCATGGTACTTAGAAAAAAACCTTGCTGTCAAATTAGACATACGTCATTTAAAGTGGATAATTTGTGTTTAATGTGTTTTCTCGCAATCGAAGTGAAAAGTAGAGTGTTTAACTCGGGTCTAAAAGCCATATTACCACTCGAACAATTTTCCCTCACTACGTTCGGGAAAATAACTATCTCCTGATAATATGGCTTACTTTAGCCCCTTGTCAAACAATCTACTATTGATTATTATTAAAAATGAGATTGCTCTTGGCCAGCAACTAGGGGGCAAAGATGAGGCCGACGGTGAAGCCAACTCACCCAGAAGATGCCTATTCACTCGTGCGTTAAAAAGGTCTAGGTTATAGTAATATATACTCGGAAATACAGACGCCGGCAGGCAGTGGCGTGCACAGAGTTTTTTGACAGGGTAGGCAAATATTTTTAAGCTATTGAGTATTGACTTATCGAAATTGTTGGATGGCGTCATCTACTCTTATAAGAACCTGTTTTTAGTGTTTTTTTTCCGTACCCAAATGGTAAAACGGGACCCTATTACTAAGACTCCGATGTCCGTCCGTCCGTCTGTCATAAAAAAAAACAACTTTAACGGAGCGAGATATCGCGAAAATCGTCATTTTTGGAAAGTAAAACGCAAAAGCAAGGAACAAACAGCGAGTGCATTGTTCTGTTCTGTCGCGGTACAGTTGCGCCATTCTTCTGTAACTTGAGCAACGTTACGTCACAGTTTCGCGATTGTGCATGGTTGATGTCGCTTGTTTCAGATACGGCCTATCGCGTCAAACCGTATTGCCAAATTTAAGAATTGCCTAGATTACATAACTTTCATGAGCACTGTAATCCTAGCCGTTTCTATTGTGTTAGAGGAGGCTTTTCTCAGTTTTATTTCGAATTAACTATAAATAATTATTATAAAGATAAGTATGTACTACTCGACAGACATAGTTTTGGGTTTCCTTGTTCCTTTCCCAGTCCTTACCCAATGGCGATCACGATTACAATCGCAGATAAAATATAGCGATTATGGCATTCGTTTATTTTATATTAGGTATAATCGAAAAGAGTATCTATATGTCTATGGATCTCTACGCATTAGAGTACTATTGACCTTTATTTATGAACCTTAATACCAAGAAATAAGGCTCACTGGTCAGTTATATTTATTATAATTTTTTTTACGATAATTTTAATGTATTCTTCTTAATTTGTTATTGTTCCAAAACTGACGCTCACAATATAAATTCCTCAAAATTGATTATGTGTAAATTTTAAGTGACATTATATATTGTGAAAATAAATTAATCAATCAAATCAACGTTCAGGCTGTTGCTACCTGAACGGCTGTATTGCCATCTACAATGTAGTTTGACATAGCCTTGTTATTTCAGACTATTGCGATATTGTTAGAAGATCAAGAGCCCGAGCGAGTGTCAAGCGAGCTGGCTGCAGCTGTAAGCGAACAAGCGGCTGACACGTGGCTCACACCCGCGGATCTCGAGTGTGTACTGTGCCGGGACGCGTTTGTAGCGCCCGTGACCACGCCCTGCGGCCACACCTACTGCCGGACCTGCATCGAGTGCTCCATGGACTACAGGAAAGCCTGCCCGCTCTGCATGCGTGACCTCACCAACTTCAACTTAGCATTGGTTTGTATATCATTTCTATTTAATGCAAGTTGCGTATTTATCTCAAGCCATTGCGAATTTATGACTTCGAAATCCTTGGACACTGGGACCTTTCCTTGGGACTGAAAATGACAGTCACTTTCTTAAACTTAGTGCCTATGCTAGATCTTGGAATTATGCGCCAAAGCGGACCCCGTGCTCCTTTGCGAAACAAACGGGTAAATCCTTGGACACCAGGACTAAGTACTTGACAGTATAGTGCCGATCCTATTGACATATGCGACATTATTTGATTTCTTTATTTTATTTATTGTTTTATATTTTTTCTTATTTTATACCTGTTGACGATCCTTTTGTGAATTAATTTTGTTTTAAAAATGTAAAACACTGTGTAATTTTATAAAGGAAATAAATATATCTAATCTATCTAATCTAATCTATGCTCGAAATACGGTCCCATCCGGAAGAAAGCTTGCAGCAACTTGGCATGAATGTAGCCAGAGGGGAAGAAATCATTTCTCGGCGTGCTTCCATATCGTCATTGAAGCACATTATGAAAGCTATGCATGCCAATTTTCATGCTTTCTTCCGGATGGGGCCATAAAATTCATTTTTGTTAGGACAAGGACCCGTACTAGGCTAGTCTCATGTCATGACAGTACTTGCTGGCCCCTATGCTACAAAAGAGATGCATATAAAATTACATTACCAGCTCAAGCAATGAATACCCGTGGTAATTCTTAAAACTTGAAACCCTGCAACGGCCTTAGGGGTCTTTGGCATGCAGGGTTAATAAGTCCGCTCTAACATTGTAGTCTTTGGTCCGCTCTCAAATTCTTATGTAATCTAAATTAAACTAATTAAACTTGAACCCAAAAGTTCAGATCTAAGCCGTAACAAACAATGTTGTTTACGATTTGGAAACTGTTATGAATTCCAATTTGTAAACACTTAGTCAATAAATTAATTACTTATTGCTGACATAAAACACATTAATAGTATTTTATGCAACGGTTGTATAAAAAGGCTCCAAAAAGTAAAAAGATACCACGAGCCTTTTTGGACCAGCTATGACACCATTGCATAGTAATACTTTTGCTACGACTCGTTTCAAATAAATAGTACCGTGTCATACCCCAGCTTTGCCTCCAGGGGGATCATTGCTCAAAAATCAAAAATCAAAATGCAACCGATTTATGGCAACATTGCTATTTCTAGTTGAAACTAGGTATTATTTATGACATCAGATGTAGTACCTTGTGTTTAACTTTACTCTGGAAAAGGCTAAAAATTTGCATCGAATTTCTCGCTAAATATTGTGGACGCAAATTCAAATCCGTATTAAATTTCAACGTACCAACGTAAAGTTAGCTTAGCTGTAGACTGCGCAATTTTACGGCTGGCTGCCATTACCGTGCCATATAAGTGTGAAATGTGCTAAATGGTGGCAAACCTACTACATTGTGCAAATTTTTAGTTCTCTATTTAGCTGCATAGGAGTTTTTCCGTCTGTCTTGGGCGCACTTTTTAATCTTCTCTTAGCCCTTCGAAGGAACCAGTTATTATAATTAATAGTTAACTTTGCTCTATAAATGTAAAATATCACGCACATTGGGCACCGAAGGGATCAGTTTCAGAGCCAGCTAATAAATGGGTTGCTTTCAGAGCCGGCCGTCGAGTTTCATATGCGCATCACTGGCCTCCATCAACCTGCTGCCTTCACCGCCGCCGCCGCCCGACCCCAGCGTCGTGCCCGTTTTTATCTGCGTCACTGCGTTCCCCAAGTGAGTTTTTTAAAATAATTATGGGGGGCAAACGAGCAAACGGATCGCCTGATGGTAAGCGATCACCGTCGCCCATAGACACCTGTAACACCAAAGGAGACAAAGTGCGTTGCCAGCCTTTAAGAAAGGAGTACGCTATAATCAATGAAACGATTTATGTTTGGTTTCATTAAGACTTTAAGTGTTCATTTAAATTTTTCAATACACTTCTATTTGGCCCTAAAATATTGTCGCTACAAACAGTTTACATTATGGAAATAATGTGCGCATGTCATGTATAGTCGGTAGTGTTTAATCTGTGTTAATTAGAAAAATAATATAGTACATTACTTAACAAGGGCGGTAAAACAAAGAATGTCTCCGATCGCAGGTATTTGACGCCCGAGCCGAAGGCAAGGCTCTGAGGCTTTCTTTATTACCGCCAGTGTTAAGTACAAAAAATTATGTCACCCCCTGGCCAGTAAGTGGGATTTCACGCGCGCGGTAATTGCCGCTTTATGGCCAGGTGTGACATAAAATAATTGTTTTCAGAGCATCCAAGTGAACATTATTAGCGTTATAATAATTACCAATTTATCAAAATCTGATTCGAAATATTCAATGTCACATTTATCGAAGTTGTGTATCTGTTTATTTTATTTTTCCGTGGTTCCTTATTCTGTACTGGTGGCAATGGCGTTATTTTTGGAAATATATTTTATGTCACACCTGGCCATAAAGTGGCAAATATCGCACGCTCCGCGCGCGAAAATACCCACTTCCTGGCCAGGGGGTGACATAAAATTTTGTACTTACCACGGGCGATAATAAAGAAAGCCTCCGATCGCATATTTATCGCCCTTGCCTTCCGCTCGGGCGTAAATTACCTGCGATCTGAGACATTCTTTGTTTTATCGCCCTTGGTAAGTAATGTACTATTATCGTGGAGCTACATGTACAGTAAAGAACCCAAAAATCCCTGTTAAGGCGCAGGGTAGGTCAAGGCCTTCTCCATACAAACTTTGTGCACGTTTTATTCGTCGGTTTTGGCACTCCCGAATATATATATTTTTTGCTGGTACTCGTAAATATTGGGTATACGAAGAACCTCAAAAGAAAACGCCCTTGGTAAGTAATGTACTTATTATTACAGAGTGCCTTGCCCGCTCTTGATCTCAGCGCCGCGCTACCGCGTGTTCATCCGCCGGATTCTGGAGTCGGGCTCGCGACGGCTCGGCATCGTGGCTCGGAACGAAGACCACACAGACTCCTATGGAACGGTAACGCTTCCACTGAAAACCTTTACTGTACAAACGCTATCGAAAGGGTTAAAAGTCATCATCATCATATCACATCAACTGAAAGACGTCCACCCACAGCTGGACATAGGCCTCCCCCAAAGTCTGCCACAATGACCGGTTCTGCGCCACCCGCATCCAGCGGACTCCCGCGACCTTTACCAGCTTGTCTTGTATTTAAAAGATTCTATGGAATATGTATCAACATCAATATAGGGGCTTGACCTCTGTCGTATATGTACTCGTATATCTGTCGTAAAACATTTATTTGTCCCTTTCGCGCTTACCTGTTTACTCTCTATACTGAACAACCGCTTTAGCTTAGTTGGTAGTGACCCTGCCTACGAAGCTGGAGGTCCCGGGTTCGAATCCCGGCCGGGGCATTTATTTGTGTGATGAGCACGAATATTTGTTCTTGGATCTTGATGTTTTCTATGTATTTAAGTATTTATTTATCTATATAAGTATGTATATCGTCGCTTAGTACCCATAGTACAAGCTTTGCTTAGTTTGGGACTAGGTTGATTTGTGTGAGATTGTCCATAAAAAAATGTGAATATAATTTATTTGTTTCAATTAGATGTTAGAAGTCCGCGACTGCGTAGAGTGCGGAGACGGCCGGATCATCTTGTCGACCATCGGAGTTTCGCGGTTCAAAATTGTTGAGAGACTGATGGACAGGTAACATCCATTTTTTTGTCAAAGATTGACACTAATACAACAAAATAACCAAATGTAAAGTAATACTTTTAACAGTGGCGGCGTTGGGGGGCGGTCCGCCCCGCGGGCCAACTCCCTTGGTGCTGCCAAGGGGTGACAACAACCTTGTACTGTCGATTTGTGATTTTTACCAAATAGCATTAGTACTTTACTCGTACACGAAACATTAACCAATAACCTTAATCAACCATATAGTGTTGTGTTCCTGGAGGTGAGCAAGGTTGCCAGAGCTCCCGAGGATTCACTGTGTTGAGAGCGAGGGACCTTATATTGTCCCTTCTGCGGTCAACACAGTGAATTCTCAAGTGTTATATAAAGGGTCGGCAACACGCACGTGACTCCTTTGGAGTTGCGAGCGTCTATAGGTTGCGGTATCCGTTTACCATCAGGAGTATCAGGACCGACCGCCTGTTTGCCACTGTCGTGTTTAAGCTTAAGCCACACAGAGAGCGGGCGGGCGGTAGCGGCGCGGGCGCGGGCGGCAGCGGCGCGGGCGCGGGCGGCGGCGGCGCGGTGTGGTGTATGTCACACCCTAATAACTCAGCTGATCACAGCTGATACACATCTGATGGAAACTTAACTAATATTAACCTTTGTACCTTTTCCCAGTACTAAGGAATGCAAGAGACCTTGATATTGATTCCAAGAAAATAGTATTAAATAAATTACCATATGTTCTATTTTGCATACCAAACTTTTAGTATAAAAGCAGTGTATTAAATCAGTATTAAATCAGTATTACATCACTATTTCCTCGAGTCTCGTCTTATCATTATAACCCGTAACGCTCCACATCTCATGGCTACCCTGCCAGGCGGGCTGCCACAGGCAGCCCTGAATTAGTGAACAAGTGCCAGAACCAAGATACTGAGAGCAGGTCACTTCATCAGCGACTCTGCCAGAGCACCGCACATCTCATGGCGACCCTTCCATTCCGGCTGCGCAAGGCAGCCCTGATATAGTAACCAACGTCAGCCGCTTCAGCACCGCACTGCCAACGTTATTTGGAGGAAGACTCAAGTGCCAGTGCGGCCTTGTGCCAGTTGTGCCGTACTGGCGGCGCGCTGCGCCTTCCAGTCAGACTTCTCGAGCCAGCCTCTGTATAGACACCGACCAGCCAGCTACGCTGCGCCAGCCATCCAGCTCCACTACGCTACGCCAGCCAGTCAGATCCACTGCGCCAGCCAGCCAGCTCTACTGAAGCCGAACAAGCCAAAGCAGAGCGTCACCGCGCGTCACCAGCACCAGCCCCATCGCCGCTACCACAGCTCCAGGGCACAGCGCTGATACCATACAGATGACTTCAGGTCCACAAATGCCTGACAGCTGATCACCAGCTGATCATAAGTCCACGTGAAAAAGTAATTAATTAAGGTACTTATAAAAACTTTTACTATAATATATGTGGTATGTACTAGTTACTAGTTAGTAGTATGTTTAAAAAATATGTAACAATTGAGTGACGTGAATTTTTTTAAAGTCAAATTTTAAATAATAATTCGTTAAAATAATATAATAAAGAAAAATAATAATTAATTTTATCAGAATATTAAAAGGGAAATTTGATATATTATTTTATCTCAGAATGTGAAAACTTTATGGTATAGAACCAATTTATGTTATAAATAATTAAGTAAATAAGGAATAATGCCGCTTGATGACGAGGTGATAATATGATTAAGATTTACAAATCTAAAAATAGCAACCAACAGTCCACCTGTACAACAACATCTGGACTTCTCGAGTTACAATACGTTCACGATACACACAGACGTATCGAGTATAATATAGGATTAGTGTTATCAAAATAAAAATAGATTCCCAGAATATAAAAATAAAATATTAAAATAATATACTAGAATGTTGAATAGTTTTAAAATAATGACAATAAGGATTCCAACTAGGACAGGTCTGATCAACCAAGAATAGTGGAAATTCTTAATAAGTCAAATAATTTACCTGAATTAAGTAAGTTTCAATAAACGAGATTATGACAAAATAATGAAACAGACTGTATTACCAGTCAGAATAATATAATTTTATAGGTACTCGCCATCCTTACTAATAGTGTGTCGAATCTAGTACTCAATCGCGTACGGAACGAGCTTTCCCCGCGAGAGAATTAGGTATGATTTGCAAGGCACAATAAATAAAAATGTATGCATATTGCATACTATATAATGACGACACCGCGTGTATTACGAGTATTAGCTACGAGTATAGCTCAATGTATAAATAAATGTATAAAACCGGGCACGGATCCCGAGTATGTATAATTAAAGGTGTCTCAAAAGTAAGTGATAACGATGATAGGCGAGTTTAGTCATATTAAACAACTTTCATTATTTGTCTTTGAGTGCTTAGTAACTGAGCGCTCCCGTGCTTTGGAATGCACGTTAAGCCATTTATCCAACAGCTGTCTATGATAGCAGTTGTTAAGCCAAGTTAGAGGCTTGAGAATTACTAACAGTCAAGATGCCCACTTACTTCACAAAGCCTAATTGAAATAAGGTCTAGTTTCCCCTCAGGTTGGAAGGTCAGATGGCAGTCGCTTCCGTAAAAACTAGTGCCTACACCAAATCATGAGATTACGTAGGAGGATGATTATGACTAAGGAAATCGTGTCCCGCCGCAATCAGTGGTAAACCCGAGAGGTGCCAGTGAGCGAGTAGGTAGATACATAATTATTAGCAAGGTACACCAGAAATACAAGGCAGGCAGCAAATCCTTGAAACCTTGAACATGATTCGATCGAGCATCAATCGTGCAGGTCCTTGGACACATAGTATAATGTAGTGTTAAAAGCACTGTCTGAAAGGTATATACCTACCTCTAAATGGTATTTACGCGCGCTTATGTATACAATTTATGTATAAAATCCTTGTATTACTGAGTTATAATTAAGGGTCGGCCGACCATAAAATAATGCATGCCGTGTACCTTAGCAAGCTTTGCAAGCTTAGCAACAAGTGATGCCCAATTGCACACTTTATGTCACAAGTAAAATACTAAGTGACAATTAAAAAATATATATATATAGAAATATGACGTCGAAATAAAAGATTACAGTAGATGCGCATAAATAAATAGAGAACAAAATAACTTGCAAGTCACAATGACTATTTTTAAATGGTTTAAAATAAATTAAAAAATAATGACAAATATTGATGTACACAATGTTTGTTATTATGGTAAAAAAATATATATAACAAACAAAAGAAAAATAACGACATGGTGCAACGTCGTAAACACAAACTAATAATGGTATTATCATAAAAGAATACCATAATTTATGTATTATAAAATATATAATTATATATAAAAAAAGAAAATACCATATACAAAACAAGCGTCGTCATCAAAGCGTGCATTCAATTCCAGTTATATTAGTATAGATAAAGAAAATTTTGTATCATTAGATTTAGTTTAGTTTTAATTTATTTACTGTATCCGTTTCAATAAATATTTCTCATTCTGTTTGAAAAAAAAATTAGGTATAAGATTTCTTGAATTTTTCGTAATTAATATTAATTTAGTAATAAGTTCATTTATATTTAGTTTAATTTTTTTTTAATTACTTATTTTTTTTGAATAAATGTATAATCTTATATAGTATTAATAAGTGTATTAACTACAAAGAAAAAAATAATAACAATGTTTCCTTTCTAAATTTAAGTACATTACGATGCTTAAACGATTATGCCAATCCATCTGATCGCATACCACCTACCATATAAGGAACAAGTAATGTAAACATTCTAAGTAGCATTAAGATATATTAAGAAACCATGTATACCATAGACTTAAGTTACTTTAAGAAACCATGTAAACCATAGACATAAGTTGATTAAGTTTACAGAAGCCAAAAAATAGTAGTTATGTATTTTACTATTTTTTGTCTCAAAAAAACCGGGAAGCTGTGGTGTATGTCACACCCTAATAACTCAGCTGATCACAGCTGATACACATCTGATGGAAACTTAACTAATATTAACCTTTGTACCTTTTCCCAGTACTAAGGAATGCAAGAGACCTTGATATTGATTCCAAGAAAATAGTATTAAATAAATTACCATATGTTCTATTTTGCATACCAAACTTTTAGTATAAAAGCAGTGTATTAAATCAGTATTAAATCAGTATTACATCACTATTTCCTCGAGTCTCGTCTTATCATTATAACCCGTAACGCTCCACATCTCAGCGGGCGCGGGCGGCGGCGGCGCGGGCGCGGGCGGCGGCGGCGCGGGCGCGGGCGGTGGCGGCGCGGGCGCGGGCGGCGGCGGCGCGGGAGCTGCTTTTGGCGGTGGCGGCTGCCGCCAAAGGCCGCTGCCGCCCGCGCCCGCGCCGCCGCCGCCCGCGCCCGCGCCGCCGCCGCCCGCGCCCGCGCCGCCACCGCCCGCGCCCGCGCCGCCGCCGCCCGCGCCCGCGCCGCCACCGCCCGCCCGCTCTCTGTGTGGCTTGAGCTTTATACACTCGCACCAAAGAATACGGGTCGGTAAAAACCGTCATATTTATTTCCTAAAATACTGCAAAGTTGTAAGTTTTTTAATCATGTCATTATTTTTTATTTAATTTTACATCTATCCTGCAAAAGTAACAGCCAAAAAAAGTAACGTTCCCAGGTTTAATTGGGACTCGTAAAAACCCATGAAAAAAAAACCTCGTTAACGGAGCAAGATATCGCGAAAATCGTCATTTTTGGACATTGATATTTTTATGATTGGGTTTCGGAAATTGCTAATACAGTTACAGTAATACAGTCTTGCCAATACGAAGAATAGTATATTTATGTAAACAAAACGAGTGTCGAATATTTAACAAAACCTATTGAGGCTGACCCGAAATTTTTGAACGCGAGTGTAATTATAAGTATTCATGTTGCCTCTTTTCAGCTGCCTCGCCCGAGTGGAGACTCTGACAGACAAGATCCCCGAAGACCACTTCATCACCGGTATCATGCGGGACGTGGGTATCGACGTGTTGCTCAAGTCGCTGATATGGCTGAAGAATCTCAAGAAGAGCGTGCGCTGGAAGCTCGAGCGGGCGTTCGGCAAGATGCCGCTCACCGTCGGGGAGGAGTGGTGGAGAAACCCGGACGGCCCGGACTGGCTGTGGTGGCTCGTCGCCAGTCTACCCCTCGCGCCTGAACTACAGGTGACATCTCAATCCATACCACAGAATAGTATAATAGTATTACATACAGAACCCCCCGCACCGAGGTCAGTTTACCTCGTCCCTGAGAGACCCGCCTGGTGTCGATCGGGTGCGCGCAAACAATTGACGCGTGTACCGACAGCGCACGCATACATACTTACCCTACAAATAAGAGGTTGACTAACCCCTAACAGTATATTAACCATCAGTGTGTCGTTTGTGAAGTGCAGTATTTATTTCATATGAAAAGTCAATTAATAACGTTAATAACGTTCGTTGCAGAGCATGATGATAGCGAGCAGCAACCTGCTGACGCGGCTGCGAGTGATGCAGCGCACGCTGCAGCTGGTCACTAAGATGCCCGCCGGCCCCTTCGCCTATGGCGCTCTGCGCGAACACCCGCAATAAACTCTCCTGGGTGAGACACGGAGACAGAGTTACAATGTGCACATAACCATGTGCATTGTAACCTTAGGAACCAAAATGTATGCAATATATATGTAGTTGGGCCATTTTACGGAAAGTTGTACACTCGACTTTTTTTTTAATTTGGATAAAGTTGGGGTTTTTCTACTCAGAATCGAAAGCACTTTCGAATGATATAGGGGAAAAAAGTGTCCCAAATTTTTTTTATGCCATTCCTTTACCGTTTTCATACTAAGTTTGTAATGCTTGTATGGTGGTAACGGAATGGAAAAACTGAAAATTGTATGAAATTTGGGACACTTTTTTTCTCCTATTAGGTTCGAAAGTGCTTTCGATTCTGGGTAGAAAAAAACCCGATTTTATCCAAATTTAAAAAAGTCGAGTGTACAACTTTCCGTAAAATGGCCCAGTTGATTTTGACTGGCGAGGACCAAGTTGGTCTCATGGCTAATGCTAGCCATACACCAGTGGTTCTTAACCTTTTAGTGATGACTTGATGAGGGACCATTTGACTTTTATTTTGTCTTGCCATGGACCACCTCCTATTTCCCGGCCCGGCGACGGCTCGGCGCAACTCTCGCAAGCCGTTGTTTTGATGATTCGTTATCACTTATTCAATATTTTGCTGATGGCTTCGCGGCCCATTTTGAGTGCTTCCAGGGACCACTAGTGGTCCGCGGACCACCGGTTAAGAACCACTGCCATACACGGTCAAGTCTACCGGGCGCCGCTTCAAGCATACAGCAAACTTGACGGTAAACTTGATCGTGTATGGCTAGCATTAGGCTGATTAAAATCATGGATAGAATTTTTTTTTTTAATTTGTTCCGACTTATTACTTCTTGTGTGCTCGATCATGTCAATGATATAGCACAAGTGACAGTGACACACTGTAATGTCCACTCACCTAGGACAACGGGTATCGTCTAGTGCGAGCTCCACACGTGCTCGAAAAACAAGCAGGGTCCAAATTTGTGATTGTTATTACATACCACTGCAGCAGTGGTATGTAATAATGCATTCGGCACTCGCTAACTATAATAACATTCCGTGCGACGCACCAACAACGGTTATAAATAATATTCCTTGTTTAGTGTTTTATGCGTGGATTTTGCTATCGAGTCATACGAGTAGTGTCCACCTAATACAGATCTCTTGGTATTACATCTATCAAATATAGTTATGTGAATATGTGTAATATTAGCGCCCAATGTAAGCTGATTGTTAGAATTATATTCAAGGTAACACTTCTTGTTCGTATTTCCATTGTAAGACTGTCTATAGGTAAGGTTTAATTATTGAGTTTATATATATATAAATATAGGTACCGCAAAGAAAGAATACTATTTTTGTTTTTGGTTTCATCTAAGTTTCAAACACAAGTCGTTGATTTATATGTAATTGCATTTAATGCCTTTGTTTGTTCCCTTTATTTAAGAACGTTATATTTATATCGAAGTTTTATTGTAGATTGTTTAGTAGATAATTAAAGGCATAATTTCTCTTGTAATTCCACTTGTATAAAAAAACTAATAACTAACTAGGGTGCTAGTCTCTTCAAAAAAAAAATTTCTTGTTGTCATGTGGTTGTCATAAGACGCTTTGGAGAATTTAGTGTATTAATGCCTTATATCTGTTAAGTGTCCGTAGTTGTAGTTATCTATTTGATCCTAATAAGGCTAGACGTACGGTTGCTGAAGTCAAGTTAGTTACGAAGCTCCTCTCTCTACCGCAAGCACATAAAACGTGACCAAAATACACCAGGGTGTCAAATAATGAACGAATGAACAAGATTTAGAATACTATTGTGTAGTGTCGCAAATCTTATTTCTGTTCAAACCCTATACTAGTAAGTAATTGATACAAACCACATTCCACAATTGGCTGACAAGCTGACGAGCCATGTCCTAATAAGCCGTTAAGCTGAGACAAGCCCAGTGTGGTATTGAAACTTGTATATCGATTAATAATGCTGGCAATTATAAAATGCAATACGTTTCGTGTTAAATGAGCCCAATTAAGATTTATATAATTAAGTGAGACTAGTAAGTGGTTAGCATAAGTGTTTGAATTCGATCGGGTTTATTATATCGCGCTTAAGCGCCGGACCACTGGGTTATCTTGCAAGACTCGAAAATATAATCTAGAAGTGTGTTTTGATTTTTGATCCTGAAATTATCTGCAGAAAAACTGAGTACCTGACTTTTCTGTAAACAGTTCTATGCCTTAAACCTGTGTTTGCCGATAAATAAACAATTTCAGCTAATATTTTGATCAAGATATATGGTCGATTACTGTTTTATCTGGCGTCCTAAAGGATACCAATTTCTTGTTTTAAGTTCTGTGGAGACAATTTTTTCGTTATTTTTTTAATAGTAATTGGCTGATTGAGCAAATCTGTAATTACTGTAATTAATTGAACTGAGGGGTGAATAATGTGTATGTATCGGTAAAAACTTCGTAACATTCGTTTGTTAAAGAGGCGGCTTTGATCTCAATGCTCAACAGATCTTTCTGTGGGTAATCTCGGAACATTTTAGATTTTAAGAGTAGCAATGTAATGATTAGTGCTCGTAGGATACTAACTAGGAGTTCAACAAAGCTGATGAATCGCTGTGATGTTAATGTCAATGTATAACGACATTTTTAATGTGAACCCTTTTCTATGACTTCTTAACTGTCTCATAAGTGTATTTTTCACGTTTTTACTATGTATAAGTACTTGAGTAGTAGTCCTTTATGTTCGGAACTTTATATTCATTCATATAGAAAAGAAAACAATAGCTGTAGAGGTGCTCGTTCATATATTTATGTTATGGTGCTTGGGTCCTCCAAACAGAACAATGAACCGCTTGTCTATGAATAAGTTTGGTGTTTACTTGGTAGCAACTTATCAAGTCCGCACAAAACTTTTCCAAAATTGCGCTCGCGTCAAAATTTACCGTCATTATGAGCACATCTTGATTGCTAATATACAAATGTGTTTTGTATTGCCTGTAACTGAAGTGTAAAATTTGATTTTGTGCAAAAATGCAAATGCGTACAACTTTGATGATCAAAAAAATTGTGCATTACAAAAAACTAACACTTTCCAATATTGTCAGTCACATATGAGGTCTAACTTGTAACTAGTGCAACAAAAATGCGAATAGAAAAATGTTTTCAATATAAATGTAAGATGTTACCTTATTTTCGTGGGCTAGATCACTATGCTATGTATATTACACTGTAACTTAATTTTTAGCTTGGCACTATATCTCGCCTGTTCTTGATACTTGTACATTTGGTTTTATTGTGGTATTCCTATGACGCGCACCTCCACAAGCTGATACTGCAATAAATATAAAAATATAAAAAAATGTTTTTGTGTATGATCTCCTTTTGCCTGAGCTTTATCTTACTACTAACTTTTGCCCGCGACTTGGTCTGCGTACCTAAATTTCCACTCCCTTCGACGATGGCTCTAAACTCGTTGTATACCAAGTTTCATCAAAATCGCTGTTTTTGCGTGATTGAGTAACGGCAAATCATGTAACAGTTGGGGTGACAACGTTATCAGAGGGTTTAGACCCTGCAGAATACAGATCTGCCTGTCTCCATCCCCATATTTGAGCCGAAAGTATGTTATACCGGATAACATTGTCACCCCAACTGTAACATGATTTGATTCTTGCATGCTACTTCTTCAAAAACGGTCCCTGACTAAAATGATAAAATCGGATTTAGTCAAATAGCTGAAAATATTGGCACGGTTTCTACGCACCCAAATATATTTAAACGACTTCAAAAAAGGAGGACTTCAATTTGAACTGTAAGATAAGTATTTAAAACTTAAATAAAACTAACTAAATAAGCTTTAAAAAATAACCAACGCCGCCACCACACTTCACTATGCGTGTGCAAATATTCGTGTTGCATCTCTTTCTATAATATCGCAAAAGAAAGGGAGGCGAATACGCATAGCGAAGTGTGGTAGGGCCATAAAAATTGCGTGCCCGGCCGTATTTGACGTAGTGGTTAAAGCCGCATACTCAAAGCCCTGCTTGCAGTGCCACTGCCAAATCGTATTGTGTGTATGCATGCAGGGCCGATTTTTTTATCTGTTAAATCGGCCCTGCATGCATACACACAATACGATACATTTGGCAGTGGCACTGCAGGCAGGGCTTTGAGTAGGCGGCTTAAAGAGATACGTCAGGCAGTATGGCCTATGGTTTTAGCCTGTCCTAATGGACGAATTAAAAAAAAAAGATACGTCACATTTGACAGACAAGACGGATCGGGCAAGCAATGGTTTGGCAACTGGAATATGTATTAATGTTTATTATGCATTATTTTCCTTTATGGGTGAAAATTCAACATTAATCATAATCAAGATGACAGAGAGAGAAGCCTAACATATTAACACGTACCTATTCGTCGTTCTTAGTTAATTCGATGCTATCAAATCATAGTCTCGAGTCAAAAACGCCGGTGGGACAATGTATTTGTTATAAATTCCTCTATAATTTAATTAGAAATTTTCCTTTCAATCATTCAGTCAGGCACCTTTTTAAAAAATGGCAGTTATAACATGGAGGTTGAGATGGCGAGAAATTGTCCCAAGAATCAAGTAAGTTTGTGTTCATAACATAATATTTAACGATAAATGAACGGATATAGGTACACCCTTCTATAGAATTAGCATACGAATACGACAATGTGTGCTATGCCGTATGCATAGAAGATTTTTTCCGCTTAGTAGCAGAAATGGCTTATAGAGACTGACTCATAGGAGGGGTCATTGGCCTTGAAATTGTTAATTTAAGCGGTTATTACAGTGTCCTGAATTCAGAATCCTGACTAGTGGAGGGGAGTTGAAGCATGTCGCTCTAACATATAGGAAGTGTCCTGAATTCAGGACAGTGTAATACCCGCTTGAGTCTAACAATTAACATGTTACTAATATAGTATTGTTGTATTTGATGTTGTTTACAATAGGGATGCTGACACCAAATAAGAAAATCAATGAATCCGAATTTTCTCAAAAAATAATCAAATTCTCAATCAAATAGCGAAAAAAGTAATTCAAAAGAATAAATACTTATAAGTCTTCAAAGTTTTTGGAGGGGTATTTTCTGTCCCTTTTCCGCAAAACTCCCCGTTTTATTGAACGATCGTCATTTACTATGGCGCTCTAGGTCAGTGACGTCACTGATCTGTAGCGCTTTCTCTCTCTAACTAAAAACATACTAACGGTTGTAGTTTCGTTATTTTATGACATATTTGAATAGGATTTTCACTATTTGGCATAGTTTTTTATGTATTCTTTCGTATGGAGTAATAATAAATTTTGAGTCAACATCCCTATACTAAATGAAATAAATGAAATAAATGAACTTTATTCTGTAAGTAGGCCGCAATGGCACTTTTACAAGTCAAACCCTACTAGCGTTTCACAGAGGCCACTGCCGAGAAGAAACGCCGAAAGAAACTCGACAGTCAGCCATTTTCTCACAAAAATATGCTTATTACAATGATAATACTTAACCTACTTAAGATCAAGAAATCTAAGACACATAGAATTCAAAATTCAGAATTCAAACACTTATTCTGCAAACAGGCCACAAGGGCACTTTCATATGTCATAATGTTAATGTACAATTTTAAAAAAGTCTTACAATATAAGCATATGATAGATTTTTCATGAGAAAATATTAATTTACAATTTAAGAAATATATCAATAGGAATTTAATACATTTTTCATGTCAAAATATTAATTATCTATTACAAACATTACAATAATTGTAAAATTGAGAGATGTATAAGGTCTCAGTCTGAATAACAAAATTTAATATAATATCTCAAAGATGTAAATGGTCTCTGAGCGTCAAAATATTCTTAATAATGACTATTCTAACGTGCTTTGGGATGTACATGGTCTCAAAGCGTCAAAATAAAAATAATAAGTTTTAAATATAAAAGGAAAAAAAAACAATTTAATATAGAGGTCTCTCTCAGAGTCAATGTCAACAAAAACTAATCCATAACAGGGTGATGTCTCTTGTCAATCTCCAAGAGAAGACACTAGTATTAAAGTAGTTACTATGTCCTTGCAAGCATGAACGACCGGACATATGATGACATACTGATGCTGTTTATTATTACAGGGATTACATACTTTTAAAGTATTCTCAGTTGATGCTGACGGCTCGCTCCCTTACATACAACGAGCACATGTCCCAGAGCTATGCGGTAGATTTCATGCTCGAACCGATTTTTTGGTTTGTTGACAACTTTGCCAGTTATTTGGGAAAGGTAAGGCTTTTGTCAAAATTAATATTTTTAAATTACTCAAAAGTTGTGTGTTAAAAAGTGAGTATAGTTGCCTGCAAACATCTTGAACCTAACCTTGTCTGCGCAGTAGCCTTAGTAGTTTACGTACAAATCACGCTACTGCACGGGTCAATCAGGTTCAAGATGTTTGCCGTCAACTGTAAAAAGAATGTACCTGCAGTCTGCACCTGACTATATGCTAAGAATCTCTTTGTGTTTTTCATATAACAGATGTATTTTTATCATCATGACGATGATCAGGCAGCATAGAGATTATTTGTCTCTCAATGAGAATGTCTTGCTTTTGTAAACACAATAGACATACATTTTTAAATAAATGTATGTACAGTCACCAGCATTAATATCTGCCAAAACAAAGGCGGCATAAATATCTAACATGGCTCTATTTGTAGGACCGTAGGGATGTGTCAGATATTTATGCCTACTTTGTTATGTTGTTTGTTATCGCTCTTTAGCGATAAGACCGCCTGTTGTTTACCTCTAAGCCTAATGTTTCTGTACTGTGATTTTTTTGAGGTGTGCATGTCCAATAAAGAGTATTTGTATTTGTATATTGGTGCTGATGAATGTACTACATAATCTGTTGCATTGTCTTTCACAAAACATTAATTGTGTGAAGAAAATTGGTCAATTGTTTGGTTTCTCATATACAATGCTTGTTTCAGGTGTTTGTGTTCTGTGTAACAGTATTAACGGCTGCTGTAGTGGCCATAGCATACTGGGTTGGACTTCCATACTGGTGGCAAAGATGTCCATATACAACTGTATTTCTGGTTGTTTTTGGAAATTGGCTATTGCTCAATATTGTTTTCCACTATTACATGGGTGTGGCTACTTCGCCAGGGTACCCTCCTGATGTAAGTTTACTGTTATGTTTGCATTTGCACAGTGGTTGTTTATGTAAGATTCAGTGTTCTATCATGATCATGACTAAAGTGTGGCTGAGGACTTTGTTGACGAAACTCTTCCATGTCATTGTTAATTGGGTAGATGACTTAAGTTACAATTTATAACATAGTGTGGTTATATAGATAGACCATCAAATTATCACAATAAATAGTAAGTTAGACAAATTAATCAAGGGGATTGATTAATTAATCAATTAATTAATTATGTATTGGGGTTGACTGACGAAGCCTGTTTTTGGATTGTTTCATTGTTGTGTGAGTATTTATCTTATATATGACGACGCCTGTTGCTGATTCATAGTTGTACCCACCTGACGAAGCCTGCGTAGCGGATTTGGATTTATCTATGTGTTACTTCTCCATTTTTGGTTAATAAATGATTTCGAATTGTACAATTAATCAAAAATATATAAAGTTATGGGACTATAAAGGTTCGCAACAATGTTGTTATTTTTTTATAGTCCAAATGTAAATTGAAAGTTACCAATAGAATTCTCATGTTTCAATACAAAATAAATTGTATGGCAACTATGTACAATCGAACCAACTGAATCGTGACCCACCGTGGAACCACATGTCACATAAAATGTCATAGTGACATTGTACTGCCTGACAAGGAAAATCATTATGACACTTTTTGTGACAAGGTTCCACGGTGGGTCACGATTCAGTTGGTTCGATAGTACATAAACGTAATATTTCACGAGCAAATCGGAAAATTCCCCTTTTTTCCATACAACGGTAGTACGAGGAAGCAGGCGTGACGTCACACCTGTCTTTTAATCAGTATGAAATAAAATAAATGAACTTTATTCTGTAAGTAGGCCGCAATGGCACTTTTACAAGTCAAACCCTACTAGCGTTTCACAGAGGCCACTGCCGAGAAGAAACGCCGAAAAAACTCGACAGTCAGCCATTTTCTCACAAAAATATGCTTATTACAATATATGGAGCGTTTTCAGTGCTCATCCGCTATTCTGTACTTTGCCTCTCATTTTCGTCTTTAGTGTTGCTCTAATTGTAGGCTATGGGCATGAGAAAAAAAATAGTTAGTCATCATGCCTATTACTGATGTATGTTTTTAAATGTCCAATTGTTATCAATTTATGGTGAAATACGTTTAGTCTACTAGTTTACATTTTTCTCAGGGTTCAATGATAGCAGAAGCAGCAAGCATTTGCAAGAAGTGTATATCGCCAAAGCCGCCGCGCACGCACCATTGCTCCGTATGCGACCGCTGCGTGCTAGCGATGGACCACCATTGCCCGTGGCTCAACAACTGCGTGGGCTACTACAATGCGCGCCACTTCTACTTGTACATGGCGTACATGGTCGCGGGCGTGACGTTCGTCATTATAGCCGGCATCGATATAGGATACCAAGTCATATGGGTTAATGACACTGGTGAGTTACACTAGGATGGGAATTCATAGGTCATAAGCAGATGTAAGTTCGCGTCATTCTTGTATCAACAATTAGGGGTAAACGGTGTCTTCCTTTGTGTAAATCCATATAATAAAACCACAATACATGCACATAAGCCGATAACTATTGACCACAAGAGGGTCAGCTTTGGTTTATTTATCGGTGTATGACCATCATCGTTTTGTAACTTTGACAATAATCGGGTTAATAAAACAAATGTACGTATAATGATAATAATTTTGTATATTCGCATAATTACCACGAAAACGTTCGCATGGAAGTGGACTTGAAACTGTTGAATTAGATATTAATTTATTTTTAGAACACAACTATTGATGTAACAGCTGTGAGAGGATTCACTGTTTTGTCGGTTTATATCCTAGTTTCTCTATATCAAATATACTCTTTGCCTCTTTACAGGCGGAATCATTCCACATAATGACCCAGACCTAGTTGGGCATCCAGTCCGCATGAACCAGAGTGGAGTGTTGGTCCCAGTGAAGGTAATAGTTGAATACGACTCAATCAACTCGCCGCGCGAGCACGAACTACCGGTCCCGCCTATCACGGAAACTCAACGCATCGCAGCGCACCCATGGAAACGGAAAGCAGTTATATTCATGGCGTTCACATGCGTATCCGTATTATTCGCTCTCGGAACATTAACCATAATGCACGGAAAAAACGTAGGCAGAGGCGAAACGAGCGTGGAGGCTCATATCAACGCTTCGCTGAGGAAAACGCAGGGTGAGTCGTTCAGGAACCCGTACGATTTTGGGAGGAGGAAAAATTGGAAGTTGTTCCTTGGGCTGACGCAGGGCAGAACGTTCGTGCGGCACGTGCTGCTGCCTTCAGTGCACGCGCCGGCCGGTTCGGGACTCACGTGGCACACCGTTCACGACTCCTCAGAAGACTGGCCGTGAGTGGCCTGCATATTAACAATGGTAACATTCCGCATTCTACTTAGAAATCCAGTCATTTTAGGTATGTTCTTCCATGTAATATAAGAGAAACTGTGAATTGTTAATGATTGCTGTATACTACATGGTGTACCACAGTGTATGTAATTGTAGGGCATGTGGATGTGAAGCGCATGCTAAATACTCAATCTGGCCAAGTGCGAGTCATAGTCTTCGCACATTAAAGGCGCAGGGGTGCGCAAGGCATTCTACATACAATCTCTGTGCACGTTTTATTCGTAGGTTTTGGCACTAACGAATGTAATATTTTTTTTGGATGTAAATATTAGATATGCAAAGAAAGTGATGCTGATGAGGAAATTTAAAAAAAAATCAAAAAAATGTAAAATGAAAAAAATTAAAAATAATATCAATGAAAAAAAAATTACATCACGAAATAGCTAACAGAAAAATAAGCATACTGACCAAAAAGCATGACTTTAATAATGCAAACACAAACGAAGAAAATCCTGCACATAGTTTGTATGGAGAGAGCTTGCCCTACCCCTCCTCTTAAGCCTCCGAACCAACCGCAAAATGAAGTTGGTTATATAGTTTTCGCACCCCTTTTAGCTGTATGGGAGCCCCCTTTAAATATTTAAAAATAAGTTTTGACTATTTGTACAAATAGTCAAAACTAAGCCAGTAAGTCAGTATAAGCATGTAGTGAAAATATTAACACTGTAGTTCCAACCGTTTGGCTGTAAACGTGTGTGACAGACGACGGACGGACTGACCTACGGAAGTGACAGCAATAGTGTTCCGTTTTGGCCCTTCGGATACGGAACCCTAAAAAGTACAACGCACATAAATATAGTTCGTAATTAAATTAAATTTAATAGAATTATTTATTCAATAAAACAATGTGTTTATATACTTGCAATATGAATTAGATAATTCGACCGGTTACCTAGTAGTTTATGACTCCGAGATTCTCATAGATTGCTAAACACGGAGGTGGTCGGTGCTACTGAGTGTTTAATATGTAAGTACTATACAGTTGCGCTGTCAAAAGTTTGTGCAAGTAGTGCAGTTAAGAGCACTACTAAGTATAGAGATACATCTAAACAGGCGTAGACGACGAAGTATGTACCCAGTTCATGGACGTATTGAATGAAAACAAATAATCAACTTCGAAATTAAACATATATTTTACTATTCCTTATGTAAATATACCTAGTCCTAAGCAAATCGCCTAGTCTAATTGTTTGTTGTAGTTGCTTTTGATATATTTTATTTATTTCCTACTGATATATTTTTTTGAAGTTTACCCACTGTCGAAGCGCTAAATGTAAGTTTACACACGTGCGTTTACTTTCAAATTTTTCCAATCAATAATACCTAGGTGGCCAGCACGATGGCAATATCTCTGGAGTCGGAAACATCCATAGGCTACGGTATCCGCTTACCCGGTAGATCGTATCCATGGTGGCATAAAAAACGTTATTCTTATTGTAAGAACGTATAGGTGTGTACATGTTGTATTTGACAGTAGAATTGTTAACAGACTGAGATAGCATTGTATGTAGTCAGAGGATTTTATTGTAGTTCCTTTCCACGCTTCCATAGTTAGAGAAAACGTGACATAATTATAAGTATAGTTGTGATGGCGTTAAAATGCTGTTACCTAGCATTTCAACACATATAACGCCCCAGGCGTTGTGCGTTGGGGTCCCACAGCGACAATAGCAACTGTAGGTAGGTGTTAATATGGCTTATTATGGCGTATAATATTATAGCTGCGTTCTCAAAATGATCTTCCTGTGTTGAACTAAGGTTCATATTAAATATCTTGTGCCGTTATTTCAATGTATGAGAAGAATGGCGTCCAATGGGTTGTATAAAATCCAGTCTGACTCGACGAACTGAATATCTCAAATGTATTCCTATTTATTGTAAATATTTTATTTAAATAAATACACAATTATAATTTAAGTTAAAGTACAAAAAACGGCAATAAAACACGTTGCCGATACCTGCCTACCTTTTATTTATTTATTACTATAGAATCCACGCGCGATTATATTCAAACATAAAAGGTATATGAAGATAGTCTATTCACCTCACAGAGAAAATTAAATATATACCGATTCACCCTTACGTGTCATATCATGTAAACAAACTCTGTTTGAAGACCTTAATCATAATCACCCTTTTCCCTAGGACTACACAATAATCATCACTTAAAATGATGTTGTATAATTATATTAAAGAAGCTCACAAAGCTTATTTATTGTAATCTTCGAGAAAAGTGTGACAATACTTAACGTCTTCAGAAATAATTTGTTTACATGATACTGTAAATATTGCTTGATATTTTCGGATCAAAAAGAGGGTAGGTATAGCAAGTCACATCATAGCAGAGGTATAGTTCGTACAAAACTGTAAGGCCAAGTGCTGTCAAATTAACGCAAGCAAAAATCTACCTTACAGTAAGAGTTCTAAGTCGAATTTTGCTTCCGTTCGTTTGACAGAATTTTGCCTTAAGAGTTGTGTAAGTACTATACATTATTCCTCTTAAATGGCTAGTTTCATGTCAGATATTTAATTATTATGATCAATCTTCTTTTTGGTAATATTGTCGCATAGTATGTACTGAACTATGTAGCAGGTACGAACAATGTATTTATTGTCCAAGTATCATTATTGTTTGGTCACATTGTACACAGTGGTGCAACAAGTAGATTTTACATGCTTTGGTATGACAGTTCAAATATTATGTTAAAGCGACAAGGTACAGTTAGCAGATTTGATTTCTGGGCCACTTCGTACCTTGTCACAGTCAAAATCAAAAATATATGAAACAATGTTCATTAGTGGGGTGGAAAATAAAACAACCATTGAAAGATCTAATATAATATAAGTATATACATTTCGATAGTGGATAGTGTAGTCTACCTTAATTAATTTATATTTATTGCACTCTTTACCATATGTAGGTTTAACCTTATAAAATGTTTGTACAACAACCAAAAAATCGTATTAATGCTTTTGAACATTATCACTTGTGAATCCTAATGAGTTGAAAAGTGTTAGATCAATTTTTTGGACGCCTGGGGGCCGATTTTTGAGTGTCGAACGCTCGACTTTTTACTCGACATCTGTCAAAAAGTCATAGTTTTTTGACAGATCTCGAGTAAAAAATCGAGAGTTTGACACTCAAAAATCGGCCCCCAGTACCTTAAATACAAAGTTCCTTAGTCGACAGTTTCTCATGATCCAGATGAGGAAGACGTTTTGCTTAGACGAATCAACAATAACAATATAGGTAGGTAGTCGATTTTATTAGCTTAAAATCACTAAATTAAATGCTCAAAGATCTTGACTTTATCCTAGGTATAGGTTAGGTAGTTACGTAGGTACCTACCTAATATAGCACTCATGACTAGACGTGGCTTAGATCTAAAAAAAAAGCTTAGTTCAGATAATCGAGCTGTTTCCTATAGACGGGAATGAGGACTTATTTTGAGTTTAAATGTCTTTTATCTTATGATCTTGGAATATACTCTAATCTTGGTTCTAAAACTCTAATCAAATTTGCACTCTGTTGCGTAAGCCACCATATTTCAAGAATACAGGATGTTTCGCGGTTATTATGCGACATGAAGGAAAAGTACTTGGGTTCTATAAAAAATTATATGATGTTTTGCTTTAAAGAGACATTATTTTATTTAACAAAAAATAACTACATACCTATTAATTAAAAAAAATACTTAGAGCAAGACCTCCTAGCTACTTTCCCTGTCGCATAATCGTGGAACATCCTATAAGTATAATTAATGTTACTGTAAATACCCAAAATATTAAGGGCTACTGAAGTAAAACCTAAGATATACCAACCGGGGTTATACTTAAATGTAAGTATTTTGTACAAAAGAAATAATTTTTCGGCTTATTTACCATTAGCGGTCGGCATATGGTTTTACCAATCCATATGGATTATCAGGCTGTATATGGCTATAGCAAAGTGGTACAAAGATGTCCTCTTTAAGCGGGTATTACACTGTCCTGAATTTAGGACGTTTAGAGCGGTACATACCTATATGTTAGAGCGAGATGCTTCAACTCGCCTCCCCTAGTCAGGATTCTGAATCCAGGACAGTGTAATACCCGCTTTAGAACCAAAACAAAAAGGCGACTTCTCTCGCCAACCACGCGACTTTTACAGAAAAACTCTATAATATTTAGTTATGAGAATACTGTAGGTTGTCCGAGCCCAAAGCGAGGGACGTAAGCACGCTGCGGCGTTGCGGGTTGACGCCCAGGTTCTCCCAGTTGATCCACGACAGACGGGCCGTCAGGTCTAAACACAAAAAATAATATAGTCTGTTGCCATATAAATCAGAATAATACCTAGCGCCCTCTTGACAATGGTCATATATTTCTGGTTTACCTTAAGACAAGTTCAATAAGTACTTAAGACAAAGACGAACTACGAAGTGCAATAATTTGATGATCACAGAATAGATTATTTTAATGTGAAAACTTACCACTAGTATTCCAATGTGCTCTGTCTGCTTTAATTTCTCCCCTTAAACACTTTTCCACGTAAGTTAACGGGTCGTAATCTGCGTCCAAGACCTAAAATAATAATACAATATAGGTACTTAGAAAAAATTGTAAACACTAAATTAAGAATAATTAGTGTAGTGTAAACCTAATCTTATCTTATCTCATATCTTTAAACGAGCAATTCTTGTTTATATCTATCTATATATATATTTCCGGGATCTCGGAAACGGCTCTAACGATTTTGATGAAATTTGGTATGTAGGGGTTTTCGGGGACGAGCAATCGATCTAGCTAGGTCTCATGCCCGGGAAAACGCCGAGCAAAGCTCGGCCGCCCAGATATTAATCGTTTATGAGAATTATAGAAAACAAGGGTTTCGTTTTTACTTCATTTCTTTAAGGAATTAAAAGTGAAACCCTCAAAATGGTATTCCAAAAAATTTGAATTTGCTATGTAGGTATTTGTTTATTAAGGCCGCTGCGCACGAAGCTAGCCTAAAATAAACTCTTAAAGGACACACGTCACAACTTGAGGTTTAGGGTGCGTTTTCATTTTCATTGAAGCGGAGCGCCGGAGACCTGATCAATCAAATTAATATATTACATCGAAGCACAGCGAAGCGAAAGAAATAATTTGATTTGATTAAGCTCCACTCCGTCTGAGTGGAAATGCAGCCTTAGGTTACCTATTTATATTAACAAACACAGGTTCTATAAAACAACCATGTATTGTACAGTCAGCATTAAATTAGCTTCACTTCAAATCTTTGGTCAAAAGTATCTAAGTATTAGGTATCTACTAGCTTTTGCCTGCGACTTTGTCCGCGTAAACTTCCACTAGGTACCTAAAAAGTATCCTATAACTATGTAAATCCAGGCTATAAACCCGTTGTATATATCAATTTTCATCATAATCCGTTCATCCGTTTTTGCGTGATTGAGTAACAAACACCCAAACATCTATCCAAACTTCCGCATTTACAATATTAGTAGGATAGGATTTCGGTTCAAACCGCTCAACCAATCTCACTGGAGCGCCAACTCTTTGAGTATTCCAGTGTTTAAACCACCCGCGTGGTTCTGTCGGAAGTTTCCCCAGGCCACTCCCGAACCGCGCTCTCCTATCGCTTTATTGGGTCCGGTTTATAAAGTCACAGTCAGGTTAAAGTAAAATCAGTTAAGCGGTCAACCTATAGCGACCTGTTCGGGACGGATAGTGGTGACGGACACTGACCTCCCTGAGTAGAGCGATGTAGGCGATCGCAAGCCGCAGCGTGTCAATCTTGCTGAGCCGCTTCTCGTAGGGGAACGTCGGCACGTGCACGCGCAGCTCGTCGAACGCCGAGTTTATACTGCTAAAGACACAACGTCACACAAGCGTTTTAGCAAGATCTTTATGTCAAACACGATTATACATAATGTAGGCCTATTCAAGGCAAGAGTGAACAGGCTATTACTGAACGAGCGAGCTACATCTTAGGCCTTGTCGTTGCTTATCCCATCACGTGAGACTAAGGTCAATCACCGTTCAGTCATAGGCACATAAAAAATTAAAACAAGAACTTCCTAATGATTGATACATTGATGCCCAATAGGTAACACCTATTATTAAGTACGATAGTCAAGGGTTGGGTCAGTTTTGAACACTGGGCAATTTAAATTAGATGGGTAAAGTCTGACTAACGAGTCGTGGCTCGTAACAAAATAATTTGTATCAAATTCTGTATATGGCAAAAATTTTACTAGTAGGTAGTAATAGGTTACCCAGCAATGCTGGGCCAGCATCCGTTTCTATTTATTTGCCGCATTTTTGCTTTGCCACGACTCGTTAGTCACATAAAGTAAACAAAATTAAATGTCTACACGCTATACGTCTAACGTCAAATGATGCCAGGATTGTTATGCCAATGCAAGCTAATGAAATGTGCAGACCATAGGCCTCGAACGCTCTGGTTAGGCGATTCGATTAACCTATGTGACGACGGCGATCTTTGTTCAAGTCGCTAATGTTTTTCTGAGTCTCTTCGCTGGCAGACCGGTAGCTAATAACAATAGTAGAGCAGGAACAGAATTGGGAAAGGCGTCTCTAAAAAATGCAAGCGGCAAATCATGTAACAGTTGGGGTGATAACGTTATCAGAGGGCTTGGACCCTGCAGAATATGGATCTGCCTGTCGCCATCTCGAAATTTGAGCCGGAAGTACGGTATACCCGAAAAGTAAATCGATGCTCTGGTACCTTAAAAGAGGTCCGATTGATATGGTTTTTTGGTGTGTTGTAAAGGACAATATTAGCAATGGTAACCTAAAATTTTCGGCCCTCCAGCGCCATAACTTTGGCCGCCATCTTGGAAATAGTGTCACTTTTTTCAGTTTTCTGCTTATACTGTCATCAAAGTTCATTCGAGTGCTAAACATAGTTCTGTAATATTGTAGAATACAATATTTGCTAAAACTTTTGTGTACAAAGATTTGTTCCATGACCCCTAGGGACGAAGATATGACAGGAGATAACATTAAAAATTGCCACTTTTTTCTAGTTTTTCTCTCATGTTTACATTTTAAGTGCATTTTAGCGCTAACTATAGTTCGGAAATATTGTAGATCACAAAATTAGCTACAACTTTTGTATTGAAATATTTTTTCCACAACCATTAGGAAAGAAGATATGAAGTCATCTATGGAGTACAACCGTCGAAATATGTTACTTTTTTATACCACGTCGGTGGCAAACAAGCTTGCGGCCCGCCTGATGGTAAGCGGTCACCGCAGCCTATGGACGCTTGCAACCTCAAGGGAGTCACACGCGCGTTACCGACCCTTTTAATAATGTATACACTCCTTTCTTGAAGACCCCCATATTGTAGTCCCTCGGGAAAACCTCGGCAGGGAGCTCATTCCACAACCGGAGCGTGCGAGGGAAGAAATTCCGCTTAAACCGTACCGTACGCGACCATTTAGGTTCTAAGGTGTGAGGATGAATGCCCTGCCGACGGCGAGCGACTTTTCCAGTTTTCTTCCAATATTTAGGTTTGAATGCAATGAATCGCAATCTGTAGGGGATCTATGATGATCGAGTGATAGCGTGATAGACGACAAGATAAAGCATCTGTCACTTTCCGATCTATACCACTTCAATCCCTCAAAAGACAAAATCGTCTGTTTCCACGATACCTAGAAGATCGTAGGTACTTTTAATTTGCATATAATTTTGTCTTCTGTAATATTGCTGACCGAGAAATGCACTAAAACACAAATATGGGAAGAAAACTGGAAAAGTAATAAATATCGACTGTAGTACCCCATAGATGACATCGTACCTTCTTTCCTGATGATCGTGGAAAAAATATTTCAATACAAAAGTTGTAGCTAATTTTGTGATCTACAATATTTCCGAACTATAGTTGGCGCTAAAATGCACTTAAAATGTAGATATGAGAGGAAAACTAGAAAAAAGTGGTAATTTATAATGATATCTCCTGTCATATCTTCGTCCCTAGGGGTCATGGAAAAAATCTTTGTAGCCAAAAGTTTTAGCAAATTTTGTGTTTTACAATATTGCCAAACCATGTTTAGCACTAAAATGAACTATAACGACAGTACAAGCAAAAACCTGAAAAAAGTGACAGGTTTTCCAAGATGGCGGAGAAAGACGTGGAGCTGGAGTGTCAAAAATTTCGGGATACGATGACAAATATTGTTCTTTACGGCATATCAAAAATTCATAACAATCGGACCATAGTTAGAGTACCGGAACAACGATTTACCAAATGTACAACGAAAAAAATTGTATGAGCTGCACTTTTTTCCGATATAACATTCTTCCGGCTCAAATTTGGGGATGGCGACAGGCAGATCCGTATTCTGCAGGGTCTAAACCCTCTGATAACGTTGTCACCCCAACTGTTACACGACTTGCTTCTTGCATTCTACTTCTTCAAAAATGGGCCTACTCTATAGGTCTTAAGAGTCCTCCGACTTCATCGATAAGTAGTCTTGTAAAAAGCTCTTGTAATAAATACCCATGCATTTCATACATTGTTCCATAATTTTAGTACTAAATATTCGTGATTTAATGAAAGTCTGTAGAGTCACATAGTTTCAGAAAGTAGGTATAAATTACAAAGCTAAATTCAGTTTTCCACGCCGCATCTATTAGGTAGCTATAAGCATAGTTATTTACCTAAGCACTTAAAAACACTTTATCTTTAGCATCATCTTAATTGTAACTATAGAAGGCTTTTCAATTTAGCAAGTCATGGGCTTATCAGAGCAATGACAAAATTAAAATCCGGAAATTCCGTAGTACTAAACTAATAAAACGTCGCACAATGCGGTCGACGCGACGGTCTGATTTAGTATATCTACTTATATGAAAACATAATGTGACGTGGTTTCGACTTTCGAGTAACTTTTTGAGAATAAGTAATTAATTGTACCTACCTACATATAATATTTCGACGTCATATGCGAAGTCGTAATAAATGGATTCTACTGTACTTAATGCAAATAGCAATAAAACGCACGAACTAGAGACGCGCCGAATATTTGATTAAGTAGGTAGGTATAGGCCGAATTGTTCGGTTCAACTGTAATGTGCTGTATAAATTTACTGGTGTGGTGTCCCCTTGTTTTGCAAAAAAATGTTTCATAGAATGTATTGTTACGCAGAATCTTCATTTCATATAAACTTTTTTTTTCAGAAACCGTCTAACGTCTCCTGGCGAAAAAAATAAAACAATGCGTTGTTTTGTTCTGTGCCCATAGGGAGGTACGACATCCACACCGGTAGATGTCATGTTAACTTTTTAGGTACACCTAAAATTGTGACATTGTGACCCAATTAGATCTACCAGAAAAGTAGGTTAGGTTAGCGACCCTTTTGAAAAAACATATTTCAATGAAATGAAAATTCTATAAAATAAGACATCTATGAAACTTCTGTCTGCGAAATAAAGTGCAACCGTATTTGATCAATATAGAGAAAATGTTTAACGGCAGGCATTCCAAAGCTTGAACATAAAGGTGCAAGTAGAAGGGTACCCATTGGGGCCGGACCTCAGCATCCGTCGGCGCTCGCGCACGTTGGCGGCCGCGCGCTGCACGCGGTACGGGGAGCCGCCGCACTGGTACTCGGGCTCCGTTGACGCTTCCAATAGGACGTCTGTTAAACAACACCGTTTTCGGGTTATTTGGAAGATTTTTTCACATTTCTTGAACAATCAAAAATTGTTTCTTGTTATGGATAGAATAGATGAGTGAAATATGGAGTGATTAAGTAGCTGAATCTCAGATGTCACTTTTGATTTATTGAGATTTTGGACTGAAACGGAAAAATACGTTACGTCGCTAACTAATTATTTAAACCCAGCTGTTAATGAAGTACCTAACACTATAATCAATAGTTTATCTAACCTGAATTTTCGGACCGTCTCCTCGAAATGATGACGATTTGATTAACCCCCCAATTTATTACGTATTTTTATTCCAATAATCGCATAATATGCTTTGGAAATTTCCAAATTACCTCCTCGGAATCTATAGAAGCAGGACGCAAACTTCATGTCCGCATGGTACTCCACCCACCGCGGCAGTGGTTGTACAAAATGTACACAGCACACTATAACTGACCAGAGTGCAGCTAATACCGGGTGTGCTGGTGCACGTAGGCTGCGAGCGGGAGCTGCAGGCGGAGCCGTGCCGCCGCATACGTACACGTGCACGCAGGACGGCAGCTCCGCGTTCAGCGCCTCGACGTCCGAGCCGTCCGCGTCCGCGTTGGTACTCCAATCGACGCAGCTGTTGCTGCACAAGTGTACATACTATAATAACTGACCAGAGTGCAACTGCCGGGTGTGCTGGTGCACGTAGGCTGCTAGCGGGAGCTGCAGGCGGCTCCGCACCGCCGCATACACGCAGGGCGGCAGCTCCGCGTTCAGCGCCTCGTCGTCCAAGCCGTCCGCGTACGTAAACTTCACGTCCGCGTTGGTACTCCAACCGATGCGGCAGTTGCTGTACAAGTGCACACACATACTATAATAACTGACCAGAGTGCAGTTGCCGGGTGTGCTGGTGCACGTAGACTGCGAGCGGGAGCTGCAGGCGGCTCCGCGCCGCCGCATACACGCAGGACGGCAGCTCCGCGTTCAGCGCCTCGACGTCCGAGCCGTCCGCGTCCGCGTTGGTACTCCAATCGACGCAGCAGTTGCTGTACAAGTGCACATACTATAATTACTGACCAGATTGCAGCTGCCGGGTGTGCTGGTGCACGTAGGCTGCGAGCGGGAGCTGCAGGCGGCTCCGCGCCGCCGCATACACGCAGGGCGGCAGCTCCGCGTTCAGCGCCTCGTTGTCCGAGCCGTCCGCGTACGTGAACTTCACGTCCGCGTTGGTACTCCAACCGATGCGGCAGTTGCTGTACAAGTGCACATACTATAATTACTGACCAGAGTGCAGTTGCCGGGTGTGCTGGTGCACGTAGGCTGCGAGCGGGAGCTGCAGGCGGCTCCGCGCCGCCGCATACACGCAGGGCGGCAGCTCCGCGTTCAGCGCCTCGTTGTCCGAGCCGTCCGCGTACGTGAACTTCACGTCCGCGTTGGTACTCCAACCGATGCGGCAGTTGCTGTACAAGTGCACATACTATAATTACTGACCAGAGTGCAGTTGCCGGGTGTGCTGGTGCACGTAGGCTGCGAGCGGGAGCTGCAGGCGGCTCCGCGCCGCCGCATACACGCAGGGCGGCAGCTCCGCGTTCAGCGCCTCGTTGTCCGAGCCGTCCGCGTACGTGAACTTCACGTCCGCGTTGGTACTCCAACCGATGCGGCAGTTGCTGTACAAGTGCACATACTATAATTACTGACCAGAGTGCAGTTGCCGGGTGTGCTGGTGCACGTAGGCTGCTAGCGGGAGCTGCAGGCGGCTCCGCACCGCCGCATACACGCAGGGCGGCAGCTCCGCGTTCAGCGCCTCGTTGTCCGAGCCGTCCGCGTACGTGAACTTCACGTCCGCGTTGGTACTCCAACCGATGCGGCAGTTGCTGTACAAGTAAACATACTATAATTACTGACCAGAGTGCAGTTGCCGGGTGTGCTGGTGCACGTAGGCTGCGAGCGGGAGCTGCAGGCGGCTCCGCGCCGCCGCATACACGCAGGACGGCAGCTCCGCGTTCAGCGCCTCGTTGTCCGAGCCGTCCGCGTACGTGAACTTCACGTCCGCGTTGGTACTCCAACCGATGCGGCAGTTGCTGTACAAGTAAACATACTATAATTACTGACCAGAGTGCAGTTGCCGGGTGTGCTGGTGCACGTAGGCTGCGAGCGGGAGCTGCAGGCGGCTCCGCGCCGCCGCATACACGCAGGACGGCAGCTCCGCGTTCAGCGCCTCGTCGTCCGAGCCGTCCGCGTACGCGAACTTCATGCCTGCGTACTCTACTCGACGGCTATCGCTGAGGTGAACACAAAACAATGAGAACAAATTAATAATTAAAACACCTAAGCCCCTATTAATAGATAAAGCCTATAACAAAACGAAACCGGGTTAATCGCTCATACTTGAATTGTTATACTTACCTACTTTGCTTACAGTTAGTAGTGCAACAGTAAGATAACATTATTTGGTTTTAATAACCCTTTATAAAAAGTCTAAAATTGATATATAGCAATTTAAATACATAGATATACATAAAGTAAATAGAAAATTTGACAAGATACTACTTGACAGTGACACCCGAATAGGCGTCTTTGAAAACTTTTCCTTCCCTCTAAACCTTCCCGTGTTCGGGCCGGGCCGTAGGTAATGGTAGGTAAGTGAAACGTCCATGTGCACGACACTGACCCAATCAATACATGGGCACTTTCAATCTTATATCTTTAACTAGCTTTTGCCCGTAACTTCTGCGTAGATCTCGGTCATCGCGTTAGAATATTATTGCTATATTCTTTTATTTCAGGCGTTTACCTAGTTATCTCTGTTCCATAAAAGCTTCCACGTCCTTAAGTAAGTTCAGCGGTTTAAGCGTGAAGGGGTTAACAGAGAGACTTTTGCATTTATAACCCGCCACCCGCCTAGGTACCTACCGCCTAGTAGTAGTACGTAGCTAGTGACCTAGGTCAGTTTTTAATTAGAGATGTACCGACTAGTCGGGAAAGCCGACTATCCGGCCACATTTAGAGTCGGCGACTAGTCGGCTAAAGAGGCCGACTAATCGGCACATTATATGACTTACTGGAAAACAAAAATCAAAAAAATAAAAACTACCAATATTTACTTCAAAAAGTGTCCCGCCAAAAAAAGTCAGTTTTGTGACGCTTTTTTCATATAGTTCATATGGCTCGTCACAAAACTGACACAGACAATTTGTATGGAAAATCAAGGAATATTTTTTCTTCATCTGAATAAATAGTACTCGTGATTCTGAGTCAGAATACCCAAAATCACAGGTATTTTATACCCGAGCCGTTCGTGCCCCGCTCGGACACGGTACGGTCCAAAGAGTATATAATAAGTGGTACGGTCTACTCTGAATCATCCTTATTAGGGCCTAATTTATTGCCAATAATGCCAATTAACTCTTATACTTATAGATATACTCCCTAAGGAATTTGTTAAATTACGAGCCGCAATGTTTTAATAATCGCAATAGCTATTTAATTATTGAAAGTTTGTGCGAATGTACGTTCTACTTTATCTCAAAAACTACGGATCTGATTTCTACGAAACTTTGCAGTATTGTAGCTCAGATACCGGAAGAGGAAATAGGCTATGATTTATTTCCAAATTCATCCCCTGAGGGGGTAAAAAGGGGGTGGTCATTTTGTATGGAGAAGAAAATTTTCTTTTCACATCACCTATTCGGATAAGGGCTTTATCTTCCCTGCTAGGAGGGATCAAAGTGGCACTTTTTTGTTCAAGGACCCTGTGTTGCCAATATAAAATATTTAATAGTATATAATGAAATAATTCAAATTTGAAACATCATACAAAACCAACAAAATTCTAGTATCACTGAAAATTCAAATTCAGTCGATACGAAACGTCAGCTCAATGTCTTTGATTGCGAAAAATTCTTTTTTTTTAAATTATAAGTAAAAATTTTTTTTATGAAAAATCGTCATTATACTCGAGTTCGACTAATTCGGGGATGAGGATTTCAAATTTTATACTTATTTTGAATTTTAATTAAAAAAAAATACGAAAAATCATCATTATACTCGATTACGACTAATTCGGGGATAAGGATTTCAAATTGTACACTTATTTTTAATTTTAAGTTGAAAAAAATTTTTTTGTGAAAAATTTTCATTATACTCGATTTCGGATAACTTGGGGATAAGGATTTCAAACTTTACACTTTTTTTTAATTATATGCTGAAAAAAATTTTTTTGCAAAAAATGGTCATTATAGCAGCTCAATGGTAGCAGTTCAATGGTACTCCCATCCCCTACAGTCAGAGTGTAAAAGACTTAGGTATTCACTTGGACTGCACTCTGAGCTGGAGAACACAGGTGGCAGAAATTAGCCGTAAGGTCTCATATTCTCTGCATTCACTTAACAAGTTAAGGCACTTCTTGCCGGTGAGCACCAAAGTTATGCTTGTTAATTCCCTCATTTTACCCATAATCGACTATGGTGATGTGTGTTATCCGGACTTAAATGAGGAACTTCTCAACAAGTTGGATCGACTGCTCAACAACTGTATCCGTTTCATTTTCTGTCTCAGGAAATACGACCACGTCTCTTATTATCGGTCCCAGCTTGGCTGGCTCTCTATCCGTCAACGACGAGATTCTCGCATGCTTTGCACTTTATTTTCCATTCTTAATGATCCACAGTCTCCTGAATATCTCAAGTCCCTTTTTCATTTTAATGATGCTTCTCGTTCCCGTCAATTTCGCTCTTCAGGCAATCTCTCTTTAACTATCCCTATTTGCCGAACTGGCTTTATGTTGAATTCGTTCTCCGTTCAGGTGGCTCGTCTCTGGAACGGTCTACCTCCCAAGATCCGTAAATCCCCAAACAAGTTCGCTTTTAAAAAGGCTGTACGTGATTTCTATGCTGGCAGATTCGTGGAGTAAAGTGTCTGTTTTGTAATTCTCGTATATATATATATATATTAGTATATAGATGTATATATTATGTATATTGTATATATGTGTATCTATTTGTATTTATATATGTTTATGTATTTATACAATTAGTTAATACGTATTATTAGTTGCACCGCCAACAATTTTTCTGCTTCGCCTTAAGGTTGACTGGTAGAGAATGCCATATGGCATTAAGTCCGCCTTTTGTACGATAAGTTTTTCTTTTGTGCAATAAAGATTAAATAAATTAAATAAATAATAAATAAATTATACTCGATTTCGACTAATTCGGGGATAAGGATTTCAAATTTTACACTTATTTTTAATTTTAAGCTGAATTTTTTTTTTGCGGAAAATTGTCATTATACTCGATTTCGACTAATTCGGGGATAAGGATTTCAAATTTTACACTTTTTTTTTTTTAATTTCAAGTTGAAGAAAAATTTTTTTTGCTAAAATCGTCAGTATACTCTATTTCGACTACTTCAGGGAAAAGGTTTTCAAATTTGATATATATTAGAGCATCTATAAATATGTTACCGGTAGCACTTCAGATCTTTCATTATCCTCAATAGGTGATGTGAAAAGCAGTATGTGTCACATGGAAGCAAAATTATTTCCACCTTGGGCGTTTATACTTGAATCCCTCACTACGCTCAGGATTCTATTTTAGAATCCTTCGCTTCGTTCAGGATTCAATGTACGCCCACGCCGTAAATATGGCATTTTGCTCCCTTGTGACACAATCTACTATTAAGATACTTAAACTTAAAACTTCTGTAATAGACTAAGCATTAAAATGGAAGAAAACAGTTTCCGGCGTTTTTCGAAATTCGCCCTCTGATGGGGTGAAAAAGTGGTTGAAAGTTTGTATGGGAAGCAATTTTTCTTAAAACTAATTTCAGCGTTTTTGGAAATTCACTTTCTGTAGGGATGAAAAAGGGGTTGAAACATTGTAAGGGTAAGTTGTGTATTTTAAAGTCAGTGACTTCATACTTCGCGGGTAGACATGGCGGATATCAGATTAAATAAAAAAAATGCGTGTTTGAAAATTCATCCCTTAAGGGTCTAATAAAGGGGGTTGAATGATTGTATGGAAAACGAGTAAAATTCTAAATAAGGGACTAATCAAATGTCGTTAGTAGTAATATATAGAGTAGGTTAGGAACTAGGTAATTAGATCCAAACATTAGGTAAAAAAACTAGACTACCGTGCGAAGTCGGGGCGGGCCGCTAGTCTATAATATATAAAGGTGATAGGGTGACGGGTGACTGACTAATCACTGCCCCGCCGAAACTGCCGGTCCTGGAAATTTGAAATTTACACTATAGTTAGGGTATATAACGGAGGCAAGGGATAAGACGGGATTTTTGGAAATTCCACCCCTACGGGGGCGTGCGAAGTTGTGAGGTGAAACTTTCGAGTATTGTAGCTTAGATATCAGAATAGGGATATGCTATAATTTTAGGGAGTTAAAAGGGGTAGGTCATTTTGTATAGAGAACAAAATTATTTTTAAGATTTATTACTTCCTTAATCGACTAAACATCAAAATTGGAAGAAACAGTTTTCAGAGTTTTTCAAAATTCGTCCTCTGAAGGGATTAAAACAAATGGATGAAAAGTTGTTGAAAGTTATGATGGGCAACCTGGTTTTTTAAAGTGAGTAAGTAACTTCATACTTGGCGTGTAGACTCTCAATTAAAACGTAGGGAATCTACCTAATTGCAGTTTTTTGAAAATGTATCCCTTAGGTTAGGGTGTAAAAAAGGGGTTGAATGTTAATATAGTATAGTAGTATAGTAGATAAATATATACATATTAAAAACTGTATGTCTGTCTGTAACCCGTTCACGCTTAATCTGCTGAACCGATTTAGATGAAATTTGGTGTGAATATAGTTTGAGTCCGCAAGGAAAGAACAAAGGATAGTAAGTGGAAGTTTGTATGGAACAGAGATAACTAGGTAACCGCCTGAAATCAAAAAATAGCGATAGAATTCTAACGCGAGACCGAGCTCTACGCAGATGAAGTTGCGGGCAAAAGCTAGTTATGTTATAATAATGAGTAACAGGCACTAGCTGGATAAACTATTTTGGTTATTTGTATTTTATTTCCTCTTAATTCCCAAACATTTAGATGAGATTCAGACTTTATATACAAGATAGGCAATTAGGCAGCATTGTAAAACTAAACATTGCAGCCTCATTAAAGTTGTATGTTGTGTACTTCGTTATTATTGCATTGGCATGGCATAATTTACTCTTATGAGAAAATTCTTTAATAAATTACACTGTGAAAATATAAGTATTGGATAGAAAGAAAAACACAAAATTTGCAATGAAATTAATAAGAAATTTACCTTAAGGGCGGTGATGTTGATGAATCTGCTATTTGCGTTCTGGTACCTGACATACTTTGAGACGATGAACACAATATGACAGAGCCACTGATAAACAAACAGACACACAAGGCCCCGCACGCAGCGTTGAACGGTATGAGCTTTTGCGAATAGAGTAAATTAATTTTATAGTACTGGGGGTGGCCAAAGTCTGTATGTGACAAACGAGGGGTACGGTTCCTGCTGAAACCATCAGAGTCCTTACGCCCCCGGGTGAAGTTTTATTTTTGGTTGAGACTAGCACGCCGGGGCGCCGCGCGACCCCTTAGTGGGTGTCGCTGCCGCCGCCGAGGGCAGAATGGGGCGGGGTTTGTGCCGACCGCGAAGCTGAAGCGGGCTGTAACTGATAATTTGTTTTCATCTTTCTTGTTCGGAAAGTTCGATTTTCATGTGTGGAAAATCGCTTTTCCGACCCTAGATTTTTGAAGTGAAAACTTCTTTAACGGCGCTGAGCACTTTTTGTACTGGGGAAAAATGTATAAACTCGCGACAGATCGACCGACCAGCAAGGTTGACCCCTCCTAGTATCGTGATTGCGATGTTAGGAGGGGTCCTCAGCTGGTCTTCAAGGTTCTAAGTAAAGGTTCCAAATCGTAAGATTTTCCATAAAGATCATATTTCAAATAAATTATGGAAAGTAGCTGTTATTGTCCCTAAATACGCGTTTCCATTAAGTCCAATATCGGATAGCCAGACTGACCGATTTCCGTAAAGATCATATTTCAAATAAATTCTCATGGAAAGTAGTTCTTATTGTCCCTAAATAAGCGTTTCCAAAGTCCAATATCGGATAGCCAGACTGACCGATTTCCGTAAACATCATATTTCAAATAAATTCTCATGGAAAGTAGCTCTTATTGTCCCTAAATAAGCGTTTCCAAAGTCCAATATCGGATAGCCAGACTGACCGATTTCCGTAAAGATCATATATATATTTCAAATAAATTCTCATGGAGAGTAGTTCTTATTGTCCCTAAATACGGTGACAGTTCCCGTCAAAATAGTTGTAGATGGATTATTCGAATACAAGGGGCTGACACGCTTTGCTAGAGAAAGATAGTCTTATTGCTATTCCTATAAGAGGAAATAGAAAAGAGTGGCATGTTTTGTCCCTATCACCGACCGAACATTTTACCATTGAAAATGGTTATCAGATGCAAATCGCCTGAAACGTATTTTTGGCCATAGCACCGAGGATTTTGGGAGGATCGAGATGGCAATAATACCATGAGTTGAGGAATTTATCAAGACACGTGTGAGCGTTTGAATTTTGAAAATAGATAGGTAATTTTTTTGGAATTTTGAGAAATGTAAAAAAGTCGGGTTTTTTAGGGATGTTTGTTTACTAAATTGTAAATATTTCAAAAAGAAAACAGAATTAAAAAAATGAAAAAAAGGGTCCTAGGGTATTAGTTTAGCTACAAAATGGTGAAAAAATTTAATCGCATTATTATTATGACATGTAGGTGGTCCCTTTAGATTTGGTAATTTAGAAATAGAGTATTTCCGTGTATAAAAAGTGATGTAGCTTTTATGATTATTGACCAATTGTCATGGTTTCATATTAAAAGATGCGGATGCAGGCGTGGAGTGCATTTGAGTTAGAATTTTGAAAATCGGTTAATTGAAGATTACACACCAAGGGGATAAAGCACTGTTTTATGTCACGGGCGCGATATTGAATCCTGAACGGAACGACGTACTCCAAAATGTACCGGTAATAAGTTTATTAACACTGAGTCCTGAGCGTAGTGAACATTTTTGAAGAAGAACTTTTTATTTTTGTAAGAATCATCAAAAGCTGAAGTGATTATTGACAGATCGTCATGGTAATGGTGTTAAAAGAATTGGTGTTAAAAGATTCGGAAGCAGACTAGAAGTGCATTCGAGTTGTAATTTTGAAAATTCTACTTGATATTATAAACGCGAAAGTTTGTATGGTTGGATGAATTTAGATGGATGTTTGTTCATCTTTCACGCCGAAACGGTTGAACGGAATTGGATGAAATTTGACATTGACTCTTTATCCCGGAAAAATACACGGTGTAGGATAGCTCCATATCTCGGAAACTACCCACCATAGACTACTGGTGTGTAGCGAGAAATTGTAGGGCTCGGCGAGATCTTCAGTTTGGATGACAGCTGTCAAAATTGAAACGCCCATAACTCAGAAACTACAGAACTTAGAATTTTGAATTCCGGTTATAGTAGATTATACACCACAGGGATTAGGGAACGAAGGACCCCAGTAGCTACTGGTAATGAGTTAATTCCCGAGCGAAGCGAGGGAATTAAAACTTAATCCCGAGTGTAGTGAAATTTTTTTAAGCGTTAAGGTATTTTTATTTTTTAAGAATCTTCAAAAGCTATAGTTATTATTGACCGATCGCCATGAGTAGGAATTTTAAAATCCTATTTAATATATAATTCCTTTTTATTCAGCTAGTGTTACTCAAGATCAAAAGAAATATTTTCGTAAATTTTTGTATTCATTTTCAATGCTTTCGGGACTCGGGACAATTCTTGCGGGACTGCGAAATCTGTGAATTTTTTCATGGTCGGGTTATAGGCAAAGGAAAACTTCTATAAGCAATACATTGGACATGCAAACCGGCCAAATTGCGTAGTACAAATTTTGTATGAATATGAGCAAGTATGAGAAAGACAGCCCCGGTCGCTCGTTGGCGCATCTTTAAATACAGAGTATATATTATATCTATGTTCGAATATTTATTATTTGTAGTTTTAATTTTATATTTTGTAAATATTTAGTTTAAGTTTTTTTATTGTTGCTAATTTGTAATTTTTTTATTCAAATAAATTTACATCACTTGTTCGAATATGAATATGAATATCTTTGTTATTTACTTTCTTTATGATGTCATTGAATTTTCACTTCTGACGGCACTCCCGGAGTGCAACCCTTTTTTTTATAGCCGGCAGCGGCAGCGGCGTGCGGCTGCTAGCTGCTGCAGCGCGTGATTTTTGATTCTACAACTCTAATTGCCTAGTTGCCTACCCAAGTCTTTAGGTATTGTATTACTGTCCATAGGAATGACGCCTAATATTTGTTTTTCCCGAAATTGACTCAGACATCTTGCCTGGATCAAGTACATGGGGATCTTACTTAAGTACCTGATACGATTCCGAATTATCAATAGGTATAGTTAATATGGCTTCTAGTCTTTTACTGTAGATTTATACAAAGTTCTCCGGGTTCTCCGGGGGTGTAACTAGGATAGGACACCTTGCTAGGCAGAGTAATGGCAGGTGGACCAAAAGAGTGTCAGACTGGTGGCCACGTCGTAGTAACAAGGTGCGTCGGCCGTCCCGGTGGACGAGCCGGTGCTCGACGGGTCGATGATATTAGAAAGATCGCGGGTCACTCTCGGATAGGACTGCTTCAAGACCGAGACGAGTGGCGTACTCGAAGAGAGGCCTATTCTCAGCAGTGGGCGATTACAGACTGAAAATGATGATGATGAGTTTATCCTCATGTTTCGCTCATTAAATTTGAAGTGTTGAGTTGACGAGGCAATATACATAGGTACACAAAAGTCTGTTAAGTACTTACTTTCTTTTCCACGAACCGATAGAGTGGGAGGGGTCCGTCGGATCGATACCCAGCGCTCCCGCCTATTGGGGAGCGCAAGCGTGCTGCTGACAGCGCCTATAAAGCACACTCCAAGAGCCTTCCACTTCAATGCCGCAGATGTTTCTGTTAGGAAAATGTACCTACCTAAGGATACTGTTATACATTAAGGGTCCTTATCATTTCAAAGACGCTAATCTATATAGGTAGGCGATTTTCTGTTTAATTGAGACATAGGGAAAATCGCCAGTAACTGACCACTTAAGAAAATAACATTCAGTTACTAGCCACGGAATTTGTGCAGTGAAGACCGCCTTCAACATACGTATACCAACAATTAGTTGCTTGGTATATATTTTTGCGAAGTGGCCAGTTATTGGGTGGATGGTATCTTGACATTTTCTTAATGTCAGGACTAGTTACCTGCAACCTAATGACAAATTTTAAATAAATACTTATTTTGGAATTTTCAATAAGAAATATTGTTTCAAACATCACTCGAAATCGACCATTTTTTAGCTAAAAACCGTTTTTTCCCGCTTAAATTCTACTACACACAATAAAATCATAAAAGGGCTATGTTTATATCTAAAACTTTAATAAAATTATCGTATCCTTTAATAACGTTATTGGTATTATCAATAGTTACTATTATCAAAATTTGAAATCATAATATTTTAATACTTTGGAGTGTATTTGCACTACGACTGGGCAGTGTTGGAAAGCAATCTTAAAGGCTGAGTACCTAACAATGGATTGCAAGACAAGCGTAATATGGACAAATAATCTCTCTATACCTACTTTGAATAATAAGTCAACGGTCAGTTCAAGTAAAAATAATAAATGATGTACCGATCATACCTACAAGTGATTGTCTAGCAGGGAAGACTTACTAATTAGTTTCCTTCAATTGGTCGTTAAATATGAATACTCGTAATAACTCTTTCTATGTCTGTATTCCCTTAATTGCCACAAATGAATCTATAAAGGGTTTGCCAATCCCGTTCCGGGCATTTCATATTTATCGAATAACGTCTTCGAATATTTCCCTTTCTCTCACTTTCATCTACGTTTGGCAAGTTTAAAGTTCGGCAAGAATAGATACTGAGCAACCAATTACTCTTATAAAATTATTGGTTAAACACGTGGAGAACGTGTCATTACCTATATCTTTTAAATAAATAATAAATAAGAATAAGAATTATAACGGTTTTCATTATTTACCTTGTGTAGGATGCAAGGGCTCGTGTTATAAGAATTAATACATTGAATGCAATTTAGGCAAAATTAAGCCTCACTTTTGCCACGAAAAAGTTGCTGTTCTAATAAAATGTAGGCAATTCGTATTCGTTTGGTGATGGCTAATTAACCTTCATCAAAAACTTTATCATACTCCAAATGCTAGGCCTAAACGTGCTGCAACTATTAATTATCAGGCAATTTCGGCGAGAGATGTAATTTGTAGGTAATTTTGGGAGCTGCGCCGGAGTCGGGCCAGTAATTGATTTGTCGCGGGTGCGCAGCGGCACGCGCCGGCACGCGCGACCACGCCCCGCTAGAACATGTTTGATAGTTTTCGCGTGAGATCTCTTGTCGGTCGAATCATGTGTAGTACCGAGAGCCTTGTTGAACGCATGTGTGCACAACTGCATTCACGTGTGACGCGACCCTTTTAATTGCTTTGTCGAATGTCAACCGCAGGGCGCGTGGGTAGTCCGAATATCAATCGCGAAAGTATTCGAGTCTGATGCTTTGGTCGGCTCACCATAAAATTTCCGTTTGGTTTTAATACAGATTAACCATTTGATCGACTTTAAGTATGGCTTGAGGACGACTCTTAGTGGACTTAGGAGATGCTGTTTTCTCTCAACACGGCAAAGAAGCGTTATTTTTGAACCTCCAGTTTATTTTTAAAATAAGTTATTTAATTACGTACCCACGCCAAATGTCGCTAACTGCTCTTCATCATGTTCTTTTTTATAATTATAACTCACCTTAGTCACCTTAAGAATAAGAAAGGATTGATTTCTACGTAGGTAATGTAGGTATTAGCCCAATCTCTGGCGCATACGCTGACTTCCTTACAGCCCTTACAGGACCTTAGGCAAGGACTGGACTACCTATATGTTTTGTGGAAACCTAGCCAGTTAGCTAGCATGTAAATTATGTATGAGTAAGAGAAGGGCAAATATGCTACCCTTCCAACATAAACGCGATCGTGCTGGACAGGCTAATTTATAATAACTTTGATAAGATTTTAGACAAACGTATGATTTGTACATTCTTAGTAACAAGTAGGTAGAGTATCTACGTTGAAAGGCGGCTAAATTAGTGACTCGAATCTCAATAAGCCGTCATATCATAACTTCACGCATTTCAACATTTTAAAATATGCACCACATTCGATTTGATTGACATCACTTTGGATTTGCATTTCCACAATCAACTTTCACATGGTTCTTAATTTAATTTAAAAAGTCTTAAACCAACATTCGTAACCGCGTTTTAACTTCCACGGATGGATTTGGTTAATTTATTTATTTGTCTGCATATGGTCTGGTGGGGATTATCCGTGGAGAGCGCACGTGGGGTGGCGCGCGGCGGCCGCGTGCGCGCCACGCGACGCGCGACGCGCCGCTCGCGGCCCAAGTGCCCGGAACATGCACCAACTCCTTTGCAAAAAGTTTTTGTAACTACAATTAATTAATCCGTGTCGTGAACTACATGCGAACACTGTCATTAAATAGTTGGGACATTTCACAAGTACCCATGGAGTATAAATAACAGCAAAACTCCATAATATGTCCTCGTATTCTTCACCGACCTCAAAACTCAGTTTACAGCGTAATTACGCAGTCCAAAATGCATCTCATTTAACAGCATGTACGCACGATTAATGAATTTATGCTTAAATACAATGAACAAAGCACTACCCATGAACATAATACATACGGGTGTATAAACACTTGATATTGATACCTCTGAACACACTAGCACTGTAACATGAGCTAGTTTCCCTAGTCTAAAATCAGTGTTCATTCAGGAAGGAACCTAGGTATAGGTACCTATAGGCACCGTGTATGAATCGCTTATATAAAAAACCAACCCCAACCAGTATTTGTCTGTTTGTTGTTTTTTTAGCATTTATTATACGCAATTATCAACTAGTCGTCTGCAGGCCCTTTTATTTCAATGATGACACTGGTTCCCTAACTGTATAACCATGGAATAGCACTGCCTCGAAACTTCAAAGTACCTATTCGAGTATTTTAGTTGACGTTCATAGGCGTCAGTTAAACTGATGTTCGACAGGTATTTATGACCAAAACAAGGCACACAAAAAAGTTTTTGTGTAGTTACACAAAAAAGCGCTGATGAGAGCTAAAAGAATTTACACGTAATAAAATTAACACTATAGGTAGGTATGTCAAAAGACAAAAGGCCCTATGCTTTTATTATGAAGGTTAAAAGTACCATGTATTTTTTATTTATTTAATAATCAGGGTATAAAAACATAAAATTAACAGGGTCTCACAACACTGTCGGAACAGTTTGTCTTTGTGATCCAGTAGGGTCGATGCTATAGATACCTACATTTACACTCATTTGTATTTGGTCAGAACAGTTACGAGCACTGGGACATTTATCTTAATTAGTATTTAAATTATATTTCTTGAGTGTCCTTTAACGGATTTTTAAAGCGAAACTTTGTTATCAAGTTCTAGGCCAACAGTAAATAATTTCCAAGAATTCTTACTTAGGTATGTAACTAATGATAGCAGTTAAGGATTTCCTTAATTAAGTTCCTTATTTCACAATGAAATAGATTACATTTGTTGCTCATTTTGCATGGGCTACTCAATAGAATAAATGTTTTTTTAGAAAAAATCTAACCTGTGTAAAAAATACTTGTGTACAAAAAATCGGGTGTGGTAATGTTTGAGTAACCCAGTGCGAGCTGGTTTATCCGCGCAAGCGGGACTTGGGGTCGCGTCGCGGCCCTCGCCCCTCATGTCGATGGGAACAACACACAAATTACCCAAAACCAATTGTATAATGTGTTCACGCCATTTAACGTGCCACGTTTTGCTTCTGAAGAGCGTTTATTTTATTTATCTGTACTTTATTTTCCTTATGCTACAAGTCTGGAAGCCACAGCGACAGCCGAATCATTATACTTGCTGTGGTTTGCCTCAGTCCCCCGCTGATAGTCCGAGGCTGATAGTTAGAATTAATATTTTTGTTTCTTTGTGAATAAAATATCTTATTTCGTAGCTGGTTACGTTTAATACAGTTATGAACATTGATCAGATAGTGTACGCCGTACGATTAAAAAAACCGCAAATCGATGTACAGTTTAGCCGTTTGGCAGCAAATTTTTTTAGGAACTGCGGGTCAAAAACTTTGTTTTGACCTCTAGTATGCGTGTGCCAAATGGCTAAACTGTACATCGATTTGCGGTTTTTCTTTGAAATTGGGCCTGTACGGCTACCACTAAGAGGATTAAGTAAAACAGGTGTGGATCTTTGTCAAACTTTGACGAATGACATAATATCGGACATGGTATACCGCCTAATTTCGCTCTTTTTAGAGTCCCATAGCTAAAAATGCAACAACTGCATTTTAAATTCCAAAATTAAGTTATAATATAACGTGTAGTTTGGGTGTAGTTAAAGGTATGCTGACAACTGACTTTCCTAAACAAATGACATTAAGTGTCACGAGATTCCTACGAAGCAACGAACTTTAGTCACAGAATAAGTAATAGTACAGTCATCATGTCGCTACTTTTGATGCTGACTGTAGGTACCTTTAGTTACGTAATCGTTAATGGTCCGTCGCATTCTTGGCTGGTTTAATTGACCGAATGAAGCGAAGGTCTCCGCTTCAGCTTCGACAAAAATGCTTTTAATGCTTTCGTATGTCCGGCCGGCGGATTTCCGGTTGTTCTCTTCTACAGGTCGCATTTCCCAACCGATTCTCGTGAAATTTTGTGAGCAGGGGGCCGATTTTTGAGTGTCGAAGGCTCGAATTTTCACTCGAGATCTGTCAAAATACTATGATGTTTTGACAGATGTCGAGTGAGAATTCGAGCGTTCGACACTCAAAAATCGGGCCCCTGGTTCGATAATCATTCATATAGAATTTATTTGTCGAGTCAGATTTTGGATATTTTTTTAAACTGTTATTTTTTCAATAAAGTTTGTATATTTCTGCGGGTGGATTTCTGTTTATTAACCGACTTGAAAAAAGGAGAAAGTTCTCAATTCGGTTGTATGGAGGTTGTATGTTTTTTCTCCTCTACATGTCGCATCTCCCAATCCCAACCGAATCTTGTGCAATTTTGTAAGAAGGTTCGATAATTAAGTGTGAAGAATTTTTGTGGCGAGTCAGTTTTTGGAAATTTTAAAGCGATTTTTTTCGAGCACTATTATTTCGTATGTGTTTCTGCGGGCGGATTTTGATTTGTTCTCCACTACAGGTCGTATTCCTCAACCGATTGTCCTGAAATGTGAGCAGGGTCGATAATTATATAGAACCTATTTGTTATGTAATACTTTGGAAATTGAAAAAAAAAATACACTCGCGAGTCGCGAGGTCTACAGCTCACATTATATCAGCGCAGCGGTCGGGAAGAGGCGGCTCGCGAATCCCTTCCTTGCGGCCCGCGAGCCTCCTTATTGACAACCCACAGTGTGGTACCTTTTCTGATGGAGTTATTAAGGCCAGACAGTGGGGCCCCATTGCAAATGTCCCGCTCTAATACGCGTGAGTTTACAATTAACCATCCCGCTCTCAACGGAACTCCGCGCGTAGTTTTCGTCAATATTTAGCACATTTTAATTGATTTTTGGAATGCTGGATCACTTATCAAAAATCTATCCGGTTACCAATTGTGTTATATAGAACAATAATAAAAGCTATCCTTTTTGTAAAAAAAAAAACATAACACAGTCGTTGACAATTACGAAATATTCATTAATCAGCATGAAAGTTTATTTTTTGATGACATTTAGATTTTTTACAGATTTACCAAAGCATCATAGGCAGGCATAAGAAAGTAAACAATGAATATCGTTAACAAAACATTTATATATAGATTATCTTCGTAACAAATCAATTAAGTTTACTATCTTTGTTTAAGTCTGGTTTGGTTGGCATCTTCATCTCCTCGACGGCCAGGTCTTCCGTGCTGGACCGCACCTCCGCGTACCTTTGGAATAAAGGAAAAATTAAATAAATGCCGCGTAAATTTGAAAATAAAGTCAAAAGACATAAGAAGGCGTAGATGGCATTGCAAAAGACCCGCTCTAACATGCGTGAGTTTTCAATTAACCATCCCGCTCTCTACGGAATCTCAGCGCGTGTTTTTCGTAAATATTGATATTTGTTCTAAACGTGTACATTTATAAGGATAATCTTTTTTATCAGGTTTGAGAACTTATCATTTTACAACTATTAAACCAAAAATCATTGTTAAAGATGGGAGGGTTTTAAAGATCCAACCAAAAACATCGAAAAGGGGTTATGTTAATATGAGTATCGAGAAAATTTTTGCAAATCGTGTTTTCACTTTTAACAGACTGGAGGAAAATAGTTCAAGTTTAATATACTGAAAAGACAGATATTTGATCACCATAGATGTTCAGATCTAGGTCGATAAACATTGGCAAAAGTGCATATAAGTATGTGGGCTCTTAATATTGTAAAATTTATTTCTTTTACATGTAATATTTTCACAATTTATCAATAAATGTGTATGAATTTGAGTATGAGTACCTGTAGCGGAACGCCATCGCCATGAACAGCAGTATGTCCACTACCATCAGCCCCGCGAACAGGAAAAACTCCTTCCACTGCAGAACAAACGGGAGTTGTGTCAATATTTTTAAAATATATCATTGTCATTGAGTGTGTTATACGACTTAACGAGCTTCGGCATTAGGACCTCGCGCTATATCCAACTAAGCGAAGTCGGCCCGTGAGTTACCGCGAATTCTACATCAGGGGAAACGCGACCAGCGGAGAAGTGGGAGTGAAATCTCAAAATCAAATGGCGTATGTACTCCTCTTACCCCCCCCCCCCCCCCCCCCCCACCCCCTCCTCTTAATATCAGTTACTTGTTCAGTCTTTAACACTTTCACTGCCACTGCAAAGAGGCGGTGTTAGGCGTGGGCGACGTGGGCCTTCGGCTTCGAGAGGGGGTGGCTCGCTCTCAATTACTATGCGTATCTCTCTCAATTACTCGGACGCAGTAACATTGCTTCTAGTGCCATCAGAGAGGGCCTCGCTAAATGTACCTTGACCACATAAAATTTAGGTCTAGCCCCGCTACTGCAGACTTAAATCTTGAATGTACCCCAGAAACCCATGAAGCCTGCGGGCTGTCCGTCATTTGGGGAAAAGTTACGCAGCGCCCGCAAGGTGGCTTTCTGGCTGTGATTGTGTTAATTTTGGCGACGAATTCATACAGTATGCTAAGAGCGACAAATGACTTGCCTGGTCGGTCAAAACATTAGGTTATATGTTACAAAGGTTTATGCGGGCTAGGTTTACACAACTCAACGTTTTTTTCGCCTATTCTGAAGGGTCGGTTGTTGGCGCTACTCGTTCCTACCCAATTTTCCCAGAAAGATTAGCAGGCCCGACCACGCCGCCCACGACGTCTAGTAGTGATGCCGGTGATCCGAAATACCAAACTTGGCCCAGCTGCCTGTTTCCCGACATATGTTCTTTATCGCCCCTGTAAACGTGTTGAATAGGATGCTATAGACCTACTGTATTAATGAGTCCTCTTCCGTGACGGGACAGTGGTAAGTGGCGAGACGTCAAAGGGTAGCGGACGGGTAGCGGGCGGCGGGTCCCTGCCTCTTGGCTGGGCTTGGCTTGGCCTCTTGCTGTCTCAGTTAAGCGGTTAACCTATAAATCCCGTACCTGAGCGTCCAAGAAATTTCCTTCAACAATGAGCACTACAATCAAGTTGCCGATGGCCACGGTGAGAAGCCACACGGCCTGAAGCACCGACTTCATGCTCGCTGGCGCCTGCGTGAACGAGAACTCGAGGCCAGTCACCGAGAACATCACCTCGGCCATCGTGATCACCACGTATTGCGGGATCAGCCATAGGATGTGGATGCTGTTCGGTGGCGTGATGATCACGCTCTTTGCGGCCTGGAATAACACTTGAGATACTATTTTTTCCCTGACACATCGGTACCGTCAGCTGCAGAGAAAAGTGAGGGTCGTTTCTACTTAAAATTATTTTAGTTTGCCGAGTTGTGTCAAAACAGTTGTGCCATAAAAAGCGAATTAATTGTGTATGCTGTAATATACAAAATTCAACAACTATTTTATAAAATATCGGCTAGCATAAAACATTTCAACTATACAAACTTCTAAATTTTTAATATGCATTGGTGCATATCGAATGCTATAGATGACTGAACATGGGAATTATATTGTAACAGGTAAACTTTAGGTGCTACCAAGTATTGGTAAGTACTACTAACTCTTATCATCAACTACACTTTTTGAATCAGAGCATACTAAATGTTTTTTTTTGTATTACAAAACACTATTATAATGGTTAGTGATTTATCAAACCATAAAAAAGAATCCGTAAGGTAATAATGTAACAAAGTACCAGTATGTTTTTCCAAATTTATTACTCGGGTAGTTGAGTGATTGGCAAATCGGTTCGCTTAGCGAGAGCAATCGTGATTTCGGGGTCGATCCTTGGTCATTTTGCTAATTAACACGTATCAATTATTCCCACATATTATTACCACGTATTATTTTGTTATTATTATTCATTATTTGGTATTTATTTTCACAGTAGGTAGGTATCTGAACTATCTGATTTGTAACTACAAATTAATATTTTTAAAATACGTACGTAAATTCCATTAGAATCTTGATACACATTGATTGTGTACACGCCGCCGGTCTGGAATGAGTGGTCAGCCAGGACGGTCTGCCCGGCTACAACCACGTCGTACGAGCCTCTCTCTATTATCTTCTTATCCATGTCGTTACTTGGCAACATTAATTTTGTTTTATTTTTCTTTTTGTCCATAATCGATATCTGCTCGATACCTTTCATATTCGATAAAAATCTGGAAGAGAATATGAGTAGTTAGTAGAAGGTAAGTCCGTGGGTAATATATAATTCCCATTGGGCATTCAGAATACAAAGAATCGGTCTACTTCACGCTTAGGAGGGTAAACAAAGTACCTAGTATGTAATGTAATAATAATAAGGGAGCGGCGTCGCGAAATATCATTCCTCAAAAAAATTGGGATTGTCCACTGAGCATCAAAGGGTAGGTATAACCAACAATTCGTTTTCTATCCTCATTTTTCGCACTAAAAACTTTCTTTTTGATCATCCTGATTGATACAGATGACTTTAAAGAGCAAAATACCACTGGCCTAACTTAAGGAAATTGCAAACTAATATTTATATGATGACACTTAATGCTATTTCATTATCTAATGATAATGACCCTATTGTTGTTTTTGTTGTTTGAACGGATCACCAAGTTTACTACTGTAGCGTGATTTGTACTTAAGTATATACTTGATTATATTTTTTGCGTACTACATATACAATCACAATCAAAACATTTTACAAACCAGTGATTTTAATTCAACATCTGATAAGAGATTCGCGATAAGTTGCTACAGAAAAGTCTATGGAACTATTGAGTAATGCGTGGACGGTCGTTTTTCTTTTTATTTTCATTAATTGCAAGAATTGTGTCTCGTGATGTCTTGGTGAATGTAAAAGAAGGAAAAATAATTGGTACGGAAGCTAAAACGATATTCGAAGGAAAACGTTTTTATGCCTTCTATAAAGTTCCTTACGCTCAGCCACCAATAAGAACATTGAGATTCAAAGACCCCGTTACGCCGAAGAAATGGAAAGGTTACTTAGACGCGAAGCTGGAGTTCCATGGCGCATGCGCCCAACTGCATATAGTTCACAAGCACGCCCTGTACGGGAACGAAGACTGTCTCTATTTAAATATATACACGCCACAACTGCCGGAAACCGATACAGACCACTTAAAGCCGGTTATAGTGTGGGTTCACGGGTACGCATTTACTTCAAGTTTCAGCCATATGTATGGTCCCGACTTTCTCATAGACAACGATGTGTTATTTGTTACCGTCAATCACAGAATAGGCCCATTTGGATTTTTGAAAATTAACGAAACCGATTCGCATGCCAACATGGGGCTGAAAGATATAGCGATGGCTTTAAAATGGATAAGGAGGAATATAAAGAGCTTTGCAGGCGATAAAAAGAAAGTGACCGTCATGGGTAGCAGCTCGGCAGCTACTTTCTTGTCCTGGCTACTAATCACAAAGGCGCGAAATCTCTTTTCAAAGATGATTTTACAAAGCGGGGCATTATTTTCTGCTTCGCTCATTTCACGTAAGGCAAGTTTTGAACTTGAGAGACTAACACAGTTGCTGCTCAAGAATGGTGTTAAGAAGTTATTAACCGCCTCTACTCAGAAAATTGTATCAGCAACACAAAATATTTACAATGCCATTGATTTTATTAATTATCAGAGACCCCTGGTTCCATTCGCTCCTAGTGTAGAGACGAAATCTAACAAGTCTTTGATAACTATGTATCCAGACGATTTTTTTCGACATACTACAAAGTTTAAAATTAATATACCTATGCTTGTAGGATACAATAGCCAAGAGAGCATTACAGAATCAATGCCGTTTATTCACAATCCAGAATATTTGAAAATGTTTTCCAGTACCTTCAAATTCATGGTGCCGTTTTCTGAGGGCTGCCGCTACAAACATTCTTCAAAAGGATATCAACTAATTGCAAATAAGATAAAGAACCAATATTTCAGGGAGGGTATATCAGAAAAGTCCATTAACGAATTCTTAAGATACAGTTCTGACCTTTATAAATACCCCATATTCAAGTTTATTAAGACTATTTTGAAGTTAAACTCAAACAAAATGTTCATGTATAAATTTAACTTTGTAGGAACACTAAATGCAGTAAAAAGCACTGCTCTAGCTGGAGTTAACATCCCGATCAGAGGTGCAGCGAGTGGAGATGAAATATGTTACTTATTGAAATGTGAACCGATGTCGCAAACTTATCTGAATTTGAAAAATGACACCAATAATAATAATATTATTACGATGAAACAGTTAGCAAAATGGTGGTCCGATTTTGCAAAATTTGGAGATCCTACGCCAGTACCGAACAAGTACCACTGGCCGGCAGTTAGTTTAGAAGACGACTGCCTGATGTTGATTGGCAAACAAAGTAATATAATACATCCTCAGTCTGACAAAAAGGCATTCACATTTTGGGATGATATTTTTAAAAATCACTACAATACATATAATGAGATTTGCGATGTAACCCACGACGAGTTATAGGTAGTAATAATCCCACAACTTATAAGTAACTGCATTAAGTATTTTACTAATATGTGTAAAAAGTGACTCATAGGGTTGACTAAATACAGTATATATACTGCCCATTGACTATGTATAAAATGAAATGATATAAAAACTGAATAAGCACTTTACCTTACAGCGACACTACCAACGACTTTCTCATTATCGTCTGTAAAATTATAAATTCCCTTGTTCACAACAAAGAAAGAGTTAGCAGTCTTTTCTTTCAAATTAAATGTCCCATTGTAATTTACACCCGCACAATCTATTTCCGTGCTTCCTTGTAATGAATACGGGAGCTGTATGAAACCGTCAGTAGCAATATCCAGTTTTTCGTATGCTGATAGTGACGGAATAATGAATTCGGCTTCAGCATTGTTTTCAAAAGTATGTAATGTTAAATCACAGTTGAATCCGTTGTACACTCTTAGCTGTGCCAGTCCAGTTGATACAGGAGTACCATATGTTGGCTGCAAATACATTTGATTTTTATAAATAAATATTTATTCAACTGTAAATAATGATATATGTAGATACTACATTGTACATACCAGTAGGCTCAGCTCTACAATGCCAGAAATGACGAAGGCCCCTGCTGCTAATAGTCCTCCCCATATCATTTTGTGTAGAGGTTTGGTTATGAGTCTGCACCACGTCATAAATGGGTATATTGCCTTAAAATGACAAAGATGGAAATTAAAAAAGTTACACAATTTGTATCTAATCTGAAAAATTTAGAAAAAATTGCTTACTACTTGGAAGATGGGGATGAAGATTAGGATAAGCAGGGGATTGAGCACTTGCATTTGGTCCGCTTTGAGCTCCCAGTTGCCGATGTCCTGGCGCATTCTATCGGCCTGGAACGTCCACCTCGAACCCTGTACATAAAGATATCAGTTTATCACATTACTTGATACTCGTATAAACTCAAACGCGTTCGTTTGTGTTTTGTTTCGAAAAAACTCCTACTAGAGGTACGGGATGGAAAGAAACGGCCAACTCGAAGCGAACGGTTAACTAGTACGTGTACCTGCTGGTCGAAAAGAGCCCAGAAGATAGGCACGGGCGTGAACAGCACAAGGACTTGCAGTAGGCTCTTGACGTCCTCGACGAGCGCGGGCCCGAACTTGTCCTGCGCGTGGTCCAGCCAATGCTCACGCTTCTCCTTGCTCTTCACCGCCTTCACCGCGGCGTGCTGCACACAAAATTACATGTTTCATAGTTGCTATAGCACACTATTAATTATAGACTTGATTTAGATAGGCAATGGTTTAAAGGATGCGGTACCTATCATACTATGCATGCTCACAAATATATACTAGGGGAGAAGTGACATGGAGGAGCCAGGTTTTGAAAGAGTCATTTGCATTATTTCAAAGATTTCCAATAGTAGATTGTTAACTAAGGGTTGAAAGCCACCCATCTCAGACGAGATATTTTCGTTCGAGGCTGCTTTTCATTCCGAATACGAGGAAAGTAAAACAAATCCAAATATGCAAAAAACATTAGTTGAATCACTCAAATCCTATTGAAACCATTTTAATAGTAGATTGTTAGACAAGGTATGAAAGGCACCCATTTCACTCGAGATATTTTGGCGCTCGAGCGCCAATAGTTTGAGAGTGAAATTAGTGCCTTTATTGCGAGTTGAACACTCTGCTTTTCATTTCGAATACGAGGAAAGTAAAAGAAGGTATTAAGACAAAACAAATTTATTATAAAATAAAACATTACTTAAAATGTGTCTTGTGTTTAAAGAAGTCTTCAGCGTCAAATATGTACTCCACAGCGTAGATGGTTGTAGTTTTTTCGACAGCTCATTAAAATATGTAATAAATACGGTTTCCGATAAAGATTTAATCTTTTTTTCATTCCACCAAAAGATTTTCTACCACAGCTATTGCATCCTGATTAATGAAATTGGGCGTTAACTGCATATCTGAATCACTCGAAGAACTAATTAATTAAATTTATTTTCACTACGTCGCACGGTTGCACTTAATATATGTTACGTATACCTAATTGACAGTTGTCTTTATTTCCCCCCTCTTTTTTCTATTGCTCGCGTTGCGCACTTCTTCTGCGTGCGCACCAATGGCTGCCGGCTAGTTTTTTTAAACGACTTGCAGACTACTGAGGTCGCTATCAATTTATTGTTGATTTAATATTTAAAAAAATTTAACCAATCGTAATAATTGCTAATTCTCTATTGTATCATCAATTCATCATCATTTGAACGGCCTAAATTTGATACAACTCGGACAGTTCAAATCATTTTAAGCATATACGCTTGCATAAGTTTAGCGTGAATGTTATTATAAAGATTATTTAACCTTTTACGATAGAAAAAGTAACTACTGCATTTAATGAATTTAATTATTATATAAAATACGTATGGCTGTATGCATATTTCCATTGCTATGCACTTACCTCGTTAGGATTAGTTAGGAAGAGTAGAGAATTCTTTTTTCAAATTACTTTTCAACCCTAGGGTCGCAACGAGTCACTTTCAACCCGCTATCTAGATAATCGATGATCTACTTTCAGAGTATGAGAAATGAAAAATCGTTTGTGTATCTGGACCAATTTGGCGGGCATGGTAATTAAACAACTTATATTGAGCCAAAGAATACTTATACATATTTGTTTATTTCAGTTATTTTAAAATTTATTTCTTTATAATTTATCCTTTAGCTTCAAATACTACTACAATTTCAAGGCAGTGTGGCTGACAAGTTTCTGCTAATTTGATTTTTTTAATGAGTTTTGGACGCGCCTATAGGTTTTTAATTTAAAGTCGGTACTTAAAATATATTTAAATATTAATATTTACGAGTTTTTATTTGGTTCTTTATAACGATAATTTGAAATATTAATAATTATAAACAAAGTTACAAATCAATAAATAATTACGGAGGTGGCTGTATAGGCGTCTGCCATTGCACATTTTTTTTTATAAAAGAACCCTACGCCCTAATTGGCTGATTTGGCTGTCGATGTGTTTTGTGATTGGTGGATTCAATATGGTGAAGCACTTGAATTGGTTAAGGCCCTACACTGGAAAATCTAGCCCTCTTTGTAACTCTGTACTGACCACAGTAGGAAGTTACAAGGGCTGATTGCTAGATATTATGATTCTGGACTATATGATTGTGGTACTGACAATAGCCGAAACATGAATGCTTACACTTTGCTCGATAGAAATTGCGTCCAAAGTTGCGTCTTGATTTTTGGATTGTCTCTCAGTTTAGGTAAAAAACAAGTTATCAAGCGACAAAACCTACTTAAAAGTGATGCTATTTTACTGGCCTTGAACTGGACAAGAGGAAATAATTTCCTTCATAATAAAATTCTAATATTTCTCATTATTTTTGATTTCGCGTTTTCGTACACAAACGCCCCCTTCCTTTCAATGTTGCATCTTGTGTTTTCATACGACAATGACATAAGCTTGTCTCTTACCGGTGGTACGCCCATTCGGCCGCGAGCCGCCAGAGACGTCGGATCCATGTCAGACAACGCGGCAAAATATTTTACGTAAAAAATAAAAACCAGTTAAATGTAGACCCACAGCTCCGTGCAGTGGGGAAAGAGCCAAAGGTCATTCTTAATGGCCAGTCAGCCGCGCCGAAATCCCACGCACACATACACAATAAATATTTACGTAAATGATTAAAATTTTCAACAGGAGCTCTAGTGTAATGGTGGCTCAGTGGATCCCTTGTCGTCAATATAACTATATAACGGAAACTATGTATCAGGGTTCGAATCTCGTTGAATAACGTTCATTTTGTCTAATTTTATTTGTTTCCTTTTTTTATTGCGCATAATTTTGTTTCATTTTTTTATATATTCTTTTTAAAAGTATATGTATATAGTTTTTATACTGAATTATGTTATATCATTTATTCATAAAAATAAGGATATACCTACTTAAGGTAAATTTACAACTTTTTATACTTATATATAAAAAGTCTCGTAATAATTAAGTATGTAATGTACCTACTTACAGTATTTTAGCCTAGGTACGAGTACATGTACTTTAACGAAAAAAAAACTGTCGGTTTGATTGCGGATACAAACGTAATGTTACAATTTAAAAAATAACGAATGTAACAAAAGCTTTTAAAGAAAACGTAAAATGTAGTAAGTAAAACAGTTTATTTAAAATTAAATACTATATTCTACTCGCTTACTAAATACATGAATATAAATAAATGCTTAAAACAGTTCGGGGGGCCAACTTACACCAATCGAACAAGTACCATAAACATGAAGTCCCCGAGTGTACATAAAAATAATAAATCCACTTCGAACAAACACAAAAAGATGACGTTCTACCAAGGATCGAACCCAAGTATGTTTCTAACGTTACTTGGAGATTTAAGCAAAACGGAAAACCACAGGACCACCGTATGCATTCAGCGAGTAGGCGAAAAAATAGTACTATTTATTACCGCCTTATTTACGTATGTCTTAGTTGTAGTAAACCATTATTCTAATTTCGAAAAATGAAGTTCACTGAGAAGAGATCAGTAATGTCAAACGATACATTCGTCCCTTTCATTTTTATCTACGTCATTGGGCCTTCATTTGTTTATGCATAATTACATAGGTACATTTATATTTTCAGATTTTGCTTTTTGCGAAGTAGGTATAGAGTAAGTTACAGATAGTTCAATGCACCAACCAAGGTTTTTTTTTCTCTCCATTAAATAAGGTGTCGCGGGACAAGTACCTATTATTCGTTTGTTTTCCTTGTATGTACTTGATTTGTGCAATAAAGTGTTTACTACTACTACTTCTATTATTGAAGCGCGATTAGTTAGGGATTGAGGTAGCTGTCACTTCATACAGCTTTAACGTAAGTATACGTAGTTAGGTATAAGACATATCTGTCATCTCCAATCCCGTTCTTGATTACTTGATGGGTTGATGAACGTGATGACTTGATGGGTGTCGTAGCTTACCACTTAACGCAGTTAATTTTTAAACTAATCACTACGGAACATTGCCTTTACACGTTGCAGATCGGTGGTCAAAGGAAACTTTTTGTTCATGTATACAAATATGCATACTTATATAAAGTAAAGTTAGTAAGAGCTTGTCGCAGACAATTATTTAATTTTTTGACCACTCTGTTTTAAGCTGTGATTTGACTATAAGTAGAATAAATTTGACATGTAGGTATTATTTCAATATATGGCCAGTATTTACTACTATCACTTCTTAACACCTAAATAGGTTTAATGCGAAGGATAAGTTATAACAAGTGGAATATTTTTTAATGCATATACAGATTATACAGATGTATTGCAAAATGGCTTTCCTTCGGGAAAACTCGGATCTCAATCAGAATACGATGGCACCCGAACTGTCAATCAATGATTGTATTAAATGAGTGACGTTTTCATATCCATTATTATGGAACTTTATTGTTTAGTGTCAAATGTCAAGCTAATTGTCAAATGTCATTTGACACTTGACACGCAACATTACATCTGTAACAATACTTTACTACGAAATAACCAAATGCTTATGGGGCTGACAACACCTAGAAAAAGTCCCGCTCTAACGCGCGTGAGTTTCCAATTAACCATCCCGCTCTTTACGGAAGCTCTGCGCGTAGAATAGTAAATAAATACTACAATAATATTGAAATAAAAAAAGTGTGGATTATTTGTGAAATATAGCTCGTTAGCGGTTTAGGTATGAATATGTTGACTTTATGTTTTTAATTGCAGACCCATACGTAATAAAAATAAAGACATAGAACCGTTTAAAGATGTTTGGATGTTTGTTACTCAGTCACGCAAAAACGGCTGAACGGATTCTGATGAAACTTGGTACACTACTAGTTTATAGCCTGGATTAACATATAACATAATTTTTATCCCGAAAATCACCCCACCAAGGAGTGAAATAGGAAGTCGAAGTTGACGCGGACGAAGTCGCGGCAAAAAGTTAGTTTTACATATATTTATATATATTTTTTGTGATTCTCATGTGAGAGACTGTCATGATGTCCTTTTGAGAAAAAAATAATTAATCCGACATAGTTAACATACAAATAATGGTAAATAACTGTAATTCCACCATTATTTTTTTTTCTAACTTTGATCGGCTGTATTGCCTTTAATATTTAGTTTACAAATCTGGTCGACCACTTAAAGTTTAGGTAATTTAATGCGCTTCAACTTTGTCATACAATATAGTATCCAAAAAGTGCATATTTTCAGAGGTATAAGCGAAAATCTGAAAAATGTCACACATTTCCCCCCCGGCCCCCTTTAGCACAAGGTCCTGGAGGTGGAAAACTTAGGGTAGTCTTCCTTGTGTAACCCCAAATAACCCCATAAAATTCCATCAACTTCCGAGCACTTTCCAGGTACCTCCCCCTTGATAGGACATATCGACTGGATTAACACCTTATAGTTTTTGAATACTCAACCTAATTAACATTATAGTTTATTAAAATATGTAAAACTGTCCTATTTGTGCCAACCATAACATATTATCACAGTAATCTGTGGATAATGTCGTTGGCTATATATAAAGTAAATGTAGTAGCATTAAGACATTGTAACACTTATATTATATAGTTGTCCCTAAAATAAATAAAATAAAATAAAAATAAAATAAAATAAAATGACTGTGACACACGGACAGACGCACATGACGAAACTATAAGGGCTCCGTTCTTTTTTTGCATCAGGATTGAATATGGTAGTGATTCTGAGTTGGAGGACACCAAAAAGATCAGGATCTATGAGAATTTCAATATTTTATGGAAAACGCTCATTAACTTATTTATTTCTAATGATAATTCTAAACAATAAAACAAAAAAAAGTACTATGTCGAGTTTCGAACTCGTGTCCTCTCGCATGCATGCCCACGTACATACCGCAACACTATTAGAGCATACTGACACAGGGTGAAATTGTCTACTACAACAATCAGAAAAACACTGTTTGTATGTGTGAGTAACCCAAATAATAATTGAGAAAATTATATTTAGTCTCGAATGCACGACATCTATATGTGTATTCATAAATACTCCGCTATGCATAATGCTTAGTAACGAGTTCTCAATCATGTCGCTAGGTGACGTGACGTGCACGCACGAGTTCGAATGTGTGCGTAAAATATATGTACGAGAGCTTGTCTAGACGAATGAAAGCGTAGTAAGGCGTGGCTTAAAATACCTAACGCTGCTCCGATACATCGCCTTAAATTAAAATGTTTCGTAAATCATATTTTCCCTAGGGGCGAAATGACCCACAATCACAATTACAAGTTTTTATTTTTACGTGGCAACACTGATTCTTCGTCACCCTCAAACATTGGATAGTTTGCTGAATTATTATTTTATTTTGCCATTTTAGAAAAGTAGAGTATACTCCAAAGAGTATAATAAGTATGTTGGTATACTCCTCGGGGATAAAGCTGTTATTGCCTCGCTTCGCTCGGGAATTAACTCATATCATAACACCCTAGCCACGCTTGGGAGTTGAATCCGAAGTAGGTAGTAGGTACTTCGTTATGTTCAGTATTTATTAAACAGTGATTTATCCCCTCGATGTATAATCTACTACTATTTTATTATCTTTTTTTTATTATTAATATATTAATATATCTGTACAGATATAGATCCTTAGCTGTACGTACGGTTATGTGGTGCTATCCCCAAAACGGATTTATGTACACATAGGTGTGGTGTGTTACCAATACAATAACTACATTTGAACTACAATCCTACGCGGCTGTCACAAATGTCGCAATAGAGGCAGGGTAATATAAATAATAAGAACAATGAGATACAATGCTAGTGCTACGTACTAATTACGAACTACGAACGAGTAGCTATTAACGTAGGCATAGTCAGCCGAGAAAGACATTAATAATAGTCGAAAAACGCGGACTTCCTTGAATGACTGTACTATAATATAAACACAAATACGTACACACAAAACGTAAAATTGTTGTCAAATGTAGTCGGCACCCCATACTTAACTACACGCGTAGGTACATCATTAAAAAGTTTAACACGCTTTCCTCTTCGCTTTGAGATCAAATGTGTTCGATGGTACTGTAACTTGTAGTTACATATTATATTTACCAACACACACAGAACAAAAACAATATACCTAGAGTGCGTCAGTTAGCTATAGGTATAATTTTTTGTACAACCATAATTATTGTGTGTCATGTATTCATCAACAATAGGTACATACCTCTTTTGTTGATGAAATGAGATAATTTCCGTTGAAATAGCGTGGGATGTGTCAAAATATTCATATTGTATGATTAACAAAATTAGATTCCATTCAGCTGTGCTGTGGTTCTAATCATTATTCGTTAATTCTTGTTTCCATCTCGTCATTTATAACTTGTTTATTAATCGGATACTTCTTAATCTTTTCTAATTCGAAATAGGTAGCTCTTCTAACTCTCTAAAGAGAAGCCCTGGTTGTTTTTACACAAACTGGTTGCTTTGGTAAAAAATGAGACGGTGGCTGATGCCTCTCTTCTACGGGCATGGTCAGTCGAATCAAAAAACTATCAAATTTCGAAAATACCTACCGAGCGGTCGACCGACAGCACATGTATCATATGTATGCGTAGTCAAATTCGAGAAATTATAAGAATACCTGCAATAATCAATGTCGAACTTTTCGTTGTTTTAAATAAATATCTGATATAGGTACTTACACCTATGCAAGCTCCAACTTGTCCTATAATATTCCCTGATGGATTTTTTACAACGTATAGTCTTCTACCCGCAACAAAAATTACTGAAAAAGAGAAAAATTGCATCAATTAGTATGTAGGTTCAGAAACCTCGTGACCTAAAACGGACATAAAATTAATTAAAAAAAAACCGACTACCGCCCAACCCGCTATAACCGAAATGTACAACTTTAAACTAAAAAGTAGACATTTTTCTCAAAAATGGCCCGCAAACTGGGCGTTACTCGCTACATATTGGAAGGTAAAGTTAAATAATAAAAAACATTGCAGGCCACCTGCAATGTCACATATAAATTTCTTTATTTGTCGCATTAAGAAAGTATAAGATAGAGCTGGTACATAGTATGTATGTACAGTGGGCCAAGAAAAATGTTGAGCACTTTAGTACTTTGTCAAATTAAAGAGGTTTCAAATTTTATGACGTTTCAGTCTAAATATTTCTTAGATTTCGATGTGACAAGGTTCTAAGTATGCTCAACATTTTCATGGGCTGACGGCTGACTTTACGTATGTATATGTATAGTACAGCATAGTATGTATGTACTACATACATACAAAGCGTTGCGAAAGAGATGCAAGCATAGACAATAACACACGTGGGAGCGAGAAACAATGACATATCTCCTGTCCCTCATCGCGTATAAGGCACCAATTGCTTGTCACCAGCCTTTGTCACCGAAATGTCATCGATGAAACTGACGCGTGTACAACACGATTAATTTAAATGTCAGAATCGTAGTAATAAATGTACCTATCTTCTTATACTTCTCAATTTAGTCACGTTACCATAATTAAAGGGTGGCCAGCGTATAAGAAAATATGTTACCCATGACGTTGGGTGAACCAAGCCGACCCGACTCGAACTTGAAGCTCAGCTCTCTAGGTCCAACGGTTTGGGCTAGGCGTTGATTTAAGTGAGTCAGTCAGGACTTTTACGTTTAATATATAAGTATAAATATGACATAATGTTCATGACTTATATACGTCCGATGGAAACATACCGACTGAAACGATCATCAAAATGCCGGGCACTCCAAACGCCAGCGAGTAGCAGTCGTTATCTCCGAAGCAGTGCACGTCAGCGCGTAGGATCGGCGTGAGGAAGGTGGACACGAGGCTGCCAGCGTTGATGGCCGCGTAGAACAAGCTGAAGAAGTACCCCAGGTACTTCTCCTGTTCTGGCAGCTTGAACTGGTCGCCTCCGAAGGCGGACACGCACGGCTTGATGCCGCCCGTGCCGAACGCTATTAGCAGCAACGCGATTATTGTGAATTCTCTGAAAATAATTTATAATTGTTGAAATGTTAATTGTTATATGTTTTGGTTATTTTTAGACATAGACATAGTAATAGAAATACTTTATTCAACATCTTTTCATCACATATTGTACGTGGGCCAACAACAGGTCTCGATGACCAAGTTCCTCTCGCATGAAAACTTGTACAGTGTCCACATTTCCGACAATTTGTTGCAGCAATCTGCAATTTACACCCACACAATAAGTACTTCCCCGATTTACAACAAATAAGTAAGGTAAACGTCCCAATGCTCGACACTTAAATGCCCAATGCTTTTAATTGGCATTTTTAGACTAACCAATGCCAATGCAACATTTTTGGCACTTATACTATTTAGTAAATGTTTGAAAGACAACTACACCTTATAAATAAATAATTAAATTTCATAAATATTCAAAATAACGTATCATTAGAGGAAAATTGAAGATACTTAGTAGTTATTAGTTATGTAGGTACTAGGTAGGCCTCAGATGTCCACCATTTGGGTCGGGACCCAATTCATTAATATAACCGAGAGACCATCGCGGTTATCACTAATTACTATCATAACTACTGTCAATCAAGGAAGACTAATTAATACATTCATTTCCATTTCACTTGCATGCAGTGGTCGGTAAAATATGATAAGAACGTCTACAGAGCTTTTGCTGTAAGTAGTTATTTTTGACACATGATAGCACCCATATACCGTAAACTTGCACGTCTTATAGAACCAACACAAGAGTGCAATATACATCGATAGATAGATGGAAACATTTATTCATTGCCACAGAAGACAGCACTTAGACGCCGCAAACCTGAAACTGCCTCGGATAGCTGCGGTCCTGTGCATAGGCACGATAGCCAAAGCCTTGAACCTGCGCGCACTCTTTAACCATTGGATTTTCTTAAAAAGGTACGATGGGGACTCATGATTGTGTACCACTCCAAACATAAGAGTGGCGAGGTGCAGGCGTCGGCGCGCAGTCATCAGTCAGGTTAGCGGCGTTCAAGTACGGAGTGATGTGGGACCGGGGAAGGACTCGGAAGCAGAAACGAGCGCATACACGCAAATCAACACTAAGGTAATCACGTATATTCCCGTCCATGAGAAGGCCGCGGTTATTTGCGTCTACCACCCGCTCCATTGGTTCATTCATGACAAATATATTGCCGGAAGTAAGGGCATGAAGAGTATTACGGATTTGATGCTTAGAACCAAAAACTACATATTTCGACTTGGCAGGATTAAGGACCAAGCAGTTCTTCTCCGACCAAGTGGAAATACGACTTAAGTCCGCGTTAATGTTCTGTAACAGATATGTCCGACGGTGCACTTGAGAAGTAGAGCTGCAAGTCGTCCGCGTAAAGATGGTATCCATCCATCCGCAGCTCTTTGTACTGTTAGTGATATCAGCGCTTATAAAGAGCAGCGGACCCAGTATTGAGCCCTGCGGTACTCCTCTTGTCACCGGACGGATATACAAGAAATTAAGTATTGCAATCGGGTACATAAAATTCGAACCACTTACAACTGAGGTATGTGCACTGGGGGCATCGCGGTCACCGATATTAGGACACTGCCCAAGGCATACACCATTGACAGGTACAATATTGTTCTGAAAATAGCAAAATTAAACACATTATCATCAATATTTTGTGTAGGTAATGATCGTTCAATAACCAAGCTCGGCGGTAAATCGTCAAATCAACATCAGGGTCAGCAACGTGCTTGTGATTTGTATGGGATATTTTTATGCCGCGTCGGTGGCAAACAGCCCACCTGATGGTAATTAGTGGTTACTGTACAGACGCTTGCACCACTAGAGGCGTCACTCACGAGTCGCCGACCCGTAAGAACCCTTTTTTGAAAAGTCCCATGCTGTAAGTAGTCCGTTGTGACCTTACTTAAGCACCCAAGCATAATTTAATAGGTATTAAAGCCATTTAATGAACACCTGTCTTTATTATAAACTTGTCTTTTACTATAGTAAGGTGCGGCCACAACACTGCGATTAGATGTACTAGTTTGTAAAGTAGATTACGCATGCAACACGATGCGACGTCGCGAGTTCGCGACTCAGTGTTGTGGCCGTGCCTTACTATATTCAAAGACAAGTTTATAACAAAGATATATAGGTGTTCATTAAATGGCTTAAGCAAGGTCACAACGGGCTGACAACATTTCAAAATTTATAATGATGCTTAAATCGAAAAGCATCTCGGTAAGTACTTATGCTAACTGAACATAAGAAAATTGATTTTTTTTTTTCTTTGCTAGATTTGAAGAAAATCGACAAAATGTATAAAACGGAAAATGACGCTATGTGACGTCATTCTTATAATTATAACAGTAAAGGAGCAATAAGTACTGTCAAAGATCGGTAACGCAGTCAATCCTAATCCTAATCCTAATATTAATATTATAAACGTGAAAGTTTGTGCGGATGTATGAATGTATGTATGTACGTTCCACTTAATCTCAAAAACTGCTGAACGGATCTCTATGAAACTTTCCAGTGTTGTAGCTTAGACATCAGAATAGGACATAGGCTATAATTTATTTCAAAATTCATTCCTAAAGGGGGTTAAAAGGGGGGTGGTCATTTTGTATGGGAAACAAAATTATTTTTCATTTCTCATACTCTGAAAGTGGGTCATTGTTCATCTAAGTAGCGTGCTGAAAGTGGTCCATTTCTGCTCTAGAGCAGAAAAGTATTAAAAAAATTGTATGGTGAATCGGAGTTAAATTGGGCAACGGCACTAACCTATACAGCCACATAGTACAGATTCTACAGAGATCCTATACTTTTTCAAATGCCTGACTGCTTACCATAAACAACCTCCTTAATTTGTTTGTTTTTTTTTCACAGTCTAAAGTATCAATAGTTTGAGGCAGATAAAAAAGGGAAACTATGACAAGGACAACAAATCATATGTCTCTCTCTGTCACTCTTATATAAAGTTGTATATGACCATCTCGTTCAGTAGGTATTATTATTTGATGTCGAGTCTATATAAGTAGTCTGAACGTAAGTCGATTATTTTTTTATTAAAAATAAATGGAATAAAATGGTCCATACACAAACACCATTATTAATGTTAAACGTCAGTCAACAGTTCCCGCCAAAATGTTTTTTTCACTGATTCAGAAATGTTTGTACATATTTCTATTGTTATTGAATTCAAGTGTTTCGCGTTGCAAATAACACAGTTCCTAATTTTAAGATCATGTGAATATTGTTTTACATCTTGTCTTTTGTGAAAAATGAAACGAAAATGTGCATATTTGATTTATTTTGTCTACGAAGGTGGAGGTCCCGGGTTCGATTCCCGGTCAGGGGATTTATTTGTGTGATGAACAAGTCATAATTGTTGTGGGTGTTTTCTATGTATTCAAGTACGCATTTATCCATGTATGTATATAGTCGCGTTAGTACAAGCTTTGCTTGGTTTGGGACTAGGTCGATTTTAGTGTAAGTTTTTCCACAAATATTTTTTTATTTTTAAATATTTTACTTTCCTCGTATTCGAAATGAAAAGCAGAGTGTTTAACTCGGGTGAAACCACCCATTTCAGCCTCGAACTATTGGCGCTCTCACTTCGTTCGAGCGCCAAAATATCTCGGCAGAAATGGGTGGCTTTCAGCCCTTGGTTAACAATCTACTAGTTAAGATAGAAACTTAAAACTTCTCTAAAAGACTAAGCATCAAAATGGAAGAAAATTGTTTTCAGCGTTTTTCGAAATTCGCCCTTTAAAGGGGTGAAACGGGGGTTGTAAGTTTGTATGGGGAGCATTTTTTTTAAACGAGGAGCTTGAAACTTCGTTTGTAGACCTAGAATTAAATACAAAGAAAACTGTATTCAGCGTTTTTTGAAATTCACCCTCTGAAGGGGTGAAAACGGGATTAAAACATTGTTTGGGCAACCTGAATTTTTAAAGTGAGTGACTTCATAGGCACTTGTGGAGAGTCTCAGTTAAAATATAAGAAAAGTGATTTGAGCGTTTTTGAAAATTCATCCCTTAAGGGTGTAAAAAAGGGGGTTGAATGTTTGTATGGAAAACGAGCAATATTCGAAGAGAAATGTCGTCTGTAGTAATATAGCAGGTAAGTAGATCAAAACATTAGGTAGCAAAACTAGACTATCCGTGCGAAGCCGGGGTGGGCCGCTAGTCATTCATAAAAATGACGTCATAATTAACATACGACCTTACGATTATTATTACGATATTTTTGAATGAAATTAGGATTTCGGGAGAAATAAAAAAACACGTGGAGCTTAAAAATACGTTTCCTGTCGATTTAGGACATAAAATAGCCAACTTGAAAATTTGAAATGAATTGCTTTATATGTTCAACAATAAAATAAAAAACTAATTAATTTTAATAAACAATTTAAATAAACCGTTAATGACCTGCGTTATTTATACTTTATAAACTACCTCCTACGTTTTCATCCTCTTGTAAGTAGATGGGACGATTTCCTGGATAAAATGGATTCTATTACCTATATCTTCTTTAAAACGTGAAAAGGCATCGGGCACCCAATTTTTTTAATGCGAGATTAATAGCAATATGTGTAGTACTTTTATCTCACGAGCGTGGGTGAGCCTTGTGTTTTGACCCGCGCTCGTGAGATAAAAGTACAGTCAGCTGCAGAGAAAAGGTACCTTCCCCCCCCTGCATAGAAATTTGTATGCTGACCGTACTATAACTATAGTATGTTAATAACCTACCTGAATCGGCCCAGCCACCCGTCCGCGATCATAGCGCCCAGCAGTGGGAAGAAGTAGGCGAACATGGTGAACACGTGGTAGATGACTGTCGCGCCGTTGTCGCTGTACCCCAGCTTGTCGCGGAGGTACAGCGACAGGATCGCTACAAACGTAACAGTTAAGTCATTAGTAGTGACCCTGCCTACGAAGCTGGAGGCCCCGGGTTCGAATCTCGGTCAGGGCATTTACCTATTTGTTTGATGAGCACGAATATTTGTTCCTGACCTGAAGTCTTGGATGTTTTCTATCATCCCTATTCACCTTTTTTGTCTTATTTTACACCCATTCTAAGGACTTGTACTATATCTTCTAAGTAGGTACTTTTGTAAAATTGTAAGCAAATTAATATGCCACGATATGGATTTTAGGCTGGCTTCTTGCGCATTATCCAGGCCATGCACGTGTAACAAGAATACGGGCAAAAACAAGTTTGTCTTCAATCATGTTAGCATTGATTACCATTACCATGCAAGGCTGCCACCGAACAATACAACTGCACATATATATATTATGTTTAGAAATTGGTAACTTCTAACAAACAATGAACAATTATTTCTACAGAAAATAAATTATGTACCTATATAACAGGCACTATAGTCGGGAATCACACTAACGGCATTTAAATTAAAATAATGAAGTATAACGCAGTTATTTTATTATACAATAACTGTAGACCAATAACCGTAAAATATGCTCCAAGAGACAGTTCTTTCAGTCGCCTCAAGTACATTTAGGTATAAGGTTAAGTATAGGTAAAAGTATGTTACAATGTTAATTATACTTGATGTTAATCTGATTTAACTATACATTTGATAACAAAGCCTTGCACTTATTAAACCTTAGACGCAATAAAGTATCGTAATACTTCATGTTAAACATGTACGTACTATAAGTACATGGAGAATCTATTAAAGATAAACTTCCGATTAACTTCGATGGCGAAATTGTGGCACGAAGTTAATGTATAAATACTTTGACAGTAATAATAGCTTTTAGTAGGTTAAAAAATGCATAAACATCACTTAACTGTCTGTGATAAGATAAATAAAGATTATAACTATTAGTAAATACAGTATAACTACTCATGCAGGTACGTTAACACGCGCTGTGTGTAAATTGTGTCAACAGTGGGCATTATTTTACAATCCATATTTAGGGTTCCGTAACAAAAAGGTAAAAAAGGAACCCTTATAGTGTGACTCCGGCTGTCCGTCTGTCACAACTTTTGTATGTCAGGAATACTTATGCTATCGCACTATGCTACTTATTTTAATTGAATAATTTTAATCCATATGAGCCTTGTAGGTATGTTTATTGAAATAAATGAATTTATTTATTTATTTATCGATTTGAAACCTGGAATAGTTGGAAATAACGTCAGCTCAAATATTCAGACTGAAAATTGAGACATATTACTTATTTATACTTACTTATTTATTTTCTATAAAGAATGCCCGATATAAGGGACGATAAAAGAATTCTTATTCTTATTACTAATAGGCCAAGTGTTGTATATCATATATAAAAGGGTTTGAACCACAGAATGTGATGTCTTGAAGAACAACATATCATATTCTAAACCTACTTCACCGTTTTTATTAGTTTTCGATATATGATGGCACAATACAAGGATAGTTACGATTTATGTCAAAATATCGGATTTATGTCCCTTGAATAATGCTTGAATAAGGATGTTGACAACAAATAAGAAGATCAATAAGGATAAATTTTCTCGAATAATCATTATACTTATAACATCGATAGGATAGATAGGCAATAGGCATACCTCAGTGCAATTAGACCAAGTTTCATACAAACCCGGACATTGATAATTACTTATTGAAACCTTTTGGGATATGTTCGGACACCTGTCAGGATGACGCTCATGAAAGTCCCTAGACCTCCCAAGCGGGATAGCCGAGATTATGACGTCATCTTTTTTGTATGGGGAAAAACAAAAATTGTCCTGAAACCGTGTATTGGAAACCTATCAAATGAAAGGGCTTTTTGTTTGAGTCGGTTCTAAAAATACATATCACATTTCAGTCACTTATTGTAAATTAAAATTAAAATAATTTTCAAATCATACCAAGTTTGGGTTCCTCGATACGATACCGTCGAATATTTTTTTATAAAATATGCCTCAAATACGGTACGGGGTACGGTCACGCGCTTAAATTTGTGACCCATTTCGCAAAATTTTTCTTTGACTTTCTATACAGTTTGACGGGTCAACCTTAAGTGGGTCCGAAATTAAAACTCGTGACTGTACCTACTCGTAATATCCTCATATCTAATCCGTAATTAGGTTCGTAGTGATTTATATTCTCTTTGATTAGGTTTATCAAACTTGACAGAACGTGACAGAAAAGAAATGATCTGCCATTGATCATAACATTGGTCCAAGTAAATTTGAACTTTATTGTCAAACAGGGCAAGTAAGGAGCGCTCGTGGTCCAGCGGCGCCTGCGTACCTACTGTTTGTGGTCCAGCGGCGCCTGCGTACCGCTCGCGGTATCTTGGGCAGCGGTCAGGACTTGAATGGGTGACCTCTTTGAGTGGTTACTAACTGAGCGCTCCCGTGCTTTGGAAGGCACTTTAAGCCGTTGATCCCGGTTGCTGTCTATGGCAGCAGTCGTTAAGCCAAATGGAGGCCTTCGGGCGGCTTGAGAACTTCTAAAAGTCAAGTTGCCCATTCACTTGACAAAGCCTAATCCCAATAAGGTCTAGTATCCCCTCGGGGTTGGAAGGTCAGATGGCAGTCGCTTTCGTAAAAAACGTTTTTAGAACATATACCCATTAGGTACTTACCTTTCATCCCATAGAAAGAGAACCTTTCGCATAGCTCGTTGATTACTATGAAACCCACTGCCTTTGGATACGGTAGTTTCTGCAATAAAGAACAGAATATTGTCAGACAATTGTTGTTATATTTTTCCGCGTATATTTTTCAATATTTACGGTGACTTCTCATTATTATATGTATGTATATTTTTTACGTTAGCCCCCTTAAATACTTATTTTATTTTGTTTTTTTGTATTTGTTGTTATAACGCGGCAATAGAAATATCATCTGTGAAAATTTCAACTGTCTAACAATCACGGTTCATGAGATACCTCCAGCCTGGTGAAAGACGGACAGACGGACGGACAGCGGAGTCTTAGTAATAGGGTCCCGTTTTACCCTTTGCGTACGGAACCCTAAAAACGGGGTAAAGACGATTACATAATATCCTCGTTATTCACAGTAGGTACGCTATACTTACCTTATTAAATCAAATCATACAATAATAATCGTCAATTAGGTTACGTGTTCCAAGCATCGATTTAATGTATTAAATCAATGGTTCCAAGCTATTCGAATGTCTACTAAGTACATAAATATTGAGGCCATTTTATAGATAATGATGCTTGCGTTTTACGTTACCTATAGCTAGAATAGTGCACTTTCAAGAGGAAGATTAGATACATCCCACATATCTAATCTGAGGTACGGTACGCATCAATACTTAAGTACCTATAGGTAGGTATGCCGAAACGGATCTCGAAGTCACTAGTCCTACCTTAAGTAGGCACGTGGCCTTGAAGATCACAAGCCGTGCCGGCCAAGTGCGAGTCGGACTTCGCACATGTAGGGTTCCGAACCAACCGCAAAATAAAAATGAAATGATGAAAAAATGTGATTTATTAATATTTTAGTATTTTTTGGTAAAGTATAGATAATAATAAACATTATCACCAAATTTCAAGTTTATAGGTTAAAGGGAAATCAAAAAATTCTTAGGAACAACATTTTGTAATAAAAAGTTGACGTTGATGGCTTCTCATTGCTTTGCTTTCCCATATATTTTAAAATCATAAATTGTTTATTTATATCTACTCAATGAGTTCGAAACAACGATATCCCACTCGATGGGGTAGGTGAAAAAAAAATCGCACCCTCTTTAACTGTATGGGAGCCCCCCTTAAAACATTTAAAATGACAATACGAGTATGTATGGTTTTGGATCAACAAGATGCTTATAGTTATACTGTTTTAGTTTTAAAACCTATGTGACAGACGACGGACGCACGCGTGGGTGACAGCAATAGGGTTCCGTTTAAGACCCTTCGGGTACGGAACCCTAAAAAAGTAGATAGGCATATTAAAAGACGAGTAATTAATGTTCTTCAAAATAATTGAAACCAACTTGCATTTGTATCGTTTCGTATGGTGGGCGGTTAGAGTTTAGCTATACCAACTAAATTACATAGACGTACCTATCCGCTGGCACATGTGTATTCTAAATCATCTAATGTGAAGAAAGACAGTAATCCTGAGTAGGCAGACAATTAATACGCGGGTTCTCCAACAATTAGATACATACTGGATTGAACTGGTTATGAACACGCAACCATTAATTTTGACAAGTCATGTTTTGGCTAGGGTTATCAGACGGACGATTTAAGAAAATTCCTGACACGTCGGCAATTAGTTACCTACTGTAGTTTTTAGTGTTCCATACCGCGGAAGGCTCCAAATGGAACCTTGTTGCTGTCACTCACCCGCCCGTCCGTCCGTCGTCTATTGCACAGGTTTTACAGCCAAACGGATGGATGCTGGATGGGATGGAGCTACAGTCTTCAAATTTTCAGAGTATTTTGTCGGCACAAAACCATACAAATACCTAGTCAAAACTTTTTTAAATAGGTGGCCCCCATACAGGTAAAGGGGGGCACGAAAAAAAAAGTTTAACCTACCCCATCGAGTGGGGTATCGTTGTTTAGAACTCGTTGAGTAGATAAAAACTGTATTTTTTTGTTTTAAAAAATATTGGAAAACGAAGAAATGAGAAGCCACCAAAGTTTTTTTTATTTGTACAAAGGAAATTTTTAACTTCCTAATGACTTATGAACTTAAAATTATGGTGATAATGTTTACTATTACGTATATCTTATCAACAAATACTAACATATTGATAAACTAGATGTGTTATTTTTTTTTTTTTTTATAAAAACAAACTTCATTTCACGGTTGGTTCGGATCCCTAAATGTGCGAAGTCCGCCTCGCACTTAACTAGTTTTTATTGACAACAGTATATCATACATAAGTATTTGTATTGTGAACAATAGAATACAAATACTCTTTATTACACATGTAACATAATGAAGCGGCATGTAACTAACTAAAAGAAGAATAAACAACGATTCAGGGAGACAGAGTAGGTACAACAGAAGCTAAAACGCCGCTACTTAATGAAACTGTATATGTATAACATTAATAAGTACAGTGGGCCAACGAAAATGTTGAGCACTTTAGTACTTTTTCAAATTAAAGAGGTTTCAAATTTCGTTTCAGTCTAAATATTTCTTAGATTTCGATGTGACAAGGTTCTAAGTATGCTCAACATTTTCATGGGCTGACTGTATACCTAAACAATGAATATGGTGAAAATGTGTCCATTTACTGAATGACTTGTATTATACCGATCAATGTTTGTATTTACTTAGAACGAAATATGACATGATGGAATTACATCAATCTCTGTATAGGTAGGTACATTTATAATTTTGACATTATTATAATTATTATGGATTTGTATTATTCGACTCAGAAGTTGTGCTTGTTTTTATTGTAATAGATGCAAATTATGTAATACTACTGAGAAATAAAACATCTGAAATAATCTGAATCATATAATACTTATAACCTATAAGGTACAAATATACATATAAAACCTGATAAATATTTTCTATTGATATATAAGCTGTACCTTTGAACAAAACAGACCTTTTATATTCCGGTGGTCGCAATCCGACAGGTCAAAATTCCTGACATGTAAGGAAATATCCTCCCGTTTGGTAACCCTAATCGAGGTCTAATTTTAGATCTATAGCTGTTCTTGTTAGCTCAAATTAACCTATTTAGATATACAACACCGCCTTTAGATATATGAAAGTTCATTAATTAAGGATTGTTGATTCAGAACAAGTGACACATGCAATATGTCTGCATTTGTTTTTAATTGTCAACACAATGGATCCTGGAGTCAGGAGTCGACAACCCGCTTGTGAATCGACTGGAGTTGCAAGCTTTCATCAGACTATGTGCCAGTTGCACCAACGTAGAAACTTGTCAAACTTTCCATACAATCAGATTTGACGAACACCGCTTACGATTACAGACGGTTTGGTGCAACCCAGCCTAAGTGCCAGTTGCATCAACGTACGAACACAGACCGGTCTTCGTCAAATATGGCGCCGGCAGGTGTCATCCCATAGAAACTTGTCAAACTTTCCATACAATCAGATTTGACGGACACCGTTTACGATTACAGACGGTTTGGTGCAACCCAGCCTAAGCGTTACTATCTTTAATCTCAGTCAGTCCGTATGCTTGTTTGTCACCGTCGTGATATATACAAAGTGCTAAGGTAAAATTTGTTCATGTAAATTGGGTGCTTACATGAACAAATTAAAAAAAAAACACACACACACAATTATTACTTGCTAGTCTGCTAAGTGTATACACGAATATAAGAAAATTTCAAATGAAGGCAAAAAAATTCAAGGCAGGTGCATAACTTGTAAATTTTAAATCAATAAGTGCGAATAATCTTAGTAATACAAATCTTGGTACTCAACAAATCTCTAAAATTTAATCATTATATTATCACCATTAAATGAAACTAATATTTACCTAGCCGTGATGTACAGTCAAGGGCACCAATATGTATAGTAAATTTTTTCACTTTATTCTATTGCAATAAGGTCCAAAAATCTACAAGTACCTACCTATTCAAATTCATGCACTTGACTGTACTTGTGTTACATAGGTATTCCTGCCGTCTTTCATCAATAAAGAGCTTCTATTTAAAACCTACAATTATAATCAATCTGAACAACTAATTGGAATATCTGTGTTGGTATTTGAAAGACGAGGTCAGTATGCCGAGGATAGAGGCACACTACCTTCTGACTTGTCGGTCATGCGTGACCGGAGGTCGAGGATCAGTTTTTCAGGACGTGATTGTACAAGACAAAACAACTGAACTAACGAAACTAGCATAATGGGTAACTGTAGTTAGTTGATACAAATTATTTATTAGATTATCGGATTGGCATGACGACAAAACACAGAAAGTTATAATACTTAGGTAGGTAAGTAAAGTGTTTACCGGAGACAACGATGATGCAAAATGTCTATTGTGGCGTTTACAAGATGTGGTGGACTTTTCTACATATTCCATGAAAAAGTGGATTCCATGAATTTTTTTTATGTAATGACCTTTCTGATAAAAGTGATAAAGATTATAGTTTGACTAGCTGTTGCCCGCAACTTCGTCTGCGTAGAGCTCGGTTTTTAGTTAAAACATCTTAATATCCAGGAAACGGTATAATAATTGTGGTACTTTTACCCGGTGAGACCAAATTATTAATATGCTGTACAGATATTGGGTTGACCGATTTCAACCCAAATTCTCAACCCCTCTAAAAATCCCTTTAGGTACCTACTTATCGGTTAAAAACTCTCATTTACTTAGGCTATTTTTTGTGTGAGTTGACACGTATTGTCGTTTTATCTTCGTTACTGTAGGTATTAATTAATTATGGACCTGTAGAAATTTCGTTTCAAACATCTATACAAATCCACAAATCCTGAAATCATTTAAACAGTCTTTTTGTGAAATGAAAGTCTCTCAATTAAAATAATGTTGCTCCCCATACAAACTTTGAACCCCTTTTTAACCCATCGAGGGATGAATTAAAAAAAAACGCCGAAATTTGTTTTGTTGTATTTAAACAGACTGTAAAAAAATTTAAGTCTCTCTATTAAAAAAATGTTGCTTCCCATACAAACTTTGAACCCCTTTTTAACCCCTTGAGGGGATGAATTAAAAAAAAACGCTGAAATTAGTTTTGTAGTATTTAATTTAATTTAAACAGTTACTGTAAGAAATTTTAAGTCCTTCACTCAAAAAAATTTTGCTTCCAATATAAACTTTGAATCCCTTTTTAACCCCTTTAGGGGTTGAATTTCAAAAAAACGCAGAAATTAGTTTTGTTTTATTTAAACAGAGAGTCTCCGTAAGAAATTTGAAGTACCTCATTTAAAAAAAAATTTGCTCCCCATACAAACTTTGAACCCCTTTTTAACCCCTTTAGGGGATGAATTTTGAAAAACACTGAAATTACTTTTTTTGTATTATTATAAAGAATTTATATACAAAGTTTGAAGACTCTCACTTTAAAAAAAAATTGCTCCCCATACAATACTTCACCCCTATTTTCAACCCCTTAGGAGACGAAAATTTTGAAAACGCAGATATCTTTTTCATTGTCTTATTTTAAGGAGTCTTTGTACAAAGTTTCAAGTCTATACCTTTAAAAAATTATTGCCCCCCACACAAACTTTGCACCCCTGTTTTACCCCCTTAGGGGTGGAATTTCCAAAAGTCCCGTCTTATCCCTTGCCTCCGTTATATAACCTAACTATAGTGTAAATTTCAAATTTCTAGGACCGGCAGTTTCGGCGGGGCGGTGATTAATCAGTCACCCATCAACTTTATATATATAGATGAGTTCTTCACGATTTCAAGAATGACATGTCCTTCTTGGAAACCCGTGTATATGGGTTTACAGTAGGTACGTGTCAGTCTACTCAGTCTATTTATTGAACGCAAGAAGTTGGCAGGAATCGTTCATAACATAACGATATAGGATACTTTTTATCCCGAAAATCATCCCGTTACCGTTTAAGTGTGTATGGAAGATATATAACTAGACAAGTGCCTCAAATAAAAGCAATATTATACTAATGCGATGACCGAGTTCTACGCAGACGAAGTCGCGGGCAAAAGCTAGTCGTTCATAATAATTATCTCTATAAGGCCGGACATTTTTCTTAATGTAGACAATGATGTTGCTTGTAACTTCTTACATTAGCGTTATGCCATAACTATAGGTATGTACTAGAGATGTACCGACTAGTCGGGAAAGCCGACTATCCGGCCACATTTCTAGTCGGCGACTAGTCAGCTAAAGAGGCCGACTAATCGGCATATTATGCGTTACTGGAAATCACCTTCAACATCGTCAAAACAAAAAATGTCCACACTCGCCATTTCCTTTTCGACATTATTCTAAAGAAGACCACTAGTTGTTTAACAATTCGATCATTTCACTGTTTTGTCTTTTTATTTTGCTGTATACAATATATAATAATACGCCGCCAGGTGAAGCAAGAAAATCTCTAAAACTTAAACACGAAAGCATGGTGAGTGGCGCGATGAGCGGACCGAAACGAACATTCCCGATTGCGCCCGAACTCAGCCGAAACCATGATCGGCCTTGCCGACTAGTCTGCCGATTAGTCGGCCATCTCGGCGCCGACTAGTCGGCTAGTCGGCCAAATCCATAGTCGGTACATCTCTAGTATGTACCTACAGTGGAATCCGGACATTGATTAATTCAATAACCGTATGACAAAGGCATTAGGTACTGGCGCGAATTTATAACTGTATCTAACCAGGCACGCCGCCGCGATGTATGGCGGCCGTCAGGATCAACGAACCAAGTAGGTATGAGTCGTGCTCAGAGAAAAGGACTCTCATTGCGGTTGGCTATTAATATTAATACGCTGATACAAATCATGTCGCTACGATTCACGTCGTTATACATAACACTCATAGCGCCCTAATGTCTCTTTTCCTTGAGAACCACACATACATACAGTCAAGGGCACCAATATGTATACATTTTTTCACCTTATTCCATTGAAATAAGGTCCAAAAATGTGTAAATATTTATGCCCTCGACTGTACCAATAAATTTGTTGTCCTTTAGATACCCTTTAAACTGATCGTAAAATATCGGTTGTACCTACATTTGTAGGTACGAAATTTATTTATTAATAAGAAAATATATACACGAATACAACAATAACTAAAATAATATTAAAGCTAACTGCAAATACAAGTTAGGTATCAAAAAATAAACTAAAACAGGACCTACATTTTGAATGTTTTGTCGCACGATTTACCAATCGACAAAAGGGAGGAACGGAGCGAACTGTTAGTGTAGTTAGCTTTCATTACACCATTCTATTTGAACAACTGAGGGGCTACTACGAAGTTCGAAATTCGAACTTCGTATCGTGCCGTCCCCTTCACTCTCGTGTTAGAGACTATAAGAGTGAAAGGGACGGCACAACACGAAGTTCGGATTTCGAGTTTCGGAGTACAGGGCCTGGCCACATTCGATCTACCTATACCAATAATCCATAAATTTTGTATGGTAATAAGGCTGCAGAAGTGCAGAGGTATCGACCCCAGTTGACGGTAAGTATATATATAAAGTTATTTAGGTAATCATTTTATTTGTTCCCTATTTTTAATAATGCCAAAGTCAAAGTTTAAATTTAAAAAGATGCCATAAGTACGGAAATTAATAAAAATATAGGTATTTTGAATCAATATGTTTTGGTTCAGAAAAGTATGGTTTATTTGTTTATCGCATTCTTTTTTTACTTTTAATATGTTTTTAGAAAAAAATGTAATTTAAAGTTAGTTAAGTGGGCGTTAATTGCCTGTAGTACCTTATACTCGTATAGAAGCAATTTTTATGGCAACTTAAGGATTCTGCACGCCCACGTATTGTTGGGCAAGAGACTCGTTTAGTGGCAACTGGCAACTTACACAATACCACGAGAGAATAGTACATTATTGCAGAGGCCGGGAAATAGCAATTCGTGGATAAGTGGATTTTGGCGCACGAAGCGAAGCCGAGTCTGACAATACGCATTCATAAATTGCGATCCCGATAATTAAGCATTTTCCCGGCGGCAGGACAATCATGATTTGATTTTTTTATATCTGCGCTAGTCGATAACGAGTTAGCTAATCGGTTCTGATGGTTTAACTAATCATCAGAATCGATTATTTATAGTATGTACTTTTAGGTATTTAAAAGAATGTAAACAAACGGGACCCGTCAAATATGACAGATCCAAAGGTTGTAAAATCACTCACACACCGTCTATCATTAATGTCTTCATAAAACACGCAACTCCGTAACAAAACAATACAAACAAACAAGTTCAACAAAAAAATAACATAAAACATCAAAAGTAAAGAAGAATAAGCTCGAACACACCACAATTATTGCACTCGCATTAGATGAAAACAAGCAATGGCGAATGTCAAACTACCGACAAAATTGAAAATCACGTAACCTTCATTGAGTATTTTAATGGTGACATTTTACAAAGCAAGTTTTAAATATTCATTTAATATGATAAAATATTTAGGAATTAATAAGTAGGTAGTTTTAACTTAATTTAAGTACCTGGGAGACCGAGCTTTGCTCGGCATTTTTGAGTTGCAGAAAACGAGTTTTCTAGGGAAAGAGACCTAGTCAGAGCGATTGTTCGCCCCCGAAAACCCCCACATAGCAAACACCGAAGTCGTTAGAGAGCCGTTCCCGAAATAAATATTTTATTTTTCTACAAGAATTGCTCATCAGATTGCATACTATTATTAGATAATATTCCTATTCGTATACGTTTATTATACAGATAAGTAGGTACAGTCGAGGTCATTAACATGTATACGTTTTTGGACCTTATTTCAATGGAATAAGTTGAAAAAGTGTATACATAGGTATTGGTGCCCTTGACTGTACTACCTAAGCCTTAATACTATGTACATCCTGAAATTGAAATCATACCGCTTTCGTGAATCATCACTTCATCAGCGTGGTTGGTTTTGTAAGTATTTATGATGGATATTTATCCAGTTAATTATTTTTCGACTCTATCTTTGGGTGGTTTGTATTTTAGGTTATAAAGTCATATTTGTCGCTTGCTTTCGTGACTCGGCGACCAGGGGGCCGATTTTTGAGTGTCGAACGCTCGAAAAGTCGAGATCTGTCAAAAACCAAAAACTATGATGCTTTGACAGATGTCGAATGAAAAGTCGAGCGTTCGACACTCATAAATCGCCCCCCAGATCAGATCAACCTCCTATCACTTGGGGGAAAAGGCTGGGGGCCGATTTTTGAGTCTAGAACGCTTGACTTTTCACTCGAGATCTGTCAAAAAACAATGGTGCTATGACAGATGTCGAGTGAAAAGTCGAGCGTTCGACACTCAAAAATCAGCCCCCAGGGCCCGCGTGTTACCTTTACCTCTAGTTAAACATAGGTAAACATTACCTTTAGTACAACATATATTTTCGAAACATAAACATTACCTCTAGTAGGTACCTATATTTTCGAAATATAAACGAACGAATTTGCGTTCAGGTTCAGGTGTCTAAAATGTGTAAAATGACCTCCTCTATCATCCCTTAAAGGACTTGTACATAGCTACCAAACAGTCCAAACACCCTGTAGTATACACCCTTGACCTATACCTAGTTTCAAATCAACATCAAACCCTTTTAATGACCTACTCAAATATTTGATTTAATTGACATTGTCAATATTTTCTCTTGTAATTTTTATTGTAATATAAATAATACCTCTGCGTCGTATTTAACCCTTTGAACGCCAAAGTGGTCGTGTGTCGTCGTGCCCACGCCAAGCACTGTTAAATGGATGTAACGTTTAAACCAACAAAAACAATTCATAATAGATTTTATTCGTGATCAAAGAACACCTTCACTCCGACCTTTTTAGTGGTTGTTGGCGTGCGTGGTAGGCACGATGACACACGACCACTTTATAGGTTCTTGGCAGTCAAAGGGCAGTTAAATGCGATAACGCTGAGGAATTTAAATATTCATGAAAGATCTGCAATTATTGCAGATCATAAAGCTAAATATATATAACATAACATAATATTAGCGAAAAATCTTTAAATCTTAATATTACGAGACTAACCTGCTAGGTATTACAAACGTCAATGTGATATTTCTGTTAAGCAAATGACGACTTAAAGGTGGCGAACCTTTTTATACCCCGACTGTACATAGATACTTATAGAATCTGATAAGATAATATGCCATCCCTCCTAATTTGTATTCTAATCGTTAGACGTAGTTTACCTTGACACAGTGACTCTGGTCAAAGAATAGCCACCTGTCAAGCAGGTAGGTACCGTCGAGAAATAATGAAGAAGTTACGTGGTTGCCCAGTATTTTCCTGGTCGGTTCGTTTCATAAAACACATTCGTGTTTTGATGACACTCATTATTATGTCCCAGTTGCATAAACTACTATTTTGCGGCATAAACGGTCGTTTCTTTTTTTAACGTTTACTTAGAATTAGAAGTATAATTTTTCACAGCTTCAAGGGTCCGCAAACCTTCCTTCAAATTTGGGGATGGAGACAGGCAGATCCGTATTCTGCAGGGTCTAAACCCTCTGATAACGTTGTCACCCCAACTGTTACATGATTTGCTTCTTGCATTCTATTTCTTCAAAAACGGTCCCTTACTAAATACTATATGTAGGTCCCATCATTAGATCTATAGCCTGTATTTTTAGGTATTTAAAAGAATGTAAACAAACCAACCATTAAAATACCCAATCAAGGTTACGTGATTTTAAATTTTGTCGGTAGTTTGACATTCGCCATTGCTTGTCGTGCTCTTCGCGACGATGGGCTGAACCCACTACCGAACAAAACTAGTTGCCTACTGTCATGGCGTCGTTACCGAGTCTTTGAACAAGTATTGATTGGCGAAATCTTTATAAATTTGATGGTGAAGTGAATGCAATAATTGTGGTGTGTTCTTCGTTAACTTTTGTTGTTTTATGTTATTTTTTTGTTGAACTTGTTTGTTTGTATTATTTAGTTTCGGAGTTGTGTGTTTTACGAAGACATTGGTGATTGGCGGTGGGTGGGTGATTTTACAACCTTTGGATCTGTCATATTTGACGGGTCCTGTTTGTTTACATTCTTTTAAATACCTAAAAGTACAGACTATAAGCTTTGACTAGAATTAGGCACTGTTCATGGCTTTCAAAACCATTTCAAAACCGGTCCACAAATGACGCAGTTCTGTTTAAAACAATAACAAAAAATTCAGTCGAATTGAGAAACCTTTTTGGGAAGTCCGTTGAGTACGTATACGTAAGTACTGGTCCCAAACCAGTTGGGTCACAATCACAAGTATACGATAGCAATCACACAACAATCACAATGTTGTTGACGGTCGGTACCAAATATATATATTGTAAGTATTGTAACCTTATTGTAACGTAATAATCAGCCGTGGTGAAAGACCGAGGCCACGCAGGAAATGAAAGTTACGCAAGGGGGCTACCGTTTTTGTGCTCATCAGTTGGCGCCACTAGTCCAGTAACGTCCAGCTATCAAAGTTTGTTAATTGGTTATATGGTCGTGAAAATAAAGTTTACGTTAAAATTGTATTTAATACATTAAAACCGCACCGTAAAAATATCGAACGTCCCTCCTTGTAGATAGCGCAGTTCCGTTTTGTTCGGAAATAATACAAGAATAAAAGTTAAAACCAACTACAAAACAAACTAAATAGTAAAAAATAATTTCCTAACTTGTAATGCTTTCGAACAAAGAAAGAATTTTGTACATCGGTTCCTAAGGCTGCGTTTCCACCAGAGAATATGTTTTCATATTTGACACCTCGCCCGGCGCGTTGCGATGTATTAATAATGTACTCTTTGGTTGCGATGCTGTAATTCATATTAAAGATAAAGTGGCCAAATAGTTCGGTACAACATATATATTGTATGAAGTTTGGCCACTTTGGCTGCTACATACAATATGACGCTGACTGTACCTATGCACAAATTAGCGAATACATAAAAACTGAAAAAAATATGAGGCTAACGAATACGGGGCGTGGCGTCATGATCGCGTTTTTCACGTGATAATAATGCATAAAGCAATTCTTTTCTGGCAACGCTGGTCAGAATTAGTCAGAAAGTGATGTAAGTACGTTTTATCTTAAGCGGCCCGGTTAAAAAACATAAGGAATTTTAAGATAAATAACACACAATAATGACAACGAAACAGTGAAAAACTGTTGTGTTATTCTGAACACACTGTTTGAACAGACATATGTAAAACGTGTTATCGTTGTAGATTTTTGTTTAAATACAATATACAGGGTGTGGCCTGTAATAGGAGCAAAAAATTAAACGGTAGATTATTAAACTTGCTTGCAATTATTATTTTATTACTCTTTTGGAGGATTTGTAGCTAATTAACACAATACAAAAAAAAAACCTAATATAAGCCATAAAATATCCTGTCAAACCAAAAATGCAAAATTATGACGACTCATATCTTGATGCTACCTCTGAATCCGCATTGACGGATGTGGTATGATCTCGCGGTGTCAAGATCCATTACTTGGGGGTCCTAACATTAGATCAAAGTTTCTCCGAATTGATATAATAAATAAAATATTTGGACACAAGGGGCTACTGCAGATGCTAAGGAAGCGTCCTTTTAAATATTTGCTCCTGTCCTGTTACAGGCCACACCTTGTAGACCGTCTTGTTATACCGTAAGTATTTAAAATAACTTTTTAATATCTTTGTTAATATGTATACCACGATATTATTATTTACTGCCTAATAGGTAATTAGACGGTATTAACATACACACACACACAACATGAGAGTGCTACCTAATTCAAATAGAACATTTGCTCTTATCTACACTCACACACATAAGTATAATTGTAGTTGAATTTATTTGAGATGAGGAGTTTAGTAGTTCATCACGATTTGAACTAAACACTAAAATTTATTTATTTATCGTAAGGCAATTATTTCGAACCCGAACATATAATTAAAAAAAAACTATACTAACACAATAGCTCGTCATCATAAGGCCCTCACTAAATTTATAACACCCCTAGAAAATACTCCCATAACTTCAAGTAACGAAGATCACTAACTGCCAATTATTGGTGGAAATAATTCGTGTATAAGCAAATTTTGGCATGGGGGTGGAGATAACGTGTAGAGGGGGTGTAAGGGGGGGTAGGTATTTTAGTTTTTAGTAAAAATCTCTTAAACGGTGGCATATAGCAAAAAAAATTCTTAGACATGAGTAATCTATATAAAATTTTCTAGGATGAATATTTCGTGAGATTTAAAAGGGGGAAGTTAATTATAATTGGCTTCATGGGTGGGTCTCATTCCTTTATTTCTCAATATTCTTAAAAACAAAAAATACAGTATTCATGCACTCACTTTTTTTATTCGCGTTCCCCTTGAGCTCTCAACCCCCCTTACAAATAAGCTATAATCTTAAAATTTTCACAGTCTAAGAATCGTGTTGGTTGACCCAAATCTACACAAATGGTCAAAATATTTTTTTACATGCTTATAAGGGAGGCTCGCATACAGCTAAGGGCTCGTCGTATTTTGACCCCCCCTTGGTGATATTTGGTGATTTTAACGCTACCTCCACCCTCCCTATTTAAGATCACCTGTATTTTTTTCGGACTCTTTAAGAACAACTGTTAATGCATGCTGAGTATGTTGTATGCTTTAAAGTAATGTAATCAAAATTAAATGATGTAAGTACGCCAGTTAGTAAAAGGTGATGTTCTTGCAAAATGTGGTGTAGAAGATTTTTTTTTATTGTAAAGCTACTGATTAAATAAAATTATCAAAAAGGTAGCACGAGATATCTCGACGGGACAACTTTTGGTGGCTACGAAACCTCGAAATTTTCGGACTATTTTAGGTTTCTAACTCATATACTCGTATACTTTACGATAAATCTTAGCTTAAATTTACCTACTAGCAAGTTGAAGAACATGAAATTCTGCGTCTAAAGAGTACAATAACTTAATAAGTAATTCGGTGAAGTGATATAGAAAATCTTTATCAAGAAAAGAAGTGTTCCCCAACTTGAACAAAACTACAATATTATGATTTCTAAGCATCTGTTTTTGAATTTTGAATTTATCCTAGTTTATATAGCCTCAATCGTAAGAATTTACAGATTAGAGAATTATATCGGCATAAATATCGTCTAATAGCTTTGCCCGCGACTTCATCCGCGTAAATTTCTACTCGCTATTTCATCCCCTCCCTCCCCCATCATGATCATTCGTGATTTTATCCCACTCCCACCCCCTCATAAATGATCACATGATTTCTGGACGAGCCCTAAAAAGGGAGCGTTCGCATCAGCCCACATCGTAATGGATCACAGACAGACATCGTAAGTTACAGTCGCCAAGCCCCAGATTACTTTGGTAATTATTATTATTTGAATTAAGTACTGTTTTCTCCCTGGCAAGCAAAAGTTAATGTTAATTACACACGCGAGAGCCGCACTATAAGAAGGAATCGCTTGCCGAGCCGTGCCAATAGTGGGCACCGTGCCTAAGGGCATAAACCAAACATCTAAGGGTGAGTACCTATTTTCTGGGTATCTCTGGTGGGTGCTCATTCCACACCTTAAACCGCGCCGGAATGAAATGAAACTGACTACTCAAAAATTTATCAAACCAAAAAAAATAAAAAGCAAGCTATCTTTTACAAGTCAATATAAACTAGTGATTTACGAGTAGGTAGGTTAAAGTCAAATAAATAAGTAGTTAGTATTAGTAATAAGTAATAACCAAGCATCAAAACTATGGTATTTTAACAGTTTACGTTCAGTTACCGCGCACTTCGCAAATGCCAATTAAGTATAGGTACTTAATTTAACTGCTAATATTTTTTATAGTACCAACCTCCGTTTTATGTTCCATCTTTCGAGAGTGTTGTCTTGTCTTCTCGGTTTCAAATGTAGTGAATGCTCACGAATTTGTATAAATAGTAACAGTTGGATTTTTTAAAGAAAGTTTCGCGTCGCATCCTCTGGTCCGTAAGAGAATGCGCGTGCGCGAAAACGAGCGCGCGAATTGTCTGCGCACGCGTTACTGACGGTTTCGCCGCACGATCACGACTGATGGCTATTCCCGCTCGCACCAGCCGTGAGCCACTGTCTCAATACACTATCATACTCAAACTCAGCTCCAAAACGGTCGCCGGTCTCCAAACAACATGAGGTGCGGTGGGTTTAACGACCGTTCTCCAAATCAAATGGCACCCACTACGTTAACGCGACTGTGTAAAGGAGATTTTGATTTACTATTGAGGCCGGTAAAACGATCATTTGTTGAAAAGTAAGTCAGACTAATTGTGCTGATAATTGCAGTGCTGGTGTAGACCGGCTAAAATGGAGCCAAGCAATCTTCTCATCGTGATACGTATACTTAAAATTATTTGAACTGGCAGAGTTGTGTATCAAATTAGTCCATTCAAAAAGCGACTTTACTGTCCAAGCATGAAGATTCAAAGTGTAATTTCAACTATACCAAGTAAATTTTTGTTAGATCTGGGTGCCGATTTTTGAGTGTCGAAGTCGAACGCTCGACTTTTCACTCAACATCTGTCAAATAATAATAGTTTATTGACAGATCTCGAGTGAAAAATCGAGCGTTAGACACTCAAAAATCGGCCCCCTGTATTTCCACACGCCATTTGACAACTGAAAGCCCGATTATGAATTTTTTAACGAGCAAATGAAGAGCTAATGAGTCACCATAGTCTGTTGGAATAATTCGGAGTTTGTATATATAAATGTGTGTTCGACGATAGTAGGTAAGACTCGATTATCGTTGATTGTAACTTTGTGATATGCAGTATTAGAGGAGGAACAGAATTGGAAAAGGCGTCTCTAAACAATGCAAGCGGCAAGTCATGTAACAGTTGGGGTGACAACGTTATCAGAGGGTTTGGACCCTGCAGAATACGGATCTGCCTGTCGCCATCTCGAAATTTGAGCCGGAAGTACGGTATACCGGAAAAGGTGCAGCCCATACAAAAAATTTCGTAGTACATTTAATAAATTGTTGCTCTGGTACTCTAAAAGAGGTCCGATTGATATGGTTTTTTGGTATGTCGTGAAGGACAATATTAGCCATGGTAACCTAAAAATTTCGGCCCTCCAGCTCCATAACTTTGGCCGCCATCTTGGAAATAGTGTCATTTTTTTCAGTTCTTTGCTTTTACTGTCGTCAAAGTTCATTCCAGTGCTAAACATAGTTCTACAATATTGTAGAATACAAAATTTGCTAAAACTTTTGGGTACAAAGATTTTTTCCATGACCCCTAGGGACGAAGATATGACAGGATATATCATTAAAAATTGCCACTTTTTTCTAGTTTTCCGTCCATGTTTACATTATAAGTGCATTTTAGCACTAACTATAGTTCGGCAATATTGTAGATCACGAAATTTGCTACAACTTTTGTATTGATATATTTTTTCCACGACCATTAGGAAAGAAGATATGAAGTCATCTATGGAGTAGCACCGTTGAAATTTGCTACTTCTGCAGTTTTCTTCTCATATTTAGTTAGGTTTGAGTGCATTTAATCGCAATCTGTAGGGGATCTATGATGGTCGAGTGATAGCGGGACAGACGACAAGATAAAGCATCTGTCACTTTCCGATCTATACCACTTCAATCCCTCAGAAGACAAAATCGTCTATTTCCACGATACCTAGAAGATCGTAGGTACTTTGAATTTGCATATAATTTTGTCTTCTATAATATTGCTGACCGAGAAATGCACTAAAACAAAAATATGTGAAGAAAACTGGAAAAGTAGTAAATATCGACGGTAGTACCCCATAGGTGACATCGTATCTTCTTTCCTGATGATCGTGGAAAAAATATTTCAATACAAAAGTTGTAGACAATTTTGTAATCTAAAATATTGCTGAACTATAGTTAACGCTAAAATGCACTTTAAACGTAAATATGAGAGGAAAACTAGAAAAAAGTGGTAATTTATAATGATATCTCCTGTCATATCTTCGTCCCTTGGGGTCATGGAAAAATTCTTTGTACCCAAAAGTTTCAGCAAATTTTGTGTTTTACAATATTGCCAAACCATGTTTAGCACTAAAATGAACTATAACGACAGTACAAGCAAAAAACTGAAAAAAGTGACAGATTTTCCAAGATGGCGAAGAAAGACGTGGAGCTGGAGTGTCAAAAATTTCGGGATACGATGACAAATATTGTCCTTTACGGCATATCAAAAATCCATAACAATTAGACCATAGTTAGGGTACCGGAACAACGATTTACCAAATGTGCAAAGAAAAAATTTGTATGGGCTGCACCTTTTCCGATATAACATTCTTCCGGCTCAAATTTGGGGATGGAGACAGGCAGATCCGTATTCTGCAGGGTCTAAACCCTCTGATTACGTTGTCACCCCAACTGTTACACGATTTGCTTCTTGTATTCTACTTCTTCAAAAATGGGCCTACTCTATATGTGAATTAGAGAAAAATAATGTGTAAGATTGGACATGAGTTGTATGATGAAATCGGTGAAAGGGTTGCTCAGCGAGATACAGCGGAAAATGTAACAATTATGTAAAAAAGTAGGTACCTATACTACGCAAGTTTACAGCCAGTAGAGTCAAGTCGATATTGGTGAGCAATAATAATCTTTTAAGAAACTGTTGTATAAGAAGGGTATATTTAAAAAGGCGAGTGGTGTGGGTTGAGCCTTACGACAACTTATCATAGTATTGTAGTAGTATATAGCACCCATTTTAACCTCTTGACCGCCACAGTAGCTACAACGCCACTCTCGTGTATCGTCTTAAGTGGCAACACGTACATTCGTACAATGTAATCCTCAGACTAAGTTGAAACCGCTCAACCAATCACACTGGAGCGCAAACTCGAGTACTCGTATTCCAGCACAGAATAAGTAATAGTACTACGTACAGAGGTTGCACTGTTAACAAATCGCCAACTTACAAACCCAAATTATAATAGGTAAACAACAAACATTGACCACACAAAGCGAATGACGAGACGACGCGACCGTCCGGTAGCAATTCGCCACTGAATGTACTTGCAGCGGCCGATGTACTTGCAGCGGCCGATGTACTTGCAGCGGCGCGGCGAACTGACGAGGTGAAAGCCGCCTGATTCCAGTGTTTAATAAACAGCCTGCGTGGTCGTGTCGGAGGTTTCCCCTGGATTTTCCCTAGGCCACCCTCTAACCGCGCAATCGCTTTATTGGGCCCGACCTATAAATTCAGTCAGGTAAAATAAAAAGTAGAATGCACCTAATGGCAACCCATATGCTATCAAGTATGGTTCATTTCCGTCTTTCGCTTTGCCGTGTGAGAGACAACTCGTAATTTACGGTGGCCATCAAGAGGTTAATTTTAGTAGTAGTAGGGTAAGGAGTGCTTTTGGGCAATACTTAAAACGTGAGTGGACCTGCCATAAAAGCGTGTTCGAAATGCGTTCGCTCTTAACCCTTTGACCGCCAAGAACCTATAAAGTGGTTGTGTGTCGCCGTGCCCACCACGCCAACAACCACTTAAAAGGTCGGAGTGAAGTTGTACTTTGATCATGAAAAAAATCATTTATAAACTGTTTTAATTTGTTTTTATTGGTTTAGACATTATACCAAAAAAACAGTGCATGGCGTACTGGGTACGACGACACACTATCGCTTTGGCGGTCAAAGGGTTAAACGACCCAGATCAGACTAGCTCAGCCCAATAAGGTTGGGCACCTATTTGCATTAGATATCAACGAAGCACATTGATTAACCAGTCTGTTTCATAACATGACCTTATCTGATCCTTAAAAAAACTCCTGCACGGTGGTAAAAGCAATATTTAATGATGCGAAAGTGATGAATATTAAAATGATTAACACAACAAAATTTAAGATGGATTGTTGAGGTTTTGTTGATTGTTTAATTTTTTGTTGATTGATGTTTTCATTTCTATCTTTACCAAGGAACCTGCAGTTTAATTAACCCGTGCCAGCTAAAATATCAGTGGGAATCTAATAGTATTATAAGTATTATCCTTTTTCCATTTAAATCTCGACATGGTATGAGTATCATCCTTGTTATCACTATTTGTACATCGGAATGTCTGTCAAATAAATTAGACCAGCTTGACAGGACTGGCTTCCCAGCTTCCCACGAGGCGGCTTGACCCAAGTAGTCTTGCCAAGCAGCTCTAGATTGACAATCATTCAGGTGTCCTACTTAGTTAAGGGGAGGTATCCCCAACGCAACTGTCCCGCTCTAACACGCGTGAGTTTACAATTAACCATCCCGCTCTCTACGCAAGCTCTACGCGCAGTTTTGTGAATATTTAGCTATAGTCATTAAGCCAATCATTTTATCAAAGCAAACCCTGCGAATTTGTCTATAACTATTTACGATCTTTAATTGAGAACAAAAATTAAATGTTAAATATCAGTAATATAGCCGTAGTATTGAAAATACATTCCATAAAGGGGTAACTTCGCGATTTTTTTCTATCGAGTGAAATTCATCAGATCATGTAACTGACTGCGATTTTGACTAGACAAGATCCTCATGTAACACATATATTTTTTTTAGATTTTAAGACACTATATTCTATGACTCAGATGGTTTTTAAAAACTCAAAAGTGGTAATACACGGCCTTAAGTCCAGATCAAATTCCGTAAGTGGACTTGGATCGGCCACACCCTAAGAAGAGCTCCCGACAAGCTCTAGAATGGACTCCACAAGGGAAAAGGAGGCCGACCTAAACACACCTGGAGGCGCTCAGTGGCGACGGAACTGAAGACTATCGGGCTAACCTGGTCCGAGGTGAAGCGCTTAGCCCAAGATAGAACGAAATGACGGAGTACTGTGGACGCCCTCTGCCCCACCTAGGGGTTACAGGACCTTAAGTCAAGTAAGCCAGTCAAGTCACTTATTTAAGTAAATAATCACTAAATAAGATTGCGAGGACAATACAAAATGACTGTAACACGGGGACATGTGTAGGTAACTAACGCCTTACACTATGCCAACAGCAAATACTATCCTGACACACAAACGTGCCAGTTGCTAACGAGTACGATTTTTCCAGTCACAAATTTTGTGTAAAGACGCTAGAGTCAATAAATCACACAAGTGGGTCAGTGTCATAGAAGTAAAGGTGTTTATGTCACACGTACCCTTACCATGAGTTTGCAATGTTTGCATTACCGTACTCGCTAGCGACTGCGTAAAGGATTTAGTATGGACAAAAGTACAGCGCCTCTGGCGGCTACGAAATTGAACTAAGAATCGCCTTACTAAATCGTTTACGCAGTCGCTAGCGAGTACGGTAATGCAAACATTGCAAACTCATGGTAAGGGTACTGGCCATAAAGCGGCAATTACCGCTACCCGCGCGGAAAATCCCGCTTCCTGGTCAGGGGGAGACATAAAATGTAATACTTATCACGGGCGGTAATAAAGAAAGCCGCAGGTCACATACTTATCGACCTTGCCTTCGGCACGGGCGTCAAAATATACCTCTAAGACATTGTTTTACCGCCCTTGGTAAGTAATGTAGGTAGCAGTGGCGGCGCGTCAAAAATATTCTTAGGGAAGCCGGAAATAATTTGCCTTTCTTATTCTTCATGGGCCGTAGTAAAACAACTGGCCTGGCTGAAAATCAGGCAAGCCGGTGGGAATCGAGTTGTATGGACGCTCCGCCGCTGGTAGGTAGGTACTATTATGGTCTCTTTATGAGCGCGTGGCGTAAAAGGGGGACTTTTGAAAGGTAGCGGACGAGGAACGGTCGGCAACTTAGGGCGGCAAGGACTTGCGGAGCTCCCCCATACAGCACGGACCCGCCCCCGGTACATGAAGCAATGGGGACATTCGATTCTTTCAAGAAGTAAAATGAGTCTGAATAATAAATAAAAAAAATCTGGCTGGTGTAAGTCCTGAAACTCGTGAACAGTGTACTTGTCATGGCAGCCCTAAAAACGGATTCTTTTTATACTCATACTATTACTATTTGCCAAACCCTAAACACCGAATGTTAAAAGGCTCTATTTACACTGTTACACGACGGTGGTTAAAGGGTTATTCGGGATTGAACGATATTTCATAATGTAGTACAAAAGGTCCTAGTAAGTTGCAGCGGGGCAATCTAGACTGCGGGAAATTAAAACTAATCGAAAATATCTTCCGTGTTTTACATTATTTACTAGAGTGATATCTATGCCCGGATACCGGAGAAGTGCTTTCACAATTTTACTAATATGGCACTGTAGTAAATGATGTAAAACATGGAAAATAAATCAATTAGTTTTAATTTCCCGCAGTCTAGATTGCCCCGCTGGACCTTATAAATTATAGACATTTGGTATTTTATAAGTAACAAATACTGCAATTAGTAAATGTAACAATAGGGGAGAGGGGGGCTTGTCCTAACAAAATTCAAACTTTTGCTCATAGCTCTTAAAATTTTAAACTTAACGTTAATATTTTTTTATGTCACATCTGGCCATAAAGCGGCAATTACCGCACGCTCCGCGCGCGGGAAATCCCACTTCCTGGCCAGGGGGTGACATAAAATTTTGTACTTAACACGGGCGGTAATAAAGAAAGCCTCAGATCGCATATTTATCGCCCTTGCCTTCGGCTCGGGCGTCAAATACCTGCGATCTGAGACATTCTTTGTTTTACCGCCCTTGTTAAGTAATGTACTATTACTTACGTGTCGGAAATTTATTCATCTTTTATATCTATATGGAAAATACCACACAGATTGCCTGGTTTCACATGTAGAACCCATTTTTTAAAAAAAGTCAGCGGTTAATATTTACCCCGTTTTTGGGGCAAATATTAACAATGAAGGGGTAAGAATTAACATAAGATAATGACGTTTAAAGTAATGACGTTTGTCAAAAATAAAACGATATTATTTTTTGTAATATATTTTTTATATAATCAATTAATATTATATATAACTAACATACAAATAAAATACAAATGCGTTTATTTTTCCTTTAAATTACAACATGTTTTAGTAAAGTAAAGTAAAGTAAAGTATTTATTCATTGTAAACTGTGTACATGTGTGTGGTTTAATGCAATAAAGTAAAAAAAATAGAGATCTTATCTCAGATAAGTACTAATCAATTTAGGTAGACAGGTGTTGTATTTTAATATCACAATTGACAATATATCATAATTTCCAAAAGTCTTAATTCGAAAACCATTTTGGTAAAAACGTGTGAAGTACAGAAAAAACATTTTTTTAGATTTTTTAACGGGTTAAAACTTGCCCCTTAATTTTGTTAAAACTAGCCTCATAGATGATTTCCAAACATAAAAAAATATTAAAGAAATAACTATGCTTAAATTTAACAAAAACACTAGCACACGTAATAGCCCATTAAATAAGTATTCAACACACACTAATCCGTAATCATTGAACTTAATAATTAAGGCACAAATCAAAAAAATCACGACGTAAACAAGTCCGTTACCTGTGTTTTTTTCACGCACGTGCCACAACTTCGCAACGCGGCGGCCGGCGGGAGACTAACTGGTCGGGACTCGTTCGTTACCCTCGCCCAAAGTTATAACCTTGAAATTGGTACTCTGCCGTGTATAGTTTAGTCGCTAGAGGCTTGTTAATACCTACCCCCGTTAAAACAAGCCCCCCTCTCCCCTACAGTTAAATGATGTTTTACCATCGTCTACAAAATTCGCCATTCAATAACGGGGTTTAATTATTCGTAGGAAGGTACTCCTAATAAGGGATAAGATATCACGATTTTACACAACAAAAATATGAGTGTTCTATTTAAAACAATTAAGGCGAGAGGTAGGGCAAGGTGTTTTCCATTCAAACATTGTGCAAGTTTTATTCGTCGGTTTTGACACTCACGAATATTTTTATTTTTTGTTTGTAAATATGAACCTGAAGAAATTTTCAATAAATTCAAAAAACTAAAAAATAAAAAATATAAACCTACAGGGTATGTTATGGCTTACAGAAAAATAAGCATACTTGCCAAATATCATAACTGTAGTGCAAACACAAACGAAGAAAAACTTGCACAGTTTCTATGGAGAGAGGTTGCCCTACCCCTCCTACCCTTATAAGCTTATAAGGGTAGGGGTAGGGCAACCTCTCTCCAACCTCTCTCTTTGTTAAGGCTAACATAGAGTTTAAGTAGGTTTATAAATAATAATATTGGTCATGATCCCGAACCAAGTCCCTACACTCATTATCTCGAAAGACGCTATTACTTAAATTGCCTTAGTGTATTCCCAATATAACTGGCCAGTTCGCAAAAATATGCACACAGAAAACCAATTGTTGCTGTTTCTGCAATTAAATAAATTAAATTAAAATAACTGACTTCATGTATTTTTACTTAAAGGCGATCTTCACTGCACAAATAGGTGGCTAGTAAATGAATAACATTTTCTTAAGTGGACAGTTATTGGCGATTTACCCTAACACGTATTAGCGTGTGTAAAACGTGCGAGTTAATACCTACACGCTTTGAACCTAAATAGTACTGACATATAAGCTAACTCATAAGCTAGGTACTATGTACTAAGTTAACAGAGCCACGCAAGCTTAAAAATATATAATTACCTTTGTTCCTTTTCCCAGCAAGTCCACTTCCAATTCGGCATCTTCTAGCAACTGCATTTAAACAAATCAAAATTCAATAAACTACTTTAAGGATTCACAAGATCTGTAATCAGCTAGGTACGTACGGAAGGCTACCGAGATAATGGTAACGTGATCACTCTGATAAAATGACTCCCGTGCATGTTTGCCTAACGCATTGAACAAAATAAAGCAAGGTGCGGTATTTTGCGACAAACCATACCGAATGATGGAATTCCGAGCAGGCAAGCTACGAGTAGGTATGCACAATTCATGCTTAGTCATGCTGGTGCGGTAAAAAATGTTTTCTTTGGAACACGTCATCGTCACTCCTATACTTAGGAACTGCGAACTCAGACGCCGTTTTTGCTCAAATTAAGTGCGTGTTTATTGCTCGGAACAATGGATCTACCTTCATAATAACAAAGGATAGGAATTACCTACTTTGTCGAGATTTAACGTAGATTAAGTATATAGGTACAGTCAACATCGAAAAAAATATCTATGTACTTACGCAATACAGTGACAAAATATGCGCTCTTGGCCAATGACTTAGATATGTATGTATGTATGAGCTTAAGATATTTTTGTCAATTTGGGAACGTCCATATAAAAATATTATGCCTTTGACTGGGCAATGGACGTAAGGAAGTAGGTAGGTATATTAAAAGTGAGACTAGGTACTAGAAATAATCGCAAACAATCAGCAATTAATATTGATGTATTTTATTTATGGAGAACTAGCTTGTTTATAGACGTTAATTTGTAGACATAATTATGTTCCTTAGCTACTCACGACAAACCAAACATAATACGTAAGAGTATACAATATAAACACGACTGTCGTGTGGAAAAGATCGTCGACGAAGGAACCGCTAAGCTTTACGTATTTTAATTGAGCACAAAAATCTAAATAATAAGTTTCATGTTGGACGTAGAGTAGAACGTACATTAATTAAGCGCCTGTCATAGAGAATCTGTAAATATTCCCTTATTTGAAAGACTTCTGTTTATTGAGCGTGTCCTGTGTTATGACGTAAATAGGGCACAGACTGCGTGCTGCCACTTGCCGCATCGGAATAATATCCTTTCGTGGCTCTGAAACTGTTTAAGACTGAGTTGGTATCTATTATAGGTAGGTATTTCTCTTGTCCAATAAATTCATGCGACTTACAAACGGAATGCATGGGTGGAGTGAATAGCTTGAAGTATAATACTTATACGGAAATCCATTTCCTATTTACCATTAGCTTTTCAGTCAAAGAAAACATGCATCAGTTATCCAGTAGCCAAACAACAACGAGGAAAGCCTCATAAATATATTGCAACCAATCCAACAGTGTATCTAAAGTACCCAGCCCGCGATAGCCTCGTGCAGAGACTATTACAGGCCATTTCCTCTTATTTAATAAGGGGTCAGTATCAAGTAGTGGGATCAGTTTCAGGCAATGGGACAAAGTATACAGTGATGATAAGGACTAGAGTAGTTAGTTCCTTTTATGTGGCAACGGGAAAACCAAAATGATTTAGGTACAGACAGATATCTCCGCTCCGCTAGGACAAGTTACTGCGGATTTGCATCAACTAAAAATCCTCCAATGGTCCTTCTCAATGCATTTTAGAAGGCTCAGGGATTACTTGTGCATTGCGCCTATTGGGTATGCATGCATGCATGCTTTCGTCAGATGAGAGCGGAAACCACGCGGAATCACACCGGAGGGACGTTCTGTTTAAGATTAATTTTACTCTACCTGTACCTACTCATGTAGGTATACACGCTAGCTGGTCCGTGGCCATGGCCACTATATGAACCAAGTGTCAATATCAAGCCATACATACATTTAATTATATGGACAGTCGCCATCAAATATATTATATATATATATATATTATATCAATATTCCAGATATTTGTGAGCACCTCGTTCGCTCCTATATCTGATGGCGACTGGACCAAAGGCATAAAATTAATAGACACTTAATCAGTATAATAATACAAAACACAACTCACCTCAAAGTTGTAGATACCTATGAGTTTCAACTTTTTTTTGTAATAGTAGGTAATTTAGAAGTGTGATATCCACGAAACCAAGCCTTTCGTATGCTTCCATGGTAAACCACGACTTTTGATTTACAAATCGACAGTCAATGAAATAATTGGGTGCATATCAATTACCTCCAATGCTGTGTTAACCAAAGTGCACTCTACTGTCGAGACAGGGCTCGGCTACTATGACTAGTGCTCAATTCAGCAGTAGCTTCATCCAGGTCCTTCAGTTCTAGCACAATATAATCCGATAAATGTGAACATGATTGTAATATAAAAAGGTATACATTCGTAGACATGCAGTGGCAAGATATTAGTCTCATAGAAGAACCTAACACGTTGCCGATGCTTCTAGCCCACAGCACACAGAGGAGGTTAATAAGAGGACGACTCTTCGTTGCTTTGATATTATCCGGTCTATTTTGCATATTAAAAAGTATATACGTCCAAAATAGATAGTTATATCTATCCACAGTGGTAGCAAGTAGAGCAGCAAGCCTTCCGCGGAACCGCGGGTGTTAGCGTCGACGGGTAAGTTTGAGTAAATGCCGTTTTCTTCGTAAATGGATTATGAGGCTCTTGTATGGCGACACGTTTTACTTCCATGTTGATCCTGGCATACTTGTCACCTTTCTCTTCTTCCTTCTTTATTTGAATGTAAAAAGGGCGAAATTCGTTTGAATACATTTTTATACAATTTTATGGCATATATTTGTTTTGTCAGCGTATTATGTTTTGTGTTTTGACGCTTGTCATTTAAGGGTTTTCTCTACTTTACGCTATATTGTATGGTTTCCAGCTAGCATTTATTTCTGGTGTCTACAGAGGTGGAGGTCGAATTTATTCAAATTTTAAATCGGTAGTAAGGTAAGTAGTAAGTATAGTTTAGTGCAAAAATATAGGTGCAATGGGCATATCACTTAATCAAATATCCCGTGGAACGTTTTGACATACTTTAAAGATAGAATATCTGGGCGGCCGAGCTTTGCTCGGCGTTTTCCCAGGCATGAGGCCAAGCTAGATCGACTGCTCGTCCCCGAAAAACCCCCACATACCAAATTTCATCGAAATTGTTGGAGCCGTTACCGAGATCCTCGAAATAAATAAATAAATATACAAGAATTGCTCGTTTAAAGATATAAGATAATAGATAGATAAACGAGATAAATATTTCACTTTATTGAAAGGGCTTTATAGGATATCAATGTATGAGAACCAACATTATTGTCATTAAAGCATGAGCCTTGGCACACTTGTTACCTAGGTGGATTAGAGTTGAAAACGCCCGGGAGACAAGGGCGGACACACCGCTGGTGGGGAGAGGGGGGAAGTTTGGTTCCGCCGCGCGTTCTTTCTGTTCTCCTATCATCTTACAGAGACCTGGGCATGTTTGGTATTGTTTTCGGATAAATTTAGGCTGGCCAATCATTTTGATCTTTTTATAGAAAAAAATAAATAGACAAAAGTCAAAAAAAGTCAGTTAAAAAAAAATTCTGCTGCGATTACGTGAAAACACGCAAAGTTTATGGCATGAAAAAAATACGATTAAATAGCCACGTTGTATATGTAGACTCCAAAAACATATAATATATTAAAACAATATGAATAACAATTACGAAAAAAAATTAAAACATGTGAAACTAAATAAAATTTTAGTTCATAAAAAATACGGACCTCAAATGCAAATTTTATAATTGTTTGAATTTGTAATGTCCTTTAGGCGAACATCGGAAGTAAATACACCACGAGCATTTTTAGGCCAGTTGTACACCGTTGCACACAATACTTTTTCTACGACTCATTTCAAACAAATAGTAAATTGTTTTTTAGACTTCTCATACACCTTGATTGTGTGACTTACGCGATTTGTTTAGGAGTGCAGTTCTTTATTTTCTTCGTCCATTTTTACAAGAAACAATGAACACATTTTTGTCACAATCACAAATAGAATTATTTTATATTAAGTAGTCAGTAAGTAATCAGCATGATAGTCTTCATTTTCTATTGGAATTTAGGTGGGAAATGCAAAATATGACAATTCTTGTTAATATTTTGTTTCAAATTTGCTGCACTTGTCATCTGAACCCAACTGAATCCGAATCCGGAGCGGATCCGAACTGTACATGTACATTTTATAAATATTATTACCAATAAAAGATAAAACTTGTTAGTTAACAAAACGATAAATCTTCAAATTTAGAAATAAAGGAAAAACTTAAAAACTTAAGCACCGAGCAGGATTCAAACCTGCGACCTCCCGGCATTCGCGGCCAGTCGCTCTAGCCAACTGAGCTATAGGTGCGATTTTCAAGTTTTCAACTCTAGTCCACCTAAGTAACAAGTGTGCCAAGGCTCATGCTGTAATGACAAAAATATTGGTGTTTTCTTATAATACCTAGACATTTTTCTAGCACGAACGTTGACGTCTAAGTGTTTGACAAAATAAAAACATCGACAGTCCTGTTATCGATAAGTGCCACTTCAACGTCATAGAGATAATACAAAGAAAAATATAGGATAATAGGGTGCGTTAAAAGTAGATAATAGTAACCAAACTATAAATTTATTTATATTTTACATACTTTAGAAAACAATTTGAAACCCTTTTGTAACTTTCTTTCTTCGTGTCACTGAATTAATTCTCCCATAAGTCACTCCATGATAAACCCACACCCAAATTGTCTTTCAAATTGACGCAGAATGATACAACATGTAGTATATCCCAAACCCATTTTTGATCCCATAGTAAATCTGTGTCTGTGTCTCTATACAACACAAATTCTCTCTACAAATTTTACACTATAGGTACAATCAAGATAAATAAAAAATACTATACACCCTGAAAGTTTCATGTAGACTGCTCTATAATAAATAACTATTCATTGAAAATACGTCTTGTCGTTGTCGTTGAAGTAGTAAGTATGTACTTATCGATAACAAGTACTTGTCGATATTTTTATTGTGGTAAGCACTAAGCAAATTCTGTTCCTGCTAGAAAAATATCTAGGTATATAAAGCTTCGTCAAATCGATGACAAGTAAATTTTGGGTACTTATCCATAGTTTCTGACAAACGTTGAACATAGGTGTGTGAGACAACGCTCTATGAAGCCGACATTAGCCGAGTCTCTTTCCAAAGGTCGATGTGCTATACTTATTGCCGGGTACTGTACTATACTTACACCCTGGCATATATTATTATACTCTTTGCTTACACCTTTCCCGAAAAGCAAAAAGAAGTGTAAGTAGTTTTGCGAGTCGATGTTTCTAAGTAGATCTATGTATCATATCATCCTAGCGTTTTCCTGGTTGTGCCCTAATATAAGGAGCCCGGGATCCGCTTTGTCACCTATTCCCTAGATTTGGCGTAGACGCCAGTTTTATGACAGCAACCGCCACCTGTAGCTCTAGTATAAGTTTTTTCGAAACATTAACTAATTCGAACGCGTTTGCGTTTTGTCTCAAAATGTATGAAAACGCTCTCACCGAGTTTGAAATACGCGCGTTCATCGGTTAGCAACAAATGTTATACTCGCTGTTTTAGTTTCCACTAGTGGCCACCAGGCGCTGTTCACGTTTTCATACCACTTTCATACATTTTGAGACAAAACTCAAACGCGTTCGAATTAGTTAATATTTCGAAATAACGTATACTAGAGCTACTGACCTAAACGGAAACTCGACCTTGTTTGGATTAGACCAGTTTCATCACTATGTTTTCCTTCACCAAAACGCTACTGTTAGATATCAAATGAAATCTCGTAGTAGAAAAACTCAGTTAGAGCCGAGGTTCGAATACCCGACATTAGATGTAGATGTAGTACTTTCATGTAACTAGCTTTTGCCCGCGACTTCGCGTAAACTTCCACTCAGAACTTCATCACTTAGGTATTATAGTATATGTTAAAACAGACTGTAAACTGGTTGTAGGTATACAAAGTTTGATTATAATCCATTCAGGCTTCAGCCGTTAGTAGGATTTATATTTTAGCTATACTAAATGAATGAACTTCAGTAGAGCATATTTAGTATTTAGTAATGATTGAAAGACAATTCACTTTCACACAAATCATGTATGTTTTTTCGGCGTGTTACCATTACTAATCGTATAGTTCCATAGGTTTTGTATTGTATGTTGCAAAGGGGCACGTTTTCTGAGGCGCCTTATTAGGCAGTGAAACACATTCTTCATTTGTTTTAACAGCTCTTGGACTTTAGCCTTATTGCGAGCAAGCTTGGTATCTTGAATTTGGGAAAGAATCTTCTGGATTTCAATCGGCATTGTTGTTATGGGTTCAATCTCATGAACACTTGAATTTGTTGTAGAGTATTTATGTTGAATTCTCGCCTGTTGTATAAGAACTACATGAGTAGGTAGATTGTGGAAAGTTTGAAGAAGTCGTTCTAATAAGGGGAAGTGCTGTTAACCAAACGGTACATGGATTTTCGATTGGGTAAAGGAACCTTTTTGAACAGGCGTTTAATGCCGTCTTCGCCCTTGGCTCCACAACACTGCAAGAAGATTCTATTTTAATGACTCGCCCGTCAAATAGCCTTGGGTTGGGACACCTTGTATAATTTAAGGTAAGGTAATAAAACTGATTAAGATGTCAAACACTGGGACATTTACACATTAAGTTTTTGCGTCTAGTTCCCAGATTCGGTTTTTTTTATCTGTGACAGTTTGGAGTAAGTACAGTCAAGGGCACCAATATAATATGTATACATATCTATGCCCTTGACTGTACTTAGTGCAAACATAGCTTGGATTCCACAAAAGGGAACCAGATGCAAGTGTCACATTACATTAGATTTGCATGTTCAATTCCTACTTACCGCATTAACAAAACACATGGCTAATAATGCCAGTATTACAATTAATTGTATTCGCCTCAACAAGTACATGATGCTGTTCAGTTCTTAAATATGATTTGCTCCGTATAATGTTTCAGTGAAATATACCTACACGAAAATAAAATCAAATCATGTTGATATATATATTTTTTTATTTCAATTCGTTACGTTTACGACGTAGTTGTTGTGAAAGAGTTTTATTTTATAGTAGGGTGACGGCACTAGTAATCGGCAGGCTCCAGTAATCGGCATTTTTTTACAAGTTGGATTAAAATTAGGTCTGCCAACAATTATTCCAATTAATCAACACTGGACCATAGACAAGACAGTGTGTATTCTACTCTCATCCAAGGCAATATCATAGACACAGGCGGTTATGTTTAATGGTGATAGATAACATGAAAATGATGAGAAAAACAGTGCTTCTGAAGAAAATGAATAATCCTTAAGGAAATAGGTAGTTAAGAGAGTGACTGTACATTTTTGACGATTATTTAATAACTATGAAAGATGTTTGAGTTTTTGTTTACGTTATGTATAGCTATAAATATCCTTCAAATAATGTTGTATTAGAACAAGTTAATGTTAGCTTATTCTTGTTAAAAAATATAGTGCCGAATACTGGTTTCGTGAAAGTACACTTTCTCCAGTAATCGGCAGATGTTGATAATAATGATTCATACATAGATTTTGCCCGACGCAATGACTCAGAATATATGAATACGAGGACAGATAGTGAGAGAAATACATGATTTTCATTCTAACTGCAGTAATAATCTAATATTATCAATATTAAAAATCAACGTCCTAACAAAACTACTGAACGTATAAGCTAGTTTTTTTTACAGTAGTTTTTCTAGCCTATATTTACTGTTTATCTACCTTTTCAAGCTAGCTCTCTCGGAACATTTCAACTTCTTACTGTCACTTTTCATTTCCATACATTTTATACATATAAAGAAACAGAACACCCTAAGCAACTTTCTACAGTTCGATTCTTTATTTATTCGTTTCATTCAACTATAACTTCTTATCCTGTTCGTATCCCTAAAATACATCAAAACAAGAGTACCTAGGTATTCGAAATACCTACTTGCAGTAGTAGTGCCGAAGACTGGGTGCCGAATACTGGAGACTGTCGATTACTGGGTGCCGAACACTGGAGATTGGCTGCCGATAACTGGAGATTGCCTATATTTTTGGTTATTAGAATGTTTTTATGTAACCGTATGTCTTCAGTTAACAAAAAGCTAATATGTTGTTACTCAGAAATATATTTAACGTTTTTATTCAGTTATTTTTGTCCTAAGTACAACTACAATCATATTATTTTTATCATTGATGAAAGTACACAAACTCCTTAAAGTGCCGGTAACTGGTGCCATCACCCTACCAATAACTTTACTGTAGGTGGTATTATCGACAGTAACTTGTAAACCAAGCCTTGTCTCCAACTCCAAACAGTGTCATAGGCGGCTGTTAGATCGATAAATATTGCGCCGGATTTAAGGCGTTTCTGGAATCCAGCTTCTATGTGACTTGTGATAGCTAAAACTTGGTCAACGCAGTTTCTGCCTCTTCGAAAGCCGGCTTGCTCTGGAGGAATTGCGGCCTCTATATAAGGTTCAATACGTCCAAGGAGGAGGCGTTCAAGCAGCTTACATGTGGAGCTAAGGAGTGCAATGGGTCGATAATTTTCGGAAGGATGATCCGGTTTGCCTGGCTTAAGTACGGCGACTACTTTTGCCAACTTGAACTCTTTAGGCAAGCGGTTATGTACCAGTGTGTCCGAGAACATCGCTGCGAGCCAGCTTACTGCGACTGGACCCATATGCTTGATAAACTCGTTAAAGACGTTCTCTGGGTCAGCAGCTTTATTCTTGAGCTGCTTTATGGCTTTAGTGATTTCATCAATACCAAATAGCTAGCTAGCTCGTTTATTTCGGCATAACTCAATAAAAAGAAAATACAAACATTATAAACAAAGATTAGGTATAGGAGTACAACCAAATTAATACTAAACTAAACTAACTAAAACTATAAATATATTAAAAAAGGGAATCAAAATTCGGCCCCCTGGGAATGGTTCCCATTACGCAGGCAGCATTCCCGCGCTGGATTGCGATGGCAATTCTTTGCGCGAGAAAGCTGCCTGCGCGAGGGTCGCCTGTTGTGTCCCTCAACCGTTTGCTGAGCATCTTGTGGAGCCCCCGCGCACTCTTGCCCCACGGGCCAAGTGTCTCGACGCCAAATGCGACAAATTCGTATTGGGCGCCGAGACACCTGTAGCTCGTTGTTCTTTGGTGACGTTTGTCCCAGTGACGTCAGATCTTTCTTGAATCTTTTAGTGAAGGTTTTGTCTCTCTTAGCTCTCGTAAGCTCTACCAATTGTGTGGCTATGGCATCCGGATTGACCTTTGGGCAGGAACTTCTGGTAGCTTGCTTCCCGGCGAGGCTGTTGAGTGTTCTCCACGCTTTTCTGCTGGATCGTTTAAAGTCCATTCCTTCAACGGTTGCTTCGCACTTCGCCTTGCGATTCTCATCCAGAGAGACAAGAAGATCAGCGCCAGTACTATGGTGTCCTGTATTTATATAATGTAGATAATTATTCCTGTAGATAATTTTTTAATGTATCCCTGACGAAAGCAGGATACTCCAAAATTTGCCCAGAATAATTCTTGAGTATTGTGTAGGACTTCATTCCTCGCCTCAGTTTATATTTTTGATCCATTCCTTTTTTTATTTTCAAATTAGCCGAAAATCTGTATATACTCGTATTCTAGCTTTGCAAAATAGTCTAGAAACGGAACTAATCTTTTTCGACTGGCAACTTCGATTAAATTGACAAATTTGTCACAATTTGTCATGGGACTGACAGCAGTTTTGTTTACTTAATCTTATTTAATCAATTTCGCTCATTTATCACAGTTGAAACACAATAAAATCACCAGATAATGGATAAAATAATATGTAGTTCTACACGTGAACTTAATTATATAATGTTTATAAGCAATGTCTATCTGAATTTGAGGCGTAAATTATTTTGTCGCAACGGGACAGTGTTTGTCTAAAAAGTGCTGAATTACGGGTTGGTAATCATTTCTATGTACTATTATTCGTTGAATTATTGATGATTTTACTAATCAATATATATAGGAGAGTGTTAGTGTGGTGGGTATGTCCAGCCTTTTCTCCATGATCACCAACTGCCATCTTCTCATGATTGCAGTGGTAGAAGGAGAAGGCCCTTTGTGTGCACTTGCAAGTAAGAGAGTTTGGTGGCGGTTAATGGAATTGGGTGGTAAAAATGGGGTAAATTTTCAATTTTCAATAGGAGTAAAAGAGACAGCGATATGTGTAAGGGACAGACTGTATGTGTAGTACATTCCAATTGCGAATATCCTCGACGAACAGTGCGACAAGGACAGCATTGTTAGAGCGAGACAGACATATTTTCCAGAACTTTCCGGGGCGTTCCAAAACCTTCTAGAACATGCTCGAAGGATGAAGACTCCACACTTTCACTACAGACTTTCTAGAATTCCCGAAGTTTCTAGAAACTTCGATCGCGAACTTTCTAGGACCTCGGGTACCTATGCCTATAACTTGGAAACCCGTTTTCAGGCGTTTTCAGGACCCCTTATGGGCCTCTGAAGTACTTATCAGTATATGGCGAAATTTCCAGCAGGAGTGACAGAGATAGCAGGAGTGACAGAGATAGCAGGAGTGACAGAGTTAGCGGTAGTAGAAAGAGATAGCTATACTCGGGACATTCGAGACGTAAGTGACAAAGATCTCTATCACATATCAGATGATCAATATTTAAGTTGCCGTCGTTTTCAGGCGCCTGAAACATGTTATTAGTCCGTTTCAGGAGTAGCTCTATCACATATCAGATTATCAATATTTAACCCAAGTTGCCGTCGTTTTCAGGCGCCTGGACCATGTTTTCAGTCCGTTTCAGGAGTAGCTCTATCACATATCAGATGATCAAAATGTCACCCAAGTTGCCGTCGTTTTCAGGCGCCTGAAACATGTTTTCAGTCCGTTTCAGGCCACCCTCTATCGGATGACGCTAAAACCTGAAAACCCGTTTATCAGGCATTTTCAGGACCCGTTATGGGCCTTTGAAGTAGATAGATAGGTATTAGATAGATAGATAAACACTTTATTCATTCGCACAATTTACATGGCATGAAATGACGAAAAGAAACATGCAACTTAAGGACTAAAATAATTATTAATCACAGACAATATTAAACTAGAAAAAAATTAACCCAAATTGATACAATATAGCCATGTGTTGTGGCAGAGAATGGGCGCTGGCTCAGCATAATTGATGCGGCAGGAGGCCACATTGCTGATATTCTGCCGTCCTACAAAAATAATTAAAACACGACCAGTGCAACGCTGTGTGTGTGTATGTGTGTGTGTGTGTGTGTGAGAGAGAGTGTGTCTGTGTATGATTGTGGGTGTGTGAGTATGTGTGTGCATTTTATTATTGTGATCAAAATAACAAGAGTAATGTTAGTGGTCTAAAAAGCCTGTTTTTGTTTTGCGGTAATGTTAGTGGTCTAAAAAGTACATATCAGTATATGACGAAATTTCCAGCAGAAGTGACAGAGATAGCAGTAGTAGAAAGAAATAGCTATACTCGGAACATTCGAGAAGAAGGAACATTATCGAAGGGTGAAGACTCCATACCGGCTTTCTAGACTATTCCCGAAGTTTCTAGAAACTTCAGTCGCAAAAATTCTAGATCGTTCGGTACTTATGCAAGTACCTACTCGGCGGGTATAAAACTATAAATTTCGATTGCTACCGCGAACCACAAAAGAAGTTTTATCTACACACATATCATAAATCCTCTAATATGCGTTCGGAAACCGTAGAAAATGACTCTCATTTCAACATTCAATGAATTTATGGCAATTTTCTTATCTGTGGCTAAGGCTACAGCAGTAATATAATTTTTAATTTTGCACACGGGTAGTCCAGTATTTTAATGTTTGGTCTGCTTACCTTTTACCTAATATACTATTAAATTACCTACTATACCGTCCTTCACTTTCAACCCCTTTTTCACCCCTTCAGAAGGCGAATTTCGAAAAACGCTGAAAACGGTTTCTGTCTTAAAGATAATTTTGTTCCTCATACAAAATGACCACCCCCTTCTCAGGGGATGAATATTGAAATAAATTATAGCCTATGTCCTATTCTGATGTCTAAGCTACAATACTGGAAAGTTTCATAGAGATCCGTCCAGTAGTTTTTGAGATTAAGTGGAACGTACATACATCCATCCATCCGCACAAACTTTCACGTTTATAATTAGGATTAGTATTAGGATTAGGATTAGGATTAGGATTAGGATTTTCGAAGTTTCTAGAAACTTCGATCGCGAACATTCTTGATCGTTCGGTACAGTCAGCTTCATATAGTATGTAGCAACCACAGTGGGCAAATAGTTCGGTACACCATATATTTTGTATGGTGTACCGAACTATTTGGTCACTTTGACTGCTACATACTATATGACGCTGACTGTACCTACCTATGCAAATACCTACTCGGCGGATATAAAACTAGAAATTTCGATTGCTGACATTATATAAGCGAGAGTTAACGCACGTCAGGATCATTGTTAGAGCGAGACAGCTTTATTTTCCAGGAATTTGCGGGACGATCGACATTCTCGAAGGGTGACGATTCCATGCAGGCTTTAAGTATAGACTATTTCCGAAGTTTCTACAAACTTCGATCGCGAACATTCTATATCGTTCGGTACCTATGCAGCTACCTACCCACTCGGTGGGTATAAATCGGGGGTGGGTAAAGCTAGAAATTTCGATTGTTGCCGTAAGTACTAATAAATCGGTGTAACAATTCAACAATTATTGCGAAACTTACACTTACTACGCGGGCGAAGCCGCGGGGCAAAAGCTAGTTATATAATGTTTAAAGGGTACAATCACGATTTATGGATGAAATTGCGTCCGGGATAGTAGCAAGATTTTGAAGGGTATGTTTACGAATGTAAACAAAACCTCATATAATAAACTTGGTACTTGCGTTATACTCGTATTTGATGAATTTCGTTTCATAGTGAAACATCTAGTGCATAGTAAAGAAGTGATAATTACAATTGTAAATGCTAATTCGGGCAAATCTCTGTAAATATATCTTAATAAATGCACAAATAAAGTTTTCTGTCTTTTTGTCAAATTTAAATTTCACCTGGCCAATGAATAGTCTTTTCTGTATTTGATTAACATATTTCTTAATGACAAACTAACTAAATTTTTTTTACCGGGCACGTGTGTTCATCAACGCGGCGAGGAGCAAAATCCAGATGTATACTTTCATATAAATAGCTTTCGCCCGCGTATTCCCGTAAACTTCCACTTAGAATTTCATCCCTTAGGATGATTTTCGTGAATAGTATAACAGGTCGGTATGTTAAAACAGACTGTAAAATAGTTGTCAATATATAGTCCGTTCAGCCGTTTTTGCGTGATTAGTAACAAATATCTAAACTTTCGCATTTAAGTATAAATATGTGGGCGACCGAGCTTTGCTTGGCGTTTTCCCTGAAATGAAACCTAGCTAGATCGATTGCTCGTCCCCGAAAACCCCCACATACTTACCAAATTTCATCAAAATCGTATAGCCGTTTCTGAGATCCCCGAAATAAATAAATAAATATACAAGAATTGCTCGTTTAAACATATAAGATAAGAAATTAGTAGGATTTATAATTTTAGTTTTACTAAATGAATGAACGTAGTAGAGAATATTAAGTGTTTAATAGAGGATTAAATGACAATTCACTTTCACACTAATCGAATAGTTCCATAGGTTTTGTTTGGCATGTTGCAAAGGGGCACGTTTTCTTAGGCCGAGTAGGGGTGGTGTGAAACACATTCTTCATTTGTTTTAACAGCTCTTGGACGTGAGCCTTATTGCGAGCAAGCTTGGTATCTTGAATTTGGGAAAGAATCTTCTGGATTTCAATCGCCATTGTTGTTTTGGGTTGAACCTCATGATCGCTTGAATTTGTTGCAGAGTCTTTTTGTTGAAATTGCGCCTGTTGTATAAGAACTACATGAGTAGGTAGATTGTGGAAAGTTTGAAGAAGTCCTTCTAATAAGGGGAAGTGCTGTTAACCAAACGGAATATAGATTTTCGATTGGGTATAGGAACCTTTTTGAACAGGCGTTTAATGCCGTCTTCGCCCTTGGCTCCACAACACTGCAAGAAGATTCTATTTTAATCAGAATTATTTTATTTTATTAGCTATTTAAAATAAAATAAACACTATAATTATATGGATAAGCACTATGACGCAATTCTCGCCTAAAAAATGTGCACAACCATGATTTGTTTTAGTAAGACTGTTTGTAAACGCATCGTTGCGCTCAGGTTTCAATGTGAGAAACAATAATAGATTAAACTAAATTAATTGATATAAACGTTAAACAATGAGGGCTACCGTTTTTGCGCTCACCAGTTGGCGCCACTGCGCGCTCAGTCCATCATCATCATCCTCCTAGCATTATCCCAGTACAGTTGCATCCTGAAGGAAAGCCTGGGGTCCGCTACCTAAACCCAAGATTTGGCGTAGGCACTAGTTTTTACGGAAGCGACTGCCATCTGACCTTCCAACCCCGAGGGGAAACTAGACCTTATTGGGAGTTGGCAACTTGACTGTTAGAAGTTCTCAAACTGCCCGAAGGCCTCCAACTTGGCTTAACGACTGCTGCCATAGACACTATAGACAGCAACCGGGATCAACGGCTTAACATGCCTTCCAAAGCACGGGAGCGCTCAGTTAGTAACCACTCAAAGCGGTCACCCATCCATACAAATACAAATACAAATCATTTATTGTCTGGTTATGGGCTACAGAGGTGTTAAGCATGGTTTATGTTCTCCATATCCTGCCTCATAAAGGCGTACAATATAATATTATGTCTAGGATTTTTTTATTACTTTATATTACATTACTATTAATAATATTTATTTATTTAGATAATATAGGTATGTAAATGATATTTATTATAACATTATATAAATTGTCCATGTACTGTCCCCGCCCGACATTGCTTTACCTTGCGTACTACCGGTTGCGTTGTGCGGGCCACGAGCGCTCCTCAATACTACTCATACCTAATGCCACAGTAACCATAACGATTTTTAAGTGTTGATTTATTGGGTAGGTGCATAACATAACTCTCTAACTAAATTCAACATAAACATAAAGTCTGGGCCATTAGAAATTAAAAAAACCGGCCAAGTGCGTGTCGGGCCACGCGCAAGGTAGGGTTCCGTAGTCATCCACCCGCTGTCCACCCGTTACATTATGTGGACTAAAAAGTTCGCAAACTTATATTTACTATGTTTTTGACAGAATTAACAACATTATCTAAGGTATCAATGGAAATTGTTCTAAAGTTTGCTTTTGCAAAGTACATTTCTGAAGTTCGACTATTACTCGTTAACTAGTACCTAATGTCTACTTAGCTGTGGTAGTTTTCCTTTTAAATTCATCGTATATCCTACTACCATGATTTTTTTCACATGCCTTATCACTTCAAAGCTTAATATCACGCCAACCGATTCTTGAATCAAAAAATACTCTTAAAAACCTTATAATATTTTTTAAAGAGCTATCCAACGATACACAACACGATGGGGTTTGGAAGAAAAAAAAATTGCACCACCACTTTACATGTAGGGGAGGTACCCTAAAAAAAATTTTTTTTCAAGATTTTATTCCACCGTTTTGTCGGCGTCATCAATATCTATATACTCATGCCAAATTACAGCTTTCTAGTACTAACGGTTACTGAGAAAAACGGGGGTCGGACGGACGGACGGAAGGACGGACGGACGGACGGACATGGCGAAACTATAAGGGTTCCTTGTTTACTACGGAACCCTAAAAAGATGTAAACAAACCAATTTACCTTCATTACTTCGTGATCAAACACTTTTAGAGAACGAACACCAGTCTTGCCAACAATTTATAGACATAATCCTATTTATTCATTTATGATTAACAGTAATATTAATTATAACAGTATTATTATTAGTCATATTAAACTAAAAAAGTCTTTTTACTATTCATATTTCAATGAAAACAATTTTCGTTTCCAATGTTTAGTTATGTGATGTTATATATCACTAGTAAGCTATCACTAGTATATTCTATACTAGTATATTCCATCACTAGGTATTTTTCCAACAAATTCATAGACGACAAATCAAACAAATTAACTGCCAGTCGGCCATATTTGTTTACAACATTTTCAATTTCTAATGACCCTGGGTCAGTAAATATAAAACTAAGTTATTACATACATATTTTATTTATTATAATAGTTAAAAGTAAGGTAAAGCTGTCAGATGTTTAAACATTCTAGTTCCCGGACAGGTACGGTTTATTTTCTGTGCTGTGACAGTTTGGGGTTGTATAAACATACTCGTAGCTTTGATTCCACAACCTTACTTAAGATTAATACTAAAGGGAACCAAATGGTCCAAAGTCCAAATGCAAGTGCCACATTAGATTTGCGGTTTGAATTTCTACTTACCGCATTAACAAAACACATGGCCAATAATGCCAGTATTACAATTAATTGTATGCGCCTCAACGAGTACATGATACTGTTTAGTTCTAAAATCTGATCAGCTTTGTACAATATTTCAGTGATATACGTACACGAAAATAAAATCAAATCATGTTGATTATTTCTTTTTTTATTACAACTCGCTACGTTTACGACGTTGTTGTTGGGAAAGAGTTTATTTGATACCAATAACCAATAACTTTACTTGGGTGGCCCAAACCTTGACGTCAAAATTTATTTTTTATATTCCTCACGTCGTCGGCTATCAGAATATACCCCATGTATTAGCCGATTTTCCGTAGTTTTCGAGTTATGAATTTTTAAACTTTTCTTTGCTGTATGGGAGTAGAAGGTCGAACGTTTCAAAATCTGAATCTGAATCGTTTGTAGGGGGTGGTAACGTTGTTGTTATGATGCCAATCACATGTCACAACATTGAATTCTGTGGTTATTAGTTATGTGTTTGTTTAACGTTATGAATAACAAAACAGGATTTTTTTATGAATTACTAATTTGGGAACTTTCCAGGATTATGTTACAAAACGAAATAGAAATAGAAATAGAAATAGAAATATATTTATTTGCTATAAATGTTGTACATAAAGGTGTTACAATTGTATTATATTGTGACCATACATTTAGGCTTTGAGAAGCCATGCAAAGTAAGTTAACTTAATCTAGGTATGTATGTATAAAACGTTAACAATAAATAAATAAAAGATAAAAGATCCGCCCTGTTCCCTTATCGCTCCAAATATTCTTTTAAAGAGTAAAAACATTTCTGAGTAAGGAAAGTATACAATTTGTTTTTAAACCTATTGAAGGGTAGTTCTTTTATTTCAGTGGGCAGCTTGTTAAATATCCTGATACACATGACGTAACTGCAACGGTTTCTTATTGTAGTGTGAATTTTGGGCTGCACTAGTTTATTTGGATATCTAGTGTTGAAGTGTGTTGTTTCACATTTCTTTTTAAACATCTCAGGATGTGATTTTACGAATACACAGACTTCGTAAATATACAGAGAGTGAACCGTTAACAATTTCAATTTTATAAATGACTCCTTACATGATGTCCGCTGCGGGATATTGGATATTGCCCGGATACATTGTTTTTGAGCTACGAAGGTGCGATTTATGTGTGGCGAATTTCCCCACAGCAAGATTCCATAACGCAGGTTTGATACCACGAATCCGTGATATGCATGAAGTACAGTTTTACTGTCAGTTATTTTTGTTAATCGCCATAAAACATATGCAAACCTATTTATTTTTGAGCAGATTTTTTCCACATGCAATTTCCATGTACAACGGTCATCAACTACAAAGCCCAAAAACGTAGTGCTATCACATTCCGGTAGAGTCTTATCATTATATGTTACATTAAGTTTGTGTTTTTTACCTCGTTGATTAATAAATTGTATATATTTAGTTTTTGTTATATTTACTTGTAGATTGTTATCACTTAACCATGTCATTACATCAGCAATAGTATTGTTAATTACATTATTATAATATTGCTCTGATATATCAGGAATTATAATAGATATATCATCTGCAAATAATGTGCAATCATATTTTGTAATACTAGGCAGGTCATTAATGTACAGTAGGAAAAGTAATGGTCCTAGGATTGTACCTTGTGGTACCCCTACCCTATTAAAATTAGTGTATGATCTGTATTTGGTTTCAACATATTCATTATCTACGCCTACTATTTCTACTGTTTGTTGACGATTACTAAGGTAGCTTTCAAGCCACTTGCGGACCTGACCTCTCATGCCATATGTTTCACACTTATTAAGTAGCAGATTATGAGACACGTGGTCAAATGCCTTACTCATATCAAAAAATATAGCTATCGTTTTATTTCCTTTATCTATGTTATCGACAATTTTGTTTACTAAGTTGAAGGCAGCTAATGTTGTGGACTTTCCTTTTTGGAAGCCATGTTGCTGATCACATATTACGGCATATTTATTAATAAAACTCATTATTCTAGAATACATGGCTTTCTCTAAAATTTTTGCAAATATAGGTATAAGTGTGATTGGTCTGTAGTTGCTCGGGAGATCTTTTTCCCCTGCCTTAAATATGGGCTTGACAATAGATTCTTTTAGAACATCTGGAAAAATACCTTGTTCAAATGTTAAGTTTATTAAGTGTGAAACTACATGAGCAATGCAGTTCGAGGAGAACTTGATTATGTTTGTAGGGATGTCATCATGACCCACCGATTGAGTCTTACTGAGGTTCTTTATAATTTTGGACACTTCTGTTGGGTCCGTTGGAGAGAGAAACATATTTGCACTGTTAGATTTTAATGTGTGCGTATATTGTTTTTTGTTTATATCAGGACATTGTACACATTTTTTTTGAGTAATATTGATAAAATAATCATTAAAGGCATTGGCTATATCTATTGGTTTGTCTAATATTTGATTGTCGCATGTAATTCGATCAATGTTTCTTTTAGTATTATTATTATGTTGTCCTGATTCTTTCTTAATGATGTTCCAGCTAGCCTTAGAAATACTCTTGGCATTACTTAGGTAGTTGTTATTTTCTATTTTTTTTGACACTAGCATACATTTCTTTAATAACCTGTTATATTTATTGTAGTGAATTCTATTTTCCGGTGTTTTGTTCCTATAGTACGTGAATCTTAAATATCGTTTAGTTTTTAACGCATTTCTTATACCTTTCGTGATCCATTTCGTATTTGTATATGATTGTTTTACTTTAACTCTACATATTGGGAAGCACAAGTTGAAAAATAGCGTAAACAGGTTATGAAAATTGTTGAACGCAGTATTTGCGTCTGTTTCCGAATATACTTCATTCCAGGACAAATTTATTATACAACGTCTAAACTTTTCGATGTTTTCATGACTAAAATCCCTTTTTTTAAGATATAGGTATGGGGGAGGAATACGTTTTCCTGGTTTAGGTATTAGTAATATTTGACCAGTGTGGTCAGAAAGGCCAAGGGGAAGTACTTTGCCCTTGGCATTGGGAACATTTGATAGAATCTGGTCTATACAAGTATTTAGACGTGTTGGTACAGTAATATGTGCTGAAAGATTGTGGTTTAGGGTGATCCTTTCTAGTTCATTTAGGGCCTGAGTTTTCTTTAAATAATTAATATTAAAGTCACCTGCAACGATTATATTCTTTTTTGTTTTCTTTACTAGTATACTTAATAATCTATCTAGATTATGTAAGAATATGTTACAATTAGGCTTAGGAATTCTGTATATACATATAATAATGCAATTTAGTCCTTTTATTTCTATTCCACATATTTCAAAATAGTGTTCTACCGTTAGCTCGCTTAAAAATGTTAATGGTTTGATTTCTAGGTATTCTCTACACAAAATGCAAGTCCCGCCCCTTTTTTTTCCTCTAGAGAACCATGCTGCTAATTTAAAACCGTTAATAGAAATATTTGATTCATGCCCCTTTTGAACAAATGTTTCAGATAAACATATGACGTCTATATATTTGCCGTGATTAGAATAAAGATCTCTTAATGTCGCTTCGAGAAGTTCCCTTTTATTCAATAACCCTGCAATGTTTTGATGAAGAATAAGCAAAGAATTGAATTTATCATGCGTTGGTTTAGATACGATCTTCGACTTCTTATCCAAGAAAAAAATCGTTATCAGTTTGTGTTTCGGTATCTACTCGAGACGCAATATTGGATGTTGATGGTATTCTAGAATCATTCTCGTTAGCTCTATGAGGCGAGTGCCCACGCTCACTCTGGTTATGGTGATCTATTTCTGCAATATATTCTTTTAGGTCAGTGAATATTGTTTTCAAGGCCCTGTTGTTTATTGCACCTGTCCTATTATTAAACATTTTACCTGTGTAATCTAAGTTTTTGTTGCTATCCATCACATAGGCATATTCATACTTGCAAACGTCATAGTACAGGATCCTATTGAATGCCTCTATACGTTTGTTTAATAACACTGCAAAATTGTGGATTTTAAAAGTTGGTAGGCACAAAATTACATTAGTATTGTTGATTTTTCTTAATTTAAATCTTATAAAACTAACAATTTTATAATAGTCCCTTGTGTTTTCAAAGTCACTTGAACCGATGAATATTATACAAAAATCTTGCATTGTTAATTTCTGTGTCTTCTCTTCGATGCCTCTTAGTAGATCGTATATGCCGGCATCAGTTCTAATGAAGTGGCAAATACTGCTGGCTCCAAAGGTATTTTGTGCAGTCATCAGAACTTTATTAGTATTATTGCTGCTAATAATGCACAGCTTATTTTTTTGTAGCTCCTGGTCGTTGATTGTGTCTTCCTTATTTGGAGTATAGTTGTTTAAGGGTTCATGGTCTACTACAGTGTTACTTTTTTCTAGCTCCTTGGGGTTCGTAACTAGTTCTGTCTTATTTACGTTATCAATGGGTGGTTGTTCAAGGATGGGTGTTGATTCATCCAATGGGCAACATGCTGGCGATAGTTGTGGCGTATCATCATCGCTATCTAGGAATTCTACTTGTCTCTCTCTTCTTCTGATAAAGAGATCATTTTTTAAAGGGGTTAGTCTTCTAAGAGGTCCTTTATCTGTTAGAAGTTTTTTATAGATTTCTTCTTTCTTTTGCCTATCTTCTAGATTTTTCTGCATTTCGAATATTGTTGTGTTCAGACGATCTATTTCTTCGTGTGCACTAGCCAGTTGAAGAGATAAAGCGCTTACCTGGCTTTTTAATTCATCAATCTCTGTGTTATCTATTGATGACATATCAGGAAGGCTATTGAAACTAACATCCCGTAGGGTATCTCCCATTGGTTCTATTTCAGACTCAGGTTCAGACAAGACCTCTTGGCAAGTCTGTTGTCTTTTTTGGCTTCCTCGCGTAATGGTGATATTGTCCTGGTCGGTAATTTCTATTTTAGAAGGTTGAGTCAATTTTGTGATTTCGTTACGGAGGGACAGCGGCGATTGGGTTATGGAGTTTTCGCCAGTATTTATTGTGACGGATTCTTGAACCCTTGTGGTTTGGTTTTCTGACGAACCTTTTTCACCCGACTGCAAGGCAGGGTTATTTACGATTTTATTTGCTGCCTCTAAATTATTCTGGGAATTACTTAGTGTTGTATTGTTTAAGCATTTTCTACAACTATATGAAGCTTTTTGCTCCTTTGTCATTTGCTTAAATTGTATTCCAGATCGTTTGGCACAAGAAAGGTCAAATAGCCTATTGCACACATGACATTTCAAGAAATCTTTAGTATTTATATTTAATTTGCACTTAGCGCATTTATTTACTGAAGCCATTTTAATTTTACTCTTGTTTTGGAACGATCCCTTTAAATCAAGTCTAGTGTAAATCGGAACGTTACCGACTGTATTCGTTACTGTCTTCTGAACGCAGCTTTAACTGGCAACACATCAGACACTGCTGTCAATAGTGTCAACTGTCACTTGGTCAATGACGATTTTCGGACGATCCAATCAGCTGTTCTTGGTTGAAGCAAAACAGTGATATTCCGTTGAGTTCAGACTTTAGATTCAAATATCCAGTGATAAAACGGTCAAAGAGTGGATCTTACCAATGTGCGATGGCTAGGTTTTTGATTTCTAGCGGTGTCTTGAAGTGTATAACCTAACAATAGGTCAGTGATTCCCGTTTAGTGCACAGTTTTAAAATTTAAGCACCTTAACTATTATTTAGCTAATTATGAAAACAAAGAGGTCACAGGAGATGTTTACTTGGCTAGTGTTGCCAGGAAGTCCAACAAACAGTCAAAAAACAGTCAAAAAAGTTCAACAGATTGTTTTTAATAAGTAAATTGCTTCACCTCAGAGTTTCTTAGCAAAGAAAAGTAAAAAAGAAATTCATTACTCGAAAACTACGAAAAATAGGCTAATACATGGGGTATATTCTGATAGTCCACGACGTGAGGAATGTAAATAAAAAAATTTGACGTCCAGGTTTGGGCCACCCTGTATGTTGTATTAGAAAAAAATACCAAAACGATTCATTCAAAAGCGGAACATTATCACTAATGTACTTAGGTACTTATATAATAAACTGCTGAGGAAAAAACGCTTGGGAAATGAAACTATTTCGCTGCAAAACAAATCAAAATTTACGTCAGAAAACTCAAAGAGTACCTACATTATTAATACAGAAAACTCAGGTAAATACAGAAAACTCAACTCAAGTAAACATAAATGAAATTGCTGCAGTGGTCGAGAGAGGAGCGGAGTGGTTGGTGGAACACATATGACCCATTACCATTCCGTTTACACCCCTTCAGAAGGCGAATTTTGAAAAAAGCGGAAATCCGTTTTCTTGCAATTTAATGATAGATCTATATAGACGAAGTTTCAAGTTTCTAGCTTAGAAAAAAAATGTTACTTCTACAAATTTTCAACCCCTTTTTCACCCCTTTAAAGAGCAGGGGACCGATTTTTGAGTTTCGAACGGTCGACTTTTCACTCGAGATCTGACAAAAAACGATGACATGCTATTTTTGACATTCGAGCGATAGAAAATTCGAAGTCGAGTGGTACTGACCACTCGTATTCAATTCTATCAGTAGAATTTAGTACCCACTAAGTAATTCATCCCGAATATATTTACTTTCTACTTGAATTTAATATTACGCTAATAATATAAATTTTCTCAAACATGCTCGGACATGTATGTGTGTGTTAATGGCACGAAATGAAGAAATTAAGTTTCTTGCTAATGGCGCCCTACCTACACTACCTATGAAAACCCTAAGAAAAAAGATTATTGGCCGCTACTCTAACTTTTTAAATTTGCTTACATTATTAAACTGACAAAGGAAAAATTACATACTGCCAATGCCAACCACCACTAGACTCTTTAACCATACTTGCACATTTAAAAAAAAACTACCATGTCTGTCTAGTAGGTATATTTATGTGCGGCTATACCTACATGGCTTGTTCAAATGGCATGTTTAAAAAAAGCGGCCAATCATTTTTTTTTGCGAAATATCGTCATTATACTCGATTTCGACTAATTGAGGGATAAGGATTTCAAATTTTATATTTATTTTGAATTATAAGTAAAAAACAGTTTTTTGCGTAAAATCGTCATTGTAATTCAAAATAAATATAAAATTTGAAAACGTTATCCCTGAATTAGTCGAAATCGAGTATAAAGACGGTTTTCGCAAAAAAAAAAAAAAAAAGCTGTCTCTAGTCAGCAATACTTCACGGCCTCTGCAGTAGTGTACTATTATTGTATAATAAGAATTCGAACACGCATTGTTTGTTTAGTTCGGCCACCAACCGTGTCAGTTGTAAAGAAGCGGAATGACGAGACTAGTCATTTCTACACGTATTTTAGTGCAATTAAATATTACAATTATTACTGTCCTTTTTTGTAACTAACAATATGCAAAATATCGATTTCGAGTGGTGACTCTCAAAAATAGCTCTTATTAGGTTCACGCGACAATAATCGTGACAATTTGCCGCGTGTGACTATTTTCTACCACTCGCTTTTGAATTCGAGCGTTCGAAACTCAAAAATCGGCCCCCAGTTTTCTTACATTTAAATGCTTAGTCTTTTAGCGAATTTCCAAGTTACTTTCAATTTTTTTTTATACAAACTTTCCACCCCTACACTGAAAAAACGAAACGCTAGCAAAGTACCAATTTGGCTCGGTTAAAAAATAGTTAGTTACATACAACCAAGATTTAATTAAAATGCGAAAAAATGCTTAGTAAATGATAAACAAGCAAATTCTGTTAAACGTTTTTGGTTATTGTAACAAAACACTTATTAATTTTCGAATGAAGATCTCGGTAAAGATAATCTTTACCCGACTCAGTTAGAAAAAACGAATTTTACACTGTCATTGTTTAACTATATAGTGCATTATTTAATGACAGACCTTGCACGACTTGCTTAATATTAGATATGTTGTTTTGTTGCAAATAACTGCGTGAATCACTAAGAAACAAACAAGTTGCTTTAGTAAATATAATCCTTCCTAGGCAACGGTCAAATCTGACATGTTCTGCATCGCGCTATCGAAGTTTCTTAAGTCAGTTGCGTATATAGAACTTCCAACCAACTCTCATTGGACTTCGGTCCCTGAGAGATCTCTCTATTGTCGTTTCTTCCTGTGTCTCCTATCTATTGTATATATGTATATTGTTTGTAGATATCCCTTTCATGTATATATTAACACTGTATATTATTCCTATATAGGAGCACATTTCTCTTCTACATTGGTGACCCCGACGTGATTTGAACACGCAACCTTCTGGTATTAGCTGACAACTGCATTATTTAATTTTAAACATGTAGTTACCGAATAAATCGTTTAAAAATACTAAATAACTGGGTTAGTTTTCTCTGATTACAAAGTAAAAATTGGCTAATAGGGATGATGACACTATAAAAGAAAATCAATAAATCCAAATTTTCTACATAATGACTCAAATTCTCAATCAAATGGCAAAAATTGAATTACTTCAAAAAAATAAATAATTACGTAATTATAAGTCTTCAAAGTTTTAAAAGTGGGTATTTTCTGTCGCTTTTCCGCAAAACGCACCTTTGTATTGAACGATTGTCATTTACTATGGCGCTACTCAAAGGTGACGTCACGGTCGAGTAGCACTTTCTCTCTCTAACTACGAACATTCTAACCGTTGTTGCTTCGTTATTTTTTGAGATATTTGAATAGGATTTTCACTATTTGGCATAGTTTTATGTCTTCTTTCTATTGAAGTAATAATTTTTTTTGAGTCATCATGCCTATTGCAGCCAATTTAACTTTAACAATTTTTAACCAAGTGTATCGGTTACTATTTGATAAGTGAGAACAACAAAGTTGACTTATTTAATTTTGCAGGTGCTATATTGACAAACTCGGTGGGTTATTTTTGACAGTATTTTTGTTATTTTTAATCCAGACGTTTTTTCAGTGTATAGAATTAATGATAGCCGACGGAGGAGCTGGTTCCTAATGTTCCTATCAATAACATAAAGCTTTGGATCTAACTGAACCCTGGAAAAAATTTGGTGCTTTTGTCCAGCTTGTCCACATTTACGACCATTTGTTCTAGCAATCTGCCCCACTAAACGTATCTCTCAAGCGAATCGTGTCTCTAAATAGACGGCAAATTAAAAAATCTTTCAGGTGTCAACAACTTCCTACATAAAAGTACAGTCGGGATTCCGTTTTTGTTTTGAACCTGACTTTTTAGGCCGCCCATTAAAGCGATAGGAGTGCGCGGTTGGAAGGTGGCCTGGGGGAATCCAGGGTAAACCTCCGACACGACCACGCGGGCGGTTTAAACACTGAAATGACTGAAATACTCTAAGAGTTTGCCAGGACGCCGGACCGTGCGCCCGTGCGCCCCTGTCTAATCAGTGATCGCCGAGTTACGACAGAGACTAGATGCCTATTTTGTGTCATGTACGAGGTACGAGTACCATTAGATATCTAAACAAACTCAAAGCTTGTCCTCGGATTGATTTTATCGGTTAGTTTTTGTCCGATTTGTCACTTGCACCATTATACTGAATGAAGATATGCATTATGCACCAGTATAGTTCTGTTAAATATCTGTTGTACGTTATATCCATTATAGTAATTTTAGAAGTTTATATTTGGGCTATTTTGACAAATTTCGTTTGCAATACAAAAAATTAAGCAAAGAGACACTAAAAATACGTATAAAGGTAATAAAATTAATTCAACAGCCCGTATTTAGGGCATAATGCTTTTTGTCTCTGCAACAAATTGTAATTATTAACTTTTTATACTCGTCGACTACAATATTACAATTACAACTTCATAGACCATTGCACAATATTATACATTTTAAGCTGAACTAAAAGTCTATGCTCTATGGAGTAATATAATATTTCATTGTGCAACTGCGCGGAGAATCGAAATATCATTCAAAAATAGAACGCCGTAATTTGATGAAAAAAATTAAGTTTAAGGAGACTCATTTTATGAATATTTCAACATTGATAGTGCTTCCCGCGCTTCTGAACGTAAAAACGTCAATGCACTTGTCAAATGTCTACCTACTTAAACGGTCGTCTGGATACTGGCCATAATCATTAGAAAAAAAACTTAAATTCTCGTGCATCGTGATTGGTCGAAATTTGACATAATGCCATAGGCGGGCATGGACTGATTATTTTTTTTCATCTTAACAGGGCACCGGCCCTGTGGGAATTGTTATTACAAATTTACAATACTTGTGATATTATCGTAAATTTCATAATTATTTAGACTTGTTTTCAATATTCATCAATACCCACGTGATACGTATTGTGATATGTGCAGACCACGTGCTATTAATCACCGTGTAACCCTCATGCACTAATGAGATCGTTTCAGTGGCAACTTTCTGTTATTTTGTTATTTTCGTGGACTCGTAGAAAAAGTATTGTATACAATAGTTATATAATTAGCTTTTTGAGTCTCGAACGTTACTTAGACCACTCGGCAAGCCTCGTGGTCTAAACGCGGTTCTCGACTAAAAAAGCATTCATTATATAACGATTGTTATATTACTTAACAAGGGCGGTAAAACAAAGAATGTCTCAGATCGCAGGTATTTGACGCCCGAGCCGAAGGCAAGGGCGATAAATATGCGATCTGAGGCTTTCTTTATTACCGCCCGTGTTAAGTACAAAATTTTATGTCAGCCACTGGCCAGGAAGTGGGTTTTTTCGCGCGCGGAGCGTGCGATAATGGCCGCTTTATGACCAGGTGTGACATAAAATACTATTGTCTATACAATACTGTTTTAACGTTTTTTGTGGATTACTTTATTGTCTTATTTATCTCACAGTTTTAATTCCTGTTACTGGATACATCCACTAAATCGAATCACTTTATTTTAACTTTGACAATAAAAACAAAAAGAGTAAGTCTAAGTTACACGAGTTATAATTATAAATATAATAACGGAAATCAGATTATTTACCATTAGTAGGTACTAGGTACACTAAGAGACCTTGACAAGTTTCTAAACATTTTTATTTCACATTATAATATAAGTATTGATAATACATATAAAGTTTTAGATAGTAACACAGCCCCTTTATTGATTTTATTGTGTGTAGTAGAATTTAAGCGAAAAATAACAGTTTTTAGCTTGAAAATAGTGAGAAAATACCAAAATACAGTCATGTCAATCAAACAGAAAAGAGGCTAAATAGATGATTTGTTTTTTAACTGATGTTAGGTATTTAAGAGGCTGACAAGACCTAATTTTGTTGAAATTGATGTTATATAAGCAGTTTTTTTAAGAAAAACTATTTGTTCTAGCACATCAAAAAAATATGTTTATATTCATCATATTTTAAAGACCGTGTACGGACTCGATACATAATTGGACGAAATCGGCTCGCTAGAAAATCATTGCAAAGATTGGTCTTAAAATCATCTTTAAACGGTTCTATGTCTTTATTTTTATAACGTATGGGTCTGCAATTAAAAAAAAAGTCAACATATTCATACCTAAACCGCCAACGAGTCATATTTCACAAATAATACACACTTTTTAGGGTTCCGTACCAAAAAGGTAAAAAAGGAACCCTATTGGTTTCACTTTGTCTGTCTGTCTGTCTGTCTGTCTGTCTGTCTGTCTGTCACATCGCTAAATATCTCAGGAACTACTTATCCTATCGATTTGAAATTTGGAATAGTTATAAACAAGGGTAACCCAGATACATAGAAGATGGTTTTTTAAATTATTTTATTTTATTTTCTGTGAATAATGACAGATAAAAGGGGGTTCAAAATTTTAAAGTCTGGCAACTATGTCAAGTGGGGTATCATATGAAAGGGCTTGACTTGTACATTCCAAAACAATTTTTAGTTTTTTTTTTTCGTTGGGGAAATTTCGATTTACGAGGGAAAATGTAAAAAAAAATACCATTCCCCCCCCTTATCTCCGAAGTTTACGAAGAAAAAAATTTGAAATTATTACACAACATTAATATGCATGTATATTTTACAGGAAAATTATAGCCATAGCTCTATCTAGTTTTTCTTTTTTTTAATCATCAAAAAACTTTTCTATACTAAGTTTGTAATTTAATCACCTTTGTATATATTTTTGTTTTATATTTAAATTTACAAAATTACGTTGAAAATACCTTCTTTCAAATAAAAAAAACAATTATTGAAATCGGTTGATGTGATAAAGAATTATCCTTGAAAAACCAACATACGTACTAAGTTATTCAGTCGCGCAAATTAGTAACACAATGCGCCGATAGATGGTGCTGTCATGTTTTTTTAAGATTGTTCCTGAATTAATGGGGTCGGGACGGGTACACAACTACATATTCAAGAACTGTGTACGGAACCCTCGGTGCGCGAGTCGGACTCGCACTTGACCGGTTTTTTTTTTATTTCAATATTATTATAGTATTTATTTGGTATTCTACGCGCAGAGCTTCCGTAAAGAGCGGAATGGTTAATTGGAAACTCACGCGTGTTAAAGCGGGACTTTTTTTAGGTCTTGTCAGCCCCTTAATAGGTATAATATAGCTCACGAGACAGCGTCAGTCTTTATGTTTATTAGAAAAATGTACCTAGTTCATAAATTTGAATATTTATCCCAATTAAAGACCAAGACATAAATATGGTAGAACTAAGTAGGTTCCTTATTTCAAAAACAAATTATACTTTATACTTCATATGACGGAACCCTTATAGGATCACTTTGTCTTTGTCTGTCTGTTTGTTTGTCAAGACCCTTTATCTTGGGAACGGGTGGAGATATCGAGTTAAAATTAAAACCATATTCTCAGGTTTACAGTCACTTGAAGCTGTAAAAAAAGTTAAACTTTCTCAATAAACGTAAAAACTACGGAACCCTAAAAAGATACAGCCGTTTATGCCGCAAAAAACGTGTAATTAGATCAAAATCAAAATTGATTAGGTTTTTTTTATTAATAATGAGATTGCTATAGGGTCGAGGTAGATGGGCAAATCATACACTATGTCGACGAATATATATACTTGGGCCAGCTAGTCTCTTTCAGCAACAGGCAAGACAAAGAAGTCGAGCGCCGTATAGAGAACGCCTGGAAGAGCTACTGGTCCATGAAGGCGCTAATGAAGGGCAACCTTCCACTGTCACTAAAGCGAAAACTCGTCGATATGTGTATTTTGCCTGTCCTAACCTACGGTGCGCAAACATGGTCTTTAACCGAAATCCAGAAATCCAAACTGAAGGTTTGCCAAAGTGCTATGGAGCGTAGCATTTTAGATGTTAAAAGGACGGACCGTGTCCGAAACACTACGCTACGCTCCAAAACACGCATAGCTGACGTGGGTACCAAAACAGCCAGGCTCAAGTGGGCCTGGGCCGGCCACGTCTGTCGCATGCACCCGGATAGGTGGGCTAATGCAGCTACCAAGTGGGTGCCACACGACGGACGACGCAGACGAGGCAGGTCCAGACGGAGATGGCGGGATGATCTGGACGTATTTGTCTCCAACTGGGAGGAAGAGGCTCTGGACAGGGACGTCTGGACAACATGAGGAGAGGCCTTTGCCCAGCAGTGGGACACATAATAGGCTATTAAAAAAAAAATGAGATTGCTCTTGGCCAGCATCTAGCCAGGAGGCAAAGATGAGGCCGACGGTGAAGCGAGCTCACCCAGAAATTGCATATTCACTCTTGCCTTAAATACCTCCAGTTATATGAATTCGGAAATACAGACGCCGGTAGGGAATTCCAAACGTTAGCACTTAGGTACTTTGCGTGTACCTACAACTATGAATTTTGGCAAGTAATATCATCTTATGCCACAGATACAGGGAAAAATCTGAAAACTATACATTTCTAGTTTAATTTCTATGTACTGACATCGACTGTCGCTCGCGTATAGTGGGACAACTTCCACCCGCAACGAAAACGGGCGAGCATACCTACTGAGCTAACTGCCACTTGCACCACGCCCGCGCCGCCCTTTCCCAATTAGGCTGCGTTTCCACCAGAGATGTGCGAGGATGTGTTTTCATATATTTGACACATCGCTCGGCGCGTTGCGATGTGTCAAATGTATGAAACCGCATCCTCGCACATCTCTGGTGGAAACGCAGCCTAAGTGTACCGCGTATAGTGGTATAAGCGACTTAGCTCAGTACCTATACGATGTTCTAATTTAAAAAACTGTGTTAGTTGGGTGAGTATACGTCACTCTATTTCGAAAACTAGCAGTTATTTCGTCCCGAAATTTTTATAGCATGTAGGTAGATATAAGTTATTTAGATCGGAAATATGCAAAAAAACGAAATGTCGCTTGGCTCAGTTGTGGCTCAGTATACGTAGGAGGTATCGATAGGGAGGGGAGCGTTGTCAAAATAACGTCTGGCAGTTTGCTTAAAGAAACCATACATGGTGCTAATCCCCATGTCGTGGTGCAGACTGGGGTTCGACTGGTGTTCGACTGGTACCGCGGGGCACCAGTCGCCCTACGGAGGAAACGACTGAATGACCTGAAGCAGCTTGAGCGATGTCAAGTATTTACCGCATGTTAATTGTGACACGACTTATTTTTCCGAGGTGGACGATAACCTCCTTGGATACTGCCGGCCGGTTCCGACCGGTCGCCTACGGACTAAAACTTCACCGAGTGTTTATTGGTATTGGTGTAGATGAGTAATTGGTGAATAATTGAACAGTGTTTTTTAGTGTATGTGAAGTGTGTATGCTAGCTGGTGGAAAGGGAGACTTTAAAATCGTGGAGCGAGTGCTGAAGACTTATGGTCAGATTCTACGCTGCTCAAGCTCAGGCTTCTTGCGTCCAGCCCTGACAAGGGGTAGCAGTGACAGGGGTTCTACTATATAAGCGATAAGACCGCCCGCCCGCCCGCTTGTTAGCGATAAGACCGCATGTTGTCTACCATTGTGCAATTTGTTTCTGTTATTTGTTTTTAGTGTACATTATTTGGTGAACAATAAAGAATATTTGTATTGTATTGTATATTCTATGAGTGGCATCGGTCTCTCATTGTTAATAAAAGGTAGTGGTTATATTATCTTTGATTGTTAACATCTCGGTAAGTAGGTATAGTCTTCGTTGTAGCGACGGCATCGAACATTCCGTTTGCTTTCCATATCTTCTCAGAATTTCAGTGAATCGTTAATGATGTCACGCACGTACGATAATACTGTGGTAATGTTGGCGTGCCTGTTCTATTAATATTTTTTTACGACTTCAGTTGCATTAAAAATGAAACTTAAGTTTATCTATTATTATTTATTATTTATCTACACACATATCATAAATCCTCTAATATGCGTTCGGAAACCGTAGAAAATGACTCTCATTTCAACATTCAATGAATTTATGGCAATTTTCTTATCTGTGGCTAAAGCTACAGCAGTAATAAAATATTTCATTTTAATCTCATATATGATGTTAAAATATTACGTCAAACAAAACTGTCAAAATTTAAATGTCAAAGTTGACATGTCCCTATTCTAGTATCACTGAAAATTCAAATTCAGTCGATGCGAAATGTCAGCTCGATGTTTTTTTAGTATATATCGCACGAAATTTGAGCTAGAACGACATGATCACATCAGAATAAGGACTCTTTACTTTTTAAAATAACATTCAGGTATCTGTTGCCAGTTCTGATTTCGATATTTCCGCAACCGTGCAAAAAAGGTTGTATTAACACAATTATTGTATTTATTTACTACGGTTTCTGAACCCATCTTAGAGTAATTATAATATGTGTGTAGATAAAGTAATGTATGCAACTGTACATAATTAGGCATTAAAACACTCGTGTGACCCTATTATGAAACTCGTCTTCAGCTCGTTTCATAAAACACACTCGTGTTTTAATGCCCCTCATTATGTACCAGTTGCATAAACTACTATTTTAAAATGGAGCTTTTTATTTTTATACACATATTTGTATTATATAAAACTACAAAGTAGACTTATTAAACATATCAAGTTTTAATTACTTAGAGACTCTTATATTTGACTTTTTATTAAGTAAGTCATTTATTTACAAGAAAATACAACAATAACAAACAATATTAAAGCTTGTACGGCAGATGCTGGTGGCATTTCCTCGCTGTATCGCAATGCTAAATACGTTGTGCGTCTCAAACTCCAAGGAAATAAAAACACACCATGAAGTCTCTCACCATCATCCCCGACCGACTATGCCAGTTGGCTCAAGAAGAGCTGGCACATTGACGGTGGCAAGAGACCTGCGGATTATGTCATTTAGCGTCACATGTCTTTAAAAACGGCCTGCACTTTTTCGACAACATAATCCATGGTATCGGTCCACGTCTGTGCCACAAGACAAGAGCATACGTGTGGGGCATATACTTCAGATTTTATTGATGTCAAAAAAATCACGATTTCGTCACTCACGCACTGATTGATCATCAAAATTTTTAAGGGTACTTCTTGAAGTCCTGAATATGTAAACTATGGAACTATTACCCCCCAACCCCTTAAACTGGTGGATTGTATTTTGTATGATCTAGGTACTTCATTACTAGGTACAGGATAAACTTTTATTATAGAGGTCTGAAAATGTATATAGGGATTCCTTGTTTTTAAATTTATAAATTTAAAAAAACCCATTTCAGGATATTTACTAAATCTCCCACCTCCCTTTAAATTAGGGGATAGAAGTTTTTATACCGCGTGTATTTTTGATACAACCTCAAACTTCGATTTTCCATACAAACTTAATTTCATGCTAGAGGGATCTGAAAATACGACTAGTAGGTACACAGACTTCTTATTACAAATTATATAAAATACGTGCTGTAAATAAATACTTAACATATGGATGGATGGTGGATGCAATGGATGAACGTGCCCTTTTATTCATACTTTCGTCGGAACTTACAAACAGAAGTGCAATCCCACCAAAAACATTTTCAAATTTGCTAAGACGAGACCATATCGCTCGCACTATCAAAAAGTTATCGGATCTCATGTAGAGCCAAGCTACTAACTCTACACGCCCTAGCTCTATCAAAATATGTTGATCTTTTTTAGGGTTCCGTACCCAAAGAGCCCAAACGGAACCCTATTGCTGACACTCACACGTCCGTCCGTCCGTCGTCTGTCACACAGATTGTCAAGTCAAACGGTTGGAGCTACATACCTACCTACCTTCAGTGGTGTAGTCTTAAAATTTTCACAGTAATGTACTCTTTGAGCATTAAGCATCTTTTTGAACCCATAGGCCACAGCCATACAAATTGACAAAACTTATTTTGAAATGTTTTTAAGGGTCCTTATCAATTAAAAAACGCCCTAGCCCCATTGCAAATGTCCCGCTCTAACACGTGTGAGTTTGCAATAACCATCCCGCTCTGCGCGTAGTTTTCATAAATATTTAGCCATAGTCATATATTAAGACAATCATTTTGTTTAAGCAAACCCTACGAATTTGTCTATAACTATTTGGGGTCTTAATAGAGTACAAATATTAAATGTAAAATATCAGTAATATATACCTATAGCCGTAATATTGAAAAAAAAAACATTCCAATAAGGGATAACTTTGCGATTTTTTTTCTAACGAGTGAAATTCATGTCTTGTAACTGAATACGATTTTGACTGGACATACTTATCTTTTTTTTCCATTTTCTGTTTAATTGACACGTATCTTGACATTTTCTCATTAGGCCTGTCATATATGTTACATTCCAAATTGCAATAATTGCGGTAAGCTTGAATTTTTGGTATGTTGTTTGGGTCCACCTAGATAGTATTTACCCAGATTTGCAGCAGTTTAAAATGAACGCGCTCTGAGTTATTCCTGAAAAACCAAAAAGTGAGGAATTTTCGACCAAAATATCAATAATGAGGCATCTACGGGGAAATTAATGGGAGATAAAGTTGTAGCTGACTTAATTACCTTCATTCAAGACCATAAACCAAAAAAATATTCTTTCAAAAATTTTATTTTTGGTACAAACTATTATTGCTGACTGTACTTCTTTTCAATAGTCTTCAACTACTCGTGGTGACGGTTCTAATGAGACTAAACACGACGGCTTTATCTTGTGTAGTTTAGTAGTTCCTGTGGCCACCTTCTGTCTCCATCATCAGATCAGCTCGATGGTGGTTGTTGTGGTTGAAATGTGTGGATAGACCACAACCACAACAACCATAATTTTCAACCACTTGCCGGCATTCGATTGAGCTGAAATTTGGCATCCGGGAGAGCCGAATTTTTTTTAGACCTACCCCATTGAGTGGGGTATCGTTTTATAGAGCTCGTTGAGTAGATAAATACTTGATAATGTAATAAAAATGTTATTTGAAAAAAAAAAACCACCACACAGCTTATTTTACAAAATTTTATTCCGAAGATTTTTTTAACTTCCCATAACCCATTGATCTATGAACTTGAAATTTGGAAAAATGTTTCGTAATTGATATATCAGATTTTTTTCTTTGAACTTTCCTTATTTTCCATATTAAAACCAACTTAATTTTTCGGTTGGTTCGGAACCCCAAGTGTGGGCAGTTCGACACCGTGTGCGATGGCCGGTTTTTAACTTTAACTTTTTTTGACGAGAATGTTTTATTTAACTTGTAAAGTTCGTAGGTACATAGGTATATATAAATTTAGTAAGTAGGTTGCTTGTTTCAAAAAATTTATCGGGTTCAGCTTACAATTGGCACACTACTTAAGGGGAGGTATCCCCAATGCAAATGTCCCGATCTAACACGCCTGAGTTTACAATTAACCATCCCGCTCTCTACGCAAGCTCTGCGCGCAGTTTCGTCAATATTTAGCTATAGTCATTAAGTCAATCATTTTATCAAAGCAAACCCTGCGAATTTGTCTATAACTATTTAGGATCTTTAATTGAGTACAAAAATTAAATGTTAAATATTAGAAATATATGCCGTAGTATTGAAAATACATTTCAAAACCGGCCAAGTGCGTGTCGGGCCACGCGCAAGGTAGGGTTCCGTAGTCATCCACCCGTTACATTATGTGGACTAAAAAGTTCGCAAACTTATATTTACTATGTTTTTGACAGAATTAACAACATTATTTAAGGTATCAATGGAAATTGTTCTAAAGTTTGCTTTTGCAAAGTACATTTCTGAAGTTCGACTATTACTCGTTAACTAGTAATGTCTACTTAGCTGTGATAGTTTTCCTTTTAAATTCATCGTATATCCTACTACCATGATTTTTTTCACATGCCTAGGTGCCACCGTTTAGCTGGCAGGGGGGGGGGGACACTTGACCATAACGAAAATTATCACTTCAAAGCTTAATATCACGCCAACCGATTCTTGAATCAAAAAATACTCTTAGAAACCTTATAATAATTTTAAAAGAGCTATCCAACGATACCCCATACGATTGGGTTTGGAAGAAAAAAAAATTGCACCACCACTTTACATGTAGGGGAGGCACCCTAAAAAAAATTTTTTTCAAGATTTTATTCTACCGTTTTGTCGGCGTCATCAATATCTACACTCATGCCAAATTACAGCTTTCTAGTACTAACGGTTACTGAGAAAAACGGGGGTCGGACGGACGGACGGACGGACGGACGGACGGACGGACGGACGGACGGACGGACGGACGGACGGACATGGCGAAACTATAAGGGTTCCTTGTTTACAACGGAACCCTAAAAAGGGGTAACTTCGCGATTTTTTTCTATCGAGTGAAATTCATCAGGTCATGTAACTGACTGCGAATTTGACTAGACAAGATCCTTATGTAACACATATATTTTTTTTAGATTTTAAGACACTACTTATATTTTATGTCTTAGATGGTTTTTGGAAACTCAAAAGTGGTAATACCCGGACTTAAGTTCAGTGATATTTAGGTAATAAATAATGTATAGTCAGCCGCCCATTTTTGAACCTTAACGTATACTTAAATGAAATAATAGAGACAAAAATTGGTAGACCACTTTCTTGGCCGACTGTTCCTAAGAGTTAGTCTGATGATGGAGACGATGGGTAACCCTAAATTACTAATAATGGTAGTGTACTAACTCAAAGAGCTGTATTAGAATCGTCTTGATAAAGTAATAGGTGTGTTAATTCTACAAAATTCCATTTCAAAAAGTTAGTTAGGTAAAGCTAATAAAAATGATAGTTAAAATGCATTTATGGGTTCTCATTTATGTTTTTCCACCTGTTATTTATTTGGTGATTAACACCGGTTTATCGTATTAATGGCGCATCATTATTCCCGTCGAGACGAGAGTGGCAAATCAGCTAAGCGGTGGGCGGGGCGGGGTGCGCGCGCGCCGCCGCCGCGCCGCTTGCTCGCACGGGATCGCTCTATCCTTGTTATTATGTATTTTATTCTGTTTTAACTCTCACTCCAGACGAACGTCTCGCGTGCGATCCTTACCGTATCATTACCGGTGCAAAAATCAATCCCAGTTATGTCAATATGATCATTAAAAAGTTGTTTAGCTACCAGCCGATAGATGTCGGCTTAGTGAACGAGTGATCTCACATTAATTTTGTATATTAATTTAATAAGTTATTGATATCTTTTAGCAACTATGTATATTATCAATGATTCGATGTTCCACTTCTTTATTGTTACGATTTTGATTTACGTTACCGGAGCGGCGCCCAACGTTAAGGTATGGTACCTTCTTATTGTTTATTATGCCACCTATAACTTTATTTATAAGTCATGTGTAGCAATGTAATAATAGTACAAGCTGTTTAATAACTTAATGATATGTTTATTTATGTCACATTTATATTGTTTATGCATTAGCGTTATTTTAATGACATCCTTAAATAGCAAAGCAGAGTGCGAGATATTAGGGTGGATACACCCAGTTGTAAAGGTATTTTAGTTATAATTTAAATGAAATGAACAATTAGTCGCTGTTCTAAGTAGATCTAATTTCTATTTATGTGGTTGATTGGTGGTTGTTTCTTGGTTTTAACTTTATTTTGTCGAGACCGGCCGGCACGACACAAACATCGAGAGGTAGAGCTAAGCAGTGTGCATAATATCTTATCTATTTGCATGATCCCCGTTACAATCTGGCGATTTTATACCTAAGACTTGACCTTTTGCTTATAAGTGGATTAAGAGTTATTGAACCAGCTTTGATTGAAGTCATTTCTATGGATATAGGTATCTATGTATATGGAACGGTAAAATAGATGTCCCGTTTAGTAAATATCAATAATATGGTGGTACTGACGACCGCTTTAGCTTAGTTGGTAGTGACCCTGCCTACGAAGCTGGAGGTCTCGGGTTCGAATCCCGGCCGGGGCATTTATTTGTGTGAATAGCACGAATATTTGTTCTTGGGTCTTGGATGTTTTCTATGTATTTAAGTATCTATTTAACTATATAAGTATGTACCTATATCGTCGCTTAGTACCCATAGTACAAGCTTTGCTTAGTTTGGGACTAGGTTGATTTGTGTAAGATTGTCCACAAATATTTATTTATTTATTTATTATGTTTATTTAAAAATACCTAGGTACCTAACTAGGTTTTTTGCGTATTATTGCAGTGTTGTTAATTAATACAGTACTTTGTTTATGGGATTAAAAATTATCAGTACCTAAATGACAATTACAACACCATTCACGAAAGATATTGGAAGAATTTATTTTCTATGTGATTATTAGCCTAATAGGTACCTAGAGGTATTTATGTTTTATGTGTACGGGAAAAGGCAGAAAGAAGTGACATTATTTATTACCTATAGAGAATCTCACTTTACTTAGAGAATTACTATTATGAGAAAAAGCTGTTAGAAACGTATAGTCCCTGTGCTAAAATCAGCTAAAATTAGACATGTGTAGTTCACGAATGAATTTGAAGTACTTCACTTGGTGTCCTTCATTAATTCACTAGTTCAGTTCGGATCTATATACTTCAATAGTTCACTTAGTTCAGTACTTCAGTTCATGTGTCATCGTTTCAATCATCTCATAACGGTTTTTACAAAATAGTACATTACTTACCAAGGGCGATAAAACAAAGAATGTCTCAGATCGCAGGTATTTTACGCCCGAGCCAAAGGCAAGGGCGATAAATATGCGATCTGAGGCTTTCTTTATTATCGCCCGTGGTAAGTACAAAATTTTATGTCACCCCCTGGCCAGGAAGTGGGTTTTTTCGCGGGCGGAGCGTGCGATAATGGCCACTTTATGGCCAGGTGTGACATAAAATATTTTTTTTCTTAAAATTCAAAATTAATGTAAAATTTGAAATCCTTATCCCCGAATTACTCGAAATCAAGTATAATGACGAATTTTTCGTAAAAAAATATATTTTTACTTAAATTATTCAAAATATATATAAAATTTGATATCATTATCCCCGAATTAGAATGAGAGAAACGCGACGCGACGAATGACTGATCAATATGATTAGTTGAATCGGTTGAGCTACTGAACTAGTGAACTAAACTGAACTAGTGAACTAAATGAGTGATATACTTCACAGTGAAGGATTGAAGTATATCACTCTTTTCTTTTTAGTGACACATTTTGCGCATGTCTAGCTAAAATAGTTATTTCCGATAGGTACAATTTCGGAAAGCAGGTAAGCAATTCCCAACTAGTGGCGGTGAACAAAAACACGAGCGCTAAGCGAGTGTTTTTGACCGACACGAGTTGGGAATTATGTTTCCGAACGTGTATCGTACAACGTTTAATGCATTGTGCGTGAAAATAAAACTAATAATTGAAAAGTTATTTTTTAATACAGTTGCTCAAAAAGTGGTACTTTATGTAGCTGTATATCGTGCGGAAAGTTGGATTTCTCGAACTAGGTAGTGCTTTTTACTTTCCCAATTTTTTAAAAATTTACTTTTGAGTTTTGACCAACCAAAGAGTTAGGTTCGGTCACTTTACTTATTTCTTTAATCAAGTAAATCTATAATATTTAAAACATTAAATATGCACATTCAACTAGTTACAGGGTTATCAAATATCAAAACATCTAAAACTGTTGAAAGTCTAAAGCTGATGAATTTGGTATCTGGGGGTTTTTGGGGGCGAGCAATCGATCTAGATAGGTCTAAAACGCCGAGCATAGCTCGGTCGCCCAGATATTGTAATTAAACTAACCACCAACCATGACAAACCATGTGACATAAAATCTCTTCCAAAATAATTTTTGATGTGGCTGAATGTTGACAACCATGGCATGTTAAAAAAAACACAGATTTCGCAGTCCCGCAAGAATCGGAGCATTGAAAATGAATACATAGATTTACGAATTTATTTTATTTTATCTTGAATAATGCAAGCTCAAAATTCCAACTAAAATGCACTTCTCGTCTGCTTCTGAATATTTTAACACCATGACGATCGGTCAATAATCACTCTAGCTTTTAATGATTCTTAAAAAAATAAAAATTACTTTTTTTAAAAAAATCACTACACCCAGGATTCAGTTTTAATTCCCTCGCTTCGCTCGGGAATTAACTCATTACCAGCAGTTTCTGGAGTCCTACGTTCCCTAAGGCCCTTTGATGTATAATCTACTACTTATAACCAAAATTCAAAATTATTATGTTATGGTTATTTCCGTTTCAATTTTGACAGCTGTTATCCGAAATGAAGATCTCGTCGAGCCCTACAATTTTTCGCTACACACCAGTAGTCTACTAGGGTGGGTAGTTTCCGAGATATGGAGCTCTCCTACAGGAACCGTGTATTTTTCCGGGAGAAAGAGTTGCCTATGTGTTAATCCAGGTTATAAACTGTCTGTGGGACAAATTTCATCCAAATCCGTTCAACCGTTTCGGCGTGAAAGATGAACCATCCATACAAACTTTCGCGTTTATAATTATCAAGTAGGATTTTCAAAATCACAACTCGAATGCACTTCTCGTCTGCTTCCGAATCATTTAACACCATTACCATGACGATCTGTCAATAATCACTCCAGTTTTTGATGATACTTAAAAAAATAAAAATCTCATCTTCAAAAAGGTTCACTACACTCAGGACTCAGTGTTAATTCCCTCGCTTCGCTCGGGAATTAACTCATTGCCGGTAATATCTGGAGTCCGTCGTTCCGTTCAGGATTCAATATCGCGCCCGTAACATAAAACAGTGATTTATCCCCTTGGTGTGTAATCTTCTAGAAATGATTTTCAAAATTCCAACTCGAATGCACTACACGATTGCATCCGCATCTTTTAATACCATCACCATGACAATCGGTCAATACTCATAGAAACTACATCACTTTTTATATACGGAAATACTCGTTTTTCTACAATAGCAAATTTAAAAGGTCACAATTATAAACCGATTTTCAAAAATTTTTCACCATATTGTAGCTAAACTAATACCCTAGGACCCTTTTTTTCATTTTTTCTTATGTGTAATATTTACAATTTAGTAAACAAACACCCTTCAAAAAACCCGACTTTTTACATTTCTCAAAATTCCAAAAAAAGATCTTCCGATTTTCAAAATTCAAACCCTCACATGTGTCTCGATAAATTCCTCAACTCATGGTATTATTCCCATCTCGATCCTCCCAAATTTCTCGAAGCTATGGCCTAAAATACGTTTCAGGCGATTTGCATCTGATAACCATTTTCAATGGTAAAAAGCCAATCAAAGCCCGTCCTCTCCCAGCGAAAAAAAGAAAACAAAACAATCTTTCGTTATCCGGCCGGGGATCCCAGTCACCGGTAGGGGACGGCTTAAAAGATAAACCGACTTTTTAATTCCCGCTTCTATAATACATGATTTCAAGATTTTATTTTGTAATGAGTTGTATTATTTTAATAATATTTATCTACACACATCATAAATCCTCTAAAATGCGTTAAGAAACCGTAAGCATTAACCAGCATTATGACAGTCAATGTATTTATGAAAATTTTGTTATCTGTGGTAGAAGACAGTAATATTATGATTTCTTATTTATAACATATCATTAAAATTAAAATAATTACATAAATTACCTACTTATTTAAATACAGTTTTAAAATATTTCAACAAAATTACCTAAGACTCTCGCATCGTACCTGGCTCAAAGGTCCCCATGATACCGGCAGCATTACCCCGCTGAACGGCGATGGAGACCTGCTGAACCAGATACGACCCAGAGCGAGGATCGCAGCCCCTTTCTCGTAGGCGTCGGCCTAGCTCTTTGAAGAGCTGGCGTGCCTCCGAGCCCCAGGGTCCCGCAGTTTCAATGGCCACAGGTACGAAATCGTACGCCGGCTCCAGGGCGGAGTATTTATTGTGCTTCAGCTTGGCAGCAGATAACATATTGTTCTCCAAATATGGAACGTCATACAAAACCAACAAAATTTAAATGTGTCCCTATTGCAGAAAAAGCCGGCCAAGTGCGTGTCTGGCCACGCGCAGTGTAGGGTTCCGTAGTTGTCCACTTGAGTAAATACGAAACCCTAAAAACTGATAAACCGGATCACCATATGTGTCTGATGGCAAAGTCACACTTTTTATGTGAAAAATAAAATATAATATATTCAAAATGGTTACGTACCTATTTGAAATTAATTTATCGCAAGTAACTTTTCGCCGAAACTCAATTCTATTTAAACCTTGACTTTGACACGACGTATAAACGGCGAATGGTCCTGGGAAAAAAAGAATGTTTTAATGGGACCAACAATCGTAATATATTTTTTAAATTTGCCTGATAGGGCATTTACCGATCACCCGAAGTTAATTTTATTCAATTCAAATTGAAACCCTTTTTCATTTTGCACGAAAACCATAGGTAGGTAAACCTAACCTCGCACAGGGTTGCCAACTTTTTTGGAGTGAGATATAGTATATTGCGAATTTTCTTCCAAAAAAATATAGTACACCAAGAGAAAATATAGTACCGTACAGAAGAAGGTTCAAATTAGCTGCAAAGTTTGCTCAATTATACTCATTATCATTTTACCAAGGAGTCTGTTTGCTTACCCATTCTAAGAGCTTCAAATTTACCTTAATAAGGCTAAGGCTGACAAGACCTAATTTTGTTGAAATTGATTTTATTTAAGCAGTTTTTTAAAAAAAACAATTTGTTCTAGCACATCAATAAAAAATATGTTAATATTCATCATATTTCAAAGACCGTGTACGGACTCGATACATAATTGGACGAAATCGGCTCGATAGAAAATAATTGCAAAGATTGGTCTTAAAATCATCATTAAACGGTTCTATGTCATTATTTTTATTACGTATGGATCTGCAATTAAAAACATGAAGTCAACATATTCATACCTAAAGCGCCAACGAGTCATATTTCACAAATAATCCACACTTTAATTGTGTATTAAGCAGTAACGCTGCTAACGCTAACTACAAATTTTTAGAAATAAAGGAAAAATTTAAAGACAGGCACCGAATACTAAGCACCGGAGGCCAAGTTTTTCAATTTTTCCTTTATTTGTAAAAATTTGTAATCCACACTTTTTTATTTATTTCAATATTATTATAGTATTTATTTGTTATTCTACGCGCAGAGCTTCCGTAAAGAGCGGGATGGTTAATTGGAAACTCACGCGTTTTAGAGCGGGACTTTTGTTAGGTCTTGTCAGCCTCTTAAAGTCTTATTTCGCGTTGTATCGTAACGTAGAAGATCTTTTGAAAAACATTGACACTTGACTGACACTTGATGTGATTTCACTGGCACTGACAACTGTGACAGATGACATGACAGTGACATTAGCATGTAGGCACGGATCTATACCTAATCATACCTAATTGTAACGCAGAATCGCAAAGATAGCAATGTTGTTATTTAATATTTTGAGAGAAAAAAACCAACACGAAGCACATCGTAAGGACACCTCAAAATATAGTATTTTTGCGTACTATATTTTTTTTCAACAGTATATAGTACTGGGTCAAAATATAGTACAATACTATATTATATAGTACGGTTGGCAACCTTACAGTCGCACCGTTCCGGTGCATTCGTCGGAATGAATCCAATCGATAAAAACACGAAATGGGTTTTCATTCTGATTTCTGGTCCCAAGGTAAACCACAGTAAACGTACTGGTGACAAATTTATTAAAAAAAATGGAATTATATAATAGAATTTACTTAGTAAGACTGAGTGGATGTATATTTCTTAATGAAATGGCACAATTGTAGATAGATAAACTTATAATATATTTCAATTTAAAATCGAACCATGGCATTTTGGGCACCCTGTATAAAATAAAAATCGTTTAAAATATTGAGGCCTCTTTCCGAATGTTTGTCGATTGGTACTTATGTTTTTATGAACTTTGGTAAATCTGGGGGAATTTCTGCCGCGCCCGGGAACTCCCAATAAATTAGTCCGAGTCACATCACATCAAACAGTTGGAATCGAGCCCGAAAACCATTCACTCAACGATGGCTTCTAGTCTTAATAACAACTGAATTCTTTTGCCAGTTTTTCCATGCAATAAAATATGCAATGTCAAGCAAAAACAGCATTAAGACGAACGTTCTCACCGGCTTGCGTCGCGAATGGAATCATAATGATGGTTTTAACAAAACAATCGAGCCCGTTTATAAGGAAAATAGACGTAAGTAAAAGATTTGAAGTCGTCGCAAGTACGCGAGCTATTGTTCAAGGAATGGTGGATGAAAGACCTTTCTAATTGGCTCGGCTGTTTTACAATCGGAAAGCATAGGTTGTAAGGTTTTATACTAAAAGGGATTATTATATCGCCCCGTATGACTGTATGTCAAACACGGATATACATATGTATATCACTAAATTAATAATACCTACATAAAAACAAAAAGTGCGTGTGTACGTGTGTGTAGTGCGACGTACCGTCAAAACTGGTGACTTTGCCCTTTCAACCTAGCTTTGCCCAACACGTCACATTTTAATAAAAGTGATTTATGACAAAAATGGTTGTAGATATATTTACTTTTAACTCTGCGGTTGAAAGCTAAACTTATTGCGGGCAACATTAACCCATTCAGTTGCTCGTAGCTAAATTAAGTCAAGTGCGAGACAGCTTTGAATGAAGGTAGGTATGTTTTTTGGTGGGCCAAAAAGTACGCAAAAACTTTAGCGGCATATCAGTCTGTAAACGGCCTACACTGTAGTAGGCCCTACAGGTATATAATTTTGACAGTAATTAATATGTATGTATGTCATAAACGATGTACACGAAAGCTCAATGCTGTATCGTTGTTATTTTTGTAATTATGACGATGGGCAATGTCATGAACGTATTTGCAGCACACTTTCTACAAAATCGCTCCGTAGATTTTTACCCCTAGGATTGTCACACTGGCGTTATAGTGAAAATAAATTGAATGATTAACCGACCATATGCAGTTGCATTTAAAACTAATGATTTGCTTGGTTTATCATAACCTGACAAACGTGTGTACATTCAACACACTACCCTACCTTCAAGTTTTGCCACAGTTGGAAATATAATCGATAGAGATAAAAGTGACAACCCTAGCACAGGTACGTGTTTTATGGCTTCCTTCGGCATCATGAAAAAAAATGGTGCATATTTTCAATTGTACAAATAACTGTTTTCAAATACGAAATACAAGACGGGACATTAATTGAGTAACGATAGGTAAGTAGTCAAATCCACATCACATTCCCCGACGGTGACAGCTAGACGCGCGCCTGCCCAATCTGCGAAAGGGCAAATACCGCTGTATGTTGCAGTGTAAATCAATTGCTGAGAAGTTAGGTAACGTAAACTTTAGGAATTAATAGTGCTACTTTGATCATTTATAATGAATCATAAAAGCAGGCAATTAGTGTTAGATGTTGATTGTTACTAAGATTTCCGAACGTACCTATGATTTTTTTTTTAATATATTGACAGATGAACGCTTTGAGCGCAAGGGCCTGACACGCTTTGTAAGAGAAAGATAGCCTTATTGCGATTCCTATGAGAGGAAGTAGAAAAAAGTGCGATGTTTTGTCCTTATCACCGACCGGACATTTTTTCATGGTCGGGTAAAGGCAATCTGTCATTAGTGTCAAGAAGATTGCAAAACAAAGTGGCAATATTTTGCAGTGCATTTTATAAGTGGAAAATTAATGATGAATTTGGTTTAAATGAATAATAATTTACCAATCATCAGATCCGTAGTGTTTGGTTGTTCAGTGCAAACATGGTGGGGTGTTCAGTGTTTGGCTGTAAAAGCAATTTCGACCGAAAAAAGGCGGATGTTACATTTCATGCGTAAGTACATTTTCTTTGAATTTTGGACCCGTGTTTATTTCTAAAATCTCACCGGAACCAAATTACTGAGCTAAATCATTAGTTATATCATGAGACAATAAATGAAATAGGAAAAATATGTGAATTAATTAAAAAATAACCTACAAACATTTGACATACAAACCGGTCAAATCGCGTAGTATAAATCTACCATAGAAGCCAGCTTAGCATTGATGTCCCACCATTCAGTCGGTTTATAATTCGATTTCGGGATACCAACAAATAATAAAAAAATCCCCTAAAGATTACCCCACGTTTCGGGAATTTCAAGTAATTTGATTTTTTCAGTTTTTCAACAGAGGATGAATCCCGAAAAAATGGATTTGAGGACTGAGGGAACAGGAAATTAAATTGGGTAAAATAATCTATAACTGCTTATTATATATTTGTTTATTTGTTGAAAAATAAAGTTACAAATGTAATATATTATTGTAAATAAATTACCTGTTCTAATTTGAAGTTTATCCTTTTATTCCAAAAACTACATAATTTATCTGTGAAAGACAAAAAGGGGCATGGAAGTAGTAAGCACTATCTGGTTACATTACTAACTACTTTCATCGTCTAGAGACTTAAACATTTAGCATGGTTCTTTGGGTGACGTGATGACCAGCAAGTCAAGCGGCGAGCAGGAAGGCCAGCGATCAGCGGCGAGCGGCGAGAACAAAATGTATAGATTTGGATCAGTGAAATCGCCGTTTGATGCAACGGTGATAACCGGTGACTATATAATTATAGGTAAGATTATCACAAAAAAAGTGGCCGGTCGGGATCACTTATTTTACGATATCGCCTACGATGTTGTGTAAATTTAGTTAGTGAGTCAAAATGGCGACTTAGTCACTATGGAATTTGATCACTTGTAACTAAGTACTATCCGACTAAATTTTTGGGGTAATTTTTTGCAACCATGGTATCCCCATATTTTGACGTCATAATATGAGAAAGACATAGCCCCGGTCGCTTGTTGGCGCATCTATAACTACAGAGTGGGTCTACCTTATTTCCTATAAAATCAATAGTTATAAAATCATGATCTATAACTACGAATTCTATAAAATCATTTAGTATAATGATTCATTTACTATAAATGTCATTTTGTATAACATTCAAATGGTATAATTCCAAAATCTTTAAAACCCATTAAATATAATATTCAAAATCTAGAAATTCAGTTGATATATTATTCATTGCCTATAATCATCATTGTGTATAACATTCAAAATCCAGAAAATCGGTTGATATATTATTTATTGTCTATAATCATCATTGTATATAACATTCAAAATGTAGAAACTCAGTTTATATATCATTCATTGTCTATAATCATCATTGTATATAACATTCATAATCTAGAAAGTCAGTTGATATTATATTGTTTATTAACTATAAATAATATTTGTTTGACCTCAATATAATATAGGTAGAACAGTTACAAGTTATAATGATTATTAGTCCTATTTAACAGACGTGTCAAATTTTAAAGTCTGATGACGCGCCAGCCCGTCGACGGCACCCCGCTCACGCGGGGTGCCTATTCCGCTCTGAGGGATGCAAGTGAACCCTAACCTAACCGAACTTTAACAGTACCTATTAAACAGATGTGTACACATTTGAAAGTCAGATGACGTGCCAGCGTGTCGACGGCACCCCGCTCACGCGGGGTGCCTATTCCGCTCTGAGGGATGCAAGTGAACCCTAACCTAACCGAACCGTAACAGTACCTATTTAACAGATGTGTACACATTTGAAATCAGATGACGCGCCAGCGTGTCGACGGCACCCCGCTCACGCGGGGTGCCTATTCCGCTCTGAGGGATGCAAGTGAACCCTAACCTAACCGAACTTTAACAGTACCTATTAAACAGATGTGTACACATTTGAAAGTCAGATGACGTGCCAGCGTGTCGACGGCACTCCGCTTATGCGGGGTGCCTATTCTACTCTTAAGGATGCAAGTGAACCCTAACCTAACCGAACTTTAAAAGTACCTATTTAACAGATGTGTACACATTTGAAAGTCAGATGAAGCGCCAGCGTGTCGACGGCACCCCGCTCACGCGGGATGCCTATTCCGCTCTGAGGGATGCAAGTGAACCCTAACCTAACCGAACTTTAACAGCACCTATTTAACAGACGTGTACACATTTGACAGTCTGATGACGCGCCAGCGTGTCGACGGCACTCCGCTCATGCGGGGTGCCTATTCTACTCTTAAGGATGCAAGTGAACCCTAACCTAACCGAACTTTAAAAGTACCTATTTAACAGATGTGTACACATTTGAAAGTCAGATGACGCGCCAGCGTGTCGACGGCACCCCGCTCACGCGGGGTGCCTATTCCGCTCTGAGGGATGCAAGTGAACCCTAACCTAACCAAACTTTAACAGCGCCTATTTAACAGACGTGTACACATTTGACAGTCTGATGACGCGCCAGCGTGTCGACGGTACCCCCCGTGAAGTTTAGACTATCTAACATTTATAACAAATTATCATTATAGCAAGCAATTATTATAGAATTTGAATTTATAACAGGTGAATATTAGAGTAAAAGATAATTATAGAATATGAAATTTTTATATAATGAGTTTAGACTATTTAACATTTATAACAAATTAACATTATAGCAAGCAACTATTATAGAATTTGAATTTATAACAGGTGAATATTAGAGTAAAAGATAATTATAGAATATGAAATTTATATATAATGAGTTTAGACTATTTAACATTTATAGTAAATGAACATTATAACAAGCAACTAATATAGAATTTGAATTTATAGCTGGTGAATGAATATAGCAAATGAATTTAGAGTATGTGTAGTTATAGCCATTAATTTTATAGGAAATGAGGGGATACCCTACAGAGTATATACTATATCTATGTTTGAGCGGGTTTTGCGCTGTCAATGGGAGAAGATTCATAATTTAGACTTGCGCAAAATGTATCACTAAAATGAAAAGAGTGATACACCTCATTCCTTCACTGTGGAATATATCACTCATTTAGTTCACTAGTCAGTTTAGTTCAGTAGCTCAACAGATCCATCTACGATATAGATTGGGTAAAAATATCAATCATTCATTCAATCATGGCGTATATATACTCTCGGAGCGAATGAACGTAAACGATATTGTATCATGAACTGAACGGACTGAAGTATTGAAGTAGGTATATGAATCCGAACTGAACTAGTGAATGAAAGAGTTACACGAGGTGAAGTACTTCATTTGAATTATTAATTCGTGAACTACTCATGTCTAATTGATATTCATTTGTTTTAGTTAGTTTTTGATGAAATATTATGATAAAGATTTTGTTACGTTCACAATAAACGTTTAAGCATTAAAACACTGTGTTTATTTAGAAGAATCTTTTATTAGGTCGGTTGATTTAATCAAGTTTACTCTTTTCTTGACAAAATAAAAAAAATCGCGCTCCATAGAGCATAAAGAATATGCAGACAAAAATCTTAAAAACGTTTTCGAGTACGTTCTTAATGGCCAGTGTGTTATTAGATAATTCAAAGGCGTTTTTATGTAATAAATCTTCAATGCAAACCTTTCAAAGCACATGAAAGTCTTAAAAACGCCTATCAATAACCTTCTTTTTCATAACATAGTCGGCGACACCAAAAAATACCTATAATATTTACGAGTTGTGATTGGTTGATTTTGTGTCATATGAAGTACGGGCGTGTTCTGATTGAACGATAGCACTACTATAACCGCTACAACAATATAACATTGTTGTAGCGGTTTAGGTGTGGTTTAGGTTCATAGTTGTCCTGTTTTCATGAGTCTACTACTATTGACAATTTTGACGCCCCAATTCCCGCCATCTATAGCCATATTTCCGAGCAGTGGCGTGAAAAGTAGTTTACGTGTATTCACTTTGGAAATCGATGGGAAATTATAATAAATTGAATAACAAAAGGTTCAATAAAATGTGAGACTGTTTTATCAGGCAGGCGTCCGTTGTCTCACCCAATAGCCCAGCCATTAGTCCACTGGCGGGTGCTGTCTCTCTGTGCGCCCGATGACACGGACAGGGACAAGATCCGCACGGTGAACCTCTTGCATTTCATTACATTGTGAAAAGGGCCTCTACGTGTTGGCTATGTAGCACTCGTTGGTGCTTCCGTACCTCGCTACCTCGGCTCCGCGCACGCCTCCCTAAGGTTTGGGATATCATTGTCCCGTGAGCGGGAAAAGGTACATAATAAAAGGGAAACAACATTTCTAAATTGAAACTGAATAGGTACTTATCAGCAAACACTTATTCCACGTCACAAACGCAACTATTCCGTTTGCGTGTCTTAACGTTTGTAAGTTTTGCTAGAGAACGACGCAAACAGAGTTGCCTAAGTTCGCGTACGAAATCTTAACCCTTAAACTTGCTAGTTTAAGGCATAGAGCAAAAAAATTAATTCTTGAAAAAATGCAAAAATATGATTACAAAATGTTTGTCAATACGGCTTTAATTCGCGATTTTTTTTAATTTTGTCCTTTTATTCCACAGACCAACAACGAGCGCTGCCTCGGCCGCAATGCGTCGTGCGACACGAACGCGGGACCCCGGCGCGCCGTGTGCGGGACCGACGGGCGGACGTACCAGACCCGCTGCCATCTCCTCAGGGCCCAGTGCGCTGGGGAACCCGTGGCCCTTGCTCGGAAGGGACCATGCGCTGGTAAAGTTTCACTTGTTGTCCTCTGTGTGCCCCTGTCTTTTTGGATCGTTAGTAGAAAGGTAGGGCTCTGCGGAATGTCATCGCGCTCGAAGTTGGAACAGCCTCCACCTTGCAGAAGACCGCAGCCATAATAACACCACTAGGTACTTGCTCTGAAGGCAGGTGTAGGTATGTTGCGTGTCGTGTTGTGTTCCTAGCGGTGACTAAGGTAGAGCTCCAGAGAATGCGTTGTGTTGAGACCACGTTGAAACTGTTGAGAGTGTGGGACCTGCAGTACGCTTAAGATTATCCCAGAGTCACAAACATGCATAAGTTACGGTATGCACAAGACATCAGCCAGGTCGTGTGCTTGTTGGCCACAGTCGTAAATAAAATAAAAACATTGAACCAAAAAAAAACCATTTTACTGCGTGTTAAAAACTTATACATATTGATTTGGTCAATTAAGCATGAAAAACAGGTCAGGCGCAGAATGAGAGATAATATGCTGGAAACTCGTATACACCTATCTATAGACATGAAAATGTCGTCTTAAAAGTCACATAAAATCTCTTATTCGCGTCATACGATAAAATATGAATCAAGATCAAATGTCAAAATAGTGGGCAATCTTACACAAATCAACCTAGTCCCAAACTAAGCAAAGCTTGTACTATGGGTACTAGGCGACGATATACATACATATTAGATAAATAGATACTTAAATACATAGAAAACATCCAAGACCCAAGAACAAATATTACTGCTCATCACACAAATAAATGCCCCGGCAATGCCATTACCAAATTGTGGAGTGTAAAATTTGCACCAGGTTTGACCCCATTTTACTTTCATGTGCACTCGTTTAAGCCCGTGCCGACGGTCGAAAACAGGCCCCGGGACCGAGCGGCCTTGGTGGTTGGACCGTGTAGACAGTTGCTTCCAGCAAGATTTCCTTTGATAACCGGTCTTTGCGGACCAAGGTCGCTCCGTCCTGGGGACTTGTCGGAAACCGTCTGGCATGGGCTTTAGTTATGAGGCAGAGAGCGCAGTGCTCAGCCAGACAGCCATCCATAACCCATACATTGCCCGCCAACACACTGCCATGCAGTGAATTTCGGTGACAATTTAATACTTTTAATCATTGAATATCTGTATATATATAATTCTTATGATATACATTTACAACAAACAATATATTATTCATTAAAAAATACAAAAGTTAGGTAAATTAAATGATATTATTTATTAGTTAATGTAATAAATAGCAATCAATAACATTTTACATATTATTTAATGTAATAATTCAATAATATACTTACTTTTTAATGAAATTAATTTATTTTTAAGTCATAAATGCATAAAATAATTTTAAATTTAGCTATTCAGTTCATTAAATGCAATTAATTAAAAAATAAATTTATTGTTTTCATGATGGAATAAAAAAATAAAAAAAATGTGGACAATCTTATACAAATCAACCTAGTCCCAAACTAAGCAAAGCATGGAATAGGTCTTTAGTCTGCTTTTAGTGTATTTCTCCGAGATTCACAGTTGACCAGTAGTAGGTCACGTAATGGCTGAGCGCTGCGCGCTCTCCGCTCTCTACCTCATAACACGGTTGAGTACGTGAATGTTCTAGGGTCAAATCTGTCGCAAATTTAACGATCTCAATTTTAGTTAACGTCATTGGAGCCACAGAAGGCACAGAAATCTATATAATCACAAACAACACTTTTTGACAGTCGATCTTGGATATCTTATGAATCGGACACGAGATTTTATGTGACTCTTAAGACCCAAACGCTATAGTGTAGTTATTGAACGCCAAAATGAAGGTGTGTAGTTTCTATTATCTCTCATTCAAAGGTTGAACCCCTATACGACTAGATCATATCTAGTTATGATACTCGTACGTCACAGCCGTTGCTGTCACATGCGCGCCGCATGATCGGTCTCTTGAAAAATAATGATTGACGAGTGTATGTAAAGGGGGCCTTTGTTTATTGGCTCGCTCTAATCAAACACGCCTTTGTCTACGTTTGTCCTTACTATAACCTAGATATCGTATACCTATTAGCTTTAGATGCCGGTCTAGGTTAGTTTAGGTACGCTGCTCGTGGTAATACAAACCGTTATCTTACATAGTTTAGGCATATTGCAGAACTTTCTTTAAGTGCAGTTAAAATGTCATTTCTACCATCCAAAAACACTTGATATAGCGTAGAAGAAAGAGCAGCGTGAGAGCAGCATTGCGAACGTTATATTAGTCAAAATGGACTGATCACGTTTAATCAAGGGGCTGACACGCTTTGATAGAGAAAGATAGTCTTATTGCGATTCCTATACTTAAGACAAAATAGAAAAGAGTGGCATGTTTTGTCCCTATCACCGACCGAACATTTTTTCATGGTCGGGTCAAAGCAAACGCAAACTTCCATAAGCAATACATTGGACATGGAAACCGGCCAAATTACGTAGTAAAAATGTTGTATGAATATGAGAAACACATAGCCCCCGCTCGCTCGTTGGCGCATCTATAACTACAGAGTATATATTATATCTATGCGTTTAATGTCCAGTCGCTAGATTATATTCTCTTTGGTCCCTCTTTGGTAGACACCTACTCATCTTTCCGACAAAAAAATCTGTATAAATTCGTTCGTTTTCGGTTCTCGGTTTTCGGTCCTATAGGGAATTTATACAGATTTTTTTTTCGGAAAGATGAGTAGGTGTCTACCAAAACCTATCGAGTGTATTCCTCTCTCGATAGGTTATGTACTTAACTATGTAAAAAAAAAAACATTTTTTTTCATACAAAAATTTGAAAAATGTATCAGGTGTCCACCCGAGTCTAAAATACATAACTAAGACTCCTACGCGCCTTGCCTGAAAAAAACATTTTCCATACGCGCACTTCCCTATAGGACACTATAGCCAGGTACTGAACTATGATTATTATGTCATAAATAGTGTGTGTGTGTGTGTGTGTTGAAACATGTTAAAAACTCGGGCATTTTTAGTTTATAGAAGTTTCTAATCATAAATTTATATTCGCGTTTCCTTATAGTGCACCTCAATAACCCAAACCGTAAAGATAAAAAGTATTTGACTGTGATTAAACCAAACATTGATAATTTGTCCACAGAGGGCCAATCGTCCTGCCTAATAGCACTACGCTATGCCTTGAACGGGCAAGGCGGGCGGAGAGCAAACTTCGTGCCGCGATGTCGCGCGGACGGCACCTACGCGGCGGTGCAGTGTGCGGCCGCCGGCGCCGCCGCCGCGGGCTGCTGGTGCGTCACGCCCGACGGCAAACCACTTCAAGATACCGCCGTCAGGAACGGGAGGCCTGACTGCACTCATACTGGTGAGTGCTTGTGCTATTGTCTAGGACACTGGCCCGTGTTCTGGACGCTAGTGCGCAGCGGGCCGACGAACGAGCGTTCATAGATTGTGAACTCAATCAAATGTACGAATATTACGGCCATTCCGTCGCTCTGCTGTGTGAAGTTCCAGAACGCGGTTTTATCCATCAATCCGTGTTCATACAAAAGCGAAATGCGGACCATTGTCAGAGTATACCTATGGAAATCCAATGCGCGATACGATACGTAAACGAGGCCTAAAACTTTCCCGGGCTGCTAATCCGTTACGCCCGCTTTGGGTCACTTCCGTCAGGGATGGCAGGCTTTACTGCACCAACGTCTAACATTTTTGCCTGGCCTATAATTGTCGCGACTTCGTATTGGCCCTGTATTGTGGACAATATGAAATAGACTCAGTTCTGGGGGCCGATTTTTGAGTGACTTTTGAGTGTCTAGATCTGTCATACATAAAACATCATAGTTTTATGACAGATCTCGAGTGAAAAGTCGAGCGTTCGACACACAAAAATCGCTCCCCTGGCCTGTATCTGGGGGTCATAAAAACAGGACAGTTAGCTCGGGAAGCAAGAAAAACGCGACACATGTTGGTTTCGCCTTTTGTCGCGTCGTTAGACCAGAAATTATTCTTTAAAAATTGCAAGTACGTATAGGTTAGGCCACTTTTATTTTTCCTTATCTTTAAGACCCATATTTATGATTGTTGCTAAAGATATGCGCGCTCATGCGAGTAGTTTTAAATCCTCAAATGTTATAAGTGTCGGCAACGCGCACGTGACTCCTTTGGATTTGCGAGCGTCTATAAGCTACGGTGTCCGCTTACCATCAGGTGGACCGTTACCCTAGTTTGCCACCGTCATCCTATAATGAAATTGTTATTGTTTTAAATTGTTATATAAAGTCAATATTTATTATACTTGTATTATGTTATGTATGTATGTATATATTGTATAAAGTATGTTGTGTTGCGTTCCGTGGGTCACGTACGGTGCTGTCTGAAAACCAGCGCTCCAGGTGTCTAACAACACCTGAGCATAATGCTGAGACAGCAACCGATTCACTGCCGCGAAGACACACATCATTTATTTGTTCAATGTGGTGCGTTTATTATTATTGTTTTTTTTTTGTATGTGTGTCTTTCGTTTCGTGCAGTGAATAAATGTTTTCTTTTCTTTTCTTTCTTTTCTTTTCTAGGTTGTTGATATAATCGTAGTTACTGAAAAAAATTCACCACGACAAGGTCCTTCCTTAAATTTTTGTTGATGCGTCCGCTGTGTGTGGTGTTGAATTTTTAAATTTTCACTTTGATTAAAAATTAAGGTCCTTCCTTTCTATTACAGCTGAGCCGGTGTAACTAAGCTGACCTCTGAATTAATAATACCTACTAAGCGTAGATAGAAAATCGCTGTCGAGTAAAACGAGATAAATAATGGTAACCTGTTTAGTTATACTAACAATGGGTCCAGGAGGCCACGAAAATATTTTTTATAGATTTTTTATTAATTCTTAGTATTATAATTTTATCAAATACGAGTAACACACTCTGTAGTTTTCCGCTATACAATGTGTAATCGTTAAGTGTTTCAGTCCTGCTTTCTGCAGTGCACGTCTTTACTGCTCAAATATTAATGACTCATTTTGATCTTCACTACGAGAACGATGTTTCCGCGGTGGTGGTTAATAAAATATTTAGTTAATTCATCAATTGTAAATATCAAATACATCAATTGCCATCATCATCATCAAACTTAAGAGCTACGCTCTTGTCGGTGGAGAGATGGCCAGTCTTCCCGGTTCTCTGCCAGTCTTTTAGCGTCCTGATAAGACGCGGCACCATTTTTCTCCTTCACTTGGTTGAAGTACGCCAATCAGGGTCTACCTCTTCCCCTTCTTCCTTCAATTTTTCCTTCCAAAATGGTCACAAAAAAGGTGTCGTGCCGTATCAGGTGTCCAAACATTCGTCCTCTCCTGTTCTGTAGACATCAATTGCCATTTACCCGAAAATCGCTGTTTTCAGAATTCAGGCTAAAGTGCAGATAAATCACTTATAAAATATCCAAAACCAATATTCGGCGCCAGATTCACAACATCTGTTCTGACTAACGTATTTTGTAAATAGAAGTCAGAGTGTGTTTGAAATAAGCCGTAAACAATGATCCAGATGTTCGCGGGTGTTTACTTTGCGTCTCATTTTCAGAACACACACCTGATGCTAGGCTCGACGTTGATTTATTTTACATTAAATTTTCACTGGACACAAGCCACAAAAATATAGAAAAGACACTACGAGTAATCCCCACACTGAAATACTTCACGAAAATGGGGGCAATTTTTGAGTGTCAAACGCTCGGTTTTTCACTCGACATCTGTCAAAACATAGTTTTTTCACAGATCTCGAGTGAAAAGTCGAGCGTTCGACACTCAAAAATCGGCCCCATGACTTATACGTGGACATTTTTACAGATTAATTTCTTACATCATTAATTTGTTGTCTTTGGTTTATATTTGACATTGTACTTCAAGAATAGATGTCTGTCATGCTGTGAGCTAAAATATATTATTAATACAAAATAAATTAAATACTGCAACATATACACTGCCTTACTGCTTTTCAAGTGGTTATGGGCCCAGATGAAACATCTAGATATTAAATATCATTTTATAAATGAAAAGATTACTGAAGGTGTCGTCAACATACAGTATGTTCACACGAGTGTACACTGTACAGTTAGCAGATATATTAACTAAACCTTTGTCTCGACAAAATTTTGAAAAGTTAAGGGTATTATTGGGGTTAGTTTAGTTAGATATATCTTATAATTGTTATTGTTATTTAACCATTTTTTGATTGAGGGTGGGACAGGCCAGCAATCAAAATATGCGAAGTATTATTTAAGTACGACTGAGGTAAAGTTATGATTAATGAATAATTTATAGAATTTATAACGTTACACATCTAGTTTATTTATTTAAACTCAAGTAGAGTGATTTTGTTAAAGTCAGTTAGTAGATTCATGTATTTTATAGTGAATAATGGATCTATTCTTGAGTGTGGGTGTTGTCTTTGGTTTATATTTGACATTGTACTTCACGAATACTGTAAGCTAAAATATATTATTAATCTGCCACTTCTCCATTATCTATCTATCCATATTATTAATACAAAATAAATTAAATACTGCAACATATACGCTGCCTTACTGCTTTTCAAGTCTATAGGGAAGATGCAATTATAATATTTACCATTGTTTTGTGACCAAAATCGTGAAAAAACAAAATAATAGCTACTGAAACGTTTTTACTTTATTATATATTAATTTCAAACAATAATTTCGATTTGAATGAACGTGAAACGGAACGTGTTTTAAAACGGCAATCAGCGCCTGGTGACGTCACACCTGTTATGACATTGACAACCAAAGAAAATATATGTAATCTGTATGGCTAGCACATGATGGCAACTTCAGTTTGTCGGCTTATCTCGATCTATCCGTCACTTTCTAACAGCACCTATCGAAAAAAGACGGATAGCTCGAGATAGGCCGACAAACTGACGTTGCCATCATGTGCTAGCCATACAGATTATATATGTTCTCTTTGGTTGTCAATGTCATAACACGAGTGACGTCACATGAACTGTAGATCCGTTTAGGCGCGAAAGTTTAATTTGTCAGTTTGTAACAGCAATTTAAGATTATAAATCATAGTATTTTAATTTTTTAATACACTCGTGGTCTATTCTACATGCAATTCTTTCAAATGAAAGCAATAATGAAAATATTGCATCTTGTCTATTGACATAGAAACGGAACAACAAAGAAAACTACGTTAAGTTCGTGCGGCTTTTAATTGTCACACTCTAGCTTCAACGACAGGACGTATACTGTGGAATGATCTAGAATGCGAGTGGTGCCAAAGATCAAGGCTATAGTAACTATTATAATTTCAAACGCAGGGACACGTTGCTCAGATAAAATCAGAAGATTAAAGGGCCAGGGGCCCCGTGTAGCCGGAAGGTAGCAATCCGGCGTGCTGTTTACTGCAAAGGTATTATCGAATTAAGCGACGTTCATAGGTATAGGGAAGTGATACGTTCGTAAATGCGTAGGGAGCCGCGTGTAGCCAACCGTGATCTTACCAATCTTACCATGTTTGCAATGTTTGCATTGCCGTACTCGCTAGCGACTGCGTAAACGATTTAGTATGGACAAAAGTACAGCGCCTCTGGCGGCTACGCAATCGAACGAATACGAACTAAAACTCGCCATACTAAATCATTTACGCATTCGCTAGCGAGTACCTACGGTAGCTCTAGTATAAGTTTTTTCGAAACATTAACTAATTCGAACGCGTTTGCGTTTTGTCTCAAAATGTATGAAAACGCTCTCACCGACTTTGAAATACGCGCGTTCATCGGTTAGCAACAAATGTTATACCCGCTGTTTTAGTTTCCACTAGTGACCACCGGAGGCGCTGTTCACGTTTTCATACCACTCTCATACATTTTGAGACAAAACGCAAACGCGTTCGAATTAGTTAATGTTTCGAAAAAACTTATACTAGAGCAACGGTAATGCAGACATTGCAGACTCATGGTAAGGGTGCCGATCGAAGATCTGACTCACGTTTTTAGTGACATAGATCTAGGATTGCGCACCACTTGGCTTCGGCTAAAACCAAGTGACGATTTGTAAATGTGTACAGGTCTACCGCTCGTTTTAGAGAATGATTAGATAAATGTGCGATGTTACTCGTATCACACAACGTTATTCAACGCGGGCACCAAAGAAGCAGGGATTGACAATAAAGGTTATATAGGTACGAAAAAGTTTTCAAAAAAGATTATCATAAGTAAAAGACAAAGGTCCTTTGAAGGTTCGATGCTCTGGGACACATTTGTAATAAGGTCTAATAAAACTGACGAAAGTTTTAATAGCGTTTCGTAACAAAAAGGGATACCTGTTAGTCCCACTCTGTCTGTCTGTCACTTCGCTAGATGTGTATCTCAGAATCTCCTATCGCTGTCGATTTGAAATTTGCTCTAAACAAAGCTAACCAACGTGTATAGAAAACCAAAAACTTAATCATAAAAGTGCTTTCAGTTTTTTACGAAAAATGACCGAAATGAAATGGAATAAAAATTCAAAGTGTTTGTATCTGATTTGATCTCTATCATATTCTGAAAGATGGTTCGGATTGATGAAGAAAAATGTTAAGATTATTAATATCGAATCAGTAAAAACATGATTGAACTGCATTTTTCGCCATTTTACGTCGTGAAAACGGACACCTCAACCTCTAACTTTTTAAACGCCAAAAACCTCTTTAGCTTTTCTTTGATAAAAAAAGGTCGTTGGGATTTCCATACTTACTCCCTAGACAGTAGAATTGAGCAGATTGCGCTTTCCTGGACACTACTAGATAGTCCAGGATGAGTCACTATCTTCACACTTTCGGATACTATCTTCACAGATGTTATGAGAACATCATGAGAAAAAGAGGTTTATATTTTATATGTCTATTTATGTCTCATTTTATTCTTAAATGGTGTTGAACAATTCCTTCTGTATTATTTTATCCATTTTGTCTGTATTATTAACATTAAAAAAATATTAACATTAAAAATATTTAAAAAATAGTAAGATTAAATGTTCGGTCAAAATCATTGTTAGAATGTATATTGGTTCAGTTGAGACGCAGACAAAGGGTCTACCTACGCAGGGCGACGCCCGCGGATCCGGGACACTTCTAATCGCCAGCTTCCTTGTGCCTCGGCATCATAAGCTCGCTTATGTATATCTTACACCTTTAGCATTCGTTTTTAGCGCATTACCTACCTAAACCAGGCCTACATGTCATATGTAGGCTACATTTCGTTCACTAGAGTAGAATGTGGGTGTCACTTTGTAAAGGGAACAAATAAAATGATCACCTAAATAACTTTTGATATCACCAAATTTTCGAACCCTAAAATAAGGCTGAACACTCAAAAAAATGTATCGACCATCAATTTCAGATCACCTAACCACTCATACCTATTATTCCAGCAGTAGCAGCTATTTTACTTATTGCGTTCCCTGAAATTTTATAATCGCATCAAAAAATTCTCAAGTACCACCAAAAATACTAAACTACCACCAAATCTCGTGCATCATTTGTTATTAGAATTACGTCCAAATATTATACACATTACAAGCTATATTGTAGTTAATACATTTAAATTAATTATTGAGCGACATGTTTCGGACTCACACGCGACGTTGTGGTTACTGAGTGACATGTTTTGGACTAACACGCGACATGTTCGGGCTCATCAAGCGACATGTTTCGGATCCAGCGACATGTCTCGGACCCATCGAGCGACATGTTGGGGTCATCGAGCGACATGTTTCGGACTCACACGCGACATGTTTCGGATCCAGCGACATGTCTCGGACCCATCGAGCGACATGTTGGGGTCATCGAGCGACATGTGTCGGACCGACACGCGACATGTTCGGGCTCATCGAGCGACATGTTTCGGACTCACACGCGACATGTTTCGGATCCAGCGACATGTCTCGGACCCATCGAGCGACATGTTGGGATCATCGAGCGACATGTTTCGGACTCACACGCGACATGTTTCGGATCCAGCGACATGTCTCGGACCCATCGAGCGACATGTTGGGGTCATCGAGCGACATGTTTCGGACTCAAACGCGACATGTTTCGGATCCAGCGACATGTCTCGGACCCATCGAGCGACATGTTGGGGTCATCGAGCGACATGTTTCGGACTCACAACGACATGTTTCGGATCCAGCGACATGTCTCGGACCCATCGAGCGACATGTTGGAGTCATCGAGCGACATGTTTCGGACTAACACGCGACATGTTCGGGCTCGTCAAGCGACATGTTTCGGACGCATCCAGCGACATGTTTCGGATCCAGCGACATGTCTCGGACCCATCGAGTGACATGTTGGGGTCATCGAGCGACATGTTTCGGACTCTCACGCGACATGTTTCGGATCCAGCGACATGTCTCGGACCCATCGAGCGACATGTTGGGATCATCGAGCGACATGTTTCGGACTCACACGCGACATGTTTCGGATCCAGCGACATGTCTCGGACCCATCGAGCGACATGTTGGGGTCATCGAGCGACATGTTTCGGACTCACACGCGACATGTTTCGGATCCAGCGACACGTCTCGGACCCATCGAGCGACATGTTGGGGTCATCGAGCGACATGTTTCGGGCTCACACGCGACATGTTTCGGATCCAGCGACATGTCTCGGACCCATCGAGCGACATGTTGGAGTCATCGAGCGACATGTGTCGGACCGACACGCGACATGTTCGGGCTCATCGAGCGACATGTTTCGGACTCACACGCGACATGTTTCGGATCCAGCGACATGTCTCGGACCCATCGAGCGACATGTTGGGGTCATCAAGCGACATGTTTCGGACTCACACGCGACATGTTTCGGATCCAGCGACATGTCTCGGACCCATCGAGTGACATGTTGGGGTCATCGAGCGACATGTTTCGGACTCACACGCGACATGTTTCGGATCCAGCGACATGTCTCGGACCCATCGAGCGACATGTTGGGGTCATCGAGCGACATGTTTCGGACTCAAACGCGACATGTTTCGGATCCAGCGACATGTCTCGGACCCATCGAGCGACATGTTGGGGTCATCGAGCGACATGTTTCGGACTCACACAACGACATGTTTCGGATCCAGCGACATGTCTCGGACCCATCGAGCGACATGTTGGGGTCATCGAGCGACATGTTTCGGACTCAAACGCGACATGTTTCGGATCCAGCGACATGTCTCGGACCCATCGAGCGACATGTTGGGGTCATCGAGCGACATGTTTCGGACTCACACAACGACATGTTTCGGATCCAGCGACATGTCTCGGACCCATCGAGCGACATGTTGGAGTCATCGAGTGACATGTTTCGGACTAACACGCGACATGTTCGGGCTCGTCAAGCGACATGTTTCGGACGCATCCAGCGACATGTTTCGGATCCAGCGACATGTCTCGGACCCATCGAGCGACATGTTAGGGTCATCGAGCGACATGTGTCGGACCGACACGCGACATGTTCGGGCTCATCGAGCGACATGTTTCGGAATCACACGCGACATGTTTCGGATCCAGCGACATGTCTCGGACCCATCGAGCGACATGTTGGGATCATCGAGCGACATGTTTCGGACTCACACGCGACATGTTTCGGATCCAGCGACATGTCTCGGACCCATCGAGCGACATGTTGGGGTCATCGAGCGACATGTTTCGGACTCAAACGCGACATGTTTCGGATCCAGCGACATGTCTCGGACCCATCGAGCGACATGTTGGGGTCATCGAGCGACATGTTTCGGACTCACACGCGACATGTTTCGGATCCAGCGACATGTCTCGGACCCATCGAGCGACATGTTGGGGTCATCGAGCGACATGTTTCGGACTCACACGCGACATGTTTCGGATCCAGCGACATGTCTCGGACCCATCGAGCGACATGTTGGAGTCATCGAGCGACATGTTTCGGACTCTCACGCGACATGTTTCGGATCCAGCGACATGTCTCGGACCCATCGAGCGACATGTTGGGGTCATCGAGCGACATGTTTCGGACTCACACGCGACATGTTTCGGATCCAGCGACATGTCTCGGACCCATCGAGCGACATGTTGGGGTCATCGAGCGACATGTTTCGGACTCACACGCGACATGTTTCGGATCCAGCGACACGTCTCGGACCCATCGAGCGACATGTTGGGGTCATCGAGCGACATGTTTCGGGCTCACACGCGACATGTTTCGGATCCAGCGACATGTCTCGGACCCATCGAGCGACATGTTGGAGTCATCGAGCGACATGTGTCGGACCGACACGCGACATGTTCGGGCTCATCGAGCGACATGTTTCGGACTCACACGCGACATGTTTCGGATCCAGCGACATGTCTCGGACCCATCGAGCGACATGTTGGGGTCATCAAGCGACATGTTTCGGACTCACACGCGACATGTTTCGGATCCAGCGACATGTCTCGGACCCATCGAGCGACATGTTGGGGTCATCGAGCGACATGTTTCGGACTCAAACGCGACATGTTTCGGATCCAGCGACATGTCTCGGACCCATCGAGCGACATGTTGGGGTCATCGAGCGACATGTTTCGGACTCACACAACGACATGTTTCGGATCCAGCGACATGTCTCGGACCCATCGAGCGACATGTTGGGGTCATCGAGCGACATGTTTCGGACTCAAACGCGACATGTTTCGGATCCAGCGACATGTCTCGGACCCATCGAGCGACATGTTGGGGTCATCGAGCGACATGTTTCGGACTCACACAACGACATGTTTCGGATCCAGCGACATGTCTCGGACCCATCGAGCGACATCTTGGAGTCATCGAGCGACATGTTTCGGACTAACACGCGACATGTTCGGGCTCGTCAAGCGACATGTTTCGGACGCATCCAGCGACATGTTTCGGATCCAGCGACATGTCTCGGACCCATCGAGCGACATGTTGGGGTCATCGAGCGACATGTTTCGGACTCTCACGCGACATGTTTCGGATCCAGCGACATGTCTCGGACCCATCGAGCGACATGTTGGGGTCATCGAGCGACATGTTTCGGACTCACACGCGACATGTTTCGGATCCAGCGACATGTCTCGGACCCATCGAGCGACATGTTGGGGTCATCGAGCGACATGTTTCGGACTCACACGCGACATGTTTCGGATCCAGCGACATGTCTTGGACCCATCGAGCGACATGTTGGGGTCATCGAGCGACATGTTTCGGACTCACACGCGACATGTTCGGGCTCGTCAAGCGACATGTTTCGGACGCATCCAGCGACATGTTTCGGATCCAGCGACATGTCTCGGACCCATCGAGCGACATGTTGGGGTCATCGAGCGACATGTTTCGGACTCACACGCGACATGTTTCGGATCCAGCGACATGTCTCGGACCCATCGAGCGACATGTTGGGGTCATCGAGCGACATGTTTCGGACTCACACGCGACATGTTTCGGATCCAGCGACATGTCTCGGACCCATCGAGCGACATGTTGGAGTCATCGAGCGACATGTGTCGGACCGAAACGCGACATGTTCGGGCTCATCGAGCGACATGTTTCGGACTCACACGCGACATGTTTCGGATCCAGCGACATGTCTCGGACCCATCGAGCGACATGTTGGGGTCATCGAGCGACATGTTTCGGACTCACACGCGACATGTTTCGGATCCAGCGACATGTCTCGGACCCATCGAGTGACATGTTGGGGTCATCGAGCGACATGTTTCGGACTCACACGCGACATGTTTCGGATCCAGCGACATGTCTCGGACCCATCGAGCGACATGTTGGGGTCATCGAGCGACATGTTTCGGACTAACACGCGACATGTTCGGGCTCTTCAAGCGACATGTTTCGGACGCATCCAGCGACATGTTTCGGATCCAGCGACATGTCTCGGACCCATCGAGCGACATGTTGGGGTCATCGAGCGACATGTTTCGGACTCACACGCGACATGTTTCGGATCCAGCGACATGTCTCGGATCCATCGAGCGACATGTTGTGGTCATCGAGCGACATGTTTCGGACTCACACGCGACATGTTTCGGATACAGCGACATGTCTCGGACCCATCGAGCGACATGTTGGGGTCATCGAGCGACATGTTTCGGACTCACACGCGACATGTTTCGGATCCAGCGACATGTCTCGGACCCATCGAGCGACATGTTGGGGTCATCGAGCGACATGTTGGGGTCATCGAGCGACATGTTTCGGACTCACACGCGACATGTTCGGGCTCATCAAGCGACATGTTTCGGACGCATCCAGCGACATGTTTCGGATCCAGCGACATGTCTCGGACCCATCGAGCGACATGTTGGGGTCATCGAGCGTCATGTTTCGGACTCAAAATGTGTTATATATATATATATATATATATATACAACGCGCGAGCCGAGCGAGCGAAGCGAGCGTGCCGCGGCAGCGGCCGGCGAAGCGCCAGAACCACCACCTGTTGAGTCCGAGACATGTCGCTGGATCCGAAACATGTCGCTGGATGCGTCCGAAACATGTCGCTTGATGAGCCCGAACATGTCGCGTGTGAGTCCGAAACATGTCGCTCGATGATCCCAAAATGTCGCTCGATGACCCCAACATGTCGCTCGATGACCCCAACATGTCGCTCGATGGGTCCGAGACATGTCGCTGGATCCGAAACATGTCGCTTGATGAGCCCGAACATGTCGCGTGTTAGTCCAAAACATGTCACTCGGTAACCACAACGTCGCGTGTGAGTCCGAAACATGTCGCTCGATGACCCCAACATGTTGCTCGATGGGTCAGAGACATGTCGCTGGATCCGAAACATGTCGCTTGATGAGCCCGAACATGTCGCGTGTTAGTCCAAAACATGTCACTCGGTAACCACAACGTCGCGTGTGAGTCCGAAACATGTCGCTCGATGACCCCAACATGTCGCTCGATGGGTCAGAGACATGTCGCTGGATCCGAAACATGTCGCGTGTGAGTCCGAAACATGTCGCTCGATGACCCCAACATGTCGCTCGATGGGTCCGAGACATGTCGCTGGATCCGAAACATGTCGCGTGTGAGTCCGAGACATGTCGCTCGATGACCCCCAACATGTCGCTCGATGGGTCCGAGACATGTCGCTGGATCCGAAACATGTCGCGTGTGAGTCCGAAACATGTCGCTCGATGACCCCAACATGTCGCTCGATGGGTCCGAGACATGTCGCTGGATCCGAAACATGTCGCGTGTGAGTCCGAAACATGTCGCTCGATGAGCCCGAACATGTCGCGTGTCGGTCCGACACATGTCGCTCGATGACTCCAACATGTCGCTCGATGGGTCCGAGACATGTCCCTGGATCCGAAACATGTCGCGTGCGAGTCCGAAACATGTCGCTCGATGACCCCAACATGTCGCTCGATGGGTCCGAGACATGTCGCTGGATCCGAAACATGTCGCGTGTGAGTCCGAAACATGTCGCTCGATGAGCCCGAACATGTCGCGTTTCGGTCCGACACATGTCGCTCGATGACTCCAACATGTCACTCGATGGGTCCAAGACATGTCGCTGGATCCGAAACATGTCGCGTGTGAGTCCGAAACATGTCGCTCGATGACCCCAACATGTCGCTCGATGGGTCCGAGACATGTCGCTGGATCCGAAACATGTCGCGTGTGAGTCCGAAACATGTCGCTCGATGAGCCCGAACATGTCGCGTGTCGGTCCGACACATGTCGCTCGATGACTCCAACATGTCGCTCGATGGGTCCGAGACATGTCGCTGGATCCGAATCATGTCGCGTGTGAGTCCGAAACATGTCGCTCGATGACCCCAACATGTCGCTCGATGGGTCCGAGACATGTCCCTGGATCCGAAACATGTCGCGTGCGAGTCCGAAACATGTCGCTCGATGACCCCAACATGTCGCTCGATGGGTCCGAGACATGTCGCTGGATCCGAAACATGTCGCGTGTGAGTCCGAAACATGTCGCTCGATGAGCCCGAACATGTCGCGTTTCGGTCCGACACATGTCGCTCGATGACTCCAACATGTCACTCGATGGGTCCAAGACATGTCGCTGGATCCGAAACATGTCGCGTGTGAGTCCGAAACATGTCGCTTGATGACCCCAACATGTCGCTCGATGGGTCCGAGACATGTCGCTGGATCCGAAACATGTCGCTTGTGAGTCCGAAACATGTCGCTCGATGACCCCAACATGTCGCTCGATGGGTCCGAGTCATGTCGCTGGATCCGAAACATGTCGCGTGTGAGTCCGAAACATGTCGCTCGATGACACCCACATGTCGCTCGATGGGTCCGAGACATGTCGCTGGATCCGAAACATGTCGCGTGTGAGTCCGAAACATGTCGCTCGATGAGCCCGAACATGTCGCGTGTCGGTCCGACACATGTCGCTCGATGAATCCGAAACATGACGCTTGCGTTTCTTACATTGCGTAGATCCGGTATTATAGACTAGATCTATATTAATTTGATGAAACAAATGACGCTTGAAATTAGGTGATCATGTAGTATTTCTGGGTATCGAAAGAATTATTTGGGTGTAATTAATTTTAATAGGATTACGATCCCAGTTATATTTGGATGCGAATTATATGAAATTTGGTGTTTGAAATTAGGTGATCATTAAGTATTTTTGGGTAGAGACTAATTTATTTGGTAACAATTTAATTTAATAGGTTATCGACATGTTACTTCTTCGAGTTGCACTTTATATTTAAATGGAGTTGAAAATTTGGTGCGAATCTAGTATTTTTGGTAATCGAATGTATTTTTTAGGGCATCATTCGGCAATTAATTTGGTGGTTCGTTAAATGCTACCCCTTTGTAAATGGTAGCAATTCACAGTATTTACACTGAATTAGTCTTAGGTACTATACCGCTGTCTATAATAATAATATTTTTTAAATAATGTTTTTATATTTGTAAGTGTATTTTTTTTATTTTACCTTTTATAGAAATATTATACAAACCTAGCCTAAGAAAAATAAAGAGAGTAGTAATAACCACCAAACTTGAGGAATGAAGTTTCCACTTACTGACGTTTCCACTAAGTCCAATATCGGATAGCCAGACTGACCGATTTCCGTAAAGATCATATTTCAAATAAATTCTCATGGAAAGTAGTTCTTATTGTCTAAATACGGTGACAGTTCACGTCAAAATAGTGGCCAAGCGTGATGGTCAAAGTACGAATAATTATGAATCGACTTTGTAATCGATGCTTGGTTTCCGATTTCAATTAAAACTTTAACTGTGCAGACAATTATAATTAAATCCAAAATATACGTGCATGTGAAATGATAATTCATTTTTGTGTTAATTTGATAAATTATAACGTTTTATGCACTTAAATACAGCACATTAAGGCATTTTGACGGATCTCTTCACACGCTGGGAACGATTCTGAGACTGAAGTATAATCGATTAATGAAGTAGTTTTTAATAACGTGGCAGATTTTTCTCCTACGCTTTTGGCAGAGGGGTAAGTATATCAATGGCGGCTCCCATCTTAAATGCTCTAAGGTATCTATATCTATATGTACTTATGTAGGTGGATTATTCTAATATGAATAGGAATATCTTTGTTATTTACTTTCTTTATCATGTCATTGAGTTTTCACTTCTGCTGGCACTCCCGGAGTGCAGCCCGTTTTTTTACTGAATTAGTTACACATAAAAAATACCTTAAAAGTTCTAAATTTCTAACATTTTAATTAATTTAAATATGTGGAGCTTAAACGTACACAGTTGGTGTTCAATTAAAGCATTGGAATGCAATAATACGTTTTTTGCAGCAGACTAAGGCAAAGAGAACAAATTGGCTTTCATTTTACTGAGTCATAAAACGGCTCTTAGATTACCCACTGGTTGCGGAACACTATAGACGGCTGATCAATGAAGTCTGTCACCCAAGAAGGCGAGCTATAAGATTGTACAGCAAATAGTTTGGTCTGGCATCCAATGACGTCTTCAATCGGGCTTTTCCACTGAACGACAACTTGACTGCATTTCTCAAACTGGAAAGAAAACTTTAGTCCAAAATGTTAACCTTTAAAATGTCAGAACAATCTTTTGTGAACTGGGGGCCGATTTTTGAGTGACGAAAACTTTCAATTGTTTTTTGAAAGATCTCGAGTGAAAAGTCGAGCGTTCGACACTCAGACACGCCGCGTGTTCCTAATGAACACAGCTTATAAATATGTATATATTTATTGATCGCATAGTCAATTAACTAGGAGTAGATTGATAGTTAAATTATTCACGCTAGACTTAAATCAACTAGGTGTATATACATGGCGTTTTATAGCCAGTAGAAGAGGCTCTTAATGTCGGGCTAAAGCCAGGCGCCATTAGTCACTGGGGCCTGCACAAGCTAGCAATTAAACATTTATTGCCACTTATGTTGACCCCGTTGCGTTGAATACTCGCTGCTTTACTCTCTACGTTTTGTCATCTCGTAATCTTAATCTGAAGAAGGAACTGACTGTTTAGCCACCATAGGTATTGTACATACGAGTATTACTTACATCAATAGTTAGTAGCACAAATAACGAATATTTTTTAAAAAGAAATTAACAATCAGTGGCGTTAAGTATTCATATATGGAATGTAATATGTAAGTATAGGGACCCATTTAGTTTTTGATTAATCTTAATGAATCTGGTATCGGACTATCGGACACAAAACTAATGAGGATTTTGTAAACCTCTTTGTACCTAATCACCTTGCCGATGCCGTCCGAACGTCCAACGCGGTGTCGTTGGCACGGGGTCAGTGGAAGATAACGTAAACATTCATAGCTTTTTAGTTCGTAGGTACGGGTATTCAACTTTGAAATCCTATTCCTTGCTAATTTTTTTTAAAATATACTTACCTATACCTACATACGTATACTCGTAGCAATCGCAATGAAAGAGACTGTACACTATTCGCTAAACAAATTATTGAATTGTTTAGAAATGTTCCATTCCTTGTTCAAATTTAACTTCAATAGGTGTAACGGATTTGTCGTAACATTAATATCATCCAGCATTATAATGTGAACTATAAACCACCAAGCTTACAACACTTGTAAGTTGGTTTCTTAGAAAAAGCCGTCGCCGCAGACAGCCTGACGCCGAAATACAATGGGCTCAAGTTTTTTTCTCCGTTTGGGTGAGGACTGTTCATAGTCCCAAGATGTAAGAAAAAACGCCACCTTTTTTAAATCAATGCTTTGTCGATGTCGGCAACGCGGCGCGTTTCTGGATCAACCTGCTGTGCTAGGCATTTTATTATTAAGTACTTACGTATTGTTATTACTTAAATTATGTGATTGATAATTAAGATTATCTCATCTTACAAAAATGCATTACCTCCTTAAGTACCCATACAAACTAGTAGGTAAGTATTTGTTTAAAATTACAAAGTCGTTATTTGATATCTAGGGTCTTAAATAGGTCTTCCACTGTCAGTTACTTAAATGACACAACCAACAATTAAGTTACTAGGTAAATTATATTATCTTTAAGTTGTAGTTGTAGGTATTTACAAAAAAAAAGTTACTTGTTTTGGTTGACCAGAAAATCTTGTTTCTCAATTCGTACCTATCTTTATTCTAAATTGATTATCCAGGCATTTTGAAAATAATGGGTACAATTTGCATAATCGCTCTGCTAAATCAGAAAACTTGGTTCAGGCGCCAACAAGTCTGCCCGGTCGTTAACGAAACCCGATTTAGGCATTTTTTGTATCCCTTTTTGTTGTCCTATTTTATCGACCATTGGGTTGTGCGATAGTGATGGGCTACAGTTACATTTCATATGAGGGATGAGTTCATCCATTCTTCTTTTACAAACTACATTTTATAACGTGGTTTAATAGTGATTTAAGTGAACTGCATTTTAAGAATTACAAAACACCTTAATTAAGCTACTACCACGGTACCACCACTTTAAAAGTACCTACTAAAATATTCCATACCCTTCTTGTAATTTTCAATTTAGGTAGCTGTGCTTTGTAACTAGTTAGGTTCAGTTCAGTCTGCAGCTTAATTATTGTAATATGATTGACTGAATAAGGCGCATAAAATATACTTATGCCACAACTGTATTTTTAAAGCTGATTAGACGTGTCAGATATTATATTTACTTACCCTCTTATGTCATCTCAGTCATGCATACATATAAAGTCGTGTAACTTCATGAGGATTTAAGTTGTTGATTAGTCATCAGTGCAGAACCGGATTGTTAGTAGAACGACCGTTTGGGTATCGACACAGCGCAGCACTACGTCACTGTTAGCGTGTAGACCGGTTGGGCAGACAGCTCCCATAGCTATACCTACCTACCCACTGTGGCCACTACAGGAGCGAGCGTGCCTGTAGTCGACTACAAACTAATGTATACAAGCTTGGACCTTATTACAATGCAATAAGGTGAAAAAGTCTATACAAAATCTTGTAGTCGACTGTACCGTGTTCCCTTAATGGCAACTTAACAGTACAGGCTGATGCACCGACCGAAAATTATCTAGATGTTAGGTGTGTAATGGTCAACCAATTTGATTTCTGGGCCACATAGTAGGTACCTTGTCACAATGAAAATGCATATGAAAGCCGCTAGAGATATCATATCACACTGTGACAAAGTACGAAGTGGTCCAAAAATAAAATTGGTTAAAAGTACAGTCAGCAGCATTGGTTACTACGCGGGCGAGATGCTCAAAATGATCTTCACACATCTTTATTATAAGGGAATAAGAGCGTGTGTAGATATTTTTGAACACCTCGCCCGCGTAGCAACCATTGCTGCTGACTGTACGTAGTTAGGTACTAATATTATAACTTGGCAATCTCCGTCAACGAATTATTCCTATCGAAAAAGTTTTCACCACTATTAATACATAAAGAACCTTCATGATGGACAAATGCTATAATATCTTTAAGTACCTAGCGGTTTCGCTTATGTTCTTTGTAATACGCTTGCTAGTACCTAATTTGTAATCACGTACGCGGTTAAATATTACCTATATACCTATATATTCTTGCACTTGATTGTGGGTATCTAAATTTATGGACTTACATTAAACTAGTGGCTCTGTGCGCTGTAGACCTGTCTGTTTTTTTAAATTTCCAAAACTATGTTAGATATTCTATCGAGCTCACAAAATTTCACGAGAATCGGTTGAGAAACGCTGTAGAGGAGGACAATTTTTTTGTCGAGTAATTAAAAAAAAACTACAAAAATATTCTATGTAATCAAAGCACCTGTAGCTCTATACTTCACGAGAATCGGTTGTGAAATAGAGGTGAACAAATCGAAATTCGACCGCAGAATCACAAAATCATTGATAAAAAATGTTTTTTTAAATTTCCAAAAGGTTTTTCTCTATATATAGAGGTATCGAACCTGCTCACAAAATTTCACGAAAATCGGTTGAGAAATGCGTCCTGTAGAGGAAAAACCGGCCAAGTGCGTGTCGGGCCACGCGCAAGGTAGGGTTCCGTAGTCGTCCACCCGTTACATTATTGTATTATTATATTTACTATGTTTTTGACAGAATTAACAACATTATCTAAGGCATCAATGGAAATTGTACGAAAGTTTGCCTTTGCAAAGCACATTTCTGAAGTTAGACTTGACCATAACAAAAATTATCACTACTTCAAAGCTTAATATCACGCTAACCAAAACTTTAATCAAAAAATGCTTTTAGAAACGTTATAATATTTTTGAAAGAGCTATCCAACGATATCCCACACGATGGGTTTGGCAGAAAAAAAATTTCACCACCACTTTTTTTTTTAAAGATTTTATTCTACCGTTTTATCGGCGTCATTGATATGTATACTCATGCCAAATTACAGCTTTCTAGTACTAACGGTTACTGAGAAAAACGGGGGTCGGACGGACGGACGGACGGACATGGCGAAACTATAAGGGTTCCTTGTTTACTACGGAACCCTAAAAACGGCCGCAGAAAAATACGAAATCATTGATAAAAAGTTTGTTTTTTTAAATTTCCAAAAATTGACTCGACGAAAAACGTTTTTTTAATTTTCGTACCTGCTCACAAAATTTCACGAGAATCGGTTAAGAAATGCGACCTGTAGAGGAAAACAACCGAAAACCCGGACATATACGAAAGCATTTTTGCCGAAACTAAAACAGAGACCTTTGTTTCACTCGGTCAATTATGAAATCCAGATTAAACACAAAACCTTTTTAACATTTAAGAAACTATAACTATATAATGCGCAGTAGGTATATTATAGTGTAAGTATATGCAATACGCAATTAGGTACAATTGTACACTATGCAAGCGTTTTGTCGGACCCAACAGAAACAACAACAACAACAACCAACAACAATCAACAGGATATCGTTTCACAAAAAAAATATTTAGAAAAAGTTAGACATTTAAAACGTTTAAATCGATACCTACGTAAAGATCGTAAATTGATCCCCATTAACCGCAGGGCATTTTGTTCTCAGGTAAATCGCACACGAGACGTCGGTCATCGGTCCGAGGTCAACGGAATAAAAGAAGTGAGTTCTAGATGAAGGTCTCATTTAAGATGCATACGAATAAATCGACCGTGGATCCTGTCCTGTAGTCTGTGTTTCACTTTTGGAAACCAGCGCCATCTTTTAATTATATATAACCTATGGTATTATGCGTGTCGTGTGGACCCCGAAACCTCCGGGAGACATCTCTAGTAGGTAAGAGGTCAGTCTCCCGAGTAATGATGTCATTAAATTTGCCGCTCCCTCGGTTGAAAAAGTGTAAATTTCACCTAAACGATACAAGTCGTATACATACCATTTGGAGTAATAATAATAACTAGAGTCCCGTAGCGGCGTCTCGACGCCGCTAGAATACGGAAATTCCGTTAGTTAATCAGAAAAGGAACAACAACTACATATATAAATACAGTTTTGTAATTTGTGCCCGTAAAAAGGTGTCTTAAAATCGACAGTTCCTTTTCACATTAACATTAAGTATTACATTCACTTCACTCAGGATTCAATATACCGTCCGGGCCGTAAATATATTATTTTGCTCCCTTGGCTCCGATTTCACACCTGCTATTCAGAAGAGTCATAATTGCCTTCGAATGAGGGATCAAAGTCGTACTTTTCTTCAATCATTTGTGGGAAAAAATTACTCTTTTCATCACAGAAAGTTTGAAAAGCAGTATGTGTTACACGGTAGCAAAATTATTTCCAACTTGGGAGTAAAGACATAAATCCCTCGCTACGTTCAACATTTTACTTTAGGATTCTTCGCTACACTCAAGATTCTACTTTAAAACCCTCTCTTCACTCAGGATTTTATTGTATGATCTTTCGCTTCACTTAGTAGGTATTCAATATTCCGCCCTCCTCATAAATGTATCATTTTGCTCCCTTGAGACACGATCTACTATTTCACACCTCACTATTCACAAAAGAGTCATTGTTGCCCTCGAATGAGGGATCGAAGTCGTACTTTTCCCCTCATTTGAGGGCAACAATGACGCTTATCATTATAGAAGGTCTGAAAACCAGTATGTAACACACGCGGACCCGGGCCTCATACGCGGTTTGAATAGCAGTAGAGTCATATATATAGCAGGGGTAACAGCGCCCGGTGGGTAAAAGTTCGCAGCTCCCCGCGTGGGTAAAGACCCGGCTGTGGTGGAAAGGTGCGTGTTCGCGAAATTCAGTGCCCGTGGCGACGCCGCTTCGGAGCCATGCGCCGTTCACGTATAAGTCAAGTACTCTTCGCGGCAAATCGCCAAACTCGAAAAGTTCTGAGAATTTCTTCAACATACTTGGCGGGGAAAAGAGTGTACACATTACATTCATGGAATTAAGCCAGTAAGTTTGTTACATATATCTTGTTTCATTATTGTAGTATTTGTTTAGAGTAAACATTGTCTCCAATAAGTATTAACATGTGGGTTGAGACCGACCATTAAATATTTTTGCTAATTGGGTTAAGAGTACGGGTTTAAAAGTACGCACGTTTATTTATATATACGTTGCATACTTATATCCCCACACAAAACAAATGTATGCAAGTAGGTTATTTAATACTTGCTTATTATTTCAGAATACAGAAAAATGACACGAAATTGTATAAGGAAGGCACTATAACATAACGTTACCTGATCTCCGAAGAACTAATAAATTCAACAATTAATTCAAGAAGGCAAAAGCCAAAGACTTGCAGCTGAAGAAGTTGGCATAAGCAAAGCTTAATAAAGTTCAAAATTCAAAGTCATTTATTTCTTTCAAATAAGCATACAAATAAGCACTTTCAAAATGTCAAGTAAAAATATATATAAATAACAATAAACGTTGATTATACCAATAACCTGTATTTTATTGATCGTATCCATTAAGATTCTTTTGAACGCGTACGTTACCCCGCGCGCGCAGTTTTACCCGAAAGATTGGGTAATTTTACCCGCATGACGGGAAAAGAGCGCGCGTTCGGCACATTTTACTAAAACACATATAAGAACAAAATTAAGCAGTTTTGAATGTAAATATACCTAAATAATGAAAATACATAAGATTCTCTAAGATATTTTTACCCAATCACTTCGGAAATCGCATTTTTAATAGTTTTTAAAGAGCAAAGAAAATAAAGTGCGTGCTTTTGACCCGAATTATTTATTTACTTAAACTTTATTGCACATTTATATAAAATAAATAAAAATAAAAAGCCTTTTATTTCATTGCAGAATTACAAAAAGATTGAGAAGAAATGTTATGTTAGTAATAATTATAAATCTATGTTAGTTATCTAAGTTTAGTTATTGCACATTTAAAAAGGTACAAATGGCGGACTTAATGCCTTAAGGTATTTGTCACACAGTAGCAAAATTATTTCCGTCTTGGGCGTAAAAGACCTTATCCCTCGCTACGCTCAAAATTCTACTTTAGAATACTCCACTACGCTCAAGATTATACTTAAGATCCCTCGTTAGGCTCAGGATTCTGTTGTAGAATCTTTCGCTTCACTCAGGATTCAATATACCGCCCCTCCGTGAATATATAATTTTGCTCCCTTGAGACACAATCTCCTATTTCACACTTGCTATTCACAAAAGAGTAATTGTTGCTCTCGAATGAGGGATCGAAGTCGTACTTTTCCTCCTCATTTGAGAGCAACGATGACGCTTTTCATCATAGAAGGTCTGAAAATCAGTATGTACCACTCGCGGGCCTCATAGGCGGTTTTAAAAGAAGTATGTGTCACACGGTAGCAAAATTATTTCCGTCTTGGAAGTAAAGACTTAATCCCTCGCTACGCTCAACATTCTACTTTAGAATCCCTCACTACGCTCAAGATTCTACTTCAGATCCCTTGCTTCGCTCAGGATTCTATTTATTATCTTTCGCTTTACTCAGGATTCAATATTCTGCCCTCGTTATAAATATATCATTTTGCTCCCTTGAGACATAATCTACTATTTCACACCTGCTATTGTTTATTTATTCGGGACACCAACAGAGTACATATTAACAGTTCCCCCTATAAAAGTTAACATTTCTTTGGGCTAACCTACATGTAAGTACCCCTATTTATATTTATTTATCGTATGGCATTTATTTCGAACCGTGAGATCTGGCTCTCTTAGGCATTGTGAAAAGAAGTATGTGTCACACGTCACACGGTAGCAAAATTATTTCCGACTTGGGCGTAAACACTTGACTACCTCGTTACGCTTAGGATTCTGTTGTAGAATTTTTCGCTTCACTCAAGATTCAATATAAGTACCGCCCTCTCCGTAAATATATCATTTGTTTCCCTTGAGACACGACTATTTTACACCTGCTATTCAGAAGAGTCAAAGTTGCCTTAGAATGAGGGATTGAGGTAGTACTTTTCTCTCTCATGTGAGGTAAACAATGACTCCTTTCATCATAGATATATCATAGATCACAGTATATATGTCACACAGTAGCAAAATTATTTCAGTCTTGGGCGATAACACTTGAATCCCTCGCTACGCTCAAGATTCTACTTTAGAATCCCTAGGGATTGAGGTAGTACTTTTCTCCCTCATGTGAGGTAAACAATGACTCCTTTCATCATAGAAGGTCTGAAAAGCAGTGTGTGCCACTCGGTAGGCAAATTATTTGTAAGACATTTTATGTTTTTAGCAGCGGGCCTCATATGCGGTGTGAAAAGCACAGTATATATGTCACACAGTAGCAAAATTATTTCAGTCTTGGGCGTTAACACTTGAATCCCTCGCTACGCTCAAGATTCTACTTTAGAATCCCTTGCTTCGCTCTAGATTCCATTTTAGAATCTTGCGCTACACTCGGGATTCTATATTTACCACCCTCGCCGTTTATATAATTTCATAGGTATATAATTTCATTTTAACTAATTTCATAGGTAGGTGTGAGAATAGCCTTTTCTTGTAAGTAATAATATATCTCTATAGTTGAAAAAACAAAATATCAGAGAGGCAGATATTTCGTTTTCGGTTCGGTAGCATCAAGAAGTTTAGATACATCCTGGAGGTTGCGTGCCGAACATTCGTTTGAAGCTAGAAAATATGGCCTTGAATGACGTCACCGTTATATTGCATCTCTTTCATTAGATAATACTTATCACATGGTAACAAAATTATTTTCGTCTTGGGCGTAAACACTTGAATCCTTCGTTACGCTTAGGATTCTATTGTAGAATATTTCGCTTCAATCAGGATTTAATACCGCCCTCGCCGTAAATATTAATTTGGTTCCCTTGAGACACGATGTACACCTGCTATTCAGAAGAGTCACCCTTAGTTGCCTTCGAATGAGTGATCAAAGTCGTACTTTTCTTTCCTCATTTGAAGAAAACAATTACTCTTATCGTCATAGATGTGATACGGAAACAAAATTATTTTCGTCTTGAGCGTAAGCACTTGAATCCTTCGCTACGCTCAAGACTCTACTTTAGAATCCCTCGCGAATCGCTTCACTCAGGATTCAATATTCCGCCCTCGCCGTAAATATATCATTTTGCTCACTTGAGTAACAAACACAATCTAGTACCTATCTCACACCTATCATTCAGAAGAATCACAGTTGCCTTCGAATGAGGGATCAAAGTCGTACTTTTCTTCCTTCATTTAATGAAAACAATGACTCTTTTCGTCATAGAAGGTGTGAAAAGCAGTATCTGTTACATGGTAACAAAATTATTTCCGTCTTGGGCGTAAACACTTGAATCCCTCGCTACGCTCAATATTATACTAATATTCTATTTTAGAATCCCTCGCTTCGCTCATAATTCTACTTTAAAATCCCTCGCTTCGCTCATAATTCTACTTTAAAATCCCTCGCTTCGCTCATAATTCTACTTTAGAATCCCTGGCTTCGCTCGTAATTCTATTATAGAATTTTTCGCTTGACTCAGGATTCAATATTCCGCCCTTGCCGTGAATATATAAGTTGGCTTCCTTGAGACACGGTTTTTCTATTGTATAATATCTTTAAGCCCGCTCTACATGTTGGCCCAACGTCTGCCAATCTGCGGGACGCAGCTATACGATAGAAGGAGATGGTAATACACCGTGCTCCCTCTATCGTATAGATTGGCCGACGTTGGGCCAACATGTAGAGCGGGCATTACAGTTGACCGAAAACAAAATAACCAGAGAGGCGATATTTCTTTTTTCGTTTGCGGTAGCACTAACTGCGTAGATGAATAGGTAAAACCTCCTTTTATTGTCAAATTTCGAATATGCCAAAAAGAGTTTGTCAATTGGGTACTGTTAAAAACGAACTCAATAAAAAATAAATGTTGACGCAATATGTCTGTCCTGTCTTTTATGTAAACATGTAAATATAGAATATTATTTTGTATTTTATCAAGTTTCTTGTTGTTATGGATATATGTAGCCGACTGGAAACTAATATTTTCTCATGCCGAAGAACTTACTACAGGTTTGAGTTCAATTCTTGGTTAATTTTTTACTGTGTTATGTCACAGGATGCCATGTCACGTGACCACTCGGCCGAGGTCACGTGGTCAGCGCACAGTAGTTTTTTAAAATCTATTTTTGAGCCCTTTTTCTACAAAAACATGGAAAAATAAAAGTTTTATGCAACTCTCCAGCATGAGACGAATCCAACGACATATAATTTATTAATATCGGACCATAACTGTAGATCTGATGGAGTGTACAAAAATCGGCCTCGCGTAATATATATAAGGATTACCCATTGCCGCAATAAGTCTATTAATAAGTATTCAGGTTTTTAAGGAAAACTAGAAAAGGTACACGAAAGTAATGTACTCGTACAGTTAAGGGCACCAATATGTATACACTTTTTCACCTTATGCCATTGAAATAAGGTCCAAAAATGTATACATATTTATGTTTTCGACTGTACAGCACAAAAACTAGCTTTCAATTTAACATTGCTGTTTATTACTTATTCTAATTACGACCGAAATTGAACACATAGGTACTTAAATATCATAAGTCTTCTAAAATGCGTACAGAAACCGTTGTCAATGACCTGCAGCTTTAGGATTACCTGGACCCTACCAGCCACCATATGATTCGCGTGTCAGTTAGGAATAAATATGTATCCTCTGTTCACAGGTTGTTCTCGGGGGGATCGGGTGTTATTCAATGCGAATCTAATAAAGATCTTCAGTGTGGAGTACGAGCGGGCTCGGTCAGGGTCAGGTGCACTGGAGCCGCGTGCTGTGGCCGACTGGAAGTTCGGCGAGCTCGACAGGGACAAGAGCGGAGCCCTGCAGAAACCCGAATATAGAGGGTTGAGGAGGCTCATTAAAAAGGTTACTTTGCTACTTGGTTAATGGTCACTCTAATAAACGATTTAGGTGCCTACTTCTATCGGAGCACAGTTTCTTCAATTTTTTCCCCCTCTAATTTAAACATTTTTAAATGTGTAAAAACGTGTTTAAATGGACGCTGTTTGACCATAGAAAATTGGTGACGTTACCTACTGATTCCGATTTCTCTACAAACTTCATACTAACAAAGCATTTTCGTCATTTCATAAAAAGTAGGTAATTATTTGACCCGAGAACTTTTATCTCACGAGCGCGTTGTATGTCGAGCTATACATGCACATTGTCTGTGTGCGTCAGCGTAGGAGCTATGAGTTCACGTTGTAGGTAGGTATATGTGTTCGTACGTGTCACAACTACAATAATGGCCAACCCGCGCTCGTGAGATAAAAGCACCACCTATATCAGTCAATATCCATCATTCATCATCATAGCTAGATGATTGCTCGTCCCCGAAAACCCCCACGTACCAAAGTTCATCAAAACCGTTAGAGCCGTTTCCGAGATCCCCGAAATAAATATATATACAAAAATTGCTCCTTTAAAGATGTAAGATATTGTTTATATAGGTGGTGAAGCCAAAGCGCTGCGCTCGCGCCTGGGCGCGCGGCTGCGACGGCGACGGTGACGGCGAGATAGCGCTCGCCGAGTGGGCCGCCTGCCTGCTCGACAACCCCGAGCCGCCAGCACCGGATTGTGAGTGCCTTTGGGTTTTCGCGCCACGTCCCTTATATTCGGGATCATTGAAGGGCGATGAGTGTGTTCTGCGCCCTCCTGGGTGCTAGGTGGCTCTCCCTGCGCTTTGAGAGCTGTGGCGGGTTGCCGAGCGGACAATTAAGGGATAGGTACAGTCGACCAAAAAAGTGGTCTACCACTTTTCGACTCTATTATCTATATTATTATTATCTATTGAACGTTAAAGTCCAAAAGTGGTAGAGCACTTTCATTGCTGACTTTAACTAGGTACCAGGTTTTAGCCTGTGACAACAAATTAAAAAGTTACAGTAGGGATCACCCACTCCTTTAATACTCTACGCTTACGCTGTGTGGGTACCACACAACACAACTTCAGTTTTATTGCATTTGTATTATTTGCACAGGCCATTATTGAGTTGGCTATTAAGTAAAAAAACCGGCCAAGTGTGAGTCGGACTTCGCACATTTAGGGTTCCGAACCAACCGCAAAATTAAGTTGGTTTTTATAGGAAATACTTATCAAAGAAAAAAAATGATTTATTAATATGTTAGTATTTGTTGGTAAAGTATAAGTGAATACTTTATCACCAAATTTCAAGTTTATACGGTCAACGGGAAATTAAAAAATCTTAGGAACAAAATTTTGTTTAAAAATATTGACTTTGATGGCTTCTCATTGCTTTGTTTTCCAATATATCTTAAAAAACATAAATTGTGTATTTATCTACTCAATGAGCTCTAAAAACATTTAAAAATAAGTTTTATCAATTTGTAATGGCTTTGGGTCAACTACTTAGATGCTTAAATTGTGAAAATTTTAAGACTATAGCTCCAACCGTTTGGCTGTAAAATGTAAAACCTGTCGTGACAGACGACGGACGGACCCAAATACCTGCGTTTTTATCAAATCGGATTTTAACCATGCCACCGGATATAATTAAAATGCTCCTAAGTTTAGCCAGCTATTACCGTATGAATAACTCTTGAAATGGGTCGTGGTGGGAAAACCTTATCAGTGTTATTGTCAACAAAGTTTCTTCCTGTGGGATTTCAGTGAATTATATCTCAGAGCAAAGTAGGTAGGTAAATATTTGTCGACATAGTGTGCGTAACGTTTGCACACCTAGGTATGGTTTTGGACATGATTCACATTCGTCCCTATACGAGTACCTATGACGACGCAACAGATTTATTTATTACAAATTTATTAATAGTTTTCTATTTAAAATATCAAACTGGTTTATTTATATACCACAATGGGACTACTACCTACCCGTTTGCGTAGCTAAGATGATCGCTATATGTCCGACATATATATAAGCGATCATCTCAAAAGCCCCACTGATGTGGTAATTACAGAATGTATTCTAAGAAACGCCACAGTAAATATATATACGAATTAAGGCGCTACACTGAGAAATTTGGAGACTTTGAAACGCTGTCCTGCCCAGACTAGCAAACAGTAGGGGCTGACTTTCAGATATATGATTCTTGAGTTTCTTGACTATATGATTTTGGTACTGACAATAGCGAAACATGATTGCTTAAAATTTTCTCGATAGAAAATAAATCCAAAGTCGAGTCTAAGTATATTTTCCTTTTTTTCCTCAGCCTACTGAAACAACGCATTATTAAACGACACGATAAAGTTAATATGATGGTATTTTACCTCATCTAGGTACTGACAAGAGGAAATTTAATTAACCTGCACACCAGTGAGATATTTAACGAGATTTGTCTAAAAAGCCATTCTCGGAGAGGGTTGCATCCCGTTTTGTCGTGAGTGAAAAACAAAGGGTGTCTCTTTCAATCGATATATTGCCTTAACTGTGGTATCTGTGCTACAGAGAGAAGTTATTTGACAGATGAACCTCTGAGAGATATTTTCAAATCCATACCTACTACCTGATTTATATTATACGTGCATGATACAACTACATATATACTGCGCCAGGTATCGCAATCCGGTACATCGGTTAGTAGTGTGGGTGACACTAAGCGGCTATCGAGCCAACTGGTGGTATGCGGTGGTAAGTGTTAGTGTGTCGTCGACAGTGACGTCACTTATGTCACGATCCGGATTGTCTGACCTTATTTTCTTAGACCATGTTATACCTACGTGTAAGTACCCCAATGCAAATGAATGTGCAAACATAATAATAATATATAGTTTCTCTCCGTTTCTTCATGTCGTTGAACGCAGACGAGGATAGCGGTCCCGAACCGGAGTTGGACTATGGCGAGGAGGAGCCGCCACAGGACCCCACTGCAGGTTTGTCTCAATACTAGTCACGATTCAAGTTTAGAAATATCATTGACACTAAGGCTACGATAGATACGTCCGCCAAGTGCAGTGAAACTCGCGAAGAATTGTTCGAGAGACACGCACTGGAATATCTTGAAGACTAGGTAATTGACCCTTCAGTACTCGCTTCGACTCGAGTCGATCGCGAGTAGCGAAGATATTCTGCAGTTGTCTGCACCGTCAGATTGTAAAAACCGTTAGATTATAGTTATTCTAAATAGCGAGATTGTAAACTGTCGAAAGATTGTAATCTACTTACTGAAAAATAATACATTAGCTTAGGTTAGGTTCGTTTATTATCTTGTGTTCCTCGAGCAGAAAAAGAAGCCCCGCACAGCGGGACTTCGTCGACTTGCTGGAGGAAGGCACAAAACAATTTTCGGTTCACAGTCTTTGAACAGTTTACAATCTCTCGAAATCTCGTTAAGTAGATAGATTATTCGGTTTAACATACATTTTTCGGTATTATTATTTTATATCATGAAAGGTACAATTTTACAGTTGGTGTTTGTCCCACAAAACGGCTTACACAGTTTGACTGTGGGATCTAAGTCTCTTTGGTAACGAAGTTGACATTAATTACTATGTATGTTTATACATTAATTACTTATATTATTTTATACTATTGTCTACTATGCTATCCATGAAAACATATATTATACCTACTTTTACATTTTTACATTTTCTACCTATATAGTATCCTGATTTGCTTGTTATGTTAGGTACGTTTGTTATTCTAATAAATTTTCTGAACCAAGTCTATATACTGTAACGTATTTGGTTTAGTCGAACAACAAAAAGATCGTTTCTTTTCTACTTTAGGTATTTCAATCCCGTGATCCAGTGAAGGTTCAAAAATTACGAATCATTCTATTACAAAACTCTCGGTACCGTACTATTTGGCCACTTTAGCTGCTACATACTATATGAATATGAAACTGACTGTACCTACTCGTTAAGTTGCGCTTGATCGATGTTTACGGTACTTAGATTGAATTTTTTATTTTATTTTTTTCAGTGTTACCGGGTAACATCCGGCACTCGTTCGCACCGGACGGCTCGGAAGCGGAGTCCCGCCGGGAAGACGAGGCCAACGACTGCCTCACAGACAGACAGGCCGTCCTAGACGAACAGGTCTTTCAACTAGTTTATACACAAATAAATCTTCTTGCTCAGCATTGGATTGCATTACGCGAAGTTGCTCGGCGATTTCTTTTATATTTGTTTATTTTGGGCATTCATAGCAGACTGTTATTATTATCGTCGTTTCCGTATCAAAAGTAGCTTTGTGTACATACCTACAGTCAAGTGCAAAAATATGGTTGCATACATCTTGCTCAAAAATATGTCCCAAAGCTCTTATGTCGGTGAATTAAGGTTTCGGTGGATATTTATGAGAGGATTCATTCGATACATATTTTTGCACTTGACTGTACCTACCTATTTCCTTTTATAGCCCTTTAATAAGGCAGAAGTTTTAGCCCCATAGGTAGGTACTTACACGAGCCAAAGAAACTTGTTTGTATCCAAAATTAAATTTACGTAAATTATTAATAATTTAAATTCAATTAGATCTGACATAATCTTATATCTTTAAACGAGCAATTCTTGTATATTTATTTATTTACTTATTTATTTATTTCGGGGATCTCGGAAACGGCTCTAACGATTTTGATGAAATTTGGTATGTGGGGGTTTTCGGGGACTAGCAATCGATCTAGCTAGGTCTCATGCCCCGGAAAACACCGAGCAAAGCTCGGCCGCCCAGATATTATTTATATCTTAAAAGAGCAATTCTTGTATATATTTATTTATTCCGTGGATCTCGGAAACGGCTCTAACGATTTTGATGAAATTTGGTATGTGGGGGTTTTCGGGGACGAGCAATCGATCTAGGTAGGTCTCATGCCCGGGAAAACGCCGAGCAAAGCTCGGTCGCCCAGATATTAATACTTTATATGGCTTATTTTAGACCCTTGTCATACAGTCTACTATATTTTACACGGTTCGATTTGTAACCTGATGAAATGAGGTTTTCTGTTTGCGATATCTCAATTATTTAAAGTAATTTCCCTCCATGTGGCATAGCCGTGGGACATTCTGTATATTATAGCTCCGTTTGTGACAAGCTTTATATAAATTTCAGCAAAAAATGCTATAGCCGGGCATTCGATAGAACTAAGTCGTCAAACGTCCCATGACACGCGTTTAGCATCGACTAACCCAGTAGAAATCGATACTTAATCGCAAAGGCGATGTAGTTCTGGTTTTTAGTATATTGTAAGGGTCAGTTATAGGATCAGTAGGTCATCGAAAATGTTGAGCTCGCTGCGCACCACGCGAAAAGCGATTTTTTTTTAATGTGCATTTTTCGGAGGTCGCGGAGACGCTGCGCTAGGACTAATGCTTACTAAACTATACTTCTCGCATATTTGGACTTTAGTTGAAGTTGTCAGAGCGTCGCCCTATTGAGTATATTATTGAACTTAAAATAATTACAGTTGAACGAATTGCTCCAAAGCAATCCCTTCAAAAAGCTGCTATACTGTTCAAACAATAAGGTTCAAAATCCAATATACCACCATAACAATGAATATCGTTTGTAGAAAGCGGGCGCAGCTGCGCTGTACGTGCCCGAGTGCACGGGCGACGGGCGATACGCGCGCGCGCAGTGCTACCGCTCCACGGGCTACTGCTGGTGCGTGCACCAGGACACCGGCAAACCCATCCCGGGCTCCTCCGTCAAAGACCGCCGGCCAGACTGCGACGCTGCGCCGCACCACGCTAGCCCTATGAGAGGTTTGCTTAATCTCATACAATATCTAAGCTTTATGGTAAAAATATTGTGCCTCTACCTACCTCTCCTTGTTGGTTGTATCGTCAATTGACCCCTAGTTGAGAATGCAATCAACTCTTTTTCGGGCCGGCAGTTGAAAAATGACTAACAAATGATAATTTTACTCGATCGAAAAGGGGTTAACCAACTTTCGGAAATGAGAGGGACAGATAGATAATGTCACAATACATTACAAATTTATATTATTTATTGTTCACCAAATACATACGATAAAACTGTAATAAAATTGGTACTGACAGTTTTTTTTTACCAATTTTAAATAGAAGTATTCGATTCGAACGAGTTGTAATTGTTACCCCGGCGCCACAATTCGCTATGCGGGTTAGTGTTGCACAAATACGGCGAAGTGAGGTGACGGCCTTACACATTAAATATTCTTATCATTTATTTTTCGTCAGGCTGCCCGGAGCCAATGAAGTCAAACTTCCTACGAGACTTGATGAGATTCTTCATAACAAAAATGGCAGCAACAACGAATGGCACAGGACCAGGGTGAGCACACCTTTGTACACAGCAACAACTTGTAAATAAGAAAAAATATCTGTATTTTTACCTCTTACTCGTACATCCGTCTTCCTTTAAGACTATACAGGATGAATAATAATTCGTGAATAGAAACATGAAATAGTACATTTTGATGCTAGTGCGGAAGGTCATGTCATTTTGCACGAGTCCCGAGTTGTCTTGGCCCGAGCCGACGGGCGAGGGACAAGACTCGGGACGAGTGAAAATGACACTTCCGCACGTGTATCAAACGACGTTTTTTAATACAGTTGCGAAAAAATATCAAAGAAACTAAAATAAAACAGTACCTAATTAAAAGATACAAAACACAATACTTTTACTTGCCATTGTGGGCTTTAAGTACTAACCTGGGGCCCATTGCATAATAAATTACAACTAATATTACAAGCGGTAGTCTCGTTTCAATCCCTTTCATTCGAAAGAGACTTCTGCTTGTAATATTAGTTGTAATTTATTATGCAATAGGCCCCTGGTCTATCTGGCGTAGTTTACATGCATACACTTTATATAACAATCGTATAAATCACACATATCACAAAAATATTATTAAAACAGTACAACTCACTACAAAATTAAATATTGAAATCATGTACAAAGAAGCGGCAATAGACAAGATGCAATATTTTCATTATTGCTTTCATTTGAAAGAATTGCATGTAGAATAGACCACGAGTGTATTAAAAAATTAAACTACTATGATTTATAATCTTAAATTGCTGTTCCAAACTGACAATTTAAACTTTCGCGCCTAACAGTTCATGTGACGTCACTCGTGTTATGACATTGACAACCGAAGAGAACATATATAATCTGTATGGCTAGCACATGATGGCAACGTCAGTTTGTCGGCCTATCTCGAGCTATCCGTCTTTTTTTGATAGGTGCTGTTAGAAAGTGACGGATAGATCAAGATAAGCCGACAAACTGAAGTTGCCATCATGTGCTAGCCATACAGATTACATATATATTTTCTTTGGTTGTCAATTTCATAACAGGTGTGACGTCACCAGGCGCTGATTGCTGTTTTAAAACACGTTCCGTTTCACGTTATTAATTCAAATCGAAATTATTGTTTGAAATTAGTATATATATAATAAAGTAAAAACGTTTCAGTAGCTATTATCTTATGTTTTTCCACCATTTTGGTCACAAAACAATGGTAAATATTATTGCATCTTCCCTATTGAAAAGTTGGTATAACTTTTAATTGATTGACTTTTTTCATCATGCCATGGTTGTCAACATTCAGCCAAATCAAATACTATTTTGGAGGAGATTTTATGTCACATGGTAGTTTAATTACATGTAAATATTAATAAATCATTATTTTTCATTTTATTATTAATTTCTATTTGATTTTTAAGTAACTAAATGTATTTTATGGCGAAAAAAGACAAGCGTTCATTCACATCCGGCGCGACGTTCTTCCATAATACTCTATTAATTAGAGGTCTCGCATAATACTGTTTCCAGTCATTGATTTACTCAATCAGTCAACTTTTTGAATACAGTTTTAATAAATAAGTAAAGTGACTGAACCTAAACCCCTTTGGCTTGGGTCAACAGTAAATTTAAAAAAGTTGGAAAAGTAAAAAGCACTAGTGCGCGAAATCAAACTTTGCGCACGATATACAGCTACATAAAGTACCACTTTTTGAGCAACTGTATTAAAAAATATGATTCTATCAATAATTCTGAATCACTATGGGACTAAATTTGTCCGTGAAATAAAACTGCTTCTTTTCACAGGTAGGTACATTTCGGTTAGATTTCACGGACAAAGTTAGTCCCATTGTAAAAGTGGTTCAGAAACATTATAGAATCATATTTGGGCATTTTCACTTTAAAGTGTACCCCTACTTTTTTTCGAATCTCGGTGATTTTCGGTATTCTGACTCAGAATCACGAGTAGATACTATCCATTTCCGTGAAGAAAAAAAGTGTCCCGCCAAAAAAAAGTCAGTTTTGTGACGCTTTTTTCATACAGTTTATATTTTATTCGTCACAAAACCGACACAGAAAATTTGTATGGAAAATCAAGGACATTTTCTTTCTTCATCTGAATCAATAGTACTCGTGATTCTGAGTCAGAATATCCAAAATCACCGAGATCCGAAAAAAAATAGCCGTACACTTTAAAGTGAAAATGCCCATTTTCATATTTCTGTTCACGACTTATAATTCAACCTGTTTAGAGCAGAGAATATAGAGGAGAGAATGCAGAATATAATATTAAACATATTTAATCAGATTTTGTCCCACCCAAATGCTACGAACCGTTTATGCCATTTAGCTACCTATTTTCTCGCAGCGAAATTGTCAAATGGGGAGCTTCGAAAGAAGAGCAAGCAGCGACATGGACATACGTGATGCTAGACAAGGACAAGAACAAAGCGCTTGAGCGGCGAGAGTGGAAGTCGTTCCACCAGCTGATAGCGAACATGGAGCCGCTGAGGAGATGCGGCCGCAAGCTGCCGCGGTACTGCGACATCAACCACGACGCTAAGATCACCATCACGGAGTGGATGGCGTGCTTGGAGGTCACGCAACTGCCGCTAAGCCAGACCAGTAAGTGGATTTTGAGCCGATTTTTCAATCCCATGATTAAATTATCCGTCGGTTAAAATATTATTATACGTAGGACGTTATTTGAAGATCCCTATGACACTGACAGTGACATACCATATAGTGATGTGCATGTGTCGATACTTCAATTGTTTTTTTATCTGTGGCGGTTCTTATCAGCGTCCTCTCACGCACATTAATTTAAACCTCAAATGCGGTTATCGTGTAAAAGACGTTTCTGGCTACTAAACCGCCATTTTTAGGGTGCCGTTTCAGAATGGTCCAAACGGAACCCTATTGTTGTCACTCATGCGTCCTTCCGTCGGTCGTCTGTCACAAAAATATTTTTCGAAGATGTTTTCAACTTCCCTTTGACCTATTGACATAAAATTTGGACATAACGTATTCTTACGCCGCACCAGAAGAAAGACCAGTACCTACAGGTCAAAACAATAAGTGTTAAATAATAAATAAATATGTAATTTAACGTTGTTTTATTTTTACACAGTCACGTAACAATTAAAATGAAATATAAGACACGTTTTATTATTATCACTTCAATTATCGACATCTGTTATCGACGGCACCGCTTCCTTAGTCGATACAGACCAACGATATAACTTTTGCAGTACGTCACCGTGTATATTCCGTTAAGCATATTTCTGGGAAATAAGGGATAATTCAAGTTTCTTTCATATTGTTATTATGTAAATGTTACAATCCTACATAAATTAATTAGCTACATTCCCAAAAGATGCTTATTAACATTTCGATGTGACATCGACGCTGTTCCAAGGTTATATAAATGAACTGTCACTGCAAGTGTCATAGGGATCTTCAAATAACGTCCCACGTATACTATCTTTTTCTGAAATCAAAATTAAAGAAAAAGACAGGGAGCTAATTCTTATCTAACAGATACTTTTATCTAGTGATTGAAAATCGGCCCTTAGAACAAGTTCACACTAAACGGCATGAATTAGATTAACAGACCGGAATTGACAACATTAAATTTTTCTGACCCCTTAATTTTATTTAGGTATTTAATAGTACTCAAAAAGTTAAGAGATACGTATTTATTATTTTCAGTATACATATTTTCATCAAATCCCCCTTATTTTAGTAATCTAAAACGGCCGCGTTCTAAAAGGGCGTATGTCCTGTCCGTAGTTGGTATGAATAAGATTAACACTATGGTCAAATTATTAAATTATAAGAAAAAAAAATTACCAACTGTATCTGTGTCACCTGCGGCAGTGATACTGACAGATTTCAGAGGCCCGAATATCCTGACCACCCGAAGATCGAAATTCGTATGTTTCTTTCTCTATCGCTCGAAGCAAATGAGACAGACGGAGATATTCGTAAGATTTAAAATTTTAACCCAGTTGTTTCACTAGACAAGATAGCCCCCACAACTGACAAGTGCCGAATGTGTCGATGTCAAAATTGTCAATGTCGAATCCACAGACAGTTTTTATTGTTTTAATAGGATACATAAGTCATGTCACGAAATATTCTTATTCAGCCCAGTAATGGCTTCTTATAAGTATTTTGCAGTTTTTTCGAGAACTATCGAATATAAAAATCCAATATTTTTTATATACGCTCAGCAAGCCCATATCTCTAAGCGGATTTTTGCTTCAAGCCGCTAAGATAAAATGAAATGTTGTCAATTAAGAAATGTTTTGACGGGTAAGGCTCTGGGGTGCTAACGCGAGCCACAAACGAAATTTTCTCTCTCTGTCGCACTTGCAAGTCTGGGCTGCTACCGCGAACGGCATTCGAAATTTTCCTCTCTGTCGCACTTGTGTGCAAAACAAGTGCGACAGAGAGGGAAAACTTCGTTTGTGGTTCGCGGTAGCCCTCCTGTACGTAAGTGCGACAGAGACGGAAAACTTCGTTTGTGGTTCGCGGTAGCAGCCCTGGGCTGTTACCGCGAACCACAAACGGAGTTTTCCCTCTCTGTCGCACTTATGTGCAAACTTGCAAGACGAGAGAGAGGGAAAATTTCGAATGCCGTTCGCGGTAGCAGCCCTGTTCCGTTGTGCATAACAAAAACGATTGACGAACGATATACATATAGTTAAGTTTAGCCTCATTATCTGTCTTTTCATAGTCTACCTATGTCTGGAACCAAATGCAATTAAAACATCACAAACTTCTAAAATTATGTTTAGAAACTGTCTTACTAAAAGTCGACATGTGATTTTATTTTTACTTTCTTTTTCAGCGGAGCCAGCAAAAGTTTCGAATCCTAGAAGAAAAGGCCCAAACCCACTCGAATCAATTCTCAAAGCTGACGACTAATATCTTGCATACAGAACAGAAGTACGTGTAGGTACTACACGCATAGATACGTGGGCCTTACCAGAAATATTCCCTATTTTGCACGGGGAATATTCCTGCTCGTAAATATTCCCCATACAGAATAGGAAATAACGGCACATGTTTAACATGCATAGGTAAACATTGACAATGTAAGAAAATATCTTATTTGAGAAATTCAGTCAGCCTCCAAGTATTAATTAATGTAAACTTTGTTATCGTAAAATAACAATATCGTGGCAGATTGATATGAAACAAGTTTGTCAAATCCCCGTTTCTGTCCACCAACGGTCTCTTCTCGATCATGCTCAATAAGTATTAGTGACTACTGCAAGTAAGATGCAAGATCATGCGATGACAAGTAAAGCAAAGAGAAATTATTTCTTGCAATGTCGGAGTTAGAACAACGAGAATGTTCGAGGAGTGACGGGTGTGTTCGATGCCTACTTACACTAGGCGAGTTTTGTACTAAACTGTACAGACACCTGCATAATATTTGATACGATAAAGCGCACAAAAATATGTTAACGCGCTGTAATGGCGTTACAGAAAGAGAGAGAACCCGGATCTGTGAGTACTTATCTGGCCATGTCTGGAGTAACGAGTATAATGAAATGAATAAACTGGACACAAGTGGGCGTATTGACTTGATATTTGGTATCTTATAGGTACTTACACCCGAAGTATTATTTGATGTTTATTGATGTCATTTATCTATGAAAGAAAATATATAACAAATTGGATAGGTAATGTTATCGGTATCACTTAGATTTCATTACTAAATAGTGTTGTGATGTGTATTTCTACATCATTTTGTTACATTCACGCCTAGTAACATAAACTTGTTCGAGCAGAGAAGCTGTCTAGCAGATTCTTGACAGATAAGTAGTGTTAAAATTAAAAACATGTTCACAGCTCATGTAATCTAAGAAAATTACGCCGAATATGGGCAATCAGGGGAAATAATTCGTGTAGTTTTGCAAACTGGCACAGTTATACCTTGTGGTATCCAGATGAACATACTAAAAGTCCTCAAGAGTGGGAGTGGGTGTGATGAGGGAGTGGGGGGGCTTTAAAGGTACCTTTTTTAATAAGTCGTAAACGATGGCCCATAGCAAAAATGTTCTTAGGCATAGTATTCAACATAAAATTCTCTACAAAAAAGATTATACACTTCGCTAGAATAAATATTAATGACATTTTAAAGGGGGAGAGTTAATTATCTTATCATTAAACACTATTGGAAAACGAAAATGTTATAAAGGAAATTTAGGATGTACCCTGGGTATCGGCAATGCCTATGTATTATTAAGTAAGTATGAACAACAAAATACGCCATATAGATAGATGGTTGAAATCATGACGAAACTATTCGACGTCATCACAATAAAGTAGGTAGTTGCCTAACTTTCAGCGACTTTATGATATTATTTGCGAGTATGTATATCCCTAGTCCTACAACAATTTTGTATCTTGAAATTATTCACCTTGAAGTATACTTAAAATTTACTTGAACTATCAGAGTTGTATCAAATTAGGCCGTTCAAAAAGCGACTTTACTGTCCAAGCGTGAAGATTCAAAGTCCAATGACAAGTTTTGTAAAATGTCGGACATTTAAAATAATTTCTACTATATATTCCATCAGATTAACCCTTTTCCAGGCCGCACCAACCTACGTTTTGCGAAAAATAAAATACTATATATTCCAAATAGTTATGTACCTATTGGAAATTAATTGAAGCGCAAGTAACTTTTCGCCGAAATTCAAATAGATTTAAACCTTAACTTTGGTACTATACCTACCTGGAAAAAGGTTAGTTTTTTTTGTAAATATGTTTGTTTTAAAAGGGGACGAACATTTAGATGTTTTAATAATAATATGGGAATGAGGACGTATTTAATGAAAACGATGTCTCCGCTATTGTAGACGCCCCATAGCATATCACTTTTCTTTCATACTTATATTTAAGACAGACAAGAGAGAGTGGTATTATATAATCCTATAATATACTATTAGGGATGTCACACTTTGAATCTCGAATCGGGCCCCAGGTATAATTGTTGCTACCTGTACCTTTTGACAGCCCGGAGCAATATTGACATCACATTTTTTATAATATTAGATATTTAATAATACTTATCAGCTTTAGTACCTTTAATGGATCGATGCTTTGTTTCCCGCGTAAATAGTACATTACTACTTAGGCCGGGAAGTAAGGGATTCTAGTCGAGGCCGTCTGGTAATAAGAGGAAGGCAATACCAACCTATGTATATGTATAGTGCTTTTCTCAAAAATCCGAGGACATTGTATAAGAAAAATAGAATTTCGGAAGGATATAGTATAGTACATGTCTATAGTATTATGTAACCTTTTTGGATGTCAGATTGTATATAATGCGTACCTAGCTGTTGTTAGTGAAAATTCATCTAAAATAAATTATACTTTCATAATGGTCGTAAAGGTAGACCAGAAATACATATGACCATGCGCGATGTTGCGGAATTTAATTGGAAATAATTTCATTCACTTGCAATAAGTAATTGTTATATTTCATTTTATGATAGGTCGTCAAGATATCACTATAGCCTGGTTCTTACAGATTGGTTTATTTTAGTGATAAGTTATACAAGCAAAGAAACACCCATAGTAAAAAAATGTTTCACTTGAAAACATATTTTTTGGAAACAGATCATATAATTGATAGCCACTTGGAGAAGTTCTTGATTGAAGTTGGCTCTAACACCAGTGGCACCTCTGAATCAGAAAGCGAAAGACCTGGAACGTGACTTATTGGAATCAATACCCAAGTCACTTTCCAGGTCGGAATTTGAAGCCTCTTGCCCTATAGACGCCGATTATTTGGAATCTGATTTTCATTACGGTAAGTCAAAATGACGAGTTGCTTCGATTCGCATTGTCCAGACTACACTGAACATAGCGCCCTCTTGACAATGCTCATATATTTCTGGTTTACCTTTAGTAACTAAAGCATGCATCTACTTATACAATATACTAAAACGATATATTTTTGAAAATCAATAAATTTAAGTATTTATAATCTTAAGTAGTCGGTGTTAATGTAAGAATTATGTGATATTTTTCTCTGTTAATATTATTCCTGAATAAAGCGAATAATGTAACTACTGGACACTGCGTTATTTATTATTTATGCTATTAATCTTTTCGACCACGACGACGATATGCACACCATCAGTTCGACGCCAACGACGCATAAGTATATCCGTCACGGTGTCCAATGCGATATCAACCTACATATGCATTTCTATAGAGTTCAACTTCGCGTTTGACATTCCCGTGTCATGGCGTGTGAGTGACAGCGTTTGTATTTGGAGTATGATGGCGACTTCCACGATCGTAATAAAGCCTTAAGGCGCATATATATGGTGCAAGAATTACATTGCGGGCTGCGGGCTACCGAGTTAAGACGTGGACGATCAGATCCCGCGATGTAATGAAAATCGCATGCAAATTCTTCCACCCTAAATGGGCCTTTATAGGCACACGTACCGGACTCCATGTGAGTTTGATTACACTGCGGGTGACGGAGGTATAAAGAGTTTAATCGGTCTATAAGCGCAATGTAGTTAAACCTATTCACCGATACAGTAGATCATGTAAGTTGTGCCACACACGCCAAAGGGCCTGTCCACATTAGCACGGCGCGGCGTCGTTAACGTGAAACAGCACGGCGCTGATCCTTTCCGCCGCTGCTTTGTGCCGCGCTGTTTCACATTTACGACGCCGCGCCGTGGTAACGTGGACAGGCCCAAAGTCTTCGTAGCAATAGACTGGAAACCAACCTTACTTGATAGTATGTAGCTTGCCTTTACAGCGACTTGATCGACTCGATATGAAGTCATTGGCGTGTGGGGTGGGTCTCCTAATGTCCTGACTTTATGTCAAGTCAAGGCGATGAAAAGGTTAAACTCGCATGGGTGTATTAGGGCCTTAATTCCTGAGCTGCACTCAATCGATAGTAAACTTCAGGTTATGACAGAGTGCTCAGTAGGTACAGAAGAAGCCCGAGGAAGCATCTTTTGCTTATACATATCATTGTACATTCAGCGTCACATAGTTAATAGCCATCACCAAATGGGCCCTACGGAAGAGCAGCGCCGGCTGCAATGCCGGCATTATGCTGCGTTGGGTCCATTTCGTGACACGGTTTTATAGTATAATGTGTTTGTCCTTTTTATCACGAATAAATATTTTGAACTTGAACTTGAAATAGCAGTAAAATGAGCCATACCTATAGTACCGCATCCTTATACCAACAGTAACAAGGATGTTTTACGATAAATTTGGCTATCTTGGCTATCACTAACTAATGATCCTAGCTGTACTGATACTGAACCAAAGAGAATATAAGCACTACGTTTGTATACTAAACCCCACAAGCCTTTTAAAACGGATAAAGATCGGTTTATATCGACAGACGTTGAGCGTGCCAGACTAAAGCTATATTCTTTTATACAGTGTCTATTAACGTATTTACATGTATCGTCCGTTGGTGTCTGCGCGGCCGTGTGATCTGATGATAGATATGAATACGTGAATAGAGTTTTAGTCTGGCACGGCACGTGTCTTGCACGCTCAATGTCTGTAGATATAAACTGACCTCAATAAATCACTATTTTATAAACAGCAAATATGTATTAATTAATGACTTTTCCAATATGATACGAGTACAGGTATGTATACATATAGTATTACAATTACGTATTGACACCTATAAATAATAACCAGTGATCAACAGATAGGCTGGCAATAATTTATAATTAGATTACGTTACATTTTTATCATGATTCTCATAATTATGTTTCCGACTTTTTTTTGAAGGTTTCACGCTGATTTCGGGCGTGGTGAGTCCGAGAACGGTTTGTTTGTATTGGTCTACAGTCTCGCTGAGTACTTTTTGGAAGAGGCTCTCGAATACTTGTGTTTTGACGACGGCTTCGTCTGCGTGGAGCGTCGTCCACTCGGGTTCGCAGCGACGCCACTCCGCGAACAGTATGTCGTCGATGTGGTCAGACCGCCGGGCTCCGACCCCTGTCGGTAATACATTGTCAAACGTGAACATTGATCAATATAGCCATTACGTATGATCATGATGAATTGGGTAGATGACTCATGTTACAATTTGTATAGAAAACCATCAAATTATCAGTATTATTACAACAAATAGTAAATTAGACAAATTAATCAATCTCTGTCCATTGATGACATGTCCTGGCCGACTTCTATGCGCGTAGAAATAGTGTATCAACGATAAGCACTATGTATTACTGGAGTGTTGCTGTTCCACTCTCCGTTGCGCTTTCAAGTGCCTTACGTTCCCGATCGTCTTTAAACAAATAATGGTCGAAAGGTCTAACTAATGAAATGAGCTAACTGTGTCCTTTTCGACGGTACAGTAATAGAAGCAGGAGAGTATAACGTGGACACAGCAAATGTAAGGCGCTGCTTCGAAGAAACTTAGTTTTTTGTATTAGTTTTCTTTAAAAAAGTGAGAACGTGACATGAAAACCTCCCAGGTCCCAGATGTATTAGGGTCAGCCAATATCCCGCCAGCAATAAGTAAAACATCCTATTATTCTTTCTTGTCTTTTTGACGCCATATAAAAGGATAGACCTGTCTTTGCATCTGGTCCATCATATATTCAAAAAAAGATGCGATGGTTGAAAGGCAAAACATAGGCATGTACGGTCGGTCCGGCCCCACAAGGGGCTTAACAATTTTTTACCCTGTCGCTTTAGCGTCCTGTTTAAACTGTCATGGTAGATTTCCAACGTGTCCAGCTACTCATGAGGCCAACTGTACGCTCACGCTAGTTAATATATGACCCATTTCGCAAACTTTTTCTTTGAATATCTATACAGTTTGATAGGACTGTCAATTTTAAGGTGGTTCCAAATTAAAATTCGTGACTGCACATAACAGTCAGCATTATAGGAGGATTTCCTTTTTGAGTCAGTGAGTGCAGCTACCAGAAAATGGTCTTTAAAGACCTTCCCTCGATTTAAAATTAATGAAGATTGGCGTTTACAGATTTTGAAAAAAATCGTACAGGATGCGAGAAAAGGTTAATTTTTGACTATTCAGGATCAAAAGCAAAAGATACAAAGACAGGACCAAAAAATTCCTGCTAGAAAAGTCACAAATTGAGGAAAACGTTGCTGGATAGGAATAGAATCGATCGGCATAAAAAATTGCATGCGAAAAATAAAGATTTCATTTTCAAACAAAATGGAAAATATTTCCTTGAATTGTCTTTTCTAGCCAGACATTTTCCTTTGTCCCCTACAAGTTTTTGATCTTGGATAGGAGTAGGAACGAATAGCATCAAAAAAAAATTTTTTTTTTATGATTTTCTCCCGCACGCTGTATGTTTTTTCCAAAATCTGTAAACGCCAATCTCCATAAATTTCAAATCGAGGGAAGGTTTTCTAAGAACATTTTTGCGTAGCAGCACGGGCTCAGATTACTGCCCTACCTGACCCAAAATGAAAATCCAATCTGTATAATTCGCATCAATCAAAGTAGCCAAGTATGGTAATACACCCTTATATTCCTATTGTTTACAATAAGGATGTGTCATGGTCATGGAGTCATGATATATTTAGCTATCTTGGCTGTCACTAACTATCCACGTGATGGTCACCGTATATTGATAGATAAAATCATTAGAAAACGTTATTTTACCTGACACCACGGTGGGTTGAATGCCAGAGAGCACTTGACTAATTTCACTAATCGTTTTGCTTGCCCTCTTGTCAGGGCTCAGTTCCTGTTTATGCGGCAGCAAGTTACACGCGTCCCATGGCTGGTCGCTCAGCTCCATCTGTTGCCTCTCAAGAGATTCTTCACAAATGTCCTTTATGAACACGCTGAATGGATCGCTCGGATCGAGATGGAGATCTTCCCCGTCTGTAACGTGCCGTTGTATTTTCTCTTCAATGTCGTCGGTCAGAGAGAACATGCGCACTTTGGCCAAAGGAACGTTGGGAGGTGTGTAGGGCGGCGGTGGCTTGTCTGGTATTTCTCGGACGACTAGTAACTGACTCTGCTGCTGTTCTAAAGCTTTTATCTGTAATGGAGGGAACAATAACGTACTTCAAATATTTAATTCCATCGCTTATAAGGCTACAAATGAGGATGAAATCAGGAAATCAAAAAGCTTTTACTATGGCACTAATAATGAAGAGTTTACTGTTGGGGCTAATGTTAAAGTCATAATGTAACGACTTAGCGTAAACGATTTTTTCAAATTGTATCTCGTCTATTTAATTGTAACCAATCTATTTAAAAATATTTTAAATAGATGGGTCATATTACTCGGGAGTAAAATGGGATGTGTACCGGATTATGTCAATGTGATGAAATAAAATACTCTCTATCCCAAAAGGGTGAAAAATGGGTGTGGACGTGTCTATTGGAGTTTGATAATAAATAAACCACCTTACGGCAGTCCAATAACATAAGTCCCTTAAGTCGCGATTAAGGGCGTACAAACGTTACGTTACGTTGCTAGATTCGTCAACTGTGGCTTTATAATAAAAACGGCCGTTTTATTTTCGAGCGATTTTATATCTCGATATTACACAATACAAAATACAGTACATAGCATTCGTCTTTTTTAAATATCTATCGTTAAATTTAAATAATCACAATTATTCAAGAGTAGCACTTGTGGACCCGTTTACTCGCTCTTAGCAAATACCGGATGCGGTATTTGCTCGCTGTTTTTAAAGTGTTTTGGTTTTAAAAAAAGTCAAAGTTAGGTTCGATCAGATGATCGTATCGCTCACCTCCCTCTCGATGGCCAGTTGTTGGCGGCGCAGCTCCTCTGCCTCGTTTTGGCCTAAAGACGATAACGATCCGAAACTGTCCATGCTCCGCACATCGCTCCTAAAACTGCCCCCTGTAACATCACATTTCATACATTTAGCTAGTATGATTGTTTTGGTTGAAGTGAAAGGGCTTCAAAGATATATCATTCCTTATTGTTCTTAAGTATGTCTAAAAATAATGGTCTTACCTAAACTTGTCGTTGAAAAGTCGGAGCCATCTGAAGGAGGAACTGGCTCGGGTGACGTGGCCCCAGGTGGCACCGGCAGAGGACCAGTTTGATTGGACATAGACCCATCACTATTCGTCAAAGAATGTGTTAAATGGTCTGAGACTTCACATTCACAAGGCCTATCATGTATCAAAGTCTCTGAGCTTAACACTGCCTCAATAACACTCTCAATAACAACAGGTTCCGTAGGCCCGCTACTTTTATCACATTGATCTGGTTTAATGTCCATTACTTGCACATATGTTTCAGTAAGTTCATGCACTTGGGATTGTGTTATGCTTATATTACTATGGTTTTCGGTATCAGGCGAGTCCAATGGCGATTTACTACGGTCACTCAGCCCCTTATAGTACTGATCGAACTCATCTAGGAGGCTGTGTGCCGTTGATGCCGACGAGGACCGATCTGAATCACGGCTTCTAATTTTCTCCATTAAATTTTCAACAACAACATCACTATCACAATGGTCCTTAACCTGCGGTTTGTTGGACGATTCGACGATGTTCCTTAAAGCTTCCTCGTTCACTTCATATTGCTTCCCGCTACTGAAGATCTGGGGTAAGGAGAGATTCTGAAATAGTATGTTTAAATATCCCCCGTCGACAGCGACAAAGTTCTCTGCCGTGATTGTCGCGTGATCTATTACGTCGCGTTGCTCACACTCGCTTTCCACCGTCTGCACACACTTCTCTACGCGCAAGTTTGTGGACGGGAGGGACGGGAGCTCAAGAATGATCGGCGTCTCCTTGGGTTTGGCTGGCGAGCTCTCTTCACAACCACTGCTTGACAAATCAAAACATTTGAGAGGAGCTACATTTCGATCGGCTGATATGCTTCTCTTTAATTTCTTTTTCCCTAGGAGTATCTGGTCTACGGCAACATTATTCTTCAGTTTGAGTTCGATAGTGTTCCTGGTCTTCATGAGAGCCGCCTTGCGCCGCTCGGAGAGGGCGAGCAGCGCCTTGCGCATGCGCTGCATCTCTCCGCACTCATGTTGCAACTTCAACAGCGCACCTCTTTGCTTCTTCTTCAGCGTCGACACGTCGGTGTTATCCTGCTTCTTCTTGTTTTCTAACCAAATAATCTGACTCTTTGTAAAGTCTTTCAATGCATCCTCGCGCATTTTCAAAACAAACAGCAAATTCTTGGCACGTCGTTGTTCATTGCGAATTAGTAAATTAAGCTGAAATTAGTAAATAAAACATGATAATTAGACTACATTATGAACAGATAATTACAAAAAGAAATTTTTAACGAACTAACTCGCTTATGCGAGTAATGTAATGTGCAACCATATTAATGACTCGACTGACAGAAGTCGTAGGTGTAAGCGACACATTGGTTATTCTTAACTAAATATTTATTGATCATGGGAAACACACTCACCAGACAAAGGCTTTTTGAAGCCATTGTTTCGATATCGTCAACATTGGCCAGAGCGCCGGCGCCATTCTCCAGCTTCGACAGGAAAGAGTTGTATTCAGAATTCTTTAAATCAAACCTTGCTTTGCTCACCCAGTTATCACTCGAAGCTTCTGTGAGACATTTTTCAGATAAGGAGCAACTTTCCAAATACTGCAGTGATTCAAAAAATGAATCAATGAAATGAAGCTCCTTTTGAAACTGCTCACTCATGTAATCGTTGTGTAACAAGCCATTATTAACTCTTATTGTACTGATTAGATCTGACGGTTTGACTAATTTATTGTTATTAAACACGTCTGGGCAGGCAAGAGCTTGAAGTTCATTGACACTGTTATGGCGGTTAGTTGGCTTATCACTTTTATTGTTAACATGCTCTTCAGAACTTTCAGACATGTCAGAGTGGCTCAAGTTCCTTTTCAACAGTGATACCACATTCAACGGATATGCTAAAGAACTAGGTGGTGGATTAGATTGGTTATCGTCGCTGCTGCCGACTACGTGGAAGTTTATTTTCTGTTTGGTCGTGTACGTCAATGTGGCTCGGCCTATAATGTAGGTCTTGCTTTTTCCACTCCCAACTAGCTTGTCGTAGCTTTCCTTCTCTGGATTCATTTTAAATGGTGATGCTTGTAAATTAGGCATTGAGTGACTACAAAAACTGACTATCTCTTCTTTGGCAAAATTACTTCTGTCCTTTATTAGTGTAACATTAGGTATATCTAGATTGTCAAAGACCTCTGTAGTTACTTCAGCTGTGAATGAATTGTTAGAGGTTTCCGTTTCTTCATTCACCATGGTGGGTTGTGGAGAGGTTCCCACATGTGCATCTCTAGGAAGGAGGGTTTTATCCATGTCAGTACCACAGTCTACAGAATGTGGGACAGAAACAGATGGGGCACTCTTTAATAACACTTTTTCGCATTCTATGGCTTCATGGCATTCTTCAAGAGGCACATGTATCACTGAGATAGGATTCCTTTGAGGAACCTTATTCAGTATTTCAGATATAGATTTTCTTTGAGGAGATTTAGATACAAGTTGTTTCTTTTCTACAATTTGCTTAATTTGCTTTGAAGGAGCTGTGCCATTTGAATTACTTAGGAGTTCATTTTTTATTGACATAAGTAACTTGTCATCTTCAATAGGAAGTTCAATAGTTTTGCTTAAATTTACTTTAGGATGGTTAGGCGTACTTTTAATGAGTCTTGATTGCTCTGAAATAAGAAAAACCACAGATATAGAACAGCTAGGGAAGCTACTGACGACCGCTTTAGCTTAGTTGGTAGTGACCCTGCCTACGAAGCTGGGTTCGAATCCCGGCCAGGGCATTTATTTGTGTGATGAGCACGAATATTTGTTCTTGGGTCTTGGATGTTTTCTATGTATTTAAGTATCTATTTATCTATATAAGTATGTAAATCGTCGCTTAGTATCCATAATACAAGCTTTGCTTAGTTTGGGACTAGGTTGATTTGATAACATTGTCCACAAATATTTATTATTATTACAAAAAAGATATATTTATTATTATTTTATTAATTATTAGTTTGCTAAAACAAGCTTTACATACCTTTGTCTTTGGTAGTTCTGCTTCTTGTATTTTCTTGATTGCTATAGACATTTGTCTGCTTAGTGCGAAGAACAGATTTAGGTGCAACATTATTATATTCTTTCTTGTTAGTCATATTGGTTGGCTTAGCATTTAACTTAGGTCCTCGAACATCTAGAATTATAAAAAAAATGTTAATTGATATAGCGAAGTTTAAACATTACTTGGAGCAGAAAAATAGAAGAAAAAATCTTTCGGATCCATGTTTATATAATAAGATCCATTGTAGGCTTCAGATCAAGACTGGTTATCCACCAAAGATACCCTAAGGTGATATAAAGAATGAATGTGTGTGTTAGCGATGAAAATTACATGAAATATACATGTATCTTTCAAAGGCCCCTGTATTTTTCAATAAAATACAGTATCTTTCCTTGCGAATCTTCGATTGAATCTTTCGCAAGTATAGGTTTTTTACGTGTAAACAAGATTATGAATAGTGACTCGGAATGTATTGGCTCTCATACAAACAGGTGACTTTTCATTCCGCTCAGACTATTTCTCGATATCAGTTAACTAAAGGAGTTGAAATTATCAATTATGACGAAATAATTATAAATTGGAATCGTTAATCTATGGTGTAGGTATGTGACGTGAAGTCCATTTTGCGTCAAAGGCATGACAATTAAATAAACATGTAAAATACACAGTATAAAACAGGTATTATACGTGTATGATTGTAACTGTCAGAAAAACGTCAGCTTTGTTTTTTTCGAAAGTTACATGTATTTTATAGGAAAGATACAAAGTTTCGAAAGTAACAACATGAATCTTTCGCCATTTTCATCGCTAGTGTGTGTGGAAATATGTTATTTTAGCTCAGCTTAACACAGCAAATCGTTAGCTTGGTCGCCAATCACAATATATGCTGCCAATGTGCATATTATAAGTACCACTAGTACAGTCACCAGCATTAATCATGTCAGAGAAAAGGGCCAGTTTCTATTGTTTTTGTTTGGGCCAATGGTTAACTGGTAGAGAATGCCTCGTCGCATTAACGCATTCACTGCCACCGCCGCATATATGCGTCACCGTGACTTTCACGCAGTGCCTTCGACGCAAAGACGCGTTCATAATATTTGACACTTGTACCCTGTGCCTTAGTGCCTTAGACTTAAAATAGTCGGTTGAACTCACATGTGCGTTTGGGGCACACAGCAAAGTGCGGCACCTGCCGAATGTCCAGGAAAAGAGGGTGGCAGTGAATGCGTTAAGTACTTATATTGTTTGTGCAATAAAGTTTAATTAAATAAATATAATAAAGGGCTCTTAGATACCAGTTAATTTCACTTACATTTGTCTGGACTCTGCATTTTCAATGTGCTTTTTTGTACTGGACTTTTATCATTTTTCAAAGTTGTCCCAGATGACCTGTTTATAGTGTGTGCACCTCTACCTGTAAATTAATGCTTTAATTACGTACTGAAAAGTTAAGTAATTAGCAGCAACTTAGCAAGCATGTAAAGGGTATAGGGCCTAGGTATGTAAAATATACTTTATGTTGGACACTACAATATAATTCTACTGGATGTCTGGCTCAGTTGTATGTTTTTGGAAAATACATTTTAAATATACTTCACCTACATTTGATTGAATTATTTAACTGCAAAGCATTTTCTTGTACTGCACTTTTGTCTTGTCTCAAGGTTGTCCTAGATGATCTATGAGAAGATTGCGTAACTCGACCTGCCAAATTTAATTCAGTTAAATGTTCAGCATTGAACAAACCAAGCGAGACAAATCATGTTGCGCCACAATGAGACAATTCAGACTGTACAGTCGCCATCAAATATATCTGTACTCTTCAGGGTGCTCAAAAATACCTGAACATGCACTCTAACACCTAGACAATAGAGTCGTGTTCAGATATTTGTGAGCACCTCGTTCGTTCCGATATATCTGATGGCGACTGTACATATGTTTAACTAGATAAATACAATAAAATATTTCTTGGCCATTCTAAAGGTCGATTTTCATTAGCGAGAACTTGCATGCAAGTGTCATTACATTGTGCGGGCTACCAAGATGAATACAATCAAACCCTACAGTGTAAGAAAAATTCACTGAAGATTGCATGCAAGTTCTTGATACTTTAAACCTTGCTTGATGAGCATAGCGAGGGGAAAAGATTATCTAAAGCCACACACTGTTTTCATATAATGTGACTCCTTATATTGATTTAAACTTACACAATTTTCACACAATATTATTGAGAAACGAACATCGGACAAACATAAAAAAAGGTAAATAAATTAAATCAATCAATTAACACCATCATCAAGTGAACACTAATAATAAATGAAATTTCAGCACATTTGACAATTATTATAATGTATATACATACAAGTGAGTTAGGCACTAGTCCCCTCGTCAGCAAGCAGAAAGTACTTCCATAGTAAATCTACTTGTTTTGGCGCTTCAGTGAGTAAAGTACTATGAAAGTACTCGATACTCACCGCGGTGGGACCAGTGCCTTAAGGCGCAGGGGTGGGCAAGGCATTCTCCATACAAACTCTGTGCACGTTTTATTCGTAGGTATTGGCACTAACGAATGTAAATTTTTTTGGATATAAATATTAGATATGCGAAGGAAGTGATGTGGATATTTCTAAATATTTCAAAAAAATTAAAAAATAAATAAAAATAATAGGAATGAAAAAAAAATATTACATCACTGAGCATACTGACCAAAAATCATAACTAATGCAAACACAAACGAAGAAAATCCTGCACGAAATTTGTATGGAGAGAGCTTGCCCTACCCCTCCTCTTAAGCTACAACTCAATTGATGACATTACAGAGTTGTGTCAAGTGTCAAGACATTTAAAATAGACTATTTTTGTCAATCAAAGTCCCCGAACCTTCATCTGATTGTGTCGCAGAATGTAGGAGATACAATTTTATACTAATCATGGAACACATGTGACATTTGGAGAACCAGGTCCCGTATTTGCTTAACGCATTCACTGACGCCCTCTTTTCCTGGACATTCGGCAAGTGCCGCACTTTGCTGTGAGCCCCAAACGCACATGTGAGTTCAACCGACTACTATTCTAAGTCTAAGGCAAGGCACAGGGTGCAAGTATCAAATATTATAAACGCGTCTGTGCGTTCAAGGCCCTGGGTGAAAGTAACGGAAACGCATATATTCGTTGGGGGCAGTGAATGCGTTAACTAATTCAGGTAATTTTTATACCTTAGGTAAATATTGTTTCATGTGTCTCATACCTGATTATCACCTCATACTACTAACTGCTATGACTTTGATGATGATGATATCCTGTTATCCCTCACCAGGGACATAGGGCTCTTAGAAGGGATTTCCATTCTTAGCGGGCCAGCGCGGCCTCCTCCAGCTCTGCCCAGAGGAGGCCAACTGATGCCGCCTCTTTTTCCACTGTGCGCCTCCAGGTGGTACCTGGGCGACCTTGCCCTCTTTTTCTGGGAATTTTCCAGGTCAGCCCTTGCTTGGATAGGTGGTTGTTTGGCCTTCGTAAAACATGTCCTATACAGCGCCATTTTCGCAAAAGTATCTCCTTAGCTAAAGGGTTTTGTCCAGTCAGTTCCCATAATTTAATATTGGAGATGGTCCGTGGCCAGTAGACTCCTACGATTCGACGCAAACACTTGTTTACAAACACCTGGAGTCTACTGGTTATGTCTTGCTTGACAGGCCATGGCCTGTATGGAGGCGAGACATGTCTCGCCTCCATACAGGAGGACTGACTTCATGTTCGAGTTGAAAACCCTTAGCTTGGTGCGGCGAGTGATGACTGTGGAAGCCCATACGGGTTTCAACTGCGCATATGCGGCGCGGGCTTTATTGATGCGAGCTTCAACATCCGCTTCTGCAGGAGGTTCATAACACTTCCCAGATATGTAAATTTTGATATTTCTTAAACTGGCTCCCCGTTTACTACAATTGGTGTTACATCCAGGGTGTGCAGGCGCATAGCACGAGCAGGCGTGCAAGGGCACGCGAGTAGGCGTTTTAGCACAGTTGATACGCAATCCCTCTCTTCCTGCGGCATCGGCCAGGTCTTCGACTGCAGATGGTCTTGTGTCGTAGCAAGTAAGCACAGGTCATCCACAAAGTAAATATCTTCCAGGATTTTGCCATTGATCCAGGGCAGCCCCCTTTCCCCTTGAATGGTAACTCTGCGCATCACATCGTCCAAGACAATCAGGAACAGCAATGTCTTTAGAAAAATAAAATAATAATGCCACATGTTCTTTCTCTTAGATCTACTCACCAAAACTGGGGGTAAGTGTGTCCTCTTCATTTTCTGCTATAGATACCATTTTCCGTTTGGTAGTTGGATTCATTCTGGAAGTGGATACTGTGCCAAGTTTAAGAGATCGGCTTGTTTGCAGCTCAGGATGATGTATCTCTATTATTCGGCGGAGTCGCGGTTTTAATGCTTTAACAACTGTGAACAACAGCACCATATACAGCCACATAGGTTAAACATACAAATAGACGCTTCACAATTCATTAAGCTTTGTCTAGCTAATTACTGATGGTTAGCAGTTAAGACAAGGCCTAATGGGAAATTGGGAACCGTAAAAATGTAATACGTACCTTTTGCATCAAAATCGAAGTCTGGCAATTTGGTGTATTTCACTAAGGTACCTTTGCTTTTCAATGTGGATGGAAACGGCGTTTCGTTTTCGATTTTGAAGTAGAAATCACGCATATTATTGATATCAGCATTAGGATTCTTTGATACCGGAGAATCCATTATGCGAAGTTGCGAACTAACAATAATTTATGGTATACATTATCAATGTACGATAAGGTTAATAACGTCGAGTAAATAGTAACAGTGCCCTACAAAAATAAACGACGTGGTTAATTTTGGATTTTTTCTTACATTTTGATTATAGTTGTAAATTATGTAGTGTTTTTATAGAATAGGTAATAGGCCTTTAGCTTTATTGTCATAAAATATTTTTATTTGTGCAGTAAATGATTCGGATTCTTGTGTTTTTGCTTCGATCAAATATATGAGATTCATGCGCTATTCCGCTGAAAGTCAGTCTATTCACGATCCGATCTTGATCTATCGTCGTGATGTGTAGGCGGCCGGGAACGATCAAAAAATTACGTCAAAAAGTTTTTGAATAAACGCTGAAAAACTGTCTTGCCCAAACAAAACGACGTGACGTGAGTTTCCTATGAAGACTTATTTACACCCTCCCAATTTTTTTCAGAATGTTTGACCTCACAGTTTGGAAATTAAAGAGGGGGATGAACTTTTTACGACTTTCACAGCGAATATCTCACCAACGGTTGACTTAAATGGAAAAGTTTTTTAGAAACCCCTATATCATTTTCAAATAACAATCCATAGATACCCCACACGCCGATGTGCATTGAGTTTTTTTTCATCCCATACAATGTTTAGGACCTTGGCAAGTTGGCAGACGGGGTTTCCACCACGAATCACGATACAAGTGGAAGACGAATTTATTTCTTCATAATAGTCCATAAACTATCACCTGACAAAATTTCATGCGAGAGGAAATGACTGAATCTTTTTATTTTTTTTACATGTGCACGTGCTTGGCAGACGAGTATTCCACCGCGCTACAAGTGGAAGTAGATTTTTTTTCGTTAAGGTATTTTCTTAACTATCATTTAAACCTAGTTTCAGTCGAGAGGAAACGACTGAATTTTTTTTTGGGGGGCTGCTGCTCCTCAACCCACCATCGGAGTCGTGGCAGACGTCCACAGTATTTTTTTATACATCTTTCTTAATCACTGTACGAGTTTTCATACGAGAGGAAATTGGTAATCGTGACCTGTCGTTGGCCCAAGGTCTAAAAAGGCATTAAAAATATTACTTTGAAGCCACTCACCAATATAATGTCACCATAACATATAATAATAAGTATTTCTATAAATAAATTAACACATGACTACTTGTATACCTAAAAATGACGCAAAGGGCTCCTCCCTCCGCACTCCTTAGTTAATGTAAAATCTTAATAATTAAAGATTATATTAATTAAGTAATTGTAATAAAATGTAATTTTTTTCATTGAAACAAACAGTTTAATTTTTTTAAATTGCTGTCATAATACGCATCCAAACGTCCGGAGACGGTGATCTGCTGAGGAGGATCAAAGGGTTTTGGAGCTTTTGGTTCGACATTAGATTTGGCATCATACGGCGAACTATATGGAGACTGTTGCCCGTCGGGATGCGCCTTTACGTAATGAATGGATAGTCCCTTAGCAGTCTGGTAGGATGGACAGTGAATGTAGGCCTTTGTTTAAAAAAATATTCAGGCTGGCTGCTATGTGAAAACAGTTTTGTTTATGGTTTGATACGGACAGACGACAGACGAGATTCAGTCAATCATAGACAATTATGGTCTGGTTACATTTGCGATTCATGGAAGATTTTGCTAACGAAACAAAAATCAATTTGCTCGCTAGTGAAACGGAATATCTACAACCTGTGATCAGTTAAATTATTCTTCAGTGTATGATTAGTTGAATTGAAACAACAAAAAAATAATTGTGTACTGTGCTACTGTGTGCATTATGAGAGCCAGACTATGTCTAATCTCAATGTTCAATGAAGTCGGACATAATAGTGGTCACTTTGTTGTGCAAATGTAGTCATACGAACTCGCTCGAAGTCGCACGTTTCGTTTGTGATAAATTTTCGATACGCGATTCCACAATGCTATCTTCGGCATTTCATCATAGATTTAAAAAATATTATGGTGTAAAGGACAATGTGTATTTCAATTTTTGACAAGAAGTGGTGAACTCATATGCAGTGATTGTTATTTGCAGCATTTCGCACAAGCATGTAAGTATATTATTGACTACCTGCAGTTTACCTATGTAATTATCAATTGCTATCAGATGTGTAGTGGAAGCCATTTTATAGTTGTACTAGAAATAGTTAGAAAGCCTGGCAGGGTGGATGCAAATGCGCATGTGATAGGGGGGGATGCAATATTTTGATATCGTCGAGGCTGGGGGTTGTAGCGTAGCTGTCGCCTCGGTCGGCTAATGGACTGCGCCGCGGGCGAACGTCTCGCCGGCGGCTCTCGCAATACCAATATTATATAAATTCATTATTTTCAAAAAGCCATCATGGCTGCAGTCGCGAATGCAGTGGCTTACGACGAGAGGTAGGTCAATACATTTGGTAGCTATATATTTATTAACTACAGCTATGGATTCCATTGATTCATGATCTGGAAAGGCCCCTGCATAACATTTTCCTGGAAATCTCAGATTATGCAATAACCTACACAAAATATGTCATTAAAACTGCTGCATATTGAGGATTGTGCATGGAGTATGCATCTCTTAATCCTGAAATCTGGGATATGCAGTTCTTAGTGTTTCTAACAGTGGTGGTTTGCAAGTTGGTTGGTTTGTTTACTTTAACACAACCCTACTATTATTAAAAATATTACAAAAATAAACAATAACAAAGATGCTCTGGTTAGAAATGGGCATTTTTTTGTCACACAAACAGACAAGCAGTATACATATAGCATAGAGTCTTGCATTAACCCGTCCTCTCACAACGAAAATAACAAACAAAACAATCTTTCATTGTCCAGCTGGGGATCTCAGTCACTGGTAGTGGATGGCTTAACCCCTCCAGTGTCCTATGGCCTAACTAGTAATAATTTTTTTTAAGTGCACTTGACATGTACACATAGTTATATTTGCAATGCTCATCTCTGACATCGAAACTTTCCACGGGTTAAGGCCTACAGTCTGAGCCTAGGCTGGTTAGATATTAAGGGTGGCCAATTGTGACAATAATTGTAGCTGAGAGTGCTGACAAAAGGGCAGCTGGTACTTAAAACATGGCCTGGGGCCTAGGGCAAGACTGCAAATCTGCCACTGTCCATATTTATTGCTATTGGATATGCAATAATTCTGAAATGAGGTTGATATGGGTGAATATTAGTGTTTCACCCACGTAATTTCTTATTCACCATTTTTTCTAAGTCTGCACATTTTGTTGATGGAAAAAGAAAAAGAGGCGACAGGTTTGGAGGTGAGGATGACCTTAAACTAACAGCAGGAAATGTTAAGATAGCAGACAAGTGGAAGTCTTTAGGGGCGGCCTATGCCAGAAGGCTGGACTATTGTGTGGTCTTATAGAATAAAATAGTAAAATGTGTCTAAAAACATGGATATTTTATAAAGTCCTTGAAATAAGACTTACATTATTATTGTTAACAAGTGGCAAGTCCATTTTAAATTCAGTTATCTTAGAATCCCAGCTTCATTTCAAAAACATCGAATTATTTCATGGCTGCAATCTTTAGGACTTTGCCATTTTGTGTTAAAGTTTCCGGTTTTAAAAGAGAAATCTCTGGTAATACTAGGATAGGACAATGAAAATGCAACATATGTACCTTGTTTGCTGTTGTCTCAATGGCAATAAAATAAGGAATACATTTCAAACTAAAGGGAAAAATTTGGGCTTTGAGCAGGATTTCCAATAAATTTTGGTTTGCCTAGCTCTGTAGTCTCGGCTATTCTCGGCCAAAATTCGAACCGAGAACTCGGTCTCGGCCAAAACGAGCCGAGATTCTCGGCCGTAGCCGAGACTATTCTACGATCTGAGATTGGTGGATTTGAATTTACCACACGCCTGTGGAGCCGCACGTGGTGATCTATTGGCTGGTGGTTTTGTTCACCATTGATTTTCGCGATGTTGATTATGTACTTTTCAAACCAATTATGACACTTTGCTGCAATTGTTAACGAAGAGCGTATTAAACAAGGAACCCACGTTTCATCAAAGAAGAATCCATTGGCGTGATGTTAAGCTTTCGAGTGATCATTTTTGTAATGGTCAAGTGTGCCCCCCACCTGCCCTCTACCAGCTAAACGGTGGCTACTAGGCATGTGAAAAAAAATCATGGTAGTAGTACATGTATTGAATTTAAAAGGAAAATTATCAGAGGTAAGTAGACATTATTAGTTAACGAGTAATAGTTGAACATAACATACATAACAAGTAAACTTTCGTAAAATTTCCGTAATACCTTAGATAAAGTTGTTAATTCTGTCAAAGATAGTAGATATAAGTTTGCAAACTTTAATAGTAGTTTATGCAACTGGTACATAATGAGGGGCATTAAAACACGATGCGGTTCACGGGCAGTTCATAATAAGGTCACACGAGTGTTTTAATGCCTAATTATGTACAGTTGCATACATTACTTTATCTACACACATATTATAACTACTCTAAGATGGGTTCAGAAACCGTTGTAAATAAATACAATAATTGTGTTAATACAACCTTTTTTGCACGGTTGCGGAAATATCGAAATCAGAACTGGCAACCGATACCTGAATGTTATTTTAAAAAGTAAAGAGTCCCTATTCTGATGTGATCATGTCGTTCTAGCTCAAATTTCGTGCGATATATACTAAAAAAACATCTAGCTGACATTTCGCATCGACTGAATTTGAATTTTCAGTGATACTAGAATAGGGACATATCAACTTTGACATTTAAATTTTGACAGTTTTGTTTGACGTTTTTATATTTTAACATCATATATGAGATTAAAATTAAAAATTATATTACTGCTGTAGCCTTAGCCACAGATAAGAAAATTGCCATAAATTCATTGAATGTTGTAATGAGAGTCATTTTCTACGGTTTCCGAACGCATATTAGAGGATTTATGATATGTGTGTAGATAAAATTTATTTCAGAACCATGATTCCATATAATAATGATTACGATAAAAGACTAAAAATGTTACTAACAATAAATCTTAAGAAACCCATTTATCGATGTTCAGCCTTAGACCAGCGTATAGACTGAACCCTTAGAAATCAGAAATCAGAAATCATAAATTTTATTTGTTAAACATAGGTACAATAAGGATGGCATGTGTAACAAGTTTGTTCTCTATGTTTTACCCACTAGTGTAGGTGTACAAATATATCGATGATGCTTGGCATGCAGCATACGTATTTAATAAATTCTCGTTAATTAATTAATAAAATAATAATAATATAAAAACAAAGTCAAAGGCATTCTAGTCAAAAGCAAATTACATCATGAAAATATAAAACAATTCCGTTAAGTCAAAATGATAATAATATAAAAACAATGTCAAAAGCAAAAAAAAAACAGTAAATTACTTCACGAAAAATTATCATATTATGACGATCCCTTTGGGTGAAATTTGAAAATTTAGGTAATGTTTCCATTGATCTATATGTATTTTATTCTATTCAATGTATTTTTGACGATCACAATAGAGATTCTTTTAAATTGACATTAATGTAATTTATAATGAAGGCTTGATTGTGAAATAAATGAAATCTAAATCTAAATCTATCAGTACCTATTCAAATTCATACGTCAGATTAAAATATTATTATACAAATGTGTCATTCAAATAATCATTGATGGAGTAATAGCATTTTTCTAACAACAAGCTAATTATGTTTTTCTTAAATAAATTCAAGTTCAATTGTTGAATGTCATTGGGCAGCTTATTATAAATGATAGGAGCCATATTTAATACATTCTTATTCAAAAGAGCTGTTTTCCCTGCTGGGCCTCGAAGTTTGTACGTGTGCTGTGCCCGTGGGGGCCGCGGGCGCCCACGGGACGCTGGTATAAACAAATTCATATTACATTTTACGAATAAAGCTATTTCTAGAATATACAATGAGGGGAAAGTCAATATTTTTAAAGATTTAAATGCAGAAACACAGCTTTCTCAGGATTTCATATTTAGCATAGCTCTAACACACTTTTTCTGGGCTTTGAAATGGCTTTGAAGATATTAGATGTGTGTGACGAATTGCCCCAGAAAATAACGCCATATCTTAATGTCGAGCCTACTAAACCGTGATAAGCGGTTACCAAAGCTTTTCTATATACGAGGGGTGATCCAAAAGTAATGATAATGAAATACTTTCAGTGGCTGAAAAAAGCAAAAAGAGGTTTTATTTTTTAAGGCAGTTACTGGCCAGTAAATTAAAAAAAAAATATGTAAAAAATTGATATCTGTCACTGAAATAAATTTATTTATTCGTGAGTTGTCGGAATATATACGTGGAAATGGAAAAATCTGAAGTGAGAGCCGTCATTAAGTACTTCTGTTTGAAAAAAATGTGTACTAAAGATATATATGTTGAATTGGTGGGAACATTAGGGGACTCTGCTCCTCCGTATTCTACAGTTGCACGCTGGTGCAAGGAGTTTAACTTGGGTAGAACATCTTGTAAAGACGAACACCGCGAGGCCTGGCCTTCCATCGTCCGCACTGAGAAGAATGTCAAAAAAATAGAAGATTTAGTTTTAACTGATAGAAGAGTGACAATCAAACATTTAAATGAGGTCACAGGGATCTCGTATGGCAGCATTCAAATAATCTTAACCCAAGAATTGCACATGAATAAAGTATCCGCTCGTTGGGTGCCTAGAATGTTCCACCCAGACAACGGACCTCCTCATAAGGCCAGATTGTTGCAATGGCTGCAATCCGGGATGCGGGTTTCGAATTGGTGGAACACCCCCCCTATTCGCAAGACCTAGCCCCCAGCGACTTTTATCTGTTTCCACGGCTGAAGGAAAATCTCCGAGGCAAAAATTTTTTGAATGACAGTGAGATTATGGCCGCTGTGGAGGCATATTTGGAGAGTCAAGGCAAAGATTTTTTTTTAAATGGAATTCGTAGTCTGGATAAAAGATGGCATAGGTGTGTAGACTTGTTAGGAGACTACCTTAAGAAATAAATTTAGTTTTTGAACACATGTGTTGTTTTACATATTCGTTATCATTACTTTTGGATCACCCCTCGTACTTGTTTCGACAAATTTCGTAGTGCGTAAGCTGCTCTATTGACTTTCTTACAAATTTCTATGCCTTGGGCTTTCCATTTTAATTTATTATCAATTGTAATATTTGTAATACCCAAAAATTTATATTGGTCAACTTCGTTTATCTCGATTCCTCTGTTAATGATTTTTGTGCAAGGTGGCGCTCTTTTTAGGGTTCCGTAGTAAACAAGGAACCCTTATAGTTTCGCCATGTCCGGCCATCCGTCCGTCCGACCCCCGTTTTTCTCAGTAACCGTTAGTACTAGAAAGCTGCAATTTGGCATGAGTATAGATATTGATGACGCCGACAAAACGGTAGAATAAAATCTTGAAAAAAATTTTTTTTTAGGGTATCTCCCCTACATGTAAAGTGGTGGTGCAATTTTTTTTTCTTCCAAACCCCATCGTGTGGGGTATCGTTGGATAGCTCTTTTAAAAATATTATAAGGTTTCTAAGAGTATTTTTTGATTCAAGAATCGGTTGGCGTGATATTAAGCTTTGAAGTGATAATTTTCGTTATGGTCAAGTGTGCCCCCCACCTGCCCTCTACCAGCTAAACGGTGGCTACTAGGCATGTGAAAAAAAATCATGGTAGTAGTTATATACGATGAATTTAAAAGGAAAACTATCACAGCTAAGTAGACATTACTAGTTAACGAGTAATAGTCGAACTTCAGAAATGTACTTTTTTAGTCCACATAATGTAACGGGTGGACGACTACGGAACCCTACCTTGCGCGTGGCCCGACACGCACTTGGCCGGTTTTTTGGAAAAAATGCATAATGTTTGTTTTGCTTAAGTTAATAATAAGATTGTTGTTGGTAAGCCAGGTTACAATTTCATCTAGAACCGTATTAATTTCTAATTCGTATTCTGTGCTTTTATTACATTTTATGATTGCTGTGCTATCATCAGCAAATAGTATCATGGGGTGGTGAACTGCGGTTGGTAAGTCGTTTATATAAAGTAAAAAGAGCAAAGGTCCAAGCACACTACCCTGTGGGACACCATAAATTACTGTTCTAGGGTCAGAGGTATATTTCAGTTCAATTTTCCGTTTTGTACAAATGCGAGTTATTTCGGTATATTGAATTCGATTCGATAGGTAGGATTTCAATAAATTCAAAATGTTACCCCTGATTAATTTTTTGATTAGTGTATTGTGGTCCACGCATCGATTTAATATACCCTAGATACACTATCACCTACAAATTCAAGAAGAAAAAGTGTCCAGCCGTCATTGCGAGTGTGTGAGTGTCGGAGATACAATACACAAACATGAGTCAATTGGGATGAATTTCTTTTTTTTCGATAGTAAGCCTTATGTATCAAGCATACGATTGTATTTTAAATAGAGTGTTTGGCGGTTATAACATTACAGATTGCACGGTACAATTGTGGAAAATTTCTAAAAAACACCGATTTATTTTAAAAGATTGTACACCGTAAGTCCAATTCCGTTAAGTTCAATTTTGTCTACGATAATTTTCCACTCATTTTTGGACTGACAACACTGGACTTAGGGATGAAATTGGAACAGAGTCTGGATGGAGTCGAAAATGTTTTTTTTTTTAACAGGTACTGCACCGGTGGTATACTAGCATTCGGTTGTAGGTTCTTTTTACAAGCTTTTATTTAACTTCCAATTAATGTATGTATGTATGTAACTATGTTGGGGTGTAATCTTGCAGCTCAATTTTGAAGCAGATATCTTCAACCGATTGAGCTGAAATTTTGTATACACGTTTAATTTGGATGACAGTGTAATATTATGGTACCATCGAGCTGATCTGATGATGGAGAGACGAGGTGGCCATAGCAACTTCTAAACTACACAACTCGTCATGTTCGGGCTCATTGGAATGAAACGGTCTCTATAAGTAGTTAATGTGATGACTGTGAAAAAAAAAGTAAGTACAGTCGGCAATAAGAAATTTAAAGCAATAATATTTTTTTGACATTATAATCATCATCATCATCAGCCTATATACGTCCCACTGCGGGGCACAGGCCTCCTCTCATAAATTGACATTATAATGTATGTATTTATTTTTAAAATACCTTTTATATTTATTTTTTACCTCAGAACTCAGCGTTAATGAACCGATTTGGAAAATTATTTCGTTGATTGATTGAAAGCTTACATACCATAATACCTTCTAATGATGGGAGCCATGAGGAATTGAGGGAACTCTTCAAAAATACAAGGGAAACAGCGATTATAGTATTTTCGGTAAAAAATCGAGCATTCAGAACTAGCATTTGGTGAACAGGAGCTGATGACGAAGATCATGGATGGTTATCCAAAACTCCTAGTGTTTCATGGGTGGCTGAAGCGATGAAGAGGCCGATTTAAATGGTTCCGCTGTACTGCTAAATTACCAATGACCTGATCTGGTATTTGAGGCCGGAAGGTAGGCAACGGAAATCCGCAATAAAATAGTATAGCTTAGGAGTGTTTGAAAGAAGCGTAAATTCTATGAGCTACTAGTTATTGCCCGAGACTTCGTCCGCGTGGAACTCGTTCATCGCGATAGAATTTAAGTACTTAATTTAGTACTTTAATACTTGTCCATTTTGATTAAAAATGTGTCTCAGTCTGCGACTCCATTCATTCGAAATTTTACTATAGGCCGATTCCACAATATTCCGTTTCGTTTCGATATACAGCTATTTAAACGCGGGGGAAAGAGACAGTAGCGTTGCTAGGTGTCTGCCTGTTATTTTCAAATTCTTTAAATAATATTTGTTATAAGCGTAATACAATTATATATTTATCAAAATATGAAACTTTAAAGAAATACTCATCGAAAATACGAAATTTCATGCGTTTTTAAAGACGTTAAGGTGTTGTTTTTGCATTTTTTTACGGAGCACTTCGGCATGTTGACAAGACGGTGGCTGGCGCGCAACTCCGAGCGCAAGAGTGCTTACAAGGCATTTAAGCACTCTTGAGCGCGGACGTTTTTGACAGGCGGATAGTGTATCTAGGGTATATTAAATCGATGGGTCCACGTGATAAAAAGCTTTTGTCATATCTGTGTAAATTGCACATATTGGGACTCTTTTATCTACACTTGGGACTACAGTATTGAGAAGATCGAATATGGCCATATTAATTGTCTTTTTTTTTCTAAACCCTTTTTGTTCGTCACACAAGATGTTAAACTTACCTAGGTAATTATATAAATTCTTATAAATTATGCTTTCAAAAACTTTCGAAAATATGGGGATCAACGCGATAGGACGGTAGTTTTTTGGATGCTCTTTATCACCTTTTTTGAAAATAGGTTTTATTATGGCTATTTTTAGGCTATCAGGATATATTCCGGTACTGATTGATAGATTTATAATATGAGCCAGGTGTTCTGCAATAGTCTCGCTTACAAATTTAACAACAGTTGTATCAATGCCGTCGTGACCTACGCTTCTCGTATTTTTTTCAAAGATTCAAAGATTTTATTTGCTCAGAATACATGTTATAAATAAGGTGTTAAAAATAAAACAAAGTCCAGTGCATTCAGCCTGCATGCAGGCGTGCAAACATTTTGTAGGAGCGACATAATTAATACAATAATAACAATTAAATATATCCACATAATTAGCAAATTTTACGGAACAATGTCAAGGTAGTCAAAATTCAAAATTATAATAATGATATTAGATAATAAAAAATAAAAAACAATAATAATTTAAAATGTCAGAAATAATAATTCATTAATTACATTGTCAATTTTGGTCCAAGTATTTCCTTACACTATAATAACATTTGTCCAGAAGCCAGCTAGTCATTTTGTTCTTAAACTTATTGCCTTGCAGTAATTTTATGTCATCCGGTAGTTTGTTATATATTACTATGCACATGTTAAATATGTTCTTTGCATAGATCATTTTGCGAGCTCGTGGCTTGTATAGCATGTTCATAATTTTTTTGTCTGGTCAGTCTGTGCATCAGATCCCCTCGCTTTTTGAATAAAGGTCGATGGGTATTCACAAAAAGACATGCATCTCTAATGTATAGGCAGGGTAAGGGAAGAAGTTGTAATTTTTTAAATAAAGGGACGCAAGAATCGTCAGACCAAGCATTACAAATGACCCGTATACATTTTTTTTGAATTTTGAAAACTCGTTCTACATCGACAGAATTCCCCCACAGAATCAGGCCATACCGAAGAACTGGGGACACATCCATGATAAGCCGTCAGTGCAGCTTCCACAGAGACAGTGTCCCTCAGCCTTCGGAGAGCAAACACAAATCTGTTTAGTCTGGTTTTAGGTTTTTGATTACATCTTTGACTTCTTTAGCCGACGTTGGATACATAAACATCGATTGTATTGCAGAGGGGATTGGGATCTTGTATGATACATGTGAAGAAGTTGCTTTTATTTGGTCAATGAAGTAGTTATTAAATATATTTGCGATATCTTTAGGTTTAGTTGCAGTATTTTTTTCGTCCATTCTAATGTTAAGTATGGGTTCCTTGGGGCATATGCATTTGGAATTATTAATTATTTGCCATGTAGCTTTATTCTTATTCTGGGTTGTATTTATAAGATGATTGTTTTGTGCTTTTTTTATGAGTTTTATGTTTTTTTTGTAAATATGTGTATATTTTGTTAGTGTTAACTTGTTGGTTGAATTTGGTGAAAGCCTATAACGCTAAAGCAAATGTCTTCTTACCTTGTATCTTCTCTCACGTGTCATCTCGTCACTCACTTCCTTCCTCTTCACATCGTCTCAATCATTCCGTCCACCTTTTCCTCGTCTCTTAGGCCCTGGTCTCATATAAACGCCATCGGCCGCTTACAGCGTCACGTCACGCCGTACGGTGCGTCATAATGCTTACTATAGAGATGTACTGTTATGCTCTCACAGGTCTGTCAGAGCCTAAAAGTACATCTCTATAGTAAGCATTGTGACGCAGCGTACGGCGTGACGCTGTAAGCGGCCGATGGCGTTTATAGGAAACCAAGGCCTTACATCAGTTACATCCTCTCATATTCATATCTAATAGTCAATTCATTTCTCCGCATTGCATGCCGTTACCTAGCTAGGACATGCAATTTCCCGCAACTTATCGACAATGAATACATGTTCTTTTTTTTCTTTTTAGCTCAAACATGGCAGTGAAGAAGCATGAGTTGGTACATGACAATCATAACCAACTTGACCTGAATTCACTTATGCAATATATCAAGTTGATGAATGAGCAGCCTCACTATCTGCCGCCTCCGACTGAACTTGTCAAGAATTGCCAGGATATTGTCAAATGTCTCTGTAAGTATTGCTCTTTTATTCAGGGTTAGCACAACGGACGCTGTGACGCAACTATACCTTGTTTTTTAGCACGAGGATTTTTATCGGGCACATTGTGCGGTAGATGTGTCAAATAGTCTCAAATCTCAATAAATATTAAAACCGTTATTTTATGCCTACATCAAATATTTATTTTCATTTAAAAATAATAAAATATGAACTACTAATTTTAATTTACTTATGTAGAAGAGCGGCGGTTACTCCACCGACAAGAGCGAAGCTCTTAAGCTTTGATGATGATGAGATTTTTAAATGATAAGGCATTAATTATTTCTTAACGTTTCGTTTCATTCGTCTAAAAGTTGTACAATAAATACCCAAAGGGGCAGAAATTGCAAACAGCCGGTTCTGGTTTTAAAAAAATAATTTGTCTTTGTGAAAATAAGGCTAATTCAATGTGTGTGTGTGTGTGTTTACGACCACTGCTTCTTTGTTTACTTAATTTCTAATCTTAAAAAAACAAGGTATAGGGCATATACCTACAAATTAAAGCCAATTCGTCCAAATCGTGCCCATGAAGGTGAAACGGTTGAGCACTGGAATAATAACTAGGGCTCGCGGTCGTGTCCGGGTTTCGTGTACACGTGTTCGGTATCCGTTTCCGTACTACACGTACACGGGTTTCTGACCCGTTCTACACGGGTAGTCGGGTACACGTGTAATTAAGATCCGTGTGTCCGTGTACCCGTGTACCCGTGTACCCGTGTACACGGCGGAACGGACCTTAAATACACGTGCGCCTAACCCGTCCTTCAACTACAATTACAGCGACCAAAAACCGGCCAAGTGTGAGTCAGATTTCGCACATTTAGGGTTCCGTATCAACCGCATAATTAAATTGGTTTTGTTTTCGCGCCCCACTAGTACCGTATGGGATCTCCTATTATAACATTTAGCAATAACTGTTGACTATTTGTATAGCTTTTGACCACCAAGATGCTTCATCATCATCATCAAATTGGAAGACTGTAGCTCCAACGATTTAGCTGTAAAACCACTGTGACAGACTACGGACTAACGGACGGACGGACGCGTGAGTGACAGCAATAGAGTTCCGTTTTGACCCTTCGGGTACGGAACCCTAAAAATTACAAAGTACAGCATAGCTGACGAGCACAGAAAACGCTCCATAGGTACTGAGTACTGACTGACAGCAAAATGTGACGTCACACTTTCGTAGCCTCGTACTACCGTTGTATGGAAAGAAGGGGAATTTGCCATTTTGGTCGTAAAATATTGCGTTTATGTAGGTACCGGGTTGCCAAGTTGCCATACAATTTCATTTTTATTGAATTCTATTGGTAACCTTTTATTTACATTTCGGACTTTAAAAAAAAACTTTTTACGAATTTTTGTAGTCCCATTTGTTTTGTGATTTTGATTGATTTCTTGATGATTTTCTATATAAAGCCACACTGTGTAATAAATTGTAACATGAGTCATCTAACCTATTGTGACCAAATATAAATAGATATTATACTAAAATTCAGCTCAATTGGGTGTCAAGAGTGGTATTAATGCAGTTAAATTAGTTAAAAGACGCACAATTCACATTTTCTGAATTTATCGTTTCTTTATACGCGACCTCGAAATTGGATTAATTTTGCTTATTAAATATAACACTTTAGATAACGCCGCCGCATCTAGTATACTCAACGTGAATCCAGTGGTAAATAATAACAAAAGGCAGAATAATAAACAATCGGCAGCATAAAGTCAACTGCGAGATGCAGGTGTTCGAATCTTTATTGCCCTTAGTGACCAACTGCCTAGCATGCATGGTATTTATTATAGGATTGTTTGCACTTAATGTTGGTCAATTCTTTTCGATAGTGAGCTCCATTGTTCTCATTAAGTGCAAGTAGGTAATAAAAGTAAATCGAAATAAAAATAAAGTACAGTAGAATCCGCTTATAACGACTCCGCATATAACATTTGACCGCTTTTAACGACTGCTAAATTACCTGCCGTTAGGAATCATACCATACATTTTCAAAGAAAATCAGTCCGTTTAGTGCTACGTTCTGTTAGTGCCAGTGTTGGGCACTCAAGAATAAAATCATTATTTGAATAAGAATTCGTAAGAATTAAATCAGATTGTTTTTATTCCCGACAAAATTATTCAAATAATTTTGACGGGAATAATTCTTACGTGAGAGAACGTGGGGTTAAATTATTCTTAGTCAAATAAATTTAATCATGATTTTTTATTTTAAATAATATTCTACGAATGCAGTCTAGGTACCCGGGGCAAATATGACTTATTAGGTAGGTATAGGGTAGTAGGTACTACTCGTAACTGCTTTACATTATACTTGACGTACATCTAATTAAATCTTACTATCATAGTGGTCTTTATGAACTATGACATAATTTTGGTAATCGAATTATTTTTAATTTGATAGTGAACAATAACAAAATAATAATTTGGTACAATTGAGCTGACCTCATCTGATGATGGACCCAGATGGTGGATTGCGGAACTCTTGAATGGCTACTTGTATTGTATTACCCTCGCGTTTGGGCACAGCACATTGCTTTGTAAGATAAGTTTTTTTTCGCTTTCCCGCAGTACTGCCTCCGCCCCGGACCGCGCCGCGCCGCGCTCTTTGCGTTTCGAGCTTAAAGCTCGAAACGCACTGACAGCGGTAGCGGAGCGGGGCGTCGCGGTGTGGAGGCGGTACCGCTTGTAATATTCGAACTAATATGAAAGGGTCCGCACAGAATACCGGCCGAGAAAAAAGCGTGGCGGTGGCGGCGCGGTACCGGTACCGGCTTGGAGGTGGCGAACCGCCTGCACAGACAGGCGAGCGCGTCGCGGTGGTGGGGCGGGGCGGTGCAGGCGGTTCGCCGCCTCCGCCACGCTTTTTTCCCGGCCGGTATTCTGTGCGGACCCTTTCATATTAGTTCGAATATTACAAACGCTACCGCCTTCGCACCGCAACGCCTCTCTCCGCTACCGCTGTCAGTGCGTTTTGAGCTTTAGTATTTAGCATACTATCTTTTTTACACCTAGGAAAAGCTAAATAAAGCAAAAGAGATAGCAAATAATGGCAGGCAAAAAAAAACCATGGCTTGCCTACGCTTATCGCTAGATTCTTAGTAAGTCTCAGCAATTCAGCATGAATAGTATTTATTGTCCGGCGTGTTTGCCGCGTTTGAGACCGCCATTCATTAGCAATAAGTGCAATAACATTAACAATAGGATTAAGTCGTGGCGGTTCATTTCTTTGTAAACACCTGAAGCAGGCGGTGCATTAAACAATCTAGAATACGTAATACGTATCCTATCCTATGTTATCGTCTCGTCTAATAAGTTATCGAAAATACCATGTTCTAACTATGTAATAAATGTTGGGACTGTTGGAAGCGACTCGCCGTGTCGCCGGACAGTGAAAGCACCAAAGATAATTCGGAAACAAAAGAAAGTATTGGTTATCAATATCATTACCTAAAAAAATATACAGTATTCGGTATCTGTATCTAACTTTAGTCAGTAGCCAATGAAGAGTTCCACTATCCACTCCTGACTACATCATCAGTCCATCGTCAGAAAGTGTAAAGTAGGTAGGTGCTTATAGGATTCGTCAAAACAACCAACATACGTTAATACGCAAAAAATATGTAGGAGGCTTTACGAAGTACAGTAGTAGGAAGAAATGTGGTGGTGGGTGATTTTTGATGTATGGTATGGATAACAAATGTCTTCCTATGGCTCCTGTTGACCCACCATGGCACGAAAACTCGTTATTTGCCCGGTCATTGCACAAAGAGCAAAAGCCTTTGTCACCAACTCGTGGCAAACTTCCAAACTCATTTTCATTTTTTAACAATAAAGTTTATAAAAATAAATTAACAGCAAACAACAAACGAACGCAAACAACACAACAAAAACTATTAATAAAACAAAACGGTACGATTAACGTAGAGAGACTTTAGTATCCAACTGACTAAGTGGCGAACTGTAGTCTAACTAAAGTTCTATGAGATACTTTATACATTTTAGGTTTAGATATTATTCATCGTTTATCGTCAAAATACTTTATAGTGCCGCGCGGCAACAAAACAATGGGATAATCCTACCTGCAAGATTGTTTGTTGTATTTTTGCCGATGTATTGTGCTAATTACAAAGAGATAAGGCCAAAACCACCAATGCATGTTGTAAAAATAACACGCTCTATTGAATGAAACAGCTGCACTTTGTTTATTAACGTCATGTCCTAATTGTCAGGTTTTTTTGGCCATTTAAAACCCATATTGTTATGAACTCTAAGTATAAATTATTGTAAATTTTCTTTACGCTATTCAATATTTAAATAAAACACACAGTTTATTTATCAGCGCTATTGTCAATACATCGAAGCGGTAGCGAATTGATCTATCAAGCTACCCAATGATAGAGGGTTTTCGGATTACTCATAGATGCTTCAGGTCTCGATATTATACTGGTTTGTTCAACGCGCGCTCCAAAGGAAAATATGACATACCTAGCCGTCTCTGGTAATTTAACTAAGCATTAGTATCTAAAAACTACATCAATGATAAACTTAAAATTATTTAAACTGTCCGAGTTGTACCAAATTAGTTCATTCAAAAGCGACTTTATTGTAAAAGCAAGAAGGTTCAACAGCGCCGCAAATCAGCGCGCGGGAATCTAATGGCAGTTTTATAAAAAAGTCGGACATCTTAAATAATTTCATCTTATACCTATCAGTGAAGTCAACGGTTACTACGATATTTTTCGTGTCATATTTAATCTCAAAATATATAAATTTATTGAAACAAAAGTGTGTTACTTACCTATTATTAACATTACCAATCAATAAAAATCAAAATAATAATAATATCTTCCTAATCATCACATATTCAATAATTTCTCTGCATAGCACGAATCTTCCCTACACGTGAACGAAGGGTCGAACCGGCGTGTAAATAAGATCCGTGATTTCGTGTATTCGTGTACCCGTGTACACGGGTACCCGTGTACCCGTGTACACGTTTCACGGATCCCGGCGGGTTCGTGTAGTTCGGGTTCTTAGCACCGCCGGGCTTAAGAACACGGGTACCCGTGTCAACGTGTACACGTGTATCGGGAGCTCTAATAATAACCCTAGCCTCGGCTGGAATGGCAATTGCAGGCTTCATATTAATTAAACGAACTCCCAAGGTCGTTAATTTAAAACTAACACTCAGCCTGCAATTACGTCCTTCCGTGCCTCGACAATAACGTGCTCTTTAATGTGCTCAAAAAATTTAGGTAAGGACCAGCTTTACAATATACCGTGCCCGCCGCTCCCCGCGCTCACTCTTATTTAACTCCTGTGATCTTATTATGAAATTCGCCTTCGGCTCGTTTCATAAAACCACACTGGTGTTTTGTAGCAGTCAGTTTGCCTCCCATTATGTAGCATAAACTAGTATTAGCGTCTTTTGTATTCGTCCAGCTCGTACGACGGGCACCGACGAGCAGCTATGGGACCTGCTGCAGTCGATCGAAGAGTTCCTGCACCGAGTGGTCAACTCCGTGCACAGCGGGCTCCGCCACGAGCTCATCACAGCTGTCCTCGACAAGTTCCACTCCTTCATCTTTGACCCACGTGAGTACTATTCACTCTTGAATGAGTTTCTTTTTGGCCCTATAGTTTAGGGTTTATCCAGAAACCACGCGAGGTTTTTTGGCCCCCTTTAGACCCCCCCTCCCCTCAGTGATGTTTGGTGAGGCTTCTAGAAAAGGTTGAGAGGTTTCCGTAAACCCCCCCTTCGGAGCCTCGCGTGATTTCTGGTTAAACCCTTACTCGTACAGACAGAACGTTCAAGGCTGAATGTCCGCATTTTGCACTTATTTGTCTTGTGCAATAATGTTTTAATAAGTAAATAAAACTAATCGTACAGGTCGGATTCAACAGAACAGAAATAATGAGGTTCATCTGAGGTTAGACGTTAATTTTATGGGCTAGCTACACCCGGGCTAGTAAAATAAAAAGTTGAGACTAGAACAGTAAAAAATGAACTCAGAAGATTTTGCAAGTAAGATTGCACATCGGAAATGAAAAATACGTCACAGTGACCTTTGAACCCAACCCCCCTCTCCCGACATAAGTTCATTTTGAACACACTTGCTCGTAAAGTGGGTCTTATTTCAGCGTATATAGTGCGTGTCATCCACGAAGGCGCGCCCCTCTACCGCCCATTCCGTACTGTTCCGCATAGATTAGTAACTATGAGATTCGCTGTGGAAGGGCGCGTCGTCGTGAATGACACGCACTATAGGCTCATAATGCACAATATTACACAAATCCTGCTTTTAACATCACGTTATCGTGTGCCTTTCCATTAGGTAAGGTATGTTGGGGTAAGATCGGACTAATTTCCGACACTTCGATAAGCTCTCGGAATTTTTTTTTGACTTACTTATCTATCGATTCCTTGAATTGTTATCGATTGTTATAAATAAGTATGAAATATATTTTTAACCAATATTTTTCATTTCCTTATATATGAAACCGATTTTATTTAACATACGTTTAAAGATAGTATTTGAAATTTTTTTCATCGGTAAACATCGGACGTGAACGGTTAACATCAGACTATGTTGAAAAATGAACTCTGTGCTGTTACGTGTATGGTTCGTTTTAAAAATAATCCGGTCTTTTCCTGTCAAAATTACAAAAAAACACTAATTTTATATTTCACGCTGTCACAGACAACCTGTCGCTTTAAATCAACGCGGCTGAGGTGAGGTGTGGGGCGTAACAAAAATGGGGTAGGCAGGTGTGTTGTCGAAATCGAAAATCTCTTCTAGTTTAGTTGAAAATTGAATTATCCGATCTCTACCCGATCCGGTCTTATCCAACATACCTTATATATATATATATATATATATATTTTAAATATCAGCAAGGAGTCTAAAAGTGGCCCAAAAAACCTCGCATGATTTCTGGATCAACCCAAAATGCATCTTACGCTATCTGGCGGCTCTTTTTTTTTAAATTCGGGTGAGCCATGGTTATAGTTCTGTGTTGAGCTTTACATGCACATTGTCTTTATGTGTATCGGTGTAAGAGCTATGAGTTCACATTGTCAATGTGTTCGTCGTATGTGTCACAACTATAAGGGTGCCTTTCCACTTGAGCTATGCTATGCTATGCTATGTTTTCATACATTTGACACATAGCTCCAGCTACGTGGTACTCAAGTGGAAAGGCACCGTAACTATCGCTAACCCGACAACGTGAGATGAAAGTACTGTATAAGCCTTTTATATATCACAAGTCGTACATTTAACTTAATTTGAGCGTTCGACGCTAAGTTCATCGTCTATAGAAATTTCGTAAAAAACTTGATATTAGAATTGACAACATTTCATTTTACCTTAGCGGCTTGAAGCAAAATTCCATTTAGAGATATGGACTTGCTGAGCAGATATAAAAAATATTGGGTTTTTATATTCGATAGTTCTCGAAAAAACTGCAAAATACTAGTAAGAAGCCATTTTCAGGCTGAATAAGAATATTCCGTGACATGACTTATCCTATTAAAACAATACTTATAAATTGTTATGGATGCGACATTGACATTTGTCAATTTTGACATCGACACTTGCCAGTTATGGGGATATCTTGTCAAGTGAAACAACAACTTTCGAATATTTCCGTCCCTATCTCACTTGCTTCTAGCGGTAAAGAAAGAAACATACGAATTTCGATCTTTGGGTGGTCAGGATAGACCCCCTGAAATCTGCCACTGTCACTGTCGCAGGTGACACAGATACATTTTTAGTATTTTTACTTATAATTTTATAAGATCATAACTACGTACATACGCCCTTTTAGAACGCGGCAGTTTTAGTTCACTAAACTAAGGGGGATTAATTGAAAATAAACTATAAAGAGAAAATACGTATCTCCTAACTTTTTGAGTACTATTAAATACCTAAATAAAGTAAAGGCCGTAAAGGGGTCAGATAAACTAAATGTTATCAATTGTAGTTTTAGGAACTTCTTGCGTAGCTTTGAATTCAGAAATTATGTCATAATCCAAAATTTAATAATTGTATGAAACATTTTTTTGTAATGAATGAAATGCGTTAATTTCAATGTAAAATACTCTCTGTAGAGCAGGCTTTTAGCGCATTAGAGCTAAAATAATTACTTTTGCGGTTACGTGCATCAAGTGAACGTTGTTTGCATAATTTGACGGTAACATACTCTTTGTAAAATTCCGTTTTAGCGCATTTGAGGTATACATATGTTTATCACTGGAAATTAGTTTACCGCAAAATCGATTGTAAATAGTATCTAGCATTCGAACTGACGTGACCCGTTTGGTTTTCAGTAGCTTGCAATATTCATACATATAATGTGTGTCCCTGGATCCTGGATAAAGTGCACAAATAAATAAGGATGAAACTACACTCGCGGTCAAAAATTTCGGGTCACCCTAGTTTAAATAGCCTCAATAGGTTTTGTTAAATATTCTGCACTCGTTTTATTTACATAATATACTATTCTTCGTAATGCCCAACTGTATTAGCAATTTCCGGGATCCTATCATAAAAATATCAATATGCAAAAGTGAAGACTGCGATATCCCGCTCCGTTAAGGTTGTTTTTTTTCATGGATTTTTAAGAGTCTGATTTGTACCTGGAAGCGTTACTTTTTTAACTGTTATTTTTGCAGTTTATATTGTAAATTAACCGTTTTCCAGGCCGCTCCAACCTACGTGGTTTTGCGAAAAACAAAATATATATTCAAAATATGTAGTTATCATGTATTTGAAATTAACTTAAGCGCAAGTAACGTTTCGGCGAAATTCAATTCGATTTAAACCTTATATATATATATATATATATATAAACCAAATAACCATCGCTGATAAAGGATAAGAATTACACTCGCGGACAAAGAATACGTATTCTTTGTCCGCGAGTGTAATTCTTATCCTTTATCAGCGATGGTTATTACGCAGCATTCACGGGCTCTTATTTTTACTTTTACTGGAAATATGTTCCGCGTGTTAATAAAGTCCTCTCCGATCCGGGCTGCAAAATTACCTACGTAAATATGAGCGAATGACCTATATGTAGGGAAATCAATAATGTGTTGGCTAATTATTGGCGGTAGCGAATACGTGCACTTACACATTATACTTTATTGCCAGGATCACACGTACCGAGTAAAACGGCGAGACAGTAAAATTAGTATGGAAGTTTTACTTGGCCGAGTAAAACTTCCATACTAATTTTACTCTCTCGCCGTTTTACTTGGTACGTGTGACCAAGGCATAAGGACGCATGGTATATATGCAGGTCAATTCTCAACGCCTCGGCAGTACGCTCGATTTTAGATTTCATCTGGGTCAAGAGCCTTAAAGAACACAAAAATCAAAATATGGCGTCTTGCTAAAACACGGAGTAAATACGATTTTGTCTTTGACACTTGTTAATCCAAATGTTATTCTAATAGCCAAAAGACTAGTCGAGGGCATCGAGGCAACTTACCACATGAACATGGATGTAGCTATACGCAACCATTGACCATGAATAGATAGACCGTATGTTGTTGCAATAAACTTCACAGATGTTCAGTTAAGTGTCATGGATATAGACCATTTATAATCTATGCAAATGTCCCGCTCTAAAACGCGTGAGTTTGCAATTAACCATCCCGCTCTCTACGGAAGCATAGTTTTATTTAGCTATAGTCATTAAGCCAATCATTTTATCAAAGCAAACCCTTCGAATTTGTCTATAACTATTGGCTGTAGTTTAACGTACTCCCAAATGTAGTAAAATATGGCGACAAAATATTCCTTTGTTACACCCAAAATGGGTAAAATGCACACCGAATTTATATACCCAATTTAGTATACAATTGTAACCCAAATTTTACAATTGATCACCATTATATTTAAAAAAACACATCAAAATACACCCAGATTAGTGTCAAATTGTATCCAAAATTTTACAGCCGACCTCCATTATTTAGAAAATTTAACGGCAAAAATTACTTTAGTGTACAACTGAAAAGGGGAACATAACCACCACAATTACACCCCCATTTTAGTGTCAAATTACAACCAAAATTTAAAACTGATTGCCAAATATGGTTTACCATTGTTTTTGCCTAATTTCGATTAGGATTATGTTAGTGGAACTTAAATTTGGTTTACTAATTATTTCCATAATTCCATTTGCACTAATCTGCCATAATTTTTACATACTATAAAAAATCATAAAATTCATAATCATCATTATCCATAATTTTGTGTTCTTTTCTGACTGCCCTAACCTAAACGGTAAACTAATAAAAGTTTAGCACTAGAATGAACTTTGACGACAATATAAGCAAAAAACTAAAAAAAGTTTGCTTATATTGTCGTCAAAGTTCATTCTAGTGCTAAACATAGTCCTGCAATATTGTAGAATACAAAATTTGCCAATACTTTTGGGTACAAACATTTTTTCCATGACCCATAGGGACGAAGATATGACAGGAGATATCATAAAAAATTGCCACTTTTTTCTAGCTTTCCTCTCATGTTTACATTTTAAGTGCATTTTAGCGGTAACTATAGCTCGGCAATATTGTAGATCACAAAATTTGCTACAACTTTAGTATTGAAATATTTTTTCCACGAAAGAAGATATGAAGTCATCTATGGAGTACCACCGTCGAAATTTGCTACTTTTCCAGTTTTCTTCCCATATTTAGGTTTGAGTGCAATTAATCACAATCTGTAGGGGATTTATAATGGTCGAGTGATAGCGTGATAGACTACAAGATAAAGAATCTGTCACTTTCCGATCTATACCACTTCAATCCCTCAGAAGACAAAATCTGTTCCCACGATACCTAGTAAGATCGTAGGTACTTTGAATTTGCATATTATTTTGTCTTCTGTAAGATTGCTGACCGAGAAATTGAGCAAAATGCACTAAAACGCAAACATGGCCAGAAAACTGGAAAAAGTAGTAAATATCGACGGTAGTACCCCATGATGACATGTTCTTTCCTGATGATCGTGGAAAAAATATTTTATCTACAATATTGCCGAACTATAGTTAGCGCTAAAATGCACTTTAAACGTAAACATGAGAGGGAAACTAGAAAATAGTGGCAATTTTTAATGATATCTCCTGTCGTATCTTCGTCCCAAGGGTCATGGAAAAAATCTTTGTACCAAATAGTTTTAGCAAATTTTGTGTTTTACAATATTGTCAAACAATCTTTAGCACTAAAATGAACTATAACGACAGTATAAGCAGAAAGCTGAAAAAGTGACAGATTTTCCAAGATGGCGGAGAAAGACATGGAGCTGGAGGGTCAAAAATTTCGGAATACGATGACAAATACTGTGCTTTACGGCATATCAAAAACCCATAACAATCGGACCATAGTTAGAGTACCGGAACAACGATTTACCAAATGTACAACGAAAATTTTTTTATGGGCTGCACCTTTTCCGATATATCATTCTTCCGGCTCAAATTTGGGGATGGCGACGGGCAGATCCGTATTCTGCAGGGTCTAAACCCTCTTATAACGTTGTCACCCCAACTGTTACATGATTTGCTTCTTGCATTCTACTTATTCAAAAATGGTCCTACTCTATTACATACATATGTACATTGCAAGTGAAATAAAAGCTGGTCCAAGCAAAGCCTTACCTAAGCGACATTCTCGTGGAATATTTTCAGCAAAATGAAAATGAAGTTGACACGTATTAAAATACCATTAAACGGGTCATTCACGTTCCACGCGTGGTTTGAATTACGAGGTCAAAATCGCGTATTATGCAATTTTCTTAACATTGTACTCAAGTTATGATTTTGGATGCTATTAAGTTATTATTTGGCTCATTACATGCACTGCACCTTAATGTCAATAAACTACCACCAGTTCGGAAAAATATCCCTATGCCACGAGAAGAACCGGCGTCAAAAGAAAAAAAATAGGCGATGTATAATTTTTTCAAAACTATATACAAAACTACAACATCACAGAGAGGTACCGACTACAAAATTACAATGCTACAGTAGAAAACTAGTTTTTGCCATAGATTACCCGACTACCCGCTATCACTGCCAAGCATCCCTATCCACGATGAGTTGAACCATCTATAGTACAATTTTTGTCGGCATAGAATCAGATGCGTGCCCAGCGACGTCGATCGTGCTGGTGGTCCTTGATGGGCTGAACCACGAGGAGACGCTGTCGGCGGCGCGCTGGCTAGTGCAGCAGGCGGACAACGGGCCCGCGGGCGCCGGGCTGCGCGCCTCGCTATGCTGCCTCTACCGCTGGATGTACGAATGGCATGGCACGCCCACGCTCGGCGAGTGGGTCATGGCGTACATCAAGGCCCTCGAGGTAACTATAAGCAGAACGGACACGAACCCCCCGCACCGAGGTCAGTTACCTCATCTCTGAAAGACCCGCCTGGTGCTGATCGGGTGCCGTCGCGCCTCGCGATTCGTCCGCGCCACGCGCTACGCACCCGCGCAAACAATTGACGCTTGTACCGACAGCGCACGCACACATACTTGCCCACAGCGCTTACGTTCCTTCGCGTGTCACAAGGTGTGCTATAAGCTTGTGGCTCCTGGACTTGAGACAGGCCACGTTTACGGACCAGCGGGGCGTTGCGTGGAGCGGAACCACACGTATATATGGTTGAAATTATTTAAAATGTCCGACTTTTATAAAACTGGTCATTAGATTATGAATCGTCTTGCTATGATGGTAAAGTATACAAAGCATTTACGCACACAGTTCACGGGGCGCGCCTGTCATTACTGTACGTCTCGCCCGTCCATAAACGCTGTCACGCCTACTGTTTGCTTAGCCAGTCGATATGGCATTAACATATGACAAATAACGTAATGTGACTGTTCGAACTCAGAACAAGTGTCGCGTCAATATTCTATGAACAATAAAAAAAATAACGCGTTGCACTCCGGGAGTGCCAGCAGAAGTGAAAACTCAATGACATGATAAAAAAAGTAAATAACAAAGATATTCATATTCGAATAATCCATCTATATATATACCAGAGCATTCAAGACGGGAGCCGCCATTGATGTACTTACCCCTCTGCCAAAAGCATAGGAGAAAAATCTGCCACGTTATTAAAAACTACTTCATTAATCGATTATACTTCAGTCTCAGAATCGTTCCCGGCGTGTGAAGAGCTCCGTCAAAACGCCTTAATGTGATGTTTTTGAGTGCATAAAACGTTATAATTTATCAAATTAACACAAAGATGAATTATCATTTCACATGCACGTATATTTTGGATTTAATTATAATTTTCTGCACAGTTAAAAGTTTTAATTGAAATCGGAAACCAAGCATCGTATATTCATATTATCATATTCGTACTTTGATTGACCATCACGCTTGCCCACTATTTGGACGTGAACTGTCACCGTAGTTAGGGACAACAAGAACTACTTTCCATGAGATTTTATTTGAAATATGATCTTTACGGAAATCGGTCAGTCTGGCTATCCGATATTGGACTTAGGCCGCCAGTAAGTGGAAACTTCATTCCTCAAGTTTGGTGTTTAAAGACCAGCTGAGTTGACTCCTCCTAACATCGCAATCACGATACTAGGAGGGTTCAACTCAGCTGGTCGTACGAATCGTCGCGAGTTTAACAATTTTCCCCCATCACAAAAAGTACTCAGCGCCGCTAAAGAAGTTTTCACTTCAAAAACTAAGAAGTTATTTTTTTGGTAAATTCAGCACATAATATTTATGTTTTCTATTTACAGGAAAACGAACATTTTGATCTCTTGGTAGAGGTGTCAGTAGACAATGTCGGCCATCTATTCCTTGCCATGGGTAACCCGGTCGCGCTTCGACAGTCCGTCGCCGACGTCATATTTCACATCATGGCTTCACTGCGAGAATCAGCTGAAGCTCTCGAAAGAGTGAGTAGAAAACTTATTATGGATTTTCTTTATTTAAAAATAGCATAGGCTGCTTTTCCACTGCGGTGGACGAGTGGTAAAGCTTAGTTACGAAACGATGCGGCTATGCCCACTAAAGTTAAGCGGTGTAACAATGCGCTTAAGATATAATGTAAAGTTGTGATTCAGATCCTATCCTTAGGTCACTTTCTTCCACATCTGAAAAACAGCTTCATTAAACCAATTTACAACAGACCTAGGCTATATAAACAATTCTGATTTGTGAATACAGACAGCATACGTCCTAAATAACGTACCTATATCAGGAAGACAAAGAGCGAACAACTTTCAAAACAAATAAACCTTTTTGAGGCATAACATTTCTTAATAATGTTTTTAAATACGTAATGGTTTGCCCTCAGATCTCTCCCCATGTCGGGCATGTGTTGGTAAACCTGGCCGCAGATAGTGGGCAGTGGAGCCGACAGATCCTTCAGGACGTAGTGGACATCCTCACGGCTATGGTGGACCTACGCATGGAGGCGCTCAAGGGCGAGGCTCAAGACATATTCAAAGAAAAACATGCTGATTTGGTGAGTGTATTATTTTTTAAAGTATTTCATAGTACTTACAATTAAAAAAATGTTATTTTTTGTGAAACTTTTCGTAGGCAGTATAGCCGAAAATTGAGTATATTTCGGTTCTTCTCGGCTTGTTTGTGTTAATATAAATTTAGGCCCTGAAACACAAACAATGTCTTATTAACCAATAAGTATTCTAAACTGTTGCTTAGGACACCACGTCTTGTCCTAAGCAACAGTTTAGAATACTTCTTGTTGGTATTGGATGAATTCGAGGAGAGGAGAATATCATGGTCTATAAATGCTTAGAGCATCAAAATAGCTTAATCTGGATGAGCACAGGCAACCGTTAAAAGGATCCGTTTCCTAAGAAGAATTTAAATTAATTAAAAATACACATCACTGGAGCGCTCGTGGCCCAGCGGCGCCTGCGTGCCGCAAGCGTTATTCAAAGTTAAGCAACGTGGGCCGCGGTCAGTACATGGATGGGTGACCGCTTTGAGTGGTTACTAACTGAGCGCTCCCGTGCTTTGGAAGGCACGTTAAGCCGTTGATCCCGGCTGCTGTCTATGGCAGCAGTCGTTAAGCCAAGTTGGAGGCCTTCGGGCGGCTTGAAAAACTTCTAATAGTCAAGTTGCCCACTCACTTGACAAAGGGGGGTCGAAGTTGCACCACGTCCGTAGGGAAAGTACCCACCGCTACCCTACACGTGACCCCTGGGTGGTTCTAAAAGTGCAACAAAAAAACTGGCAACCGTACTGTCTTCTCGTAGATCTCACGGTTCGAAATAAATGCCATACGATAAATAATAAAATACACATCACTGTAGTGAACAGTCGAACTGATATGACAAATGAAACATTTCTCATTATTGTGGTGTATGGCATACATAACAACTTTTGTTCTCAACATTTTAAACACCAATAACCTAACTACACATCCATATTGATAGCGCTGAAACTTTAGCAGCTGTTCAAAGCAGATCGTCTAGCTGGCTCACCTTATTATGGCGTAGTTATTTGGTTCTGGATATTTACAGGGAAAAGGGTAGGCAGGTATGAGTTTATTTTAATTAGACACCAAGTTTGAAAAACTTGTTCTTTGCCCGTCAGACTTGATAATAGAGTGGTTAACGAAGGCTGTCAGACATTATCTATAGTCTATACTATATTACGTATACACGTGTAGAGTAGGTATTTGTTTTGTGGTGTATCTTATCTCATATCTTTAAACGAGCAATTCTTGTATAGTTATTTATTTATATATTTATTTCGAGGATCTCGGAAACGGCTCTAACGATTTTGATGAAATTTGGTATGTGGGGGTTTTCGGGGACGAGCAATCGATCTAGCTAGGTCTCATGCCCGGGAAAACGCCGAGCAAGGCTCGGTCGCCCAGATATTTGTATTCTAAGTTCGAACGGAGTTAGTCTAGGAAATTATTTACCCTCATTCAAAATAACTTACTCTTTGCTATTAGTTGATAATAAAACTGGAAGAAAAATAATGTATGAGAATGAACACAATACATCCAAATTCAATCCATCAGTTGTCAAGACACGGAAGACTTTTAATTTATATTTATCCGAGATACATTACTTATCGATGATAATAAGCTTTTATATAGATTTCAAAGAACACATTAATGGTGTACGTCTGAGTTTGAGACCGTCTTAGTCGAATATTATATAGCAGCAGACACGTTTTGTTCTGCTGGGCCATTTGTGATATGATATGCTATTAGTCGCATCTGATCTGACGTCATAAAGTAAGTAAGTGAACCGGTAATACTGTAGGGTGGCGTTATTGCTCGTTAAAGATCAGTAAGACCTTTTTATCTCACTTTCACGTCACACATTAGGGTCCTTTTCGTGTTTTTGGTAAAGAAAAACGTTTGTAATGGATTTTTGACGTTGTATTTCTAAGAAACAGAAAAGATATTCTAATAAATTCTAATTCTAATTTGCATAAACCAGTACCTTATTTTGTGATTAACGGCCTTAATTTACCCGATATGGACATATGTAGATAGGTTTCTGAAGAGCGCGCAGCATCTTAGTTTGATCCCTTAAACTGATCATCATCATCATCACATATATAATAAGTTTAAATGTTTACTCACAACAATAATATACTCGTATCCTTTTTGCGACCAGCGGCCTCAATTTTTCATTGTTTTGTTCAGGTACATTTGTAAATCGTTCTTATTTATACCATACTAGCGACCCGCCCGGCTTCGCACAGATGTATGCATTAAGTATACATATAAACCTTCCTCTTGAACCACTCTATCTACAATATCTATAAAGATATAATAAAGGTTCAGTTACAAAAATTACGATAACTACAAATCCCGCTGTGATAGCGTCTTCGGATAAAATGAGTTAAGTAAAGACTGTTGTTATTCTTAACACACACTTTCTTGGTAATAATAAAATTTTATTAATATCTTAATTAATTTCACCCGAAGAAGCTATGACAGCGGGCTTTGTAGTTATCGACATTTTTGTAACCAACCCTTTATTTTTGCTCGTCATGAGTGTAATAAAAAAAAACTAACCACACACAACCACATACCAACCAACTACATATTATAACTACTCTAAGATGGGTTCAGAAACCGTAGTAAATAAATACAATAATTGTGTTAATACAACCTTTTTTGGCACGGTTGCGGAAATATCGAAATCAGAACTGGCAACCGATACCTGAATGTTATTTAAAAAAGTAAAGAGTCCCTATTCTGATGTGATCATATCGTTCTAGCTCAAATTTCGTGCGATATATACTAAAAAAACATCGAGCTGACATTTCGCATCGACTGAATTTGAATTTTCAGTGATACTAGAATAGGGACATGTCAACTTTGACATTTAAATTTTGACAGTTTTGTTTGACGTTTAATATTTTAACATCATATATGAGATTAAAATGAAAATTATATTGCTGCTGTAGCCTTTAGCCACAGATAAGAAAATTGCCATAAATTCATTGAATGTTGAAATGAGAGTCATTTTCTACGGTTTCCGAACGCATATTAGAGGATTTATGATATGTGTGTAGATAAAATACTTTTTCAACAGTACGTTTTACTTTTTTTTCATCGTGTACGTAGAAAATTCATTTAATTATAATTTTAAAGATAATTTTTAATTCAACTTTCATAATAAACTATTTTATGTCACACCTGGCCATAAAGCGGCAATTACCGCACGCTCCGCGCGCGGGAAATCCCACTTCCTGGCCAGGGGGAGACATAAAATTTTGTACCTAACACGGGCGGTAACAAAAAAAGCCTCAGATCGCATATTTATCGCCCTTGCCTTCGGCTCGGGCGTCAAATACCTGCGATCTGAGACATTCTTTGTTTTACCGCCCTTGTTAAGTAATGTACTATTATGTCACACCTGGCCATAAAGTGGCCATTATCGCACACTCCGCGCGCGAAAAAACCCACTTCCTGGCCAGGGGGTGACATAAAATTTTGTACTTACCACGGGCGATAATAAAGAAAGCCTCAGATCGCATATTTATCGCCCTTGCCTTCGGCTCGGGCGTAAAATATCTGCGAACTGAGACATTCTTTGTTTTATCGCCCTTGGTAAGTAATGTACTAACATAAATAGTAGTTGCACTAATAAATATTTAATTTGAACTTTTTTTAGAAGAAAAGCTTATATTGTAATGGTAATATGTCAGGTTTTAACAACTTTTGGTACAAATTTATATTCTCATGATCAGCGCTTGTAATTAAATAAACCATTTTTAAACGTAATTAAAAATTAACCACTGATCACGAATAGCAACCTTTATGCTCACCATGGGGGCTCTGTGGTAGCCATGACATCTCCATGACATTTCCATACGGCAACTTGAAATCAAAAATTAAATATATGTAAAAAATCGTGTTTTTTTTATTAATATTATTATACTTTAGATTTCAATTTCATCTCCTTTTGGAATGCAAGCATGTACTAAATATGTACTAAAAGCCAGCATGACTCTGGTCTTGCTTGGAATTTTAAAAAATACCTCGGCCTGGCCAAAACAACTCCATTAACTCTTCCAACAAGATGAACTGTCAAACCATACAAACAATGTCAGTTTGTATGGCTAGACAGCTGAATTGCGATGGAGGGTTAACGTCATTTGACTCTAGGTACTGACAGTGGTAGGTACTGACAGAGGTTGCTTGCCGAGTCATGTATATATTTATTATTAGAAACCTGTGGATAGGTTGGCTAGCCCTGGAACGTCACAATGACAATGACACATGTGCCGTGTGTCACCTGTGACGTTCGGCCATCTTTGGTAGCTTTTGTGGAATCTATTTATGGCGAATACTTTAGTAAGGGACGAATACTATATGTCCGTAGTGACCTGGTGATATAGCGACGGCCCTAGGGACGTATATATAGGGCTCGCTCTACCCTGTATCTTCTCAATATTAACTATAAAAACGGCAAAAAAATCATGTTTGTTGTATGGGGAGCCCCCTTAAATATTTACTGTATCCCGTTTTTTAGTATTTGTTGTTATAACGGCAACCGAAATACATCTTCTGTGATCGGTTCACGACATACAGCCTGGTGACAGACGGACGGACAGCGAAGTCTTAGTAATAGGGTCCCGTTTTACCCTTTGGGTACGGAACCCTAAAAAATGTTTATAATATGGACTTCAAGCATGCTCAAGAGATGACCTATGTCCAAATGGATTTATACTCATCGCCAAAACTCATGTTTGGTAGATTTAAACCCTATAAAATTACGTTTTAAGTAGTGACTCACGAGACGTAACCATGGCAACGAGCACCAAAGAATAGTATTTAATATAGTAAAATAAATAAAAATAAAAAAGCCTTTATTCTATCATAAAATTACAGTAAGTAGGTATTACACTAAACTTAAACTTAAAATTTTGTTGTATTGCGAGTTTATTTTCTTCCTGTTTTCGTAGCGCCCATGTTTGGCACCCATACGTCAAACAAGGCAAATAGTAGAAGAGCCGGTGACACTGAACCTAGTATGATAAGATTCCCAGATGGCATATATATAATTAGGTACGTCATTAGTCGGGGAACACGAAACGGCGATGCTGCAATGCGAAAAACCTGGCGAAGCCATTGAAAATTAAAATTGAAAAATGATGAAAAATCCGGTTTCTGGTATGATAAGATTCCCAAGTTTCGTTTGTTCCTCGAAACAGGGGAGGGGTAGGACTATACGATAGTGCAGTGCTGCAAGCCCTCCTGACTGGCCTTGTCAGTGGCAGCAGTATGATAAGCGACCACTTTTCTGAGGTATCTAGTATGATCGGATTCCTGAAAAAAACAGGGCTCATCTGAAAGATCAGCACTTTCTGTGTAAGAAAAACCACTGCTGCATTTTCCAAACAGTGGAGAAGGTGGTTGCTGCAGCGATTAAAGGAGCCGACAACACTGAACCTATTTCGATAGATTCCCAGATGATATATATATAATTAGTCGCGGCATTAATGGGGGTACACGAAATGGCGATGCTGCAAAGCAAATGAGGAGGCAAACCCATTAAAATTCAAATTTAAAAAAATAAAAAATAAACGGTTTCTAGTATGATAAGATTCCCAAGTTTCGTTTGTTCCTCGAAATAGGGGAGGGGTAGGACTATACGATAGTGCAGTGCTGCAAGCCCTCCTGACTGGCCTTGTCAGTGGCAGCAGTATGATAAGCGACCACTTTTCTGAGGTATCTAGTATGATCGGATTCCTGAAAAAAACAGGGCTCTTCTGAAAGATCAGCTCTTTCTGTGTAAGAAAAACCACTGCTGCATTTTCCAAACAGTGGAGAAGGTGGTTGCTGCAGCGATTGAAGGAGCCGACAACACTGAACCTATTTCGATAGATTCCCAGATAATATATATATATAATTAGTCGCGGCATTAATGGGGGACACGAAATGGCGATGCTGCAATGCAAAAAAAAGCACACAAAGCTATTATAAAGAAAATTTAATACATAAAAAAACTGGTTTCTAGGATGATAAGATTCTCAAGTTTCGTTTGTTCCTCGAAACAGGGGAGGGGTAGGACTATACGATAGTGCAGTGCTGCAAGCCCTCCTGAATGGCCTTGTCAGTTTCAGTTTCGAGGAACAAACGAAACTTGAGAATCTTATCATACTAGAAACCGGTTTTTTTATGTTTTCAAAATTTCTTTTTAATAGTTTGTCTGCTTTTTGCATTGCAGCATCGCCATTTAGTGTCCCCCATTAATGCCGCGACTAATTATATATATATCATCTGGGAATCTATCGAAATAGGTTCAGTGTTGTCGGCTCCTTTAATCGCTGCAGCAACCACCTTCTCCACTGTTTGGAAAATGCAGCAGTGGTTTTTCTTACACAGAAAGTGCTGATCTTTCAGATGAGCCCTGTTTTTTTCAGGAATCGGATCATACTAGATACCTCAGAAAAGTGGTCGCTTATCATACTGCTGCCACTGACAAGGCCAGTCAGGAGGGCTTGCAGCACTGCACTATCGTATAGTCCTACCCCTCCCCTATTTCGAGGAACAAACGAAACTTGGGAATCTTATCATACTAGAAACCGTTTATTTTTTATTTTTTAAAATTTGAATTTTAATAGGTTTGCCTGCTCATTTGCTTTGCAGCATCGCCATTTCATGTACCCCCATTAATGCCGCGACTAATTATATATATATCATCTGGGAATCTATCGAAATAGGTTCAGTGTTGTCGGCTCCTTTAATCGCTGCAGCAACCACCTTCTCCACTATTTGGAAAATGCAGCAGTGGTTTTTCTTACACAGAAAGTGCTGATCTTTCAGATGAGCCCTGTTTTTTTCAGGAATCCGATCATACTAGATACCTCAGAAAAGTGGTCGCTTATCATACTGCTGCCACTGACAAGGCCAGTCAGGAGGGCTTGCAGCACTGCACTATCGTATAGTCCTACCCCTCCCCTGTTTCGAGGAACAAACGAAACTTGGGAATCTTATCATACTAGAAACCGGATTTTTCATCATTTTTCAATTTTAATTTTCAATGGCTTCGCCAGGTTTTTCGCATTGCAGCATCGCCGTTTCGTGTTCCCCGACTAATGACGCACCTAATTATATATATGCCATCTGGGAATCTTATCATACTAGGTTCAGTGTCACCGGCTCTTAAACTAAAATGGCAACTTCGTGTAGTCTACTTTTAATTTTTATATCGATATCATTGTTCTTAAAAATTTCTTTAAAGCTCCAGTATTTTTTCCAACTCAGAGCAATCCTTCTATTTATTTCCTAACAAGGATAATACATGTCAAGTATTTAATATAGTTCCTTACAAATTATAGAGTAGGACCATTTTTGAAGAAGTAGAATTCAAGAAGCAAATCATGTAACAGTTCGGGTGACAACGTTATCAGAGGGCTTAGACCCTGCAGAATACGGATCTGCCTGTCGCCATCCCCAAATGTGAGCCTGAAGAATGTTATATCGAAAAAGTGCAGTCCATACAAATTTTTTCGTTATACATTTGGTAAATCGTTGTTCCGGTACTCTAACTATGGTCCGATTGTTATGGGTTTTTGATATGCCGTAAAGAACAATATTTGTCATCGTATCCCGAAATTTTTGACCCTCCAGCTCCATGTCTTTCTCCGCCATCTTGGACAATCTGTCACTTTTTCAGTTTTTTGCTTATTGTTTGGCAATATTGTAAAACACAAAATTTGCTAAAACTTTTGGGTACAAAGATTTTTTCCATGACCCCTAGGGACGAAGATACGACAGGAGATATCATTAAAAATTGCCACTATTTTCTAGTTTCCCTCTCATGTTTACGTTTAAAGTGCATTTTAGCGCTATATAGTTCGGCAATATTGTGAAATGTATATTCAATTCAAGTGATAAGGAACTGTCATTAAGACTAAGAAATTTAAAAAATTACATTCGATTTTAAATCTTAGTCATACGAATTAAGATTCATATTTGGTAGGCAATATAGGTTCGATAGTAGTATCTCCTTTTTGCCTGAAAAAGGGTTAAATGCGGTGATGTGGTATAACTGATGTGGTATTGTGGTTCGTTGACAGATGTCATGCCTGGAACGTCACATGGCGTCCCGCGACTGCCGGTTCCTGCAGCGGCCCCCGTGGCGCGCGCGCGACGTTTGCCTCACGGCGGTAAACACGCACGCGCCCATGCGCAAGGTCGGCCTGCTCAACCTCGGCAACACCTGCTACATGAATAGCGTCATGCAGGCCCTGCTCGTCACTAGACCGTGAGTTCTATTCTACCACTCATTGCGCCCGGCCATGACTGAGAGCACACCTGTGACACGCGAAGGAACGTAAGTGCTGTGGGTAAATACGTGTGCGTGCGCTGTCGGTACACGCGTCAATTGTTTGCGCGGGTGCGTAGCGCGTGGCGCGGACGAATCGCGAGGCGCGACGGCACCCGATCATAACCAGGCGGGTCTCTCAGGGACGAGGTAACTGACCTCGGTGCGGGGAATTCGTGGCCATTCTGTATGTAATACTATTATACTATTCTGTGCTTAGAGCGCGCACACGGCGACTTTTTGCAGCGATTCACGAACGCGCAACACTGTTTCGCAACTGCATCGCTGGAAAAAGTCGACGACGACGGCGACGCCAGCGGTAGCGATCTTCTTAATACATTGCGTGTGATCCCAACTATCCGCAGTGCGTTGCGCGTGTCGACCGTGCAATGTACAGATAAAACGCATGCCGTGTCGCAATTCGCGCAATGTCGTGGCCGAGCTTTTAGAGGGACAGCGGTGGAAGAATGCGCTTCATTGTCATTATCATTCTCAGTCTGTAAGCGTTTACTGTGGAACATCAGCTAGATGGATTGACGAATCCGAAAACTCCTCATTCCTGGGTGAGACTAGCACGTAACCGGGATGAGTGGTGTATTTGAAAAGTGAATGCACTTCGATCTCTGGTAAAATATTGTAATATGATGCGCAGTTGTTGGATACGCGAAAGCCAAGCCGATAATGTTGAAGCGAACCAGTGATTGTTCTTGGGCGCTGTTTTCGATCACATCTTTTTTCTTTGCTACCTGTCACAGACAAAAATAAAATTACAATAGGCGTCTTAAAAGCCGCCAAAGCCTTGCAGTTGCGGTCGAACGCAAACGAGAGGTGTGCAGTGCATGTGTGTATCTATGGGGCATGGTAACTCCCAAAGTAATTAGCTGATATAAGCGCTATTTTTTTATAGAAAGTTGTTTGTCGAGATTTTTTCTCAACTATATTTATTGTGTCTGCTTTTTGTTATAATTTCTGCATTGCTATGCTATAAAATATTATTTTCTTTACTGTATGTTGTGAATTGTGTTTTCTTTAGTATACGTTAAATTATAAGTTATTTTGGTTTGATAGTTAACACTAGATTTTTTATTGTACCTATAGAGCGACATTCGCTCACTATCATGCTACATCTCATTTATTTTTGCTTTTGCCACCAGCTACTGCCGATTATCTACGTATTTCCTTTGTAAAATTTGCATGAATGTTCTTGTTTTTTCCTCTAAATATTATAGTAATGAAGGCATTTTGCGCGAATATTGCCGGCCAATGTCTTTTCAATGTAGAAAGAACTCTAATTGTCAGTATTCTTGATCATTAACCCCAAGCCTTTATAAGACCATATTCGAACCAGTTTTAAGAGACGATCAAAAGTTTGTATGTGAGCAACTATAAATAACCAACACAAAAGTCGAAATTGCGATTTTTCATAGTCCCTATCATTTTATGATTTTAATTTGTCTAATTTACTATTTATTGTGATAATTTGATGGTTTTCTCTCCACATATCCACACTATTTTATAAATAGTAACACGAGTCATCTACCCTTACCAATGAAAAAGGGAGGATTGTCTGGTGCAACCCACCCTTGATTGAGATAGGAGTGCAAATCTAGAATAACGGTAGAAAAATAGAAAAAAAATCACAGTAATTTAAGCATTGGCAATACATTACATAAATTCAGACAGCAGAATGCCAACACATTTCGTTTTGTATTGAGATCAATCGTTCGTGTCTTTTCAACCGACTGCGAAGGAGTTTTATTTATTTCAAGTGTATGAAATGTAGGTACATGTATGTATGTATTGTCTGACTCTTTGGCACGCTATACACATTTGAGGTGTCTTTAGATTTCTGTCATTTGTGGGGAGGGACATAGGCAGTCATTTATAAAATTACAATCTGGTTACGAAATTACACTGGTTCCGCAATAGCTTAGCGAATTATTTTGGGTGCATTGCGAATGGATTTTTTTTATTGTTACTATTTAATTTAATATTATAAGGTGAAGTGGGGCATTAGATTAATACATACTCAATTTCTCTCTGCTGATAAATATTACCTTGATTTTTGAAGACGAATGTCATGGAGAACATAATACTCTCTTCTTGTACCTTTGTGTGACAATATTATTTATTTTAATACATACTTTCGTTTTAAATAAAATATACAAAACGAACTAGCCTGCCCGAGAATTGAATTTTCGTGTTCTAATGTGTAATTATTATTTAAGTTTAGTCCTAAGTAAGTTTTTGGTTGATACAGTTTCAGCACCCACGCAGTTTTGAAGATGAACGCAGTGCCGTATTGGTCCAAGATGGGCATGCTTTTTGCCAAAATGATGCATTCAATCAGCACTAAACTGAACCCCGATGAGTTTTTCTCTGTGGTCAAACCTCCATTTTTCACCAAAGACAACCAGCATGATAGCTCCGAATTTTTGGGGTAAGTGCCATTATACACAACTAATGTGTATATATCGCTATTTTCACAACAAATAATTGTAAACTATATTCGCTCGCATCTCGCATACGGCATTCGACATGAGCGAGCATGTCGCAATCGTTTTAAATTAAATAAAACCACGGAATAAACAATACACTCAAGAACAAGCAAACTGGGTACACTTTGTATTGAATATGCCATGGCCACAAAGTGTACCCATTTTTGTGCTCTGGAGTGTAGGGTGCCCAACATATACGTTGTCAAAGAGTTGCCATTCATTAGACCAGCTGGAAGCCATTATTTTTTGAGTAACAGGCATGTGTTTTCCATCAGCTACCTCTTCGAGTTGCTGCAATCCCATGAGCACGGTTCGGACAGAAACTTCGACTACTCTCGCCCACCTATCATCGTCGGACGCAGAGCGCTCCCGCATAGCCCGCATTCACCGCCGCACTCTAGGTAACTCGAATACTTTTGGAAAAATACAATACAAATACTCTTTATTGCACACCTCAAAAATAACACAGTACAGAACATTAAGGGGGGGCTTAAAGTAAAGGTAAACAACAGGCGGTCTTAAAATATGGGCGAATTAACTTTTTTCTGCCGCTAGTTGCCATGGTTACGTCTTGAACCATCTTCAAAGCATGGTTAGTACTCCATTTGGTTACATTTTTTCTATGTAAGCAAATGGATCACTAATGTATGTATACATAGTCGCATTTGTTTAAAATACCTACTGTAGCCCGTCGCTATAGAGTGGTCTCCATCTCCAAGCCTCATTCCAACAATATTAGTACATAGTGGCGGATTTGCAGTCCCAGACCTTGTGGTAAGTACTAGACGCCCCCTTTCTTACTACTCGGCTAGAGTTTTTGTCACACTGGGCTAGGCCCTGGCCTAACAGGCCTTAGGGCAAATTCGCCTCTGTTACTACTACAGGAATAAAACTCAGCAACCCAATAAAACTCATCATGTTTTATTTTCAGTGACGGTGAACATTCGGAGCCGGCCCCGAACAGGCGCTCCGTATCGCCGCGGCCGGGGAGCAGTGCTGCCGGTCAGTTTATCGACTACGTAGACATAGATACTGACATAGACATGTTTTATTTCACACAAAAAGGTACTTTTACTTCATGTCCATGTGTAACGATATCATGAAAGTCGCAATTCTTCGAGATTATAGCAACTAGTTTTTGCCCGCGACTTCGCGCATAACTCGTTATTCGTTAGAGGGGTGGATCAACTATTCTTTGTTTTTGTTACTATGGTAACGTCTCCGGAGTCACTCCTTAAAACTGAGTTTATAGGGTTAATAATCTACTAACTAAGGAGTATAGATCCATTTGGACATGGGTCAACTCTTAAGCATGTTTTAAGTCCATTTAATTTTTTAAACTGTTGGTGTTGTCTCTTCGCTGGCGAGACAGAATAACAACAAGAATGTATGAATGAAGAATATCAATTTCACGTAGGCGTGGCAACAATGCTCATTATCTCACAGAAGATTTGTTATCTCCTTACGAAAGTTTTTATGTTTGCAAAAAAAGTTACGTAATTTTTGGTTTTTAATCTCGAAAATAACTATGTTACCTTACCTAACCTTCCTTATGTACGTAGTGATGTCCTACAACGAATAATAGACGCAAAATGTGTCAGTAACCTGTTGAGATATATAAGGTGATATACATATAAGGGCATTTTCACTTCAACGTGTACCCCCTCGAAAATGACGACTTTATTTTAAACATTGATTTTTCGATACATGTTAATGTCCAAATGAAAGTTAATATCCTTTATTTATTGGAAATATATATAATTCCGTAAAATTGAGCTTAGTTTTTTAATTAAAGACAAATTTGACTGACAGTGTAGTAAAATCCTGTCAGTCATGTGACAATATATAAATCTTTATACTATTTTAAATGTTCAGATATTCTCAACTATTTTATGTTTTTACTGAAGAAAACTATAATTATATTCAGACAACTGCAAAATTTATTAATCTTATATCTTGAAACGAGCACTTCTTGTATATTTATTTATTTATATATTTATTTCGGGGATCTCGGAAACGGCTCTAACGATTTTGATGAAATTTGGTATGTGGGGGTTTTCGGGGACGAGCAATCTATCTAGCTAGGTCTCCTGCCCGGGAAAACGCCGAGCAAAGCTCGGTCGCCCAGATATTGTAATCATTAACTATTGTTTTAAAATCAATTTAAGCCGTGTTCCGAATCACGCTTTCAGCGATATAAACGCGTTTACGATCGGACCGAATCACGCTCATAGCGTTTACATGAGATGTCACGCGGCCTTGAGCGCGCTTACTGATTCGGACCGGCCGTCAGCACTGTAAACGCTGTGATCGTTGTTGGCGTGATTCGGAACACGGCTTAGGCGGGTCTCACATGGACGAGGTAACTGACCTCGGTGCGGGGGGTTCTTGTCCATTCTGTATGTAATACTATTATACTATTCTGTGACTCTACTTAACCATGCATTGATATTTCCTGGCTTCTGCAATAATGTACTATTATCACGTTACAGGTTCCAGTACAGGCCTCAAGCGGGCGGGGGACCACGAGACGCACCTGCCCCTTAAGAAACGCATGCGAATGTCCGAGTCGGCCTTCCTTCGACGCGACTCATTCATCGACAGCATGTTCGGCGGCGTGTTACTAACCCGAGTAGAGTGTACTGAATGCCACTCTTCCTCCCTCTCTCGTGATGTGTTCCGGGATCTCCAACTAGCGTTCCCGGAGAAACTCGAGGTACCTAGTCTATTTTTATATTACTTAGTATATGTGGTAGTTCGGAATGTGCAACAGAATGTACACTCAATTGCAATGGATTTCAGACCTTTGGTAGAACATTTAAAGCCGTGTTTCTTTTGTTTGCTTCAATTTTAGAACATTATTTTAACTCTACTTTCTAAATAACCTGATTTAAATATATATAAGTAATCGAAGATTTTATACATATGTAGTACTAGCGACCCGCCCCGGCTTCGCACGGGTGTTTTTCTGATATATTATGCACGTGTTATACATATAAACCTTCTATCCTATAAACCTATCTATTAAAAAACCGCATCAAAATCCGTTGCGTAGACAGACAGACAGCAGAAAGCGACTTTGTTTTATACTACGTAGTGATATGTTAAACCCTTAAATGCATGTTTTTTTTATTTTTCAATAAAAACGCGATATTTGGTGCTTTAAGGTGTATTGATAACGGGAAAAATAATATCAAAATTCTCTTGTATGTTCTTCATACAATATTTATAAATTAAAAAAATAGTACATTACTAATAAAAAAATATTACTCGGGCGTCAAATACCTGCGATATGAGGCTTTCTTTGTTACCGCCGGTGGTTAGTACACAATTTTTTGGCACCCCCTGGCCAGGAAGTGGGATATTCCGCGCGCGGAGCGTGCAGTAATTGCCACTTTATAGCAAGGTGTTACATAAATTAACTTTGTACAAAGGGCGCCCAGCACAGCGTACAGAGCCTCCTCGAGTTCTACTGCTCCAAGGAGCGACTGTCCGGCGACAACAGATACGAGTGCCGCGACTGCGGCGGCCTGCGAGACGCGGAGAGGAGCGTTCTCATCGAGACTACGCCAAAGTTTCTCATTCTAGTGCTCAAGAATTTCAAGTGAGTTTGCGTTATTATAGCTTGGAAAATTCGTTCGTAACACTCCCATGGTCCTGCGGGTGACGGGGGACGACAGACACCATATTCGTATATCATATTATATCAATTTAGATAATGTTAATGCAGAATATTTTAAAGTGATATTCGAAGTCATATCCGTAACCCAAGTCATATCGTGTGTAGCGGTGAGAAAAATGTCATTGACAAGTAACATTCCCCTAAACCCGCGTGGACTATAGGAGTGGCACGTACGAAATTGCTAAACTATAGTAAGTATGGTCAGTTTTAGATTCATCTGATGCGCTCATGTACGGTCCTTTTTGATAACGGCTCATACTGCGTCAAGTCAGATAATCAATCCGCCTTTTCTTTTATAAATTTTGTGTGATAATCAGGCACTGATATAACGTACACTCAGTACATACTTACACAGTAACAGCCGAGATAGCCTTATTTCTACAGTGTTACGATACTATACCTTATTTCTACAGTGTTACGATACTATATTTGGTTACTTGGACTGCTACTAGCTATATGATGCTCCCTGTATGAATAACGATTGAATCAAACAGCAGGTGTTTTACGCATGATCAGAGTTGGTATCGTAGTAAAATTAGTTCAGTATCATGGATAGAATGTCATATTTTATTGTTTATCACTTAAGTTACACCTTGTATTTGTGGTGATATTGAATACTTGATCAGAAATTACTAGACATACTTATCTCACCAAAGGACTGTTTGAAAATAGTTACTGACTTACGCATGTAGCAATTAGAGGTGAGACGTACTAGGCAAAACGCGTACTGAGTCTTGCGAGTACGCGTCCACAAAAATACTAGATCCAAAGACTAGGTCCAGAGACGCGTTAAACCGACCCCGACCCGAGGTGCCCCGAAAGAATCCGAACGCCCAAACGAATACGAGCAGCGCGGAACATTAAGACCCTTAGACGTTTCGAGTCTTCAGAGTCGTCGTACGCCTAGTACTCGATACGCTAAAAGACGCGCGGGCGGGATCGCGTACTTACGCGTCCATGCCAAAACCTATTCCCGTAAATACGTCTCACCTCTAGTAGCAGTGTGCCGAAGTCTTTAAGGCATATATAACAGTGATCTAAAACAGTTGTTATTTCCACAGATTTGAACCAAAACTGCAAGTCCAAACCAAATTGATGCTCTCGATTCACCACAACCACACGGTGACGCTGCCGACTGTGCGCTCACAAGCCGACCACTCTGCGTACATACTATATGCGGCCGTTATTCACGCGGGGACCACGCTCGACTCCGGCCACTACTACACCCTGGCCAAAGACAACGGGCAGTGGCACATGTATAACGACGATGTGGTGTCGGCAGCTGAAGAGGGACAGCTTAGTGGTCTGAACCGGTCGAGCACTCCATACATCCTGTTCTACCGGCGTACGGACATCGACGAGGGCACTGCTCCCGCGCTCGAGGAGCTGCCGCCGAAGGTGCAGGAATCTGTCATGGCCCACAACAAGCACTACGTGGAGACGGTGCGCAAGATGCGCCTCACGAGGCCATGACGGCTCCGATCGGACAAGTACATTGATTTCACTGTGCTGGACTACGTCGATTCCGAGTAAGGATAACATTTATTTTTGATATGAATCAAAAAGTGACATAAAAACGCTCTAGCCTAATAATAAGAGACTGTGGAAATTTTAGCTTATGACAGACTATATTATATATTAGTAGTTGAACTGTACTAATTGTTACCATGACGTGACTGCTAAGTGAAGTGAATTTATTAACTGATCAGATTTTGTGAAATCTGGACATTTGTTGATCATACTGTGAAATTGGATAGGTGGTGGTGAAAACATAATCAGGTTTAATTTAATTTATGCAGTCATAAAATGTTTCATTCTGGTGTCTTGTAATATTTAGACGTGTGAGAGGCCTCAGCGAAAGCTATATTATGCACATAATTGTTTCCCTTCGCCAAGCTCCGGCCTCCTAGCAAGTTGCCATTTCTCACCAACGTAAAGCTATCATGATCTCGTACTTTTGTAGAAATTTAAACGATTGTTTTGCGACTAGAAACGATTTTGTGTAAGGATGGCTGTAGGAAATTGAACCGATGTCGATGTTACTATGCCCGCAAGTCACCGCCGCCGTACAATCTCTTGAAGAATATTTATGTCTTTAGTATTAAGGCTATTTCAGACCGAGCTCTAGACACGATATATATACCTTTAAGTACAACTTTATAAGGTTAGTAACAACTTCGCCTCCAAAACGTATGTGAACCGAAATGTGGGTATGTCATGTACTTGAGTGACGTGTCTAAACCCGTGATTGTACTTATCATTAGTGTCGGTTTTGTGTCACTTTTTGATAGTTGTACATATACGCGAGTACATTTTATTTGAATGTAGTTGATCATTGGAGGTGAACGGGCGTTTGTTATTGAATACAACCTTTTAAACACTAACGTAAATTTATTCCATGTATCAATCTGACGTTACTGCTATAATAATTTTGTATGAGGTTGTGAAATAATAAAATTTTGCAATATTTGACTGCTAGTGTTGTGGCTGATCTGGTATTTCCCTATAAGGGAAAATGGAATATGCAACGGCTGTCGCCGGTGCTCGAGCACTGCCTTTATTACTACGTACGCGGCAATGCATTCTGTATCACTGAGTTTTCAGAACATTGTTGAAGCAAGAGCTGGACTTTTTGCGCAATTTTAATATCTATCGTTGGTAAGACGAATTGTTTCGGTGTCGATATGAAAAAGTCATAATTCGTGAATATTGTGTTAACAATTTTTTTTTGTAAATATACTTTATATTTAAATATTTTTATGAAACGGACGTGTATCCGGTGACGTTTGTTATTGATCGTAAAATGTATAATATTGCTTTGAAGATATAAATAAAATCAAATGCCCTTGCGTCCAATGTTTTTTTGTTATTATCATTGGTAGGACTCGACGCCTCGTTAGCGGGCAACGTGTGTAAGTATTGTAATGTAAATAATACGACTTCCACACTACAGTCGTGCTTATTTCAAACAAGCTTTAATCCACCTTTTCTAAATGAATACCTATGACACTTATTTTCAATAAAATAATGCCAATACAATGGATATTACGTCAAGAAAGAGAAATTATATATAAATAATTTAATTATGTAACATTATCTTTACGCAATCAGAATGGGACTTTATACAGCAACAATTACTTTATCAATGACAAAATAATAATTAAGTGTTATACAGGATGTTCAGTAGCTAAGGTCTGGTCCACCATTCGGCGGAGTTGTTTGACACGTCAAAATGCACAAATGTTGCCACAGTACGGCCATCGCTGTTCATATCGATATTATTTAAGTCCTCACTAGACGTACGGATCTTACGGACCAATTTATCGGGTACCCCTTGGTGCTTGCCGAGATCAACGAAAATCGAAATTAGTAGTGTTTCTCTCAATCTAAAATGCTCTCAATGAAAATGATTTGTAAATTTTATGATTTTTTTCATATTTCTTATATTAATTTTACTTTTGTCCGCTTAATGAGCCATTAGTTGCCTAAAAGTAGAAACTTTTACATTTATTAAATTAGGTAGTAAAGTAGGTAGCATGACTTAAATCTTGATCGAAAAAACTTCCTATCGAATAGTATATCGATTTTAATATTCCGAAAAATGCTGGCATGTTTTTTTTCGTGAATAAGAGGGTTTAGTTAAATTATTTACTTTATACTTATCGACATATTTTTATCGATATATAACGTCACAATTTTTTTTCCTACTCCTGGCAACATCTTATCTGCCAGTTTACTCCGCCGAATTATGGACTTGACCTTAGGTGTAACTGTAAAGACTTGAAGGGGTGATATAGGAGGTAATTTTAGACGCACGTATTTAATTTCTAGTCTCTAAGATTTATTTTGTAACCGTACTTTTTCCTTACATAACAACCATACAATGAAAAAAAAAATTTTTTTTTATTTCTTTTTTCTGGGCTATCGTAATTTTACCGGTGCGGTAGGAACTAAGGAAGATTTATCAAACTAGAATGTTTCTTTTTCCTTCATTTTCTATGAAATAAGAGAACAATTTAAAAAGTAAGAATTTTGCATTGTGTGGTTGTAAGGAAAAAGTACGATTTATCAAAATAAAGCTCTAAAATGTCTAAAATTATCTCCACCATCACCTAAGGCGCTCGGTTGTTTTATGCGTTAAACGCATGCGTTTCCATATAAATTCAATCAACGCAATGCGTTTGACGCAACGTATTTATATGGAACGCATGCGTTTGACGCAGAAGACAACCGAGTGCCTAAGGGCCGACGCTATCTGACGCGGTTCGCACGGAACGGGTCATACTGCGCTCGCGGCGGGCAGTTTGGTATGACCCGCTCCGTGCTAACCGCATCAGATAGCGTTAGCCCTTAGTCTTTACCAAACACCCTGAACCTCTGAAGTCTGGTGCAACTGGCACTAAATGTCCTCAAGGGTAGGGATTGTGTTGAGTTAGTAAGGGGGGTTAAAAGGTACCTTTTACATTACCATATTAACTTTTTGTACGCTACAATCTATTCATCCTTACGTGTCCATCATGTAAACAAACTATTATTAAGACGTTAGTGTAATCCTAGAGAAAAGGGTGATTATGATAATGTCTTCAAGGAGAGTTTGTTTACATGATAGAACATGTAAGGATGAATAGACTGTATGTATGTCACTACTTATTTCATCCATGGCACAAAGGGTTCACACATATATATTTTTGAACTCACATGGAACCTAAATAGAGCAAAGTAATTATATTTGAGCGCGATTTACCAAACAATAACTTAATTAACTTTATCGGAATTTGATGTTACACTGTCAATAAAATAAAGGTCAATATTATATATAATAATTAGCAACGGCGTGAGGGGCGCGTCGGTATACATGCAAAATTGCTAGATAAGAACATTTACATTCGTTTCAATAAGCGTTGGAAAAATTCACTATTGTAAGAATCCTTATGAAAATAATGTAAATAAACCGTGCCGATTTTGCGTCAGAGAAAAACAATAATAGAATGAGTGGTGGATGCCACGCTAGCGTGGACGCATGCTCACCGAAGTCGTAGACATAACCCGCGTCGGGTTAGCGTGGCTTTAACCAATTAGTTTTAGTAGCGATAGAATACACTATGAATATTTTCCTAACCGCCGAAATTGCCGCCTCCACTATAGATTAGCCTCGAGTTTCATTCATGACCGTCGTTTGTTTGTGAATAAACAGATACAGCCTTGGCCAAAAGTGTTGAGCACTCACACGTTTTCCATATAAAAGTTAAACTTTCAATCAAGCATTTCATATCCTTTTATTAAAGAAAATTAAATATCTTTCAAAAACTAGCTACTTTCGTTGACGTTAAAGATAATTGCACGGATAAAAATGCAATTTGTCCTTTTATTGCAAACCCGTCTATTTTTAGTCTTCAGTTAGCAATAGCTACTTCGAAATGATATTATCTAAAGTTCTCTAGATGTTCTTTAGTATAGGTATACCTTTTCATATTTTACGTCAATGTGCATTTTTGTAATTAAAAAATAATAGTTTTTTTATAAGTTACAAAGGAAAATAAGGGGTGCTCAACACTTTTGGCCAAGGCTGTTTAAGTATTACTTGGAAGTAATTAATGCCAGTGAAAATTAAATCTAAATAAATAAACATGTCCTGTCTCTGTCATCTCATCACCACTCAACGATATTGTAGAAGTATAAAAAACACATGCACTTTATCCATCGGATAAAAGGAGAATTCAAATAGACTATGTATTGTATACTTACCGCGTGCACCGATGGATCTGATTCTGTCGTTACAATAAAAGGTATGGCTTTGTCGGTAGTCAATGAAGCGTTATTGGCAACGAAGCTGTTCAAAATTCGTCCTTATTGATAACAGACAATGGTACGTTTTGTTTGAGATCATCGTGATAGGCATGATGTCTAATTTTTTTTGTCATGCCTTCGGAACCAGCTTTTGGAGATGATCAAATGTTTATATGGGACCACTTACAACTAGAGCAACACAAAAGACGAAAATGAGAGGCAAAGTAGGTACAGAATAGCGGACGAGCACTGAAAACGCTCCATACTGATTGACCGACAGGCTTGAGACGTCACACCAGTACCCTTACCATGAGTTTGCAACGTTTGCATTACCGTACTCGCTAGCGACTACGTAAACGATTTAGTATGGACAAAAGTACAGCGCCTCTGGCGGTTACGCAATAGAACTAAGAATCGCCATACTAAATCGTTTACGCAGTCGCTAGCGAGTACGGTAATGCAAACGTTGCAAACTCCGTTGTATGGAAAAAATGGGAATTTGCCGTTTTGCTCGTAAATATTGTGTTTAAGCATAGTTGCCATATAATTTCTTTTTTATTGAAACATGAAAATTCTATTGGTAACTTTCAATTTACATTTGGGCTGTTTAAAAAAAACATTTTTGCGAATCTTTATAGTCCCATATCTAATTCATGTTTTTGATTAATTTGTCTAATTTACAATTTATTGTGATAATTTGTCAGTTTTCTATCCATATAACCACACTAGTCATCTACTCAATGGTATAAAGAAAAAAAAACAATATTCAACAATGGATATTCAAGGTTTATAAATAAGGAGACTTGTGTGATCATTGTGATTGCAGGGATTTTTGACTACAAAATTCAGTGTAAGTTCATGGTTATGAAATGACTTGTGCATAGTGTACATAGATATTATATACCTATAGATGTATATTTCTAACATATTCTGTACATTATTATCTGTATGTAATGTTATTGGAACAAGAATATATGTCGTACATTCGAATATTCATATTAAATCTTTTGGATAAGTAACAGTAACCGAGGGGCTAAGATGATCGCTTATGTGTCGGACAATTCGTCCCTTACTGTCAAGTATGTAGGTGCAAGAGGGACGAATGCCAAATGTCCGACATATACGCGATCATGTTAGTCTCTCTGTACATACTGGGTGGCCTATCTCCTTTTTATAATTAAAATTGCTATAAAAAACGTACCTATGTTTTTTCTTACGGCCAAGGCAGCGATCGCCAAAGATTTAAATGCGCGTGTAAAATGTAAAGGGCGCGGTTAATAAACGGAATGCGTTCATATTATACCGCATAAGGCGTGCCACATGCATGCTGAATTCGGTGACCGAAGTCCGCCGCCGAATCCGTCCGCCTGACTGTGGCAGGGCTATACATTTTAGCAACTGCGAGCGGAAGCAGCAGAATTCGGTCGCGAAATCCAGCCTGTACCTATATGGCGGACCTTAATCAACTATTAATTGTGATTTCCGCATAAAACAACCCGCGCTTAAAATGCAGTATCGCACGCAACAACAGTCATTCATCAACAGTGTCAAAATACGTACAATCATTACTATTTAGCTTATCCAATAACTGCCGTGGAAACTCATAATAACTTAATTTCGCCAATGGCGCCTATCTTTTGCCTAGTTTCTATGAAAGACCCACTTAAAAAAAAAAAAATTTTTTTTGACAATTGGTGTGGCTTTGGGTCAACAAGATGCTTATATTGTGAAAATTTTAAGCTTGTAGCTCAAACCGTTTGGCTGTAAAACCTGTAAAACAGACGACGGACGGATTTATGACTGACTAAAATAGAGAAGATGATATAAGGAAAATAGCGGGTCCAAGATGGACTCGAACAGCAAGGGATAGAATCAAATGGCGATCTTTAGAGGAGGCCTTTGTCGGAAGACAAGTTGAGGAGTAAATCGGAAAACCAATTGTTATTTCAAATAATATCAACAATAAAGGCTTTTTATTTTATTTTATTTATTTTAAAATAGGGTTCCGCTTAGAGCTTTTAGGTACGGAGCCCTAAAAATGAATTCCTGATGTCTGTTTTATACGAAAACGATACCCCGCAAGCCATAGTAGCCTTAACTGATCAGTGAGAAAGAGACGAAAAAAAGGTGTGCTTGGTCCAATTCACCCCGCTCTCCCCTCGCACAGGGGACGAATTTAACTAATCTCCACATCTGAAAAGAATCACCGCGGAACACTTTATCTATGGTATAAATTTCATGCTTGTAGCCCGATGCGCACAAAAATGTTAGTAATCTGCCCTCTAGTATCTTTTCTGCTGTACTTACCCTAATTAATGCTCGTATATTTTGAAAGCTATAGGTCCTATCGATATACATCCAAAGAATGACTTGTAGATAATTCTATAAGGATCATTTTTCCCTTTGACGGTTTTCCCCTAGCTTCAGCCGTTTTCAATAAAGTAAAAAAAAAATGTAATTCGGCATACAATAGTGGGGGGAGGGGGGAAAACAAAGGTCTGTCAACGTGTTTCGCTAAAATTTTTGAAGCACAAATATGAAAGCTACATGCATGCCAAGTTTCATGCTTTCTGCCAGATGGGACCGTATTCGTCATATTTTCGAGCTAAGGAGGCGTACTAATATGTAGGTATTTTAACTTTTAAAATTGTCTTCTGTCTCTTCGTATTTTTAACAAGTCGTCTCCCGAGCCTGGAGATCCCCACCAACAAATTAAAAAAATCACCGCGGATGAAATGGAATTCGATTCAGTCGTTCCTTCAGTCAATGTTACAACATTTTTTTTTATCATAAAACGGCAAAACAGAAAGAAGCTAGTGACCCGAACCAGTACCTACTCGTATTATGAATCTTACGTAATACTGGTTCGGTGCACCCACGAGTTTCAAATTTTAGCGGGAGTCGAGAGACGATAAGAAATCGGGAGAATCCAGACGAATCCCGACCATCTGGCAATCCAATGGTTTTTAATATGAAACTTGAGAACGTCCGGTTGGTCTCAATAAAATTAGACTTAGTTGTTAATTTAGGGGTTAAATACAGTTTTAGTTTTCTATTACACATTGCATCTGTTCCAAAGTCAGCAACGAAAACTGGTTGATGAAAAACTATATCGACTTACGACGTACTCGTACGGACATTAGTAGCCAGTAAGGCCAAAGTTTTATCAATTTCTTGTGATTATAGGTACATATAATGACATAAGGTGCAAACTGGCTTAAAATTTTTAAAGGGCTAAGACATGTTCTTTCCTTCCTTTATTCCTTCAAATATTTATTCCCCCTTTCAAGTAAAGCGCGGCTGGCCGGCTACTTTGCGTTAGTTAAGTTGCTTTCCGTTTGTCATGGACCGTGGTAGTTATTCGTTTAATATAGTGGGTATCATCCACGATGGCGCGCCCCCGCTGTGGAGGGGCGCGTCGTCGTGGATGACACGTGCACGCACTATACCGGTAAGCCGGTAACTCGCAATATGGCAACCAGTTTGACTTCCCTGCTACGCATTGGATATTACTGATCTCAGAGCCAAGTTATACCTACACTGGCAGAGTCGAAATTAGTAGTGTATCTTGTAGCGGAGTCTTCTCGTGCCATGCCCAAGCCCAGTGATGAAATGTTGTTCACCGGTTAAACAAAGATTTAGGTTCTCACTGGAGCGCAAACTCTTAGTAGTTAGTATTCCAGTGTTTTAACCGTGGTGGGCGGCGCGCACCACGATTTTTAGTCGCGCGATAATTTTGTCGCAAGTTCGCGCGAATTTTACTCGCGCGAACTTGCGATCATTGCGTAGTCGCGTTGTATTAGGAAATTAGGACGATCCCTTAATCCCCTTGTGAGGACGACCGTAGATACCATATATTCTTGTGCAGTCAAGATCATAAATAGGTAGGGTGATGGCACCAGTAACCGGCAGGCTCCAGTAATCGGCATTTTTTTTACAAGTTGGATTAAAATTAGGACTGCCAACAATTATTCCAATTAATCAACACTGGACCATAGACAGTGTATATTCTACTCTCATCCAAGACAATATCATAGACACAGGCGGTTTTGATTAAAGATGATAACATGAAAATGATGAGAAAAACAGTGCTTTTGAAGAAAATGAATAATCCTTAAGGAAATAGTTAAGAGAGTGACTGTACATATTTGTCATTTATTTAATAACTATGAAAGATGTTTGAGTTTTTGTTTACGTTATGTATAGCTATAAATATCCTTCAAATAATGTTGTATTAGAGAAAATTAATGTTAGCTTATTCTTGTTAAAAAATATAGTGCCGAATACTGGTCCCATGAAAGTACACTTTCGCCAGTAATCGGCAGATGGTGATAATAATATTTCTTAATATGCCATTAATAAATTATTCGTAGATACATAGATTTTGCCCGACGCAATGACTCATTATATATCAATACGAGGACAAATAGTGAGAGAAATACATGATTTTCATTCTAACTGCAGTACTAATCTAATATTATCAATTTTAAAAATCAACGTCCTAACAAAACTACTGAACGTAGAAGCTTGTTTTTTTTTACAGTAGTCTTTCTAGCCTATACTTACTGTTTATCTACCTTTCCAAGCTAGCTCTCTCGGAACATTTCAACTTCTCACTGTCACTTTTCATTTTCATACATTTTATAACCTAAAAGTTTCTTTTAGGTTATATAAAGAAACAGAACACCCTAAGCAACTTTCTAGAGTTCGATTCTTTATTTATTCGTTTCATTCAACGATAACTTTTTATCCTGTTCCGTAAAATACATCAAAACAAAAGTACCTATTCGAAATACTTGCACTAAACTAGTGCCGATTACTGGGTGCCGAATACTGGAGACTGCCGATTACTGGGTGCCGAACACTGGAGACTGGCTGCCGATAACTGGAGATTGCCTATATTTTTGGTTATTAGAATGTTTTTATTTATCCGTGTCTCTTCAGTCAACAAAAAGCTGATATGTTGTTACTCAGAGATATATTTAACGTTTTTATTCAGTTATTTTTGTCCTAAGTACAACCATATTATTTTTATCATTGATGAAAGTACACAACCTCCTTAAAGTGCCGGTAACTGGTGCCATCACCCTAGTTGCCCCATATTTCATAGTAACCTTTTTATTTTGTAAGTAGAAAGAGGAGCATTTTGTTTTGCACATTTTAAGTACGACGGCGATATTTTATCCCTTTTGGTAACGTGGGTATATATATATATATATATATATATATATATATATATATATATATATTTGATCTTGACTGTGTTAACTGTGTATGATTGTGATTATTCTTTGTAAATCGATGTTTCACCAAAGGTATGCACAATAATCTTAAACGCGGAATCGACTTTTACACTGAATTTCTACGTCTTTAATTTACTTATACAAATGTTTTGCGTTTATTTTTATGTAAATAAAGTTATAGCATTTAAGTATTTTAAATGGTTAATAATAAATAACTCATAACTTAACTAGAGTTATATTTATTTGACTGGGATTCGACAATTTACTATAATATTCATTATATGTATTTAGACAACAGATTGTGAAATCAACTTTGTATTAAAAAATAAATGTTTTTAAAGCCCATTTGTTTCATTTTATAAGTATCACACTTCGTATTACACTTCGTCGTTCACCTAATACGGTCGCCGAATTCATTTTAAACTACTTACGCCAACGAACGTCGTCTAATTTACACACGTGACACATGCAAGGATCGCATTCAAGTTTAACTACATTGCGGGTTTTGGTTGGACTTGTGACATTGTCAAATCGTTTTGTATGGGGACAGTGAAGTCCAGCCGGCTGGACATTGGGTGAATTAAGGGATAATAGATTAACTAGATAGCGTGTTATTTTTATGAACATATCCAGCAGCACAATTACAATATTATGCGTCCAAATAGAATTCGACTCGTGACTGTCAATGATAAGATTGATGAGGTAAAAAAAGCCATTCGTTTTCGTACATTTATTTTCGATTTATAAATAATTTAACATTTTTCTTAATATCTACCAAATTAAAGACAAGTGTGTTGTAGGTACCTACATTGTATTTTAGAGTCCAATAAGTTTTCCACCTAAGTTGTTCAGTTTTTCAGTTGCGATCTTTGTAATCTTCTTGAATATTGTTCCAGGTACCTGTGAATAACACGAGTTTAGGAAATATAGGTAATTGAAAAATAGCCGAGTTGTTCACTTCGTATGATTTTAATATACAGAGTAGGCTTATCCCGTCAGTAGAACATAACATATATTGTATTTTACCCCTTGCAGCCCCTTGTATTTTGTTATCCAGCGGTGATGCTATGAAAATCCAAATACAAAGTTCTCATTTCTTCCTCTTATCACTAGAGAAATATTGTGGTAAGAGACGGACAAACAAAAACGGGCGAAGTTGGCGTTTCGTGGTAGCCGCTGAGGTAACACTTACCACGAGAACTGAGTTAACCAGGTTGGATACTCCCTCCGCTCCACTGACTATAGCTTTCCCCGCTGCGTAGAATTTGTCTCCTGTGTTTCCATACTTTTCACTTTCCTTTATTGTGTCTACTAAAGGTTTCGGCTGAAAACAGCATACAATGTGAGATATATGGTGGTATTCACAGTGTGTAGATCTTGGTTTCATATTTTACTAATTTTATCTAGAGATAGGATCGGCGAGTCCCTACTATCTCCCTTTTGCTATGGTAGTACCTTCGGATTCAACGATTATGTTATGAGTTATGACCTCTGGTTGAATTTTCTTATTAACAAGGAAATTAAAAAAAGCAAAGAAAAACAAAATTTATGTATAATAGTTTTATCTGACAAGACAATAGACAATGTGCAATGTATAGCTCAACACAACCAAGCTCACCCGCGCTCGTGAGATAAAAGTACTGATTAGTGCAGCATACATGTATGTACATATTTTACTGCGAGCTTAATAAAATTAAGGAGTGTCTTTTCAAAAGGGCTTCGTCGAGTAGCTACTATCAGCATCGTACTTAACTGACCATTGGTTGAACCTTATTGTAACGATAAGGTCTACCTGTGGTCAGTTACAGTACTTTTATCTCACGAGCGCGGTTTAGCCATAGGTAGTTGTACACATACGAACACATAGGTAGTGTGAACTCATAGGTCCTTTTTTTTCCACCCATAGAAATGCATGAAGCTGGTAGTGGTATGCCACTACGTAACCTCTAAGGCTCCGGGGAGAACCAGAAATTACGTATTGGTTATGTGGGGCTCTTCAGTCCAGGTCCAGGTCCAGAAGGGACTAGCCTACCAACTAAAACTCTGGGATTCTGCCCTCGCGTGCCTATTGACGCACAGATACTTAGACATTGTGCATAGATAGCTCAGCACACAACCTTAGCTCAATCCGCGCTCGTGAGACACAAGTACCTACTGTAACTGATGCTCATGCTATGTACTTACTTGTAAGAGCCCGCCGACTATGCTGTGTAAATTTTCCTTAAGCGTCAGTTTTTTACTGCCATAACCCTCGGATTCAAGAACAGCGGCTTCGAACGGTGAAACCGGCGGGTGAAAATATCCAGCTGAGTAATGTTCAGCGCCGTACTGTAATAGACGAAAACATTAAAGTCCTTACTTAGTTCTTAGGGTTCCGTACCCGAAGGGTCCAACGGAACCCTCTCTCCTCCTCACGCGTTCGTCGGTCCATCGTCTGTCACACGGTTGAAGCTAAGTAGGCACAGTACAAATTTTTACAGTATACCTAATCAAAGACATACAAATAAGCCGTTGTCTACCGGTGACGGGTATCCCCGTCATGTAAACAAAAGATTGTTTTGTTTTTTATGTCGGTAGAGGAGATCGGGGGGGAGACTCCAGCAAAAAGGGGGTGCGAAAATAAATTTGACCTACCCCATCGTGTGGGATTCGTGATTTAGAGCTCGTTGAGTAGATAAATTTATACTGATTTTTTTTAAATACTGGAAATAAAAGAATGAAGAGTTCAGATTTTTTCTTTGCTCTTTCCTCGGTTTTCCTTTTACAACCCGCTTAATTTATACGAAGGGACAGAACTATCTACCTTCAGAACACCGACAATTAGGTACGTACGTGTGCATAATTATTGGCAATCTTATGGCCAATCGCGCCGGCAGCCTGCAGTTTGTGGGAGATTAGGTTCCCAACAACAGACTTGTCAGTTCTGTCTGCTCCTGACCGGTGAGCCGGCTCTGCAGCAGCGGTATCAACGTCGGAGCTGACTTGTGGCTGATCAAACACCGGCAGATCCACACGAATAGGCTCGTCTACCGGCGCAGAGAGGCAACTGGCTATGCAGAGCAAAATGATACCGCTGATGAAGTACATGCTAAAAAACAATAAAACATCAGCTTTAAATTAAACGGGTACCGATGAGTAGGTAAGTTCTGGACAGGACATCACAGTAAGGTTTGCAGCCACAGTGTCCCATATGATTAAGTAATTTGTCATAACTACTACGCGTTTGCATTATTTAATTAGAGTAGACACAGACTACACCAGCGTTTAATGCAAGCGGGGCGGCGCGGTGGCAGGGGCCAGGGCCTGTACTCCGAACATTGAAATTCGTATCGTGCCGTCCCTTTCACTCGTATAGTGTATAACACGAGAGTGAAGGGAACGGCACGACGCGAACTTCGATGTTCGGAGTAGACCCTCAGGGGTGCTACCGCGAGCAACAAACGAAATTTTCTCTCACGGAAAACTTCGTTTGTGGTTCGCGGTAGCAGCCAGGCCTACTTAGTACCGGGAGTTGAACCTATTGACAGCCACAGTCAGCGATACACGTCATAGGAAAATCGTGCCATGAGGGCTAGAGCCGACAACCCGGCCAAAGCGTTATGTTAAATTTTGCGTTGAACAATGCGATGGTGTCGCGTCAGTGATGCATCATTTGTGTCCGATCTCTTGCTTGGCCAGTTCGTGAGCGTTCAGTCCTAACCGTTCCTAGTACCGTAGTAGTTCCGTTACCGTATAATAATTCTCATTCCCGCATCTGATGCGACGTGAGAATATTAATTACCTATATAGGTATAGGTATATATAATAATTTGACAAATACGGCGAAGTCCGGTCTAACCCATATATCCCATTTCAACGTGAAAATACTGCTGTCAAACGTCAATTTGAGAACAAAAATAAACAAATAAACTGTCTCCGTCAAGCATCCGTTATTTTTTTTTATATTTTATTTACAATGCAGACGCTCCCAATCATTCGTAAATGCTGCCACTGTTTCCCATTTACATGTGCCGTGGTCTTCATATCATTTGCGGCCATTCTTACTGGCGGTTTCGGCATCACGGTCGTTGTGTTTCTGGCTGTCTGGGAAGACAACCTCGCTGTGTACGTCGGGAGGCTCCCGGAAAAACAGCGGTGGCCCGTGATCGGTGTGGTGGGGTTCCTTTGCACACTACTATTAGTGAGCGGCTGGATCTTGTTAATTGCACCTTGCTTAAAAAAGGCCTCTAGAGTATCGGCGCTAAACATGAGCTTTTTCATCATAATGTTTATGTGTGGCACAATTCTTATAATAACCATTGGTCCGACAATGTTGTGCGTGTTTTCGTGGTTCAATGTCGTTGATCCAGTCGTATGTAATGAACAGTTTATGACAATCGAGGTGGAACTGGTATTAGCGTTGGTTGTTTTAGTATTTGTCAATGCTTGGTGTTATTTTGGAATAGTAATCGGTAATTATTCTAACACTTTAAAATAAAATAAAATGTTATGTTCATTGACGCATATCCACCTACACTCTATGATTTTACATTCGCTCCCTCCATTAGGTCATTAATCATTATCCACCAGAGACGGGACGTACCGTGTTATTATACATATTCTATCTCGAGCAATCGATCTAGCTAGGTCTCGTCATATCCGGGAAAACGCCGAGCAAGGCTCGGCCGCCCAGATATTGTACTACTTATGTAGGCTGTGTATGTGTAATTATTCATTTGACACCGCGCTTGCTTCTGACTGCCACTTGGGCGTCAACTGTACAGATAGAAAGACAGCTTAGATGTTCACCCTAAAGTTATTTTGGTTCAAGGTACTTCAGATGAAGCATCATATCGCTAACCAAATTTTATGTGGCTGAAGAAGCCGTGCTTGGAAAGTTGAGTCACGCAAACAATTGCAGCGATAAACGGCGACGTGATTTGCTTAAAATGAGCCATCACGTGTAGGACGTTCAGGTGCCTAATAAGAGTCCGTAACTAGGTCATCAAATCGCAAAGGCAACAAATATTTGAAAATCCTCAAACTGGCAAAGAGTAATAAATACGGAATGCATAGCGAAGTGTTGGGTAGAGGGGGTAGGGGTTATAGAGTAGGCCCATTTTTGAAGAAGTAGAATGCAAGAAGCAAATCGTGTAACAGTTGGGGTGACAACGTTATCAGAGGGTTTAGACCCTGCAGAATATATACGAATCTGCCTGTCTCCATCCCCGAATTTGAGCCGGAAGAATGTTATATTGGAAAAGGTGCAGCCCATACAATTTTTTTCGTTGTACATTTGGTAAATCGTTGTTCCGGTACTCTAACTATGGTCCGATTGTTATGGATTTTTGATATGCCGTAAATAACAATATTTGTCATCGTATCCCGAAATTTTTGATCCTCCAGCTCCACGTCTTTCTCCGCCATCTTGGAAAAACTGTCACTTTTTTCAGGTTTTTGCTTGTACTGTCGTTATAGTTCATTTTAGTGCTTAACATGGTTTGGCAATATTGTAAAACACAAAATTTGCTAAAACTTTTGGCTACAAAGATTTTTTCCATGACCCCTAGGGACGAAGATATGACAGAAGATATCATTATAAATTGCCACGTTTTTCTATTTTTCTTCTCATGTTTACGTTTAAAGTGCATTTTTGCGCTAACTATAGTTCGGCAATATTGTAGATAACAAAATTTTCTACGACTTTTGTATTGAAATATTTTTTCCACGATCATCAGGAAAGAAGGTACGATGTCATTTATGGGGTACTACCGTCGATATTTAGTACTTTTTCCAGTTTTCTTAACATATTTGCGTTTTAGTGCATTTCTCGGTCAGCAATATTACAGAAGACAAAATTATATGCAAATTCAAAGTACCTACGATCTTCTAGGTATCCTGGAAACAGACGATTATGTCTTCTGAGGGATTGAAGTGGTATAGATCGAAAAGTGACAGATGCTTTATCTTGTCGTCTATCACGCTATCACTCGACCATCATAGATCCCCTACAGACTGCGATTCATTGCACTCAAACCTAAATATGGGAAAAAAACTGGAAAAGTAGCAAATTTCGACGGTTGTACTCCATAGATGACTGCATATCTTCTTTCCTAATGGTCGTGGAAAAAATATTTCAATACAAAAGGTGTAGCTAATTTTGTGATCTACAATATTTCCGAACTATAGTAAGCGCTAAAATGCACTTAAAATGTAGATATGAGAGGAAAACTAGAAAAAAGTGGCAATTTTTAATGATATCTCGTGTCATATCTTCGTCCCTAGGGGTCATGGAAAAAATCTTTGTGCCCAAAAGATTTAGCAAATATTGTATTCTACAATATTGCAAAACTATGTTTAGCACTAGAATGAACTTTGATGATAGTATAAGCAAAAAACTGAAAAAAGTGACACTATTTCCAAGATCGCGGCCAAAGTTGTGGCGCTGGAGGGCCGAAAATTTTAGGTTACCATGGCTAATATTGTCCTTCACAACATACCAAAAACCATATCAATCGGACCTCTTTTAAAGTACCAGAGCATCGATTTACTAAATGTACTACGAAAATTTTTGTATGGGCTGCACCTTTGCCGGTATACCGTACTTCTGGCTCAAATTTCGAGATGGCGACACCCTCTGATAACGTTGTCACCCCAACTGTTACATGACTTGCCGCTTGCATTTTTTAGAGACGCCTTTTCCAATTCTGTTCCTGCTCTATTAGAGGGTATTGACGGCTTATTTTGATGGGTAAACTTTTTGTCCGCCACTCGCTTAGCAGACTTCAGGTGTATTCGAAATATTTGGTGCAAGTAATTTTTGAGAACTAGTTTCTTAATATGGATTAATCGCAGTTGTGGACTAGGTTTTTAATGAGCGATTAATTTGAATATGCGGAAAAACGAGTTTAGGCCAAAGAGTAAATTAAGTATGGTTAGCGTGTGAGTAAGAGTTAAAATGGCATGCACTTATAATCTTATAAAAAACCTTTTAGGCTTACCCAAAGAGTATAATAATATAAGTATGTCAGGTAGGCTGCTGGGTAGGCTAACCTATGCTGATTAAGTAAAGGCTGATACCTACTCTTTTCAACCTTTTATGAACAAATTGTCTTCAAGCTGTACTATAAAAATTCGTTTGTTTGTTTCGTACGGTAGACGTCCCGCGTCCGACGGCTTGTCTAACAATAAATTAATAAACTACTTACTCACTAACTGTGGCCATTTGCCATCAAAATCATGTCATTCATTTGTCATCAATATGGGGGCATTTTGCATCAATAACCTATTATTTTCCAACTCTGCAGACTTTTAAAATTGAAAAAGTACCTAGGCCTAATACTTAATATAAGGTCATGTCATATATCATGAATTTCATGATTACAAATATTTTATTTACGTTCAAAACAAAGCACAAATTTGTTATCTAGTCTTGGAATCGTTTAAATTACTTAGGTCTTTTTTTATACTTATAAAAGACCGCTAGAACAAGGTCGGATTAATATTCCCTCGCATCCAAAAAAACTAGAATTGTTTTTAGCGCCTGCGCACAGTCCGTAACTACTTACGTTGCGGTGGCGCCGGCGGTGTTTGGCGATGCGCTGGGCTGGGAGCGAGAACCGAGAGCGACTGCAGGCCGCAGCAGCGTCCGCGCACTTTCACACCTTACGTCACACGCGCAGCCTTGCCTCCAACCGCATGGCTGTCGAGACTCTTATAATATAACATACTGTATAGGTACCTATGAAATTCGTTAGGTATGTGTACCTAGTACAACTGCCGGGTATCGCCACATTGTGTGACAGTGTAACTTGAATGATAGGGTAAGTCCGGGGTTGAATGATAGGGTAAGATGGCCATAAGTTAGAGATGGCCCATTGAAATATTTCGTAGAAGAGTTAACTACCCGTTACTGTTCGGTTCGCTTCGCGTCGTGCGTAGGAAGGAGCTATAGGTAGTAAGGCGATACTTTTATTGAAATAAAATAAAAAATATAGAAAATCCCTGTGGATTGTTTTGCCTAGTTCTTGTTTCGTGCTGATGTGAAGTTATATTCGAAAGATAATGGTTACTCTTGTATTTATTGCAAACGCATTGTTCTATCCTCAAAATCAAGTGTCGTGCCTTTACTTTTTTTAATTCTAGGTATGGTCGTCTCTCCCAGAAAAAAGGAGAGCTTGCCACTTGGAGATCGTCTATACGAAAAGCTACCTAAAAGTAGTGGCGATGATATATAAATATTATTCTCGAGTACAAATAAGAAAAAAAATTACAAAAAAATATCAGCCGCGGTTGTAGCAAAAATTACTATGAAAGATTTCCTTCTCTAGACTCTCCTTCGAAGTAAGTACTGGCTTTGGTGCACAGTGTGTCATGAAAATTACACTGAATTTGCAGACTTTTGTTTCAAATGTGGTCTAGTCTAGAGATAATAAAAAAAAATAAAAAAAAACGACTTCAATACTTAAATGTACAAGTTTAAACTAAAAAGTTGAAAATAATATATTTTAGTAACTTCAAAGCAATTACCTATTTAAAATATTTGTATTATATTCACAATATATGTAGTTATAATAAGGTATTTTTGGAGACGGTGCCAGCCCAGGAGGATACCTAGTCTCCTGCTTTGTTTGCCACCAACTATCGACACTCGGAGCGGTGGCGCGCGGCGGCGCGCGCAGCGGAGCTGTCACCGACTCCAAGAATAAATATAATAGGTAACTAACTAATTACATTAATTAATTGTCCTGTAGGCTTTTTCAACTTAAATAATGTCTATTTCGTCGAGCGCGAAGCAAACACTGCCGTACCATCCTTTACTGGAACCATTTCGCCGCATTTTCAGGCCCCTATTTGAGAACCTCTGGATAAGACCAGAACGCAGAAATTTTCGTCATCCAGTAAGCTGTAATCACATACTTAAAATCAAAAATTTCAAGTCTGTAGGTCATTTAGTTCCGAAGTTAAGCGAAAACAAAGTTTCGCATTTATTACACTCACTAACTCAGAGAGCTGAAATTTGGTACAGAATTAGGGTTTAATAGCCACATAAAGGGAAAACTATAAAATCTGGAGTACCTGGTGACCCTGATTAGCTGCATAAGTAAGTTTGTAATTCTATACAAAATACATGCGATTACTTTTGCAGTTTGAATGTTCGTTACAAGAAGTCGTACCTGAAAAGAAAAAAGAAGGACTGCCTACAAAAAGAGATGAGATCCCATCAAAAACATTACATGTAAAAAGATGCAAGTCTCGCAACACAGTTCTTTTACAACAAAAAAGTAATGATAATGTTAAACCAAGTCGGTTATATTTTAGTCAATAGCACCGGAGGGGTGTCCACAGAACAAGGTATCCACCGACTGGCATCGGCATTACTTTATTTTTTTAAATATATAAATTGGCTTGGTCCTTGAACAGTGCTTAGCGTACTGGGCACGACGACACACTATCGCTTTGGCGGTCAAAGGGTTAATATGGCTTCAATATTATTTGGATTTTTTAGTTTCCTCGTATTCGGAATGAAAAGCAGAGTGTTGAACTCGGGTGAAACCACCCATTTCAGCCTCGAATTATAATTAAATATCTCGACTGAAATGGGTGGCTTTCAACCCTTGGTTAACAATCTACTATTATATTTCTTTCTATCTTTCTACATCAGAGGATAATATTGTACTAATGTCACTTAGTAGCTTATTTTCCCGTTACAGGATTGTTTTCCCTGAAATCGCATGACGACAATAGGTAGCGCGATTTTTCTAATCTGAAAACAAAACGGATTATAGGTTTATAAGGTAAACTTGGGATTCCCCTTCTGTTAGGTTCCTATCCAATTCTATTTAGGTAGTGGAATAGCTCCCTCTTCTATCCAGGACCTAGCCGAACAAGAAACTAAACTACTGTAGGGAGTTTGAAGTAATACTTGCAAGTATAAATATAAATTTAATAAGTAGTGCACACTAGTATAAAAACAGGTATCACATCCTACACTTAAGAGTCAGCCAACTAGAATAGTAGTATCGGTGAGATATTTATAAGGTGGTATTTCCAAATTTAACGGAGCCGGTCCCTTACGAGCTCTCCCCGCGTTGTCGTAGTGACTTCCGTGACATGGACAGTAAAACCCCCCCGCGTAGTCTCCTGTGTTGGGGATCGGCACGCAGCCCAGGTGAGTACATATGCCTATCACAACAAGCCATTCTTGCTTTTGAGCGCGTTTTTCTGGAGGTTCCGGGTCTCTCAATGAGGACAATGGAGTAGCATTTTCCAAATCAATTTCAGCTTGAGTTCTATTCTTTACAAACACTGGTTTGCCACGCCACTTGAACGACACGCATACTCCGGGGGCAATTTTTGATATGTCGATTTCCATTGAAGCCAAAGCGAGCACGTCGGCGGCGGCTCCCATATAATTTATGTAATGTGCAGCGTGGGATTTAACGCCATATGCACCGCACAGTAGACCAAAAAAACTAATAACATATGTAATTCCCGGTTTATCGTCGCCAACACCCCATTTAGTTTTCCTAGTATCAACGTACGCTACTTTCCTACAGTTATCGAAATTGGGAAATTCAAGATCACGATGAAAGGGGGGCTTCGGACATCCCTTCGCAAAACGAACTTGAGTCCACAGCGTAAGCACTGTTTTGGGATATTTTTGGCAATGTTTGTTCTTGCATAATTCTGTTTGAGTTGTCTTGTCAACGCTGTCCTTGCAGAAAAAATCTTCGATGGATACAACACTAACTGATTTTAAGATATCACGACAGCATAAAACTTTCCGAAACACGGCACCGCCAGACCTAGTTAAGCCAGTGCTTAAAAAACTCATCACTTAATTCAGTTTATAATACAATTACATTATTAGAAGCCAACTTGAAGACAACATTGACAGTCGATCAAATTGACAGTAGGTATTGTTCTATTTGTTTTGAAATTAAATGGCACCTTGTCAGTTTCTCGTTCTTTTACCGCCACTAAAGAGGATGAAGCAAGTGGGTGTTGAAATTGAATTACAATCAGCAAAACACATGCCTGCCTTTAATTCTGCTAAAATATCACAGCCCGTTTATTGTTTCATTAGGTCGGTAAGAAACCTGAAAGCAACAGAATCCCGGATGTTATTATAATTATAACAACAGTTAGGATCGAACCGTGCATACAAACGTATCTGCCCAAACGTTTATGCACGCAATCCTAAGTCCTTCAACTCAACCGCTTCCATAACAATATTATGCAATTTGTGCGATGAAGTAACCGATTCGCCGAAGTAAAATCTGTTAAGCACCTATGATGACAATTGATATCATACTATGATTGTGTGAAGATATTAAGTTGAAGATATTTCTAAACATATAACCAATTACCTAATTTACACCCTGAAACCTCTAATCCAGTTTTGTACTTTGTCATGCTCACTAACACATGAAATTTTCTTAAATTACTTAATATTAATAACTAGTAGGTAATTTCCGCTTCACTTCAATCTTCTTCGTAAACGATCTACTCTTGAACAGAAAAAGCACTATCAATTTTAAACAAAATGTTAATGAATTATCCATGCAAACATTAAAAAAATGTCGATAAACTGAACCTTCATTCGTATTCCTTCTTCTTTCTTAATCTTTTCTCCCTTCTGCTGAAGCCGATTAAGAAACAAACATAAGGACAAACTGAGAAGAGAAGAAAGGAAGGATTCCTTGTATTGAAGTCAGTTAAAAACAATTTTCGATGAAAACAATGGTTAACTATGTCCTGTTTCTAGGTCATTCATGCTCCCATCCCATGCGAGCCGGCGAGTTCATGGCTTTTCTTCTCGATTGTTAACGATCACGATCCCCCATATATGTATGTACCCATTTGTACGAATACATAATAGTTATTACAACTAAATAAAAAAGAATACGAAATTGGAGTGCAGACCTAATACGCATCAGGATAAAAGTGAGATAAAATTGAGATACTCACAAAGTTATGTACTAGTATTGTTCACACTACAGAAGGGCCACTATAGGCCATGTTACGCACGGCCTGCTTCAGTTTACGGCTGCCTGAAAAACGAAGTTTTGTCAATTAAAGAGATTTGACATGTTTAATTGTTTACATGCCCTAAAGAAACAGTGAGTTGTATGCATTTTAATTGGTAGCTATTGAATGGCAATATATTAAAAAAACCAGAAAATATCAATTCGCATCAACGAATCCAAGTGGCCGCAAGACGCGCATGTAATTAGCTGACCGAAAATCCACCTATCGACCCTATCTAAAAATAAATAGTTTGAAGACGTATACCCAACTAACAAATCAATCCATTAAAACCGGCCAAGTGCGTGTCGGGCCACGCGCAAGGTAGGGTTCCGTAGTCGTCTACCCTTTACATTATGTGGACTAAAAAGTTCGAAAACTTATATTTACTATGTTTTTGAAAAAATTAACAACATTATCTAAGGTATCAATGGAAATTGTACGAACGTTTGCTTTTGCAAAGTACATTTCTGAAGTTCGACTATTACTCGTTAACTAGTAATGTCTACTTAGCTGTGATAGTTTTCCTTTTAAATTCATCGTATATACTACTACCATGATTTTTTTCACATGCCTAGTAGCCACCGTTTAGCTGGCAGGGGGGGGGGGGGACACTTGACCATAGCAAAAATTATCACTTCAAAGCTTAATATCACGCTAACCAATTCTTTAATCAAAAAATGCTTCTAGAAACCTTATAATATTTTTAAAAGAGCTATCCAACGATACCCCACACGATGGGGTTTGGCAGAAAAAAAAATTGCAGCACCACTTTACATGTAGGGGAGGTACCCTAAAAAAAATTTTTTTTAAAGATTTTATTCTACCGTTTTGTCGGCGTCATTGATATGTATACTCATGCCAAATTACAGCTTTCTAGCACTAACAGTTACTGAGAAAAACGGGGGTCGGACGGACGGACGGACGGACGGACGGACGGACGGACGGACGGACGGACATGGCGAAACTATAAGGGTTCCTTGTTTACTACGGAACCCTAAAAATGGTTAATAACATAGAATCCTGAAAAATATTTTTTTACTGTACATACTATAATCCCACGGCCCACGGCCATCAAATTAGCAACTTTTTTAAAATTATAGTTGCATCAATAAATTGCACTGAATAATTAGATTAAATTTCAAACTATGTAATATTATTAACACTGACAATTTAAAAGTGCTTGTTGCTAGGCCTATTTGAATAAAGAATATTTTGAGTTTGAGTAATTTCTTGGCGTAGGTATCATATTATTTAATGTCAAGTCCGGGGTAGTTGGCCATAGTTTTTCTTAAACGCTATAAAAAAAATCTTATACATCTTTAGTTGTAATTAAACTTTGTACAGTCAAGGGCACCAATATGTATACACTTTTTCACCTTATTCCATTGAAATAAGGTCCAAAGGTGTATACATATTTATGCCCTTGACTGTACATTAAACTTTGACGTATTCAACAAAAAAGCGACACTTAAATCAAACTTATATATAAAATAATTGTTTTTAAAAATTCACAAATGGCCATCTCTCCAAGTATATGTGTGAGATGCCCATGTCATTAGAGGAAAGATGGCCATTAGCTTAAGCATGGTTATGTGGTCTGGTTTCCTATTTTTAACCAACTTCAAAAAAGGAGGAGGTTCTCAATTCGCCTGTATGTTGGTTGTTGGTTTTTTTGTTGTATGTTTGTTACGCCATTTGCCCGCGACTTCGTCTGCGTAGAACTCGGTCGTCGCATTAGTATAATATTCTTAAATTTGTGGCGCTTATATCTCTTCTATACACACTTAAACCCCATAAAAGTGTGATTTCCGGGATAAAAAGTATCCTAAGATATCCTTCTTTGCAAATCAAAATATCCCTTCCAAATTTCATCTAAATCGGTTTAGCGGTTTAAGTTACAGTTAACAGACAGACGGACATACGTTCTCATTTACAGCCCGCTACGATTTCGCATGGGTAAGGCAGTCATTAATCTATTTATCTACTATACGTATATTACTAAAACCGAAGTTTCTAGTCTCTCAATTCGAATGTATTATTCTTCTCCATTCTAACATTCAACCCCCTTTTTACACCCTTAGGAGATGAATTTTCCAAAACGCTACAATCCCAATATATTTAGCTGAGAGTCTATATACGCACACGCCAAATCAAAAACTGCTTGCCCATACTAACTTTCATCCCCCTTTTCACCCCTTCAGAGGATGAATTTCTGAAAACGCTGAAATTACTTCTTTCATAATTTAATCAAAATAAAATTTACTCCCTATACAAACTTTCAACCCCTTTTTCACCCCTCCAGAAAGCGAATTTTGAAAAACGCTTAAACTTATTTTCTTCCATTTTGGTGCTTAGTCGATTCGAGAAGTTTCAATTTTATATCCCATAATAGAGGAGGAACAGAATTGGAAAAGGCGTCTCTAAACAATGCAAGCGGCAAGTCATGTAACAGTTGGGGTGACAACGTTATCAGAGGGTTTGGACCCTGCAGAATACGGATCTGCCTGTCGCCATCTCGAAATTTGAGCCGGAAGTACGGTATACCGGAAAAGGTGCAGCCCATACAAAAAAATTCGTAGTACATTTAGTAAATTGTTGCTCTGGTACTCTAAAAGAGGTCCGATTGATATGGTTTTTTGGTATGTTGTGAAGGACAATATTAGCCATGGTAACCTAAAAATTTCGGCCCTCCAGCTCCATAACTTTGGCCGCCATCTTGGAAATAGTGTCATTTTTTTCAGTTCTTTGCTTTTACTGTCGTCAAAGTTCATTCCAGTGCTAAACATAGTTCTACAATATTGTAGAATACAAAATTTGCTAAAACTTTTGGGTACAAAGATTTTTTCCAAGACCCCTAGGGACGAAGATATGACAGGATATATCATTAAAAATTGCCACTTTTTTCTAGTTTTCCGTTCATGTTTACATTTTAAGTGCATTTTAGCACTAACTATAGTTCGGCAATATTGTAGATCACGAAATTTGCTACAACTTTTGTATTGAAATATTTTTTCCACGACCATTAGGAAAGAAGATATGAAGTCATCTATGGAGTAGCACCGTTGAAATTTGCTACTTTTGCAGTTTTCTTCTCATATTTAGGTTTGAGTGCATTTAATCGCAATCTGTAGGGGATCTATGATGGTCGAGTGATAGCGGGATAGACGACAAGATAAAGCATCTGTCACTTTCCGATCTGTACCACTTCAATCCCTCAGAAGACAAAATCGTCTGTTTCCACGATACCTAGAAGATCGTAGGTACTTTGAATTTGCATATAATTTTGTCTTCTATAATATTGCTGACCGAGAAATGCACTAAAACGAAAATATGTGAAGAAAACTGGAAAAGTAGTAAATATCGACGGTAGTACCCCATAGGTGACATCGTATCTTCTTTCCTGATGATCGTGGAAAACATATTTCAATACAAAAGTTGTAGCCAATTTTGTAATCTACAATATTGCTCAACTATAGTTAACGCTAAAATGCACTTTAAACGTAAACATGAGAGGAAAACTAGAAAAAAGTGGTAATTTATAATGATATCTCCTGTCATATCTTCGTCCCTAGGGGTCATGGAAAAAATCTTTGTACCCAAAAGTTTCAGCAAATTTTGTGTTTTACAATATTGCCAAACCATATTTAGCACTAAAATAAACTATAACGACAGTACAAGCAAAAAACTGAAAAAAGTGACAGATTTTCCAAGATGGCCGGAGAAAGACGTGGAGCTGGAGTGTCAAAAATTTCGGGATACGATGACAAATATTGTTATTTACGGCATATCAAAAATCCATAACAATTGGACCATAGTTCGGGTACCGGAACAACGATTTACCAAATGTACAACGAAAAAATTTGTATGGGCTGCACCTTTTCCGATATAACATTCTTCCGGCTCAAATTTGGGGATGGAGACAGGCAGATCCGTATTCTGCAGGGTCTAAACCCTCTGATTACGTTATCACCCCAACTGTTACACGATTTGCTTCTTGTATTCTACTTCTTCAAAAATGGGCCTACTCAATAATAGTTATTTGTTATACAAGGGTGCACAGTTGTATTTTAACCGCGAGTGTGGAATTGGAACACGAGTTAGCGAATGGATTCTAGGGTTGAACCACGAGCTAGCGAATGGATTCTATGGTCGAACCACAAGCGAAGCGAGTGGTTCGAAAATAGAATCCTGAGCGAAGCGAGTGGTTCAAAATTAGAATCCTGAGCATACCGACTGAGAACACACGAGACGTAAAATAACCTTGCAGCCGTGTGTAACACAAATCTTTTCACCTCACTAAAGCGAGGAAATAGGAAAAGGAAAAAACAAAAGTAAGACAATAAAATAATTGGGTTGCTTCCAATTTTCATTTCATTAAAATAGAAAATAAAAACTAAATTAGAACAAAACATAAAAACGCAAAAAAAGTTAAGCAAAATTCAAAAACAAATACTAAAGTACGTAAATAAATAAAGCAAAATTGCGTGAAAAATGTGTTACTTTAAATTCAAATAAAAATATAATTTGAAATCTGTAAATCGAGTATAATCACGATTTATTGGAAAAAATGTTTATTCCAACTTAAAATTCAAAATAAATGTTAAATTTGAAATTCCTATCCCTAAATTAGTCGAAATCGAGTATATTGACGATTTTTTTGCAAATTTTTGCTTAAATTTCTAAATAGTTATAAAATTTGAAATCCTTACCCTTGAATTAGTCGAAATCGAGTCTAATAACGATTATTAGCAAAAAAAATTTTTTTTTTGCTTAAAATTCAAAATAAATATTAAATTTGAGATCCTTATCCTTGAATTAGTCGAAATCGAGTATAATGACGATGTTTTGCAAAAAAAAATTTTTCTTAAAATTCAAAATAATAAAATTTGAAATCCTTATCATTGAATTAGTCGAAATCGAGTATAATGACGATTTTTTTGCATAAAATATTTTTTTCGACTTATTATTCAAAATAAATGTAAAATTTGAAATCACTACCTATCCCTAAATTATACGTTGTGATTTCTTACTTCAAATATTTGACACATGACAACTTCCATGGAACGTTAACAACCATGAGTCATCGAAATTATAAATAAAATCACGTAATAAAAATAGGGCTTCTCAAGTAAATGAAAAGATTATTTCACTTCTCTCAAACATAATTTAACCCACGTTACATTTTTTCAGATGTTGTGTTTCAGATTTTTGAGGATTTATGTCTTTTATTTTTTAAAACCAGTGTTGTGACCAAGTCTGTCGTTTCGATTCCGTAAAGTTTGCAAAGTTATAGGTATTTCCTTGTTTTTGACAGCGCCCGTAGCACATGTTGCGCTCGAGAGTATCTCGACTTAAGCGGGTATTACACTGTCCTGAATTCAGGACACTTAGAAGGGTTCCGACCTATACGTTAGAGCGAGATGCTTCAACTCCCCTCCACTAGTTAGGACGCCTGATTCAGGACAGTGTAATATCCGTGACAGTGTTCCAGACTTCCAGTGATATCGGAACGCTAAGTAACAACGTTATTTTGTAACGTTGTTACTTCGTGAAAAGTCACAGTTACTTTTTAACGGCGGATCACCGTGTTTTTTTCATCGTGAAGTTATTTATCACCCACCTCTAGAGGCTCTAGGCAACACTGGTCTAGTTCTAGTAGCAGTGTTGCCAACTTAGCATATTTTCTGCGAAATTTAGCATATTTTCGACTTATTTAGCAGCTAAATTTTACATTTAGCATATTTTTAGCACATTTTTCTCAGGTCATAAATCTGTGAAAACATATAGCCAAATTTGATAATCTAACAAAATTCGATTTTTATTGTGCATTATGAAATGGAGTTTTTTAATACCTATATCTGATGAAATGATGAATTTAAAAAATATAAGTAGGCAAAATAAGTTTCTGTAAAGTATACATGATAAAACCTTCTATTGCCTACTGTAATTATTTGTACTTGTAATAACACAATTTTAAAGAGCCCATTTCCAAAGTATTTGATCAGCTTCTTCTCAATCTATTGCTTACACTGACGTGTATGTTACTATTATTCACATAACCATCTTTTTATAACCAGAGTTACCACTATCAGAGTAGACAGCTATTTTTTATTCAATTTAGGTAATTTTAATGATAGTTTAAGAGGCAATATTGATGAGTAGTGTGATTTTTATTTAGCATATATTTTTAGCACATTTTCAAAAATTTTAGCATATTTTAGCAGAATTTCGTATACAGTTTTAGCACTAAACGAAATTTCAAGTTGGCAACACTGTCTAGTAGTCGCCGCTCGCCGCGCCGCGCAGCGTAGCGTCTTTAAGTTTAATAGCTTGCTTGTCTGTCACTTACCATTCGTCACATTTATTTGTTTTTTTTTGGCTCGAAAACCTAAACAAAAGGGTTATATGCATATTTGTAGATTCGAGTGTCTCCATATCCTTTAATATATTCCGATATCCTATTTCATGTTTAACCTGTGCCGTGTGTACGTTCTCCAATACTGCTATAGCATTGAGTAATTTACTCAATATACACTTTAGATCTTATTTTAAATTAATTGTGCATTGAAGAACTCGCCCTTTAAAGAGATAGATGTTGAGATATTTATTTAGAAGGATGGGTAAAATAAACAACTCTTTTCTCTGGGGCATTATATTTGCGTCGGCGACGTGGAGTATTTCGTTGTATTTGTACTGGTTATTGAATATGAGCGGTAAGTTAAATATTTCTCCTAGAATTTGACTGTGATAGTATTCGCAAGCGTTTCGTTATTCTTGTTGCTCAACTTTCGTTTGTGTCTAGTATTCCAGCTACCTATTTACCCAAATAGCAATAGTTCATTGATATTAATAAATAATAAATTAAGTTTGCAACACAGTGTATTTTCAGGATTGCTTAAATACCTCTACTAAAACTTGAATAGTATTAGAATAATTTGTACATTGATTACACCTCTTTCACAAATACTCACTTCGACTAGGATGTAGCCCAATTGAGCTGCATTTTTGTACCTGCATTAAAGGTAATGAAAGGTTCATGAGATGGTTTAAAACATGTAAAATTACTCAACAAAACTATTGTTGGGGCTCATTAGAATATGGTAGGTTTCTCATGTAACAATTTATGACACTGTGGCTATATGGATACCAAATTATCACAATAACAAGTAAATTATAAGATATGATATAACGAGACTTGAACAGTCAGAAAAATTATGTTATTGTTTTTATTTGTCTCAAAGTAAATTAAACAGTACCATCAATATTCTTATTTTTTTTTAATTCTAAATTGTATGACAATATCTATATATCCCATTGTGTAGACATATTTTTGTAGAATCTCTTGTTTCACAGAAAATAGTTTTCTGTTCACTCATTTCCAATTTCATAGAATTAAATTAAAACCTATGGAATGACTATTACTTGTTATCTTATTTTTGAGATTACATCTCAGCTAAACAACTTTAAAGATACAGTCATCTGCAGAGAATCCAGATTCCCCTGCCCTGCACAGAAACTTGTATTTAACATGAGTTACAAGGGTATTTCAAATTTATAATAATTTCAGGTGAAGCAGTTATGAGCAATGGTGAGAATAAAATACATTACCGTTTAGTGAACACAGAGGAGAAAAACAGAATAAAAAATAATGACAAGTCTATTGCTGCATTGGAAGGAAAAGATTTGCTGTACGATACCCCTGGTGTCAAAAATATGTATTCAGGAAATATGTGGAAGCATCATAGAAATCCATCCGACTACCAGAGAAAAGTTTTGCTAAAGGAAAAGTATGCTAAACAAGTGGGACTCCAACTGTCAGCAAAACCTGATAAAAGTCTAGGTAATATATCTAAATTATATTATGACTTTTTGTGTATCAGTTTAGTTGTCTACACATGTAGCATTATTCACTTGTGGCATGCTTTCTTGCTGTTATGTCTAAACCGCACATGACTCTATATAGTGCATTAACTAAGGTGTTGAATCCAAATATTGCTGTTATTGTTCTATGTGCCATAAGACTGAAATATATAGTCTAGAATATACTGCACAAAGTGCACAAACTGAAGCTCTCACGATTCTCTGTTTATTTTGAAAATTAAAAATCTATGATGTATTGAAATAAGCCGCCGCGCCTATGAAGAATATGTACTTAGATTTTAAAACAGGGGTTTCTACTATGAGTGACATAGGTGAAATTTTAATCCTTAGAATTATAACTTATTTTTATTGTAATCCAATTCACTTGAATTTTTCACCTCTGCATGTTTCAGACAGTCAATTCGGATTAATACGCAACGAAGAGGATGTTCGAACTCGTGACAAGGGGTACAATTTGCATGCTTTCAATACACTTATATCTCAACGAATAGGAAATCACAGAGGTGTACCAGATACAAGAAATAAATTGTAAGTGTCATGTTCATGTACATACCATACTATCTATGATCGCTTAGTTCTTATACCATTCTGACAGCATAAACGAATATACTTACCCTTATTTGTGATTGCAGGTGTCGTATTCGAAAGTATGCCGACATATTACCAAAGGCATCCATAATTATATGTTTCTACAATGAACACTTTGAAACCCTTATGAGGTCTGTGCATTCAATATTAGACAGAACAGATCAGAAACATCTTAAAGAAATTATTTTGGTTGATGACTATAGTGATATAGAAGGTCTCCATGATGACATTCAGAAAGCTGTCAATGAGCTCAACAGCAAAATGCGCAGGGAAGAAGAAATGCTTGAAACCAACAATATAGACGTGGAGAATGTCGTTGATTACATCATTGATGACCCTAACGGAGAGAAGAAACCCACTGATAGGAGTGCATCTAAAAGTGGTTTTATCATTAGACTACTACGGACAAGTAGGAGGGAAGGACTCATTCGCGCGAGGTTGCATGGGGCCGACAATAGTGTTGGAGAAGTAATACCTTATTCCTTGTTTAATATTGCTTAGTACTATTAACATTTGACCTGTCATTTAAAGAGGGGCACATTTCTCTGCAACTGTATCATTGGTTTTCGTTTCACCCTTGGCAGTCCAAAGAACTATTGTTTTATGAAACAATCCTTATTACTGTTAACCATCCTTATGAAAAATGTCAATCGACAGGTACTGGTGTTTTTGGACTCTCATATTGAGGTTAACACAGAGTGGCTGCCACCACTGTTGGCAAGGTTGGCTGAAGGAGTGGACGGAACTACTAGCTTTTATTCGTCGAGAGCAGTAGCGCCTGTTATCGACGTTATCAACGCCGACACTTTTGAGTATTCAGCGAGTCCATTGGTACGAGGCGGTTTCAATTGGGGGCTGCATTTTAAATGGGACAACCTACCTAAAGGGACGTTGAAGAGTAAGTGTTTTTAGCCACTTTAAAGTCTGCTCTTGTAGTCTTACCTTCAATGTCAATGTGTATCAAGTGCCCGCACTAGTACATGTGGGCCTCTGAAATCTATCATTAAACAACGTGGGATTGGATCATCTTTTTCCCTAAATTAAATTCAATCAAAACCGGTAACAGCGACGCCATACATTTCTAAATTCTTTTTCTCTAAAGTTTTTTCCTCATACACACTTTGAAAAGTAGAACCTTCGTTTGCGATAGCGAAACCCATCGTTGCCTAGATTCGCGAATTTACAGGTCGGTAATGGGATTTGTATAGAAAATTGCCGGCGAGTTTTGACATATTAGGCCTGGGCGCGGGCTAGTGCCTCGGGTGTTCAGGATGCTGCAGCACGTGTTATTATTACAGAAATTTTAGAATTAAGTTTTAATTTCTTAATGGTTACAAACATCGCATATTTTGAGCAAAGCAATATGCTAAATATATTCCTTCCCGGTCTTTGTAGTACCGAGTAGTGTACTGATGCAGGCTGATATAATATATGAAAGTAAACGACTACTTAGTACATAGTCACGGGGGTGACACGAGAAGGAAAGTGAGCGCTGTGGGTAAGTATGTGTGCGTGCGCTGTCGGTTACACGCGTCAATTGTTTGCGCGGGTGCGTAGCGCGTGGCGCGGACGAATCGCGAGACGCGACGGTAACCCGATCGTAACCCGGCCTGTCAGCCTGCGCAGTACTTAGTTTACAACTCGTGGTCGTTAGACATTTTTCGGTCTGACTTTTGTTCCTACTATAACATATTTTACTGTTATGTGTTTTTAAGCGGACGAAGATTTCGTGCAGCCTATCAAGTCGCCGACGATGGCTGGTGGACTATTTGCAATATATCGCCAGTACTTCAACTACATCGGCAAATACGATTCCGGCATGAACGTGTGGGGAGGTGAAAACCTAGAAATATCATTCAGGGTAATGTAATCTAATGAGATCTTGGTTTTAAAAATTAATGGCAAGTAATCGTAGTTTCCCTCCGCTTGTCTTTTGTTTTTGATATTTAAGACATTTTTTACTCAAATTTGAGTTACGATTAATAACGGGATATTTACCATGTATATTTGTATACGTGAGTGTCCGATATTTCGGCACTGTTGCAAGCGCCATTATCACGGAGTAACTGACGTGCTGCGAGTTTTAGTTGTGGTCTACCCACACACCATAGCGATCTAACTCGCGCGCTAGATGCAAAGTTATGATTTCAGACTTGACGACCTCTTACTCCCGCCATGTTGAATTTTCTTTAACTCTATATGCGCCAACACGTAGTTAGAAGTATGAGAAATCTAACACCACTTCAATTGCTGGAATTCATCAAGTATCTTGACTTGGAGGTGGCAGCAAATTATCAGTACTTAACGATCTATTTAAACCATAACCCTTCTATTTGGTTTAGTCGTAGTTGGGTAAAATGTTAATATAATTATAGCTCATATCCTATTGTATAAATCTAAGTACATTTGATATTCTCCCCTGGAATGACATTAACGCAAAACCTCACACGAGGGTGGGTTTTTCTCCACGAAGACATGTTTTCTCGTCACAGTTATGTATTACAGGTTAGTGCAGAATTTATTAAGCTTCAATGATGCCCTTGACCATATTTTAAAAGGGTATGTAGATTTCGCACAAAAAGCGAAAATCTTACGGATGGAGTACGTTTCCCAAGATAGTGGCGGCTCTAGAAGGTCCTGGCGTGGGGACTTTTGGGAGATGAAAACAAGGCCTTCAATGAACATTCGTGCCAAATTTTATCAAAGTTACCAACATTTCGAGGTTGTGCATATCTCGACTGGGTTAGTTTATATGGCAAACAAATCCACCAAACCCCACCAGAAGCGCAGCTCACTTTGTCTTACAAAATGAGACTAAATGCAAACGCGTTCGTTTGTGCTTAGTTACGAAATAACTTCTACTAGAGGTACAGGTCATCATTTGGGAGCGGCGGATGCTGGTGGTGATATTGCCGTGTGAGCCCCATGTCTGGGGGCCCGCTACGGCAAAGAATACATTACGATAACGCACTATAGACAGGGGGGTCTCACTTCGTCAGTTCGCCGCGCCGCTGCAAGTGCATCCGTAGGTGGTACCAGTGGCTGCCGCGCATTACTACCGGTGTGGTCAAAGTGTGTTATTTGCCTATTATAATTAAGGGTTGTAAACAGTGGACTTCTGTACGTAGTACTATTAGTTATTCTGTGCTACAGATATGGATGTGCGGCGGAAGCCTGGAGCTGGTGCCGTGCAGCCGTGTGGGGCACGTGTTCCGCAAGCGGCGGCCCTACGGGCTCGGCGAGAAGCAGGACTACATGCTTCACAACTCCATGAGGATGGCCTATGTGTGGATGGACGAATACATTGTGAGTACATTGTACAGGTATATTACTTAGACCCCGGACATTTGTCGCAATGACGTCTCTAAAGAGTAGTAAGGGGAGTCAATGGAGCGGTGTTAATTAATACGAAATATTTACCATAAATCGATCTAAGTAAGAGCATTGGAGAATTAGGCAAAATAAAATTACCTCCTTCGTTCGTTCAATCTATTTTAGTTAAACTGTTGCTAAAATTAGTTTGTCCTTGTCTGTCACTTTGACCTTTAACTTTGTAAGAAAAGGCAGCCCGTAATGCAAGCGAGGTAATGTTCAGATATCACGTGTTCCAATGAAATATTGCAGAAGAAAGTGATACATCAGAACCCTACGGCAGCCCACATCGTGGTGGGCGACATATCCGAACGCAAAGCGTTGCGCGAGCGCCTTCAGTGCAAGTCCTTCAAGTGGTACCTGGATAATGTGTACCCTGAACTTGAGACGGGTGAAGACACGGCGGCTAAGAGAAGGATGGCTGCTCTCAACGACCCTGAGAAAAACAAGTTTCAACCGTGGCATTCTAGGTCAGTGCTTGGGTTATTACCATACGATTTCTTAATCACATGGGTCACAATTTGGCCGTTTGTTCCAAATCACCTTCGTGGTCACTATTTTGTCGAAATGGATAAAGATTTTAATGTGACGTTTTCGGTTTTTTGGTAGAAGTATGGGACCGCTACCAAATAACTCAGAAATGCCACCAAAATCTACAGCTAATTCGAAAAAACAGTGTCCAACTAAGTGACGTGGTTGAAACGCTCGAATAATGACCCATAGTCGGCTTTAATTAGCTGGTGTAACAAACGAAATAAGCACGTAATACGAGTATACACACCCTTATCACTGTTGGAATAAGGTTTGTTATATTTGGCTACTGTGACTGTGCGACACATTAGGCCAGCTTGTTATCGCTAAGAGATTGAATATGTACTTTAGTTGAAGGTACGAAAAATGCACGAGAATGACTTTCTAAACGAACGCCTTAACGCGCCGTAGGCCTGATAATACGGAAGGCTTATTATACATTGAATAAAGATATAACGAGCAAAACCAGCTCCGATTTATCAACTAACAAATATCGGAAATATTTGACACTGTATCACAATATTGATTATTTTCGTCATTATGCATAATCTTCCAATTCTTCTTAGTCGCGGAAATGAAATGCTTAAAAATAATCACTTGTTTGTGGTGCATTGACAGACAGCGTAACTACACCGACTCGTTCCAAATTCGCCTGAAGAACACGTCGCTGTGCGTGCAGAGCGCCAAGGACATCAAGAGCAAGGGCAGCGGCCTCATCCTTTCCAGTTGCATACGCTCCCTCAACAATGTAAGAAACGCAACGATGTTCGCTAATAAAATAATAGTTATTTGTGCAACAAGAGAGCAAAGTCGTTTTTTGCTGCGAGTGCTGATTTTAAAGCGAAAGATTCTAAAATTGATTTACCAGCGTAGCGAGTGATTCAAAGCTAGAATCTTGAGCGTGTTGAGTTGTTGAGAGCGTTGAGTTTTTACTCAGTGATTTCTCGCAGCAAAGTAGGTTTGTTCGTAGGTGAATAATCCATTCTAATATATTTAAACCAGTAATTCTCGTATATTTATTTCAGGTATCAGAATTTTTTTGATCTTAGTATGACTGATGGGCATTTCTCAGAACATTACAACCACCGTGACTTTAGTGGTCGCATTATTGAAGACATCACTGAAGAGCGTAAGACCATATCAGGCTGCAGGCGGGAACGGCTATCATACTTTTCAAAATGGTCCACAGAAACCAAAAGACATCGTAAATAATACTACAACCGAAGTCACGTTGAAACGTTTTGTGGAATGCCCATTTACACCATGTTTTATTAATTTGGTCGTGTCTCTGTTTACAGATGTGGTTTGAGACAACTCGCAACGAATTGGTGTTGGGGCGCACGCTGTGCCTCGACGCTACGGGGAACGTGGCGCCCACCTTGGGCAAGTGCCACGAACTCGGGGGCTCCCAGGAATGGAAACATAAGGCATCAGTAAGTTCTACTAAAGGCGAATTACAATACAATTATTCCCGCTAATAAATATTCGAAATATATACTCCGCTGACTTTAACTTTTTTTACCAAAGATCGCAATAAAGTTTTTACTTTCTTATAGGACAATTATTGTAATTTTGAGATCTTTAACCGCCGTTGTCTGATATATATCAGAAAAAAAGTAACTACAAATGACACATGTCGGAGTCGAAAATTCGTAACGTCACTGTCATTTGTAGATGACAACATGTACCTACAATGTAAATTGCAACCCACGTGCTATCAAGTAAGGTTCATTTTCCAACTTTTGCTAAAAAGACTGGCGTGTGAGGCACGGCTTACGTAATTTACTGTGCCGGTCAAGAGGTTAAAAGGTAAAGAAAAGTCAGTAGCATCCATGCGTAGTCTACAAGGCCTGTGTTTATTACCAAATTTTGAATGGTTTGTTCTACTGTTGGAATGTTCTACTTTACTTAAAAGGTTTGTTTTAACGGGTCTAACGCGATATTTATGTATTTACCTTTTTTACCGACGTTTCGACACGGGTTTCACCGGCCGTGGTCGCGGATATGACTGTCGTCTCAGCAAGTTGTCAACGGAGATATGGGTACACAACATTTGACTACCCTACAAAAGTTAACAAAAATGTGAGGGGTAGACTCGAAAAATGTTCACTACCCGTCCACTTTGTTTCTAATTGTCTAAGGCACGGCACACAGCACTCACAGTATCCGCACACAGATCCGAAGATTTACCATGAGATTTTATGTTTTGTATCACTGGTCCCCAAGTCGCCGATAGATTGAAACCGTCTCCCCTATTGAAATTTCTTGGGTGTTTTTTGACACCAAACCCCACCAAACCTTTTAAGTATGTTTACAAAGCGCGAGAGTTTAAAGTGTTATATTGTTCTACTTTAAATACAAAAATGTTTATTTGACTTTGTGGGACGAAGAAGACAAATAAATGGAATATTGTTATTTATCAGGCGGGAAGTCCAATATACAACGAGGCGGCCGGTATGTGTCTTGGAGTTGAACGTGCCTACAGATCGGAGCCGCTTCTTATGGTGATATGCGACAACCAAGCCACGAATCAGTGGGACTTTATCAGATCATAATGAGATAAGTAATGGGGAAAAAGTATTCCCAATTGTTTCACACAAATTGGCACTTCTTGAACGGAACGCGAAGGTAATACAGAAAGCTTTAGTAGGTACTCTGTCGTAATAAGTCTAAACGCTACATGCCATTCTACCATCACGTCGTTTTCGTTTATTAGTGAAGGTATTTAAAATGAAAAGCTAGTATCGATTGGTGAGCGAAACCTCCCGAAAACACTTGACATTATGATGTTTATAGATCTTTATATTATCGAATATTACTACTAATAAGGCAGATGCTGGATATAATTATTAAACTTCTAGAATAAGGATAACAACAAGTTAGAAAAACATAATATATTATCAATTTAGTTTAAGCTGGTATGTAAATTGATAAGATAGCTTATTTACACAAACTAATGATCTGCTTTTAGATCTGTAGGATATATATAGATTGGATCTATAGGAATATCAATGTTTGTATAAATGGAATACCAAATCTGACATTGGGAGAATTACAACTAGAAGTCACAGACTCAGAATATTGTTATAACCATGTAAATTTGTTGATTTCTAATTTACTTTTGATTTGTCAGGTTTCTTAAGAAGTTTTATACATTGTCAACTCATTAATTTGTAGAATCAATTTCAGCGTTGGATCTGCAGTCAGATCGATATACGATTTGTGTTGCTAACTTGGCAACAATATTTTGAATAGCGTTAATATTTTAACATTTTTGATGAAGACTGAAGAAAATGTAATAAATATTTAATAAAGAAATGATGGTGATGTAGTTCCACCACCATCATCACCATCATCACCATCATTCATTACATCTACTGCATGGTAATGTGTGCAGCTATGCTGCTCAATAAATACGGAATATGATTATATTTTAATAATTCTTTCTCGGGGACTCGGGACACATTAACATTCAACACACAATGTGTGTTATAGTGCGCGCCATCCACGAAGGCGCGCCCCTCCACAGCCCAAGCCGTAAAACTGCGCACAGATTAGTATGAGATTCGCTGTGGAGGGGCGCGTCGTCGTGGATGGCGCGCACTATAGGTACAAGTTTGTAAAGTGTAGCTTTTTGGCATGCTACTGAATACTCCCAGGTGTCAGCCAAAGAGAATATAAATCACTACGTTTTAGTGTCAGCAAGCAAGTGGCAAGCAAGTGTAATCAAGTAGACTGGGATAATTGAAGTATTTAGAAGCAATTCCATGCACGTACTTTGTAATCAAGTGTACGGACCCTCATAAAATGAGACAATCATTATTGTTTCGAGTATGCGTATTGCCTTCGCTGTTGGGTCTGGCTCGAACCTTTCGAGCCTGTCACATGAGTATACCATAATTATTGGCTTCCATTCAATAGTTCCTAATTCATTATCCTGTTAATCTTTAGTAATTTTGTTGTTTACAACTTTGTACCTTTTTATACTGTATTACGCAGCTTAGGATTTTAGAATGTATGAATTTGTCATAACTTATGTAACACAAACCGTCCGAAGTTTTGTTTTGGAGTATTCCTTAGTTAACCTGCACTACATTATATTGTATGCACATATTTTTATGTCGTGTTCCGTTATGATGTACAGAAAAGTTCAATGCCCTTGTTTAATAGGTACAGTACCCGGCGATATATATTGCACGTCGACCTTTGGAAAGAGATTCGGCTAATTTCGGCTTCATAGAGGGTTTTCTCACACTACCTATGTGACATACATTTATCAGTCGTCGGCAAAATATATGTTAATAGAGTTGTTGAAACCCCTCAACTCCAAATTGTTCGATGTACAAAATGATAATGATTGACAATACTTTTTCTAGTAGTTTTAACAGCTCCTTATAGATATCCAAAGTTTACATGTCACCGAATTGACGTAAACTAATAAAGTCCATAAAGCGCAGTATTTTTTTGATGTGAAACGTCAATTAATAAATAAGATAATTGATGGATGACTGCCAGTGTTCGGAAATCGTCGTCAACAGATAATTATCTCTTTCCAAAGCCCGACGTGCAATATATATTGCCGGGTACTGTACATATTTTAACTAATTTGTTTTGTGTCTATATGTTACTTTTATTATCTGAGAAATGGGCAAAACACATTTAAGTTAACAGTGGTTCGTTATGTTTTATGAATAGGGGGGTATGAAATGGATATTAAAAAAGGCTCTCAAAGTATGGTAGGTATCGTATAAGAGAAATATTTTGTATGTATATATTTAAAAGAAGGAGATTAGGTAGTGACAATTTACGTGCTTAATTAAGGAGCTCAAGAAGTCCTTATTAAACCAATTCGCTATTTGACAGTTGTAAAGATAAAATAATTATGTGTTGGATACAGTAGCTTATAGGTTTACAATACTCATGCAATAGGTTTTGTGCTTTAAAATTAATTGAAAACATTTTATTTTTGAAAAAGAAATTAATAGTTTTTTAATCTGTGGATTACAAAAACTGAAACGCGTGTGACGTCACATTTCAAAGTTAAGGTTTAATTCCGCAACAGACCGCAACTGCACTTACTGCACGTTATGTTTCTCCGCACTCCAAATTGAACCGTAACGGTATTCGTAAAAAGCTCTTTTTATAATGAGCGGAGAAGTGTCGCAACAGCACAAGTTACTGTACAATTTGGAGTGCGGTGTAACATGCAGTTGCCGTCTGCTGTCGGCTGCGGAAGTAAACCTTTAGTTGTTTATCAAGTGCGACGTCACAGTACTCACAGTCACAAGAACGGCTGTTTTCGCGCGAAATTCAAATTACTTAAAGAAAAAATATTTTTTTTAAAGAAATTAAGCTCTTTGGGGGAAAAAGATAATTGTTACAGGTATAAAATAAACCTACGTATAATTTAAAATACATTTCCGAAAACTGTCAAGCAGCCAATTGTTTTAGAAATGTACTTCTCATTCTGTTATGAATGTACTACTGTTTATAGATGAGCTCAATTTGATATCAAGAACGCGATTAATCGAGGTAGATAAGTAATGTTTTTGTTAATCATCCAAGCCTGGCACCGTTAGTACAAGGAAGGATGCGAGCTATTAGTTGTACAGAATGCCTGGAAACTTGATCAACAGTGATAAGATAACGCAAGGATAATAGTCTGAGCAATATGTGGAAGAACAATTTAAACCGTAGCACGTCACGCTTGGACTCGCCCTTGACCGGTTTTCCATCTTTTTTTTGTAATAGTCTTATGCTTAAGAGTGATGCTATTGTATGTACAAAGTAAAGCTTAAATGTACGCAATGTAGGTAATTTAGACCGTTGCGCCACTGAAATAAAGTCAAAAAGTGGCCAATCTTGATAGTCGCCGACTTATATTAATAACGCCCATGATTATGCCACTAACTACAAAATATATATTTCTAAACATCGAGTACCGTAAAGGCATTCGATTTATTAGTTAAAATTTAATGAAGTAATCAAATAATTAAGAGACCTTTACGTGTCCACTCGTAATTAATTGTGATTTTAACGAAAGATATTTAAAAAAGGGCCCGATCTGTACTGTATTTTGTATTTAAATATCTTTTGAAGACATCAGACTAGTTATTACGTAGCTGGATTCGTCGACGCAAGCAACGCATCCGTGTGGCAACGTAATAACTAGATAATTTGATATATTCAAAAGCTACTTAAATACAAAATACAGTATATATCGGCTCTCTTTTTATTACATTTAAATAATCATATTTATTTACGATTGGCGCTAGTGGGCACCTGAAAGGCCTCTTAAGAAATGATGTTGCCAAGGATGTATATACGAGTTCTGAAGGTCTGCTCTGGAAAACGTTGGAGTGATCATTTCATATTATTGCGGCCTTGCATTGCAATAGTGTATTTTGTAAGATCTATCAGCTGATTCGACTCCGATCGATTATCAATCTATTGGTATGGTAAACTAGTAGTTTATGCAACTGGTACATAATGAGGGGCACTAAAATACGAGTGTGATTTATGAAACAAGCCGAAGGCGAGTTTCATAATACGGTCACACGAGTGTTTTAATGCCTAATTATGTACAGTTGCATACATTACTTTATCTACACACATGTTATAACTACTCTAAGATGGGTTCAGAAACCGAAGTAAATAAATACAATAATTGTATTAATACAACCTTTTTTTACACGGTTGCGGAAATGTCGAAATTAGAACTGGCAACCGATACCTGAATGTTATTTTAAAAAGTAAAGAGTCCCTATTCTGATTATAATGTTAATGTCGTTCTAGCTCAAATTTCATGCGATATATGGGTCAGGCCGTAGATTTTGCCACTTTTTGTATAACCTAACTCTCCGCCTCTTTTTTTCCTAACTATATTAATGACTATATATTAATCAACTACTGCATTTTATTCCCCAAGAAATGGTGAACCATGGTCACTAGAGATATTACAATAAATTCATAAGCTTGGAAAGTTATGACGATATATTTGTCAAAAAAGGGCGAAAATTTCATAAAAATCGCGAATCCGCCTTGGTAGTAGTGCACTTTGAGCGAACATAAAATTGAAACAATACCTATTTCTGGTTATCTGTTTGATTTGACGTTATGATATAATAGTTACCTATCCCCCTTTTAAATATCGTTTCGTGTTTGCTAAGAAAGTATATTGTTTTTCGTACATTATAATAAAATGACCAACAGCCATTGTCTGTGCGTGATTTTTATTGTGAGATCATTATCTCCCCAATTTGTGGCGTTAAACAACGCGTAGTTTGTATTCTGAGTAGTGGCAACACCGAACTAACCTAATCTGTGGTCAATATAGCGACAGAGGCCGTTATTTTCGTCAGTTCGATGACGCAGTGCTTCGGAGTGAAATGGGTCACTTTTTTTGCGGAGCACATTTTTTGAGATTTCAATGTAAGTGTTGAATTAATATCTGTTATTGTTCTTGCGGCATATTAAGTAAGGTGAGCGTGATCTTTCAAGGTTAAATTCACTTCAAAACATAGTCAATTTACTGAGTAATTGTCGATTTTATTTGCGCTATGTCGCGCAACGGTCGCGCAAATGTCGCGCAACGATCGCGCAGGTGTCGCGCAACGATCACGCAAAATGGATGCGTTATCGTTTTGCGTCAATCTGCGCGACCATCTCGGAGAATATTTTGCGCGACCGACTCGTAGTAAAGTGGCAAAATCTACGGCCTGACCCATATACTAAAAAAACATCGAGCTGACATTTCGCATCGACTGAATTTGAATTTTCAGTGATACTAGAATAGGGACATATCAACTTAGACATTTAAATTTTGACAGTTTTGTATGTTGTTTTGTATTATAACATTAAATAGGAAATTATAATGAAAATTATATTACTGCAATATGTGCCTTAGCCACAGATAAGAAAATTGTCATTAATACATTGAATGATGAAAAGAGAGTCATTTTCTAAGTTTTCCGAACGCATATTAGAGGATTTATGATATGTGTGTAGATAAACCTATTTTTGCTACAATTAATCGTAATTATTAGCCTACCTATACGCCTATTTTGTTGTTTACTTAAACCGAAAATGATGGGTTTTTCTTTTAGAGATACATTTTTATTAGAGTCGGCTGGGTGGTGTAACTGCAGGGTCACAGTTTAGGGCTGAGGTTCAGTACCTAACCTACTGGCATAAATGAGTTCTACTAGTATCGAAAAATAATCTTATTTGACAATAATAGATGTAATACTACTGATACAATTTAAGCTTTCTTTGTGAACTGTTGATATTAATGTCTAATGTAAGTTCCTAACTGTCGATTTGACGAAACAAGGATAGTTATTCTAGGGCTAGTACAATTTTACGATTAAACTCGGGTTAAGTAATTCAGGTTTGGTCAAATCGAGCTTAAATTACATTCGAATATGTTTAGTTATAAAAGATATCTCTTAGAAGTTAATTTGTGAACCGTATAATGAAGATAAAAATTGTTTAAGTACCGTAAACTTAGATATTGATCAGAATGCTAACATATTTTTTTGTTATAATTGACATCTCTTAGAAATTAATTTCTGAACCGTATAATGAAAGTTATATTTTTTTACCGTAAACCGTAAAATTAGATTAAATTGGTCGGATAAATAACCAGTGGCGGAGCGTCCATACAACTCTATTCCCACTGGCTTGCCTTATTTTCAGCCAGTCCAGTTCTTTTACTACGGTTCATGAAGAATAAGAAAGGCAAATTATTTCCGGCTTCCCTAAGAATATTTATGACGCGCCGCCACTGTAAACAACACAATTTTCTACAATACAGTTATAGGTATTTAAAGTTGAAAGCTGGCCGAACCGGTGATCAATCGAAAGTATTTAGCCAGGTGCCTCTAATACTCACCAAGGTACATATATCATAAAAAAGCAGCGCTAAGATATTGATGTAACCTTATTGTACGGTTCGCTTTGCCGTGATGTCAGTTTCTATTGTCTAGATTATAGTCCTACTGGTACGACAAAAGATGCTGCAAATGGTGTTAAAAGCATGAAAATCGGCACGATTGATCTTTAGGCCATACGAATCAATTTGACCCGTTGGACGAAAAAAAAAGACGAAGAGGAGAGGAGTTCTGACGACTTCTTTTTTTGTATGGAATAAAAAAAAATGTTCTGAAACCTATCGTGTGTGGTATCAAACGGAAACGCTTTCTAAACTGGTTCTATAAATATATCACATTATTACATTTAAGTCGCTTTTCTTAAAATAAAATAAAAATAACTCTCAAAACATACCCAGTTTGAGCTCCTCCAGGTACGATACCGTTGGATTGTTTTTTATAAAATATACCAGATGTGATACCTAATATCCTCATATATAATCTCAAGAAAGCAGTCTTGAAAATATTTACATTTAGTAATTTTTTTATTTTTTCATTAATACAAAGTTTGCTTAGCAACATCAACGAAGGAAAATTGGTGGAAATAATTCGTGACTAAGCGAATTTTGCCAGAGTTATAGGGTTGTAGGTACAGTCGACCTAAATAACATACTAAAAGGACTGGTTGATGGGGGTAAAACTCGATACACGATAGGTTTCAGAACATTTTTTTAAAATTCCATACAAAAAAAGAAGTCGTCATAACTCCTCTCCTCTTCGTTTTTTTTTCGTCCAACGGGTCAAATTGATTCATATGGCCTAAAGATCAATCGGGCCGATTTTCATGCTTTTAACACCATTTGCAGCATTTTCCATATGTAGCCCTTGTGTGCCGCTAGCACTTTTAGTTAAATATCGATATGGTCAATTATTGGTGCCGTGTTTTGGAGTTTAGCTAATGGCTCAGTATATTCCATTAATGCGAGATCATTGATGTATTCACTGTGTATGTATTCACTATTCGTACAAATGTTTTTCGCTGGTGTTGTTTGTTGGTCATGTGAAAATTATATTGGTCAGTAATAAGGGATACTGAAGGATGCAGGGCACCATTAATTACAGAAATATTTCAGTGGCCCTTATTTTGTTTTGAGTAGTATATAATTAGTGTAGTTTTCACCTTAAATTGAAGGTACCTTTTACTTTTTGAAATTGGTAAAAATTCCACGTACACGATGTCTAAGTGAACTATATTTACGATGACAAAGTTAAAAAAAAATGTATAAAGTAATACTTAGAGGAAAGGAAAAATATATTGGTGAATTAGCGGAAGCCAAATACTTACTGACTTAAACTAATGCAGCGAATAACATTTGCATGGAAGTTGAAACGACTTGAATGTTGATATGTTTACAATGTACCTTTTGTAGGTAATGATTGTTCTTAAATGCTGTTGTAATAATGCTAGTCCTGAGATTTAGTTGTTGCTATCAAACTGGCAATGACTTACATGAAGTTAAAATATTTTTTGAGATGTTTATTACTTTAGTTGATAAACTTTTTAATAACCTACACAGGTTTTTAGAGCTATTGGTTTGAAAGAGAAATGAAAATGCACGCAGATGAATGTCTTATTTATAAGTCGCCATCGATCATGTGACTATATCTGCCGCAAATAAACTAATTTATATCAAAACGAGTATAATTTAAAAAGTGACACTACTAACCCAATCTGATTTGCCATATTAGAATCAGGTCAAATAATCATGTTGTCCTAGCGGTACGCCAAAAGATGCTGCAAATGGTGTTAAAAGCATGAAAATCGGTACGATTGATCTGTAGGACATATGAATCAATATGACCCGTTGGACGAAAAAGACAAACGAAAAGGAGAGGAGTTATAACGACATCTTTTTATTGTATGGAATTTATAAAAAAAAATCTGAAACCTACCTATCGTGTGTAGCATCAAACGAAAGGGCTTTCTAAGCCGAGCCGGTTCTAAAAATATATAACATTATTACATTTAAGTCACTTGTCTTAAAATAAAATAAACACACGATAGGTATCAGAACATTTTTTTTAAATTCCATACAAAGAAAGATGTCGTCATAACTCCTCTCCTTTTCGTTTTTTTTCGTCCAACGGGTCAAATTGATTCATATGACCTAAAAATCAGTTGTGCCGATTTTCATGCTTTTAACACCATTTGCAGCATTTTCCATGTGTGTACCGCTCAGCAGCAGTAGCCCTAGTGTACCGCTTGGACTAATGTAGGCACTTCAGGCACTTGCATTATAGGTAGGTACTATATTACTAAGGTAAAATAAACCACACTTTTGATATGTTATTCAACATTTATTTTAACATTTAAAATTACATAAAAAGAAGGCGTTTGCCTTAAAAGTCTTTGATTATTTATAAATACTGTGCCTACAGAATGAATTTCATTTATAGAGTGTCAGGTAAAATCGAAACGACATCAAGATGAAAATATGCTATCCAAGTGAAATAAAACACAATAGTTTACCATTAACTTGGTATCCAGAATAATCGTATGATGATACTTTGAAAACATTTTAGGATCCAAGATTAAGTAGTTATCATTTACAAATAAACATGTTGAAGTACATAAGTACTGTATTATTGTACATAAGTATGATATAAATATCATAAACACTGATTAGGTTAATATCATATAGGTATAACAGATACGATATGCTTGAAGGGTACAGTTTCTGAATATATGGACAGAATAAAAAGGATTGTATTACGTACACCAGGCCGTTAAGTACGGTGCGTGACTAGTACCCCAGTAAATACAATTCGGTTCTGCATATTGGTGAAAATCAACGATTTGTACATAGTTTTGATTTACTGTTTAAACTTTACGGGGATAATAATACGATGCAATCGCAGTAGGTACTAGCGTATATTTCGTTATTGATTAACGTTGATCGTTTATTAGCCATCTCGTGAATACCTATTCTTCTTTCACTCTTTCGAGGTGCAAGCATTGCGCTGTAGGCATGCTGCGCCGCAGCACGTAGGCCACATAGAGTACTTTTATCTCACAAGCGTGGGTGAGCCATGGTTGTGAGCTATACATATGCACATTGTCTATGTGTGCGTCAGTGTAGGAGCTATGAGTTCACGTTGTCTATGTGTTCGTATGTGTCACAACTACAACGATGACCAAACTGCGCTCGTGAGATAAAAGTACTAGGTATAGCAAGTGTATGTCTACGCACGCGGCCGCAGCGTGTGCGCCATGGCACTGCACGTCATGGGCACTCGACGGGTAACAAATCCCTAGACTGCTAGTACCGTGTACCTACTAAATCAATAATTTGCCTTGGGCACTAGAATTCCGTTAGGTTAGGTTACTCATGATATGAATTAAAGTTAGGCAATTGGAAAAGCGTATGTGTCCATTACTTACAAGGGAGCTCTCTTATAACCTTGATTGTACACCTGTAATTTAAGCAATTGTGCTATCTACTCAACCGAAATGAGTATAGGTAGGTTGTATAAAATTGAATATTGTCTTTAATACGAACTTGCTAGTTGCACTGAGTGCCCAGGTGGCAGTGGGGCGTCCGGCGGCGGCGGTGCCGTTGGGCGCAACCGCCCAGTGCCGGGCCCTCAGGCCCGAAGTCGAGTGCACGAATCATTGGTCCCATCACTTATTAAAGGAGTCGTTTCGCAGGCGTCTTAACCACTGATAATACTTGTTAATTCTTTACCTTAAACCTCTAAGTGATATAAACATTATATCACAAGTAAAGCATTACTCGCTTTTAAATAGTTGTCGACAATCTCGAGTTTTTATAAAAAATACTACGACACATAAGCTGTCTAAAAGTTTGTAGCACTTTACTTTCTGGTTGCTTATTATATTAAACTTAGAACGTTGAGGTGAGACGTAACGTAACACCTACTATTTAAATTTTAATGCCCGCTAAAATGACTCCTATTAATCTACTAACACGCCAACAGTAGGAATAGAATATTTGGTTCCTAATAAGAATTAGTAGATAAATAACATTTTAACTGGGAAAAACTTTAGACGATGTAGACACGATGCGAAACATGAATCCTGATATACGATAAAATTAATAATAACCTACTACTTAAGTATCACGTTGGTTGGAGTAAACAATATCTACCTATAAGAATAGTAGGCCAGTCAGTTTAGAGTTGTGCTTGTGCAAAAGGTGGTGTAGAAGATTTTCTTTTTTTAAATTGTTCATATGGATGCCGTAGAGATTTTATCCAACTTCGTTTTTTGACAAAGGTTTTCTACCATATCGCTTGATCGAATTACTGCATGTTTGTACTCATTAGACGCAGAATTTAATGTTATTTATGTTGCTAGAAGTTAACTTTACGCTAGGATGGCTTCGTACAGAACATATGAGCGATAAACCGAAAAAAGCCAGGTTAGGTAGCTGCCAAAAGCTGTCCCGAGATATCTCGTGCTACCATTTTTGATATATAGTCAGTAGCATCCAGATGCACAATTTAAAGAAAGAAAATCTTCTACACCACGTTTTTCCTCTACTTGGCGTTGATCCTCTACTGACTGGCCTATAGGGTTGAATTTACCCAAGCTTATAATTAAAAACATACTAACAGTAGAATCGTTTTTAAGAAAAAGTGTACAGTACAGTGTTGACGACTTTAATTCCTCTACCTTTTAATTGCCTCTTTACCCCATTTAAAAAGTATGACAAATTTTAATTACAGAAAGGTAGCAAGTAGCAATTAAAGAGTAGACGATTTAAATCCTTAGGTAACTATGTACACTTTTTTTGAAAACGACTCATTATGAGTAATCGATCAAGTATTTTGATGATTTTAGTGAATGAGAGCCGTAGGTACTAAACATTTCCGCGCAGCGAGAAATGACATAGGTATACGTGGTGTTGTAGTTACTTGGTAATGTTAAATGTATAAAACGATGACCATATTTAGGAATACACTTATACGACATACATATGAACATTAAACAATAACCGAATAACACCAATATCGTGGATAAAGGAACCATTTCATTCAAGTTAGGTACCTAACTTGCAATGTGGGCGAGTAACGTGGAGAATTGGAATCTTAGAATATACGTTGTGTGATGAATATTTAATTAGTACATGATAATTATATCGAAACCTTTTGCGTTTCTGCTACACAGGTTAGGTACACTAAAGATTCACTTGCCAAATTAATGTAGGTAGAATACCTACGAGTTCATAGAGGTAGTTACCATAATCACTAGCAATCGTGTCCTTCAGAGCCCCTATAGCCTATACGAGTTTGAATTATTTATTATGGCGAATTGAATTTCATCAAAGACTCGAGCACAAAAATAGCTCTGGCGGGAAAACAGAGAAAGCAGAAGAACGCCGCGAGAGAAACTGTTCGGATGGAGCAAGTCAAGGGAACGTCGGTGTGCCCGCCAGTGCACCTGTCGGTGGCAGCGCGGGCCGCGCGGCCAACCATGTTTCAATTATAAATAGTGTGTGTGTATCTGTGTGTTGTGTATATAACAGTGTGTATTCAGATTCTATATAAAATGTACCTGTTTTCTTTGCTTTGGAGTGAGGTTCGCGAAGAACTTACGGCATAAGCACTGATACTTTCAAGCAAGTATCAAAGAGGTTCATTCGTTGTACATAACCCACACTTAACTAAAAATTGTTACCTTACATAAACGTAATACGATAACTAATATTAATTACATTTACTCTTTTAAATGAAATATATTCTTGCAGGAACTTCCTTAACCTACTAGTTCCTTAGCTTACCTGTTTTCTTTTTAGTTATACGATTATATTGAGGGTGGTTGAGAGCTAGTGGTGACGAGAGGTGCATAAGGGTATTGTATGAGGAGCATATTTAATGCAGGGTCTTCGTTACGCGAGCTTATACTTTAAGACGACATCAACATTGGCATGCAGTACATAAATTACCTTATAATAATAATTTAAGTCATTGATTATTATAACATAAGGTTTTCGTAATCTAAATACCTACCTATATAACTCCAAAAGAAAAGTAAATTAAGGAGAAATGACAGTGTTATGATACAGAAGCAGTACTCATACGAGTAGGGTAGGGAGTGGACGCTTCAGCGCAGATTGTAGGTACAAAACGCAAATTGTACAATCTGCGCTTACACAAGCGGAACGTACAAAGAAAAAAGGTCAAACGCATAGCAAGTACGCAAGTAGGTACATTTTGGGTTTTGTATATTGTAGCAGCTGGTAAATTTTGCGTGCAGTGTAGGTGCATTTTGCGTTTTGTAAGTACAATCTGCGTTGAAGCGCAAGTGGACGCCGATGAATGCCAACGATTGAATGACGAAGTAACGAATTGACGGAGATCTTATAAATACGTTTCCACGAGTCGTGGTCTACTCTACGCCGGCGTCGCGACACCTTTTCTTATTGAACCTACCTACTTTACATGCACATGTAGCCATCTCCGAAATATATGTGAAAATTTAATTTGCCTAGTCATGGATTCAGACTATAATACTCCATTTATTTCAAAGATGACTTTACTACATCTACTAGGTATTAACATAATATTACGTATATGTAACTAAATATCCTCCTCCTAAATCCCATCTCCAACCAAAACAAAAAACTGTCAAAGCAATGAATTAATGAATGACCGTAATATGTCTAACGTCAATACGAACTAGGTATATTTATTCTGCGCCGCTAAATAAACACAGTAAACAATACAGTAATAGAAATTTTGACATTGCAGGACTTGTCTCAACTGCAACCTTATTTACAAAATGTCTAATTGGGTCTGCTTGATATTTTGCAGTCTCTTCTTGTGGGTTAACTAATAATATGTTAGTAACTATGGACAGTAGAGTTTATAAATATATATACGTTCCCTAAGGTTCAAAAATTATCTGAACAATCTTGACAATAAAGTCGTGTTTAGGTACATACTTTATTTATCACTTTGCCCGTGCACATGTCTTCCAACTCGACTGCACATAATGTATATTATTATGTCTTACCACTGCCGATAATAAAGAAAGCCTCAGATCGCATATTTATCGCCCTTGCCTTCGGCTCGGGCGTTAATACCGACGGTCTGAGCCACACTTTGGCTGGTTTTAGTGTCACGCGGACGGTCCGCGCGGATCGTTCCGCGCGGGAGCAATATGTACTAAAGCTTAGGAGCGTTTTAGAATGGTGCGGAGGCGTCCGCGCGGACGGCCATCTGCGCTCCATACATTTGCTCCGCGCGGAGCGATCCGCGCGGACGGTCCGCGTGACACTAAAACCAGCCTTTGTTTTACCAACCTCGGTAAGTACTTAATGTCATCATTGGCTTGCCCTTATCCCATTTAGTTGGGGTCGGCGCAGCATGTTTTTTTCTTCCATACCTCTCTATCGCTCGTCATCTCGGCACTCACATCCTTCCTCTCCATATCATCTTTCACGCAGTCCATCCACCTTTTCCTTGGCCTACCCCTTCTCTTGCATCCCTCCACATTCATAACTAATACCCTTCTTGTTAAATGACTCTCTTCCCTCCGCATAACATGACCATACCAACGTAGACGATGAGCTTTCAACTTATCGACTATCGGTAAGTACTTAATGTACTATTTCTTAATTAACCCCACGGATTTAGAAAAGTTGTAAGTATTAACGAAACTATACTAGGGCAAAGTAGCAGGCCTGTTCCTCTTCATGCTTCGGCTAAACTTAGCTCTGGCATACACCTGGGACACCTCCGTGGTGTCCAAATACAACCGCGCTAGGAACGAAAGAGTAGAGATACATGCTATGCGTGCGAGCGCGATGCCATGATTAGCTGACAAACGTCGATTTTGTTAGGAGTACTTCTGTACTAAGTAGGTACTATAATTATTCTGTGATAGTGCAGCAGTGGTTGCACTTGACTTGCATCGAGTAATACCCAAACGTTAGTTATAATTAGTTATACCCAAACGTACTTAGGCAAAAAAAAACAACGTGTTGCACTCCGGGAGTGCCAGCAGAAGTGAAAATTCAATGACATGATAAAGAAAGTAAATAACAAAGATATTCATATTCGAATAATCCATCTACATATATACCTAGGAGCATTTAAGACGGGAGCCGCCATTGATATACTTACCCCTCTGCCAAAAGCATAGGAGAAAAATCTGCCACGTTATTAAAAACTACTTCATTAATCGATTATACTTCAGTCTCAGAATCGTTCCCGGCGTGTGAAGAGCTCCGTCAAAACGCCTTAATGTGCTATTTTTGAGTGCATAAACATAAAACGTTATAATTTATCAAATTAACACAAAGATGAAATTATCATTTCACATGCACGTATATTTTGGTTTTAATTATAATTTTCTGTACAGTGAAAGGTTTTAATTGAAATCGGAAACCTAGCATCGATTACAAAGTCGATTCAAAATTATTTCCACAGTACAAAAGTGCTCAGCGCCGCTTAAGAAGTTTTCACTTCAAAAAATTGGCAAAGGCGTGAATTAGACTAATAGTGATAAATAAAAAAATCTAAATGTAGATTTAAACTTCGACTAACTATGATATCGGCCAATTATTCGAGGTTACTTGACTAAATAAAGCGGGAAGACTGCAAAATATTCAGCATTATTACTGCATTAATTATTATGCTTAAAAACATTAAACCATTACACTCATATTCACAACTAATTCAGTTATTTATTGCTTGCTAAGAGAAATACACGTATTCCCATTATGACTAAACTAATCAATAAATTATCATTTAACACATACAAAGCGTTTATAATAATATGTTGTGGTGAATGTAGCTTGAATGGGATCAGTAGATATCATACGTACGTAAAATAATAATCATAATCACTTGCATTGTGCATTGATAGCAGTTGAAATTCGTAACCGAAACCCACATTGCTTTCAATTAAGAAACTGCCCGGATGGAAATTTTATAGCGAGTTTAAAAATTCGAACATCAACAAAATTACACTAAATGCGAAATTTGGCCGTACCCATGTACAAAACAACTGATCCCGATTCATTTATCGCTATACACCTCGTCGGTCGGTCCGCTAGCTCGCGTTTCAGGAGGGGTCACGTTCACGAATATTACAATAAATATCCTATTCAGAGGAATGGCAACCGCCCTATTTCATCGACAAGAAAAACCAACTACCCGCTATTTTTATACAACGTAATGTTTTAATCCGTCGTCTACCGATCCCGGTAAGTGTTATATCATTGTTTTTTTCCGGTAGACGACAGGTACTGTCTCGCAAATAAATTCTAACCGGAATATTGAATTGACATAGTGTATTGTTTCTTAAAGTGTGATAAGCTCGAATTGTGCAGGTTTAAACATATTTTAGGGCGATACGAGTATATAACACTTTAAACTCTCGCGCTTTGTAAACATACTTAAAAGGTTTGTTTTAACGGGTCTAACGCGATATTTATGTATTTACCTTTTTTACCGACGTTTCGACACGGGTTTCACCGGCCGTGGTCGCGGATATGACTGTCGCCTCAGCAAGTTGTCAACGGAGATATGAGTGTGTGTGGTGTGACGGTGATGTGAGTGCTGTGTGCCGTGCCTTAGACAATTAGAAACAAAGTGGACGGGTAGTGAACATTTTTCGAGTCTACCCCTCACATTTTTGTTAACTTTTGTAGGGTAGTCAAATGTTGTGTACCCATATCTCCGTTGACAACTTGCTGAGACGACAGTCATATCCGCGACCACGGCCGGTGAAACCCGTGTCGAAACGTCGGTAAAAAAGGTAAATACATAAATATCGCGTTAGACCCGTTAAAACAAACCTTTTAAGTACGATACGAGTATATCGGTAACTTAACAAAGTACCTAGGTATCATCAATATCATCATCGATGAAATATCGGAGCTGTGTTGGGGAAACGATTGGATCTTAAAATACCCTTATACTGAACATTGATGACACAGCACATTCATATATGTTTAAGTAGGTATCTTTGGATCATTCCTTAATACTATTACAATATTACGCAGCTATAGAATAACACGAGTAATTCGGCTTCATCCAATTTTCAGATATTCTGATCACACGTAGCGTCCGGAAATATAGATAGAGGTACAAGCAGAACATTTTCCCCTTAGTTAAATTGGCCCATCACTACGGTCGATGACGATCGTCTCGATTCACTATTAAAATATCTCTCTTACTAAATTCGCTTAGTCGTAATATCGATATTTACGGATGCAGTGTCAGCGCAACCTTTCATGTGCCTATTGAAGAAAACAAGAAGCACAGGGGGCAACGTCGCCCTGGAGACGACTCATCTCCGAAGTATAATAAATAACCTTAACATTTAAAACAGGTTAAAAAAATAGGATTAGATTTGGATATACTAGGAAGGGGCTACTAGAGTACTGGAATAGAAATGTAAATAAAGTCTGCCTGATCTAAACATGTGTTACCTATTGTAACCTGCCGTTGCTGAGTGAGCGACCTGGCGGCGAGCTTTACGCCGGTACCCGAGTAGCCCCGAGTAGGGGGGTGCCGTAAAGGCGGTGAAAGTGGAAGATCGTGGGGCGCTAGGCGAAGGGCGCGGAAATTGTGTGGGATTTTTTTAACCATGTCGATCCTCTTGCCGGTTCGGTACCTATGTCAAAATCAAAATCAAACATTTATTCTGGCCACAGGAGCACTTTTAAATGTGCGAATTCGTACGCTACAGTATAGCGAACCTAACAAAATATGCCATTCAAATCGCATTATTCATCCTTATTGACCTTTCTATCTTTAGGTACCCCGTGCGATTTAATAGTGCTTGGTAAGAATGTAGAAACATCAAAAACTGGGCATACTTTTAGGTCAACAGGCAGGCGAATAGTTAATTAAACACAGCCAATATAAATTATAGTATTTTTTGCAACATAAGGGCATGTTCACTTCAAAGTAGATTCAGATTCAGATTCATTTATTCACAATATACGATACCCTACTATACTACCTTTTTTTTTCAGATCTAGGTAATTTTGGGGTTTTCTAACTCAGAATCACAAGTACCTATTATGCATTACCGTGAAGAAAAAACGTGTCCCTCAAAAAAAGTCAGTGTCGTGACGTTTTTATACAGTTTATATGGCTCGTCACAAAACTGACACAGAAAACTTGTATGGAAATCAAGGACATTTTTCTTCTTTATTTGAATCAATAGTGAAAACGCAAAATTATCTGGATCCATAAAAAATAAGGGTTTCCACTTTGAAGTGAAAATGCCCATAAACAAGATGTAGTTTGGAACCATAATCATTAATCAATAATGAATGGTTTATCTATTTATTTACGTATCTATTTATGTACAAATTGGTGTAGTTTTTTTAAATTTAATAAAATTTTGTACTGTTAAAGTTTTCGATAAGCGAAAATGATTGTTTAGAAATTTTAGAATGACGATCAACCAAACCGATCAGAGAATCGACGCTTAAAGGACTTGTGGGTTTCTGAATTGCTTTCAAAACATTATTTCGATACTATAATAAAACTAATCATCAAGTGTATGTACAACGACACGCGAATGCAATGCATCACTAAACGGAAAGCAATTCAGAAACCTACGTGTACATACCCCGGCATAGGTACGATGTAGCAACATCGGTACCTATAGTATAAGTTGTTTTGAATACAAAACACAAACGAACACGTTTATTACCTAAGGCCACCAGAGGCGCTGCTCGCGTTGCCTTACAAAATGAGACTACTTAAATGCAAACGCGTTCGTTTGTGTTTTGTTTCGAAAAAAACTTATAGGTACTAGAGTTTCTGGATGCCGAGGTCCTTTAACATTATGCACAGTTGTGCACTCGCCGAGCTTAGTCCGCGAGGCGGCGGGCTCAGCCAATGCCCAGGCCAAATGCGAAGCTGCATGTCACATAAAACACGCTCTATTCTACATCCTTACCTACTTTTAATTTAATACTGAACTTAATACTGCTCGATTTTCCCTATCAGTCTGTTTAGTTATCCAATACGTGTGGCCAAGTAACAATTCTTATCAATCAAGTAGGTAATTTTAATTTTCCTCAACTTAATTATTTGGACTGATGTGATACACTGATTTCAAAGATGGACCTATCGAGCAGTCCGGAAATCCATTCAGTTTTGGAACTAATCCAATTGTTAGGCCGAGAGCTACTGAATAGAATTCAGAACCTAATAAATCTCTATGCATCTTTAAATTAGATAGACCGTTGATATGGCCGCCAATGGATAATACCAGCATAACGAATCAGTCGTCAAAGAAATATGTCGGATTATCCATTGACGTTGATAAATTAAATACATATTAATTCTAACTGGGTCGGGGTTTCAATGGGAATTATATTAAATACCTATCTATAGTAATGAGATCGATAGATGGTGTGGTATCGCAGTGTTCAGCGGAGGGTGGCGTGCGGCGGTTTGAAGCCATGCGTCATGCGCTCCAGGTAGCGGTGCAGGTCGTGGAAGCGCGGGCGCTGCGCGGGCTCGCGCCGCCAGCACTCGTGCATGAGGTCGTACAGCTCGCGGCGGCAGCGCGGCGGCGGCGCCGCCGGCACGCGCGCGCCGCGCCCACCGCGACGCCACTCGCTTGCGTTCGCTACCACCTGCACAATTTATTTATTAATTCATAATGTAGTACAAAATAGTATCAACAATATCGCTCCACAAAACTATTTTTCAGGGTAGGTAGGCAGGGAGGTATGGCTGTGGAGTGTCAAGCGAAAAACCACTAATTTTAAAATTAATTATTATCAAGCTTATTTCTATATTCCAGAAATTCTTGATTAAACCTGTTCAAATGAGATACAAATGGTACGCACCTGGTCATCGTCCATCTCTTCGAATGGCTTGGCAGTGCAGTATGTGAGCACCTCCCACACTGTGACACCAAACGACCACACGTCGCTAGCAGGCGAGTACATTCCCTGCAATGGGTAGGTAGGTACATACATATGATGATATGATACAGAGCAGTGTTAGGGAGATTTGGTTAGGTTTTTATAATGTATTCTGACATCCTTCGAATCATTACGCAACTTTTTAACAGCGAAGGTACGGTACTTAAGTATCAGATTTAGCTAGGTCCCAAAACTCACTTTATGTAATCATTATTACGTACTTGTCATAGATTTAAACTGACTTAGAAACGGCTTGTTTATATTCTTTTGTACTGTCTAAACATGTCACTTGCGAATAATATATCAACCATGAAAGAACTCTAGCGTGTTTATCTATCAGCCACTGACTCTGCTATCGTCCTAGATCGTATTCTAGCACACAATTTTTAATAATAACAAGGTTCTTTTGTTCTCATTCTGTGTATGACTTAGCTAAGTGTTATCGCGCGTCTGTGTGAGGTACCTAATTACACAGCCTAGGTTCGTTTTTAGGGTTCCGTATCAAAAAGTTAAAAAAGGAACCCTTATGGTTTCACTTTGCTCTGTCTGTCTATCTGTCACATTGCTAAATATCTCAAGAACTACTTATGCGATCGATTTGAAATTTGGAATAGTTATACGATAAATAAGGATAACATGGTAACTTGGTTCTTTTAATAGTACATTACTTACCAAGGGCGATAAAACAAAGAATGTCTCAGATCGCAGGTATTTTACGCCCGAGCCGAAGGCAAGGGCGATAAATATGCGATCTGAGGCTTTCTTTATTATCGCCCGTGGTAAGTACAAAATTTTATGTCACCCCCTGGCCAGGAAGTGGGTTTTTTCGTGCGCGGAGCGTGCGATAATGGCCACTTTATGGCCAGGTGTGACATAAAATATTTTATTTTATTATCTGTGAATAATGACCAATGATCGGAATAGGTAGTGCCATTTCGGGTGAATGACCTTAAACATTGTACATAACATGGATAAGACTTGAGATATTATTATTGGGGAACGGGACTTAATTGCGTACAATTATAACTAATTTACCTTTTTTAAGGTTTGTGATACATTCGAAACGTCGGGCAAAACCTTAAAAAGGTAAATTAGTTATAATTGTACGCGATTAAGTCCCGTTCCCCAATAATAATGTGTGAAAATCGTGTAAGTTTAAATCAATATAAGATTTGAGATTCTCCGATTCTTATCTCTCACAGATTTTTTTCTTCAAAACGCAAAAGTAAAAATTTTTTTCATTATAAATACATAAGTTATTTAAAATTACTTTCGTTCAACAGTTAATTAACAATAATGCAATCATAAAATAAAACACGAAACATCAACATCACTATATTAAAGTGAACATTATTATATTATTAGTTATTTATTTAACATCTTTTATTCCTTACTTTAAAATCATAGTAGGTAGCAAACCATTTTTTTTTTCAATATTTTTTACTATCAATCTAAAGTAGTAGAAAATTAAGTTTTCGACCTCTACTGATGTCAGCGGGGCAAATTTATCAAACGAAATGTCATCTGTAGGCCTAGCACATGATGGCGGTGTCAGTTTCGGCTTATCTCGAGCTATCCATCACTTTCTAACAAAAAAAGACGCGTAGCTCGAGAAAAGCCGACATACTCTCGAGGCCATTATGTGCTAGCCATGCTGATGCGATTTCTTTTGAAATAATTTCTGCGTTTTCTCTTATATTATTTAAATCCGGATTTCGAGACATTACCGCTTCAAGTTTGGTTTCTACGGGACAGGTAAACTAGTAGACTTAATGTCAATTGTTTAAATAGATAGAGTATAATTGGAACTTATTAAAGTACTAGTACTTTGTTATCTAGTACAAAATCAGTCGAAACTCGAAACATTGATAGGGACCCGGTAACAGTGGTACCTGTAGATATTTTTGTTCAGGGCATTTAAATCTATAATATATCAAAATTCCAGGGCGTTTAACTATAACTACATTTTTCATACGTGCCTAACGTTCTTTAAAACATTTTTTAAATCAAACACAAACTTTAAAATTTTCATATCAAATCCCGGGGATAGAAACTATATCCATACTAAGCTTACGCACCGAAGTTCCGCGAAATGGCACTACCAATTCCGATCACTGATAATGACAGATAAAAGGGGGTTCAAAATTTTAAAGTCTGACAACTATTTTAAGTGCGGTGACATATGGAAGGGCTTGACTTGTACATTCTGAAACGATTTTTTTTTCGTTGGGTAATTTTCGATTTACGAGGGAAAATGTAAAAAAAATACTATTCCCATACCCTTATCTCCGAAGTTTACCGAGAAAAAAAAATGAAATAATTACATAGCATTAATATGCAATGTATATTTTACAGGAAAAATAGGTATATATATTGGTACATTACTTAACAAGGGCGGTAAAACAAATAATGTCCCAGATCGCAGGTATTTGACGCCCGAGCCGAAGGCAAGGGCGATAAAATAAGCGATTTGAGGCTTTCTTTAATACCGCCCGTGTTAAGTACAAAATTTTATGTCACCCATTGCGTTAATTGCCGCTTTATGGCCAGGTGTGACAGAAAATATATAATAGCGTATCTAGTTTTCATTTTTTTTAAACATCAAAAAACTCTTCTGTACTTAGGTAGTTTGTAATTTAATCACCTTTGCATATATTTTTGTTTTATATTTAAGTAATCTTACAAGATTGTGTTGAAAGTACCTTCTTTCAAATAAAAAATAAAATATTGAAATCGGTTGATGTGATAAAGAATTATCCTTGAAAAACCAACATACGTACTAAGTTATTCAGTCGCGCCAATTAGTAACAAAAAGCGCCGATAGATGATGCTGTCATGTTTTTAAGATTGTGCCTGAATTAATGGAGTCGGGACGGGTACATAATATGTATACAAGAACTGTGCACGGAAGCCTCGGTGCGCGAGTCGGACTCGCACTTGACCGGTTTTATTTTAAGTACCTACAATTTAAACGAACAAATTTACGTATTACCACAGTATAAATAACTACATGTAGTAAGACTGTGGTATTACCATTAGCAGGCTCTCCCAAGCCATCCAGCGTAGTGGAAAGCGCGAGCCATCGGCCATCACGTGGTAGTCGCCAACGAATTCGTCGCAGAACATAGCGTAGTCCGAAACCTTAACGTTGAGTTCCTCACTTACGGTTACGTTGCTGGAACATTGGTTTACACGAATCAGTTGGAAATCAGTGGGGAGGCTTCTAAATAGCAGCGCTAGATTACTCATAAGATGCTCACCGCGAAAGATTCTTTAGTATGAGGAGCTTGCGGACGCCCGATGATAATCATAAATAAATAAATATTTGGGGACAATCTTACATTTTAAATAGACGACGGGTAGAGTATACATTCAAGATTAAGGAACAGATATTGGTGCTCATCACACAAATAAATGGTCAGGCCGCGATTCGAACCTGGGACCACCGGCTTCGTAGGCAGGGTAAAGTGGGCCAAAGTGGTCGTTAAGAAATGAAAAATAATGAAAAAAAGAAATGAATCCTAATGGTCGATGGGTCGTATTCACTAATTATCTACACTAAAATTTCGTATCGCACTAAAATTACATTATAACAAAAGCTTTAGAAATCTATGAGCTAGGCGGAGAAGACAGTGCACACTGCAATAGTTGGAGTTAGGTACTTTTTAAGAGTAGTAGTAGTTACGTCATTCTCCTCTTTCGAAACCCATAAAACTAGGTACGGAATATTTAAGGCTTACCGAGCAGAGAGATCCCGGTGCACTAACTCGAAAGATTCCAGGTACTTCATGCCGGCTGCGATCTGACAGCAAATGTGAATCAAACTCGAATAGCTGAAAAGAAATATACGTACGTTGGATTATGCTTAGGCTCGGTTTTATGAAGATCCAATAAACAAGATTGCTCTAGTATGATGCTTACGTGAGATACTTATAAGAGTTAGAAAACTTATAAATGGCTAGTCTCAGAACATTATAGGAGCAATTGTATTCTGATAGAACTTGTGTAGGTGTGTTATAGGGCCTATTGACATTCTGCTAGTTGATTATAGGATCGTTTTAAGAAAGCAATGCTCCTATAACTGCGCCCAAATCCGTGTGTGTATTATACTACAAGTACCTTATAAGTACTATAAAAAATAGGCTTGACAAACACTATAAGTACTGATTTTGCTTGTTGGGATTAGACTATATGTTGGTAGTAGTGATACAAATGTGCTGAGCGAGTGAATGTTGATTGTAGAGTGAGCTAAAGGAGAAAATGATGGTTGATATTTCCTAACGCTCGTTCTTTTTTTGCGTTCGTATTTCTGCTGTAGGTATCTCAAGCTGCTTGGAAAATGATGCAGGAGGTATTGTCTAAGGTAGTGAAAATTCTGCTACAATTACGACGTAGCACACTCAGGGTAGATTGGTCTCGAATGGGCTAGACTACGCCCCACGTAACAAACATATTTCTATAATAAGCTATCACCCTTAGAGCTCATGGCAGTTGTAAAGAATAGAGAGCATTTTATTTATTTATTTATATGTTTGAAGTTTGGATAATGCTGATCTATATCTATATCGCTCTCTTTGTGTCGGTTTTCTGGGCGCGAGTAAAAAGCTTAGTTTTGGAGCGTCACGATTAGGTAATTGCACGAGTAAAGCAGTGCCCCGTACGTGAGCAGGTAGGGCAAAATCGCGGCAGCACGAGGCGCAGAGCGATGAACAGCACTAGAGGCATAGTGTGGCAGAGCCAGTACGTACTTCAATTTGTTGTCCGGTTTCAATATCGTAGGCAAGGGAGCAGCGTTGCCTCGGTCGAGGGCAGCGCACGGGGGCTCCAGCAGGCTTAGGCCGAGCACTCTGGCGAGCTGTGGGTGCTTCAGCCCGGCGCCCCATGTCGCTTCTCTGGCAAACGCCGCCCTGCAAACGTGACCGGTTAAGGGCAGGTTTCATAAAATACATTTTACAAAGCGGTTCACGTTATATATGGCGTCGGCAGCTGGCATTCCACGGAGAACTGACAAACTTTTCGCACGACCAGATACCAATGAACGTAACGTACCTATAATTACCGACGGTTCGAAGTAACAGGCCCTATTAGTTAACGATTGTTCTAACACTTTTAGTACCAGGAACCCGGCACTCTGCTTATTACATACGATCAAACTGAACGCCCCTCCGTGTATTCCCGCTCACATTTGACTGAGCATATATATATCTAGCTAGGCGTATTATGCAGGAGACCAATTAAGTCATTTCCACTTCAGAAAACCGACCTGGCGTTTCATCAGCTATACAAAATTATTATATCGATTTTTCACAATATTCTACTTTCGATTGAAGGTACATATAAGCGTCAATGTATGTAGCTTCCCAATGCTGCGAAATTTCAACTTAATAGTTTCAATGGTCCCAGTAGTTACGTAAGTAACTTGTGGCATGTATTCACATTCACTCCTCGTTTATATTTTGATTTTTAAAATCACTGCATAGGTATTCTCTACAAGAATATTGACTTAAATAAACATTTTTGTTTTATATACCACGCATAACCGATTTTTAGTGCTATTATTACTGAAGGTTAATAAAAATCAGTGACGCGTAGATATCCGCGGCTGAAGGGTAAGTACTCTCCATAGCTATCTCGGGTCGTTTGCCGGCATGAATCCTGGTATCGTGATATCGTGTGGCACGTGTAAAACGTGTTAAATGTTTTTTATTAATTTAAAAATAAAGGAAAAATTTAAAAATTTGGTTCCGAGCAGGATTCGAAGTATTCGAAGTATTCGAACCTGCGACCTCCTGGCATTCGCGGCCAGTCGCTCTAGGCAAGTGAGCTAATATATTTCTAAATTTGTAGTTTGCGTTAGCGTTACTGCTTGGTAAAAGATTTCTTTTATTGACTAGAAACTATATACAAATTTACTCTACAAATAAATACATTGACAACATTTAAAAACTAAACTCTAAAATTATAAACTAACTTACAAATAAACTAACTTACAAATAAAAAATTTGCCCCAAATCACCTTGTGGGGGCAGCGTGCCCAGAAGGCTGGCAGCATTGCCACGCTGGATGGCAATGCTGATCCTCTGCGCCAGGTATGATCCAGCCCTCCGGTCACGCGTTACCTCCACAAGGCGTTTGGAGCATTCTTTAAAAACTAAATGTGCGCTTTCCCCCCACGGACCCATAGTCTCTACCCCAAACGGCGCAAATTGGTAGCCATTGTTTAGGGCTGCATATTTGCGCCGCTTGAGGAGTTCGGCTGAATTTGCAGCAGAGCCGGCTTTTGTGGCGGTGCCACGAAGATGAGACAGCGCCAGGGTATCGGCACAAGTTGCGTCCCAAACCATCGGCCGTCCCATCTTCCAAGGCACGAGAGTCATTCCGTCGGGTCTTTTTCCGTCGTCGCGGGCAAGGCCGGTCGGTTCCAATATGGCCGGCGCTCCCGCACTGGCTAGGGCCCGACGGATGACATCATTCAGGTTCGCATGTCGAGTGGCACGGCCTGCGCTTCTGCCGCAGGATAAACCGTGGTGACCCAATTGGTCTACTGGGTCACCGCAACGACAGCGGTGCGGGGCAACGCAGGCCACTCCCAGGCGGAGAGCGACGGAGAGGCGAAAAGTGGTGTTGTCCAAAAGCGTCCCTACTGATGAAGAGGGCAGAGCTTGCAGCCATTGCCCGGATTCCCATTCAGAAACAGCTAGGAGTCGAGCACGCTCTGTGAGGCTGGTTGCCGTTTGATATAGGTCATCCCGTGCCAGCCTACAGAGCGGCTCGTCCCAAAGCCGCTGAGAACTAGGGTTCCCAGGCATGTCAGAGTTTGGGCAAGCAACGCACCACGCATTTTTGGCCTCTGTCATAAAAGGAATGTTAATTTGTTGGGTTGAACACTTTAGAATTTTAGAAGTAAGATTCAATGAACTGTGTACTGATGATAGATACGCGGGAAGCGAAACGCTAGAAATTTTTCTAATGCCTAGGCCACCGTGCCTTATTGGCAGGGAGGCCTGTAACCACGAGCGGTCATCCAAATTAATATTTATGATTGAAACCAGTACATTCTGAATAATTTTGTCGATTTTTTCTAAAAGCAGGGGAAATCTCCAGAAGTGGCTGCACCTTAAGACATACGTAAATTTTGGTACGAAAAGACAGTATCGAATGATTGCGTACGCTACGTGGGCATTTAATTTTGACAGACGGTCCGAAACGTCATTGAGATTTTTAATTTTGATTTCCAAAAAGCCAGGAAATGATTCGTCTAGGACTGGTGCTCCTAGGAGGTGTAGTGTATTCTTCTCAATTACTTTGGTATTAGGAGCGAGGTGACGAAATTTGGATAAAGCAAGTGCTTTGTCTTGAAAATTTTCGGAAAAGAAAAGTTCACACTTTGAAAAGTTTATTTTTAGTCCGATACTGTCAAAATCTTGTATTAAAACGCGTAGGTCCTCTAAGACTTGGGCTTCGTCACCTCCCAGGGTACCATCATCTAGATACCATAAGTTAAACTGAGAGCTTAATTTTGTAATGATAGGGTGGATTGCTAAACTGAAAAGCGCGGGGCCCAACGGATCGCCCTGTTGGCAGCCTACGGAAGAGGAGAGATGATTTTCTTTAAAAAGTAAATTTGAAGAGTTGCTATAACATTGCCAAATAAAATTGTAAATGTTAGGTACTTTTTCACGGGTTTGTGCCAAGAGGGCAGCTCTGTCGACACTATTGAATGCGTTTTGGACATCCACCTTTAATAGTACCTTTCCAGAACTTTGCGTGATGTGGGTCCTGACTGCGTGAACCGCTGCTTCACAGCCCCCTTTTGACCCAAAGCCCAATTGGGTCGGCTGAAAATATTGGCTAAGGGGGTCGGATATAGCCGCACAGCCAATTTTAGCCACAAGGCGGCGATATGTTGTACCCACAGCGATAGGTCTTATACTGCCGTCTTTTTTCAAAAGAGCGCATAAGTTGGCACCATATAGTGTACTAGTGATTGCAGGATGTACATCGCCTGCAAGCATAAGGTTACTCAGGTCTGCCAGTGCCTTTAGAAGTAGCTCGCCAGCCTCTCCTGAGCTAGGCCCGAGCAAGTCTTTAAGATGTTGGGCGGTTAAACCATCCAGTCCACCAGCTGAGCCACTCTGGAAGGACATGACAGCCCTGAGTACACCATCGGTAGAGGTAGTGAGAGGAGATGTTGATGGGTCAGGTGGGTCAGGGAGATTTTGGTTCGAGCATGGCAGGGGATGTTTGCTTTGTAATGCTAAGAGCGTTTCTTGATTATTGGGTGCTATGCTGTCGGTAGAAAAGAGTAAACGTGAAGCGCCTCTTATATCTCCCTCTCCCACTTTGTTTTCAATATTTCTGAATAGGGATGTATTATGTTTAAAGGTTGATCTGTGAAGATCTTCAAGAGAATGGGGATGCTGACAATTATGTTTAATTTTTGAAGTAAGAGATGAATTTCTACTTTTATCAGTTATGTGTAGGGTGCGATAAGGGAAGGTGAGAAGATGTTCCCAAGCCTGGTACGTGTTTTCAGACAAAACAGTTTGTATGTCAGAGGCGAGTTTTTCAGAAACCGATATCCTTGCTCCTCTCGGGACCCGCTTGATTATACGGGTACTATTTTTTAAACGACTCAAGGCTTCTGATATATTCCTTGTTAAATTAATTGTTGGAACTGAGGTGTCATCGTTGGACCTGGGTGTGTCGTCGGGGGCTTTGTGTTTTTTGCCCAAGTGTACTTTAAGCCCGTGTTGATTTTTGAAGTACCTGGCTTGAGAGCATAAAGAACATTTCAACAAATTTTGTGTTGAACCGTCATTGTTGGAGGTCGACGGGGCATTACCACCTGGAAGTGACATATCATGGTTCATATCCACACTTATGAATAAGTTATAAACAAGAACTAAAGTTAAAAAGGCACTTAATAAAAATATAAACATTAATCTGTTATTTTCATATAAACATTGCTGACGGTGACGGTGTCAGACAACATTCAGTCAGTGACAGCCGGAGCCGGCGCGTAGGTGAGCCCTCGAACTGAGCATGTGCAGTAGGTGCCGTTGCCAAGCAACAACGCAGCGAACTTGTTGACACAACCTTTTCGCTTTCCAGCAAAAATAAATGATTGTTAAATTCACAAAATACTAGCTTCCGGGCGTTGCCCACATGTGTAGGTGCACAGCGGGATATTTGCCACGTGAATATTCGGAATGTACGGGCAGAGATAGCGGGAAAAGTGGAAAATATTATATTGAGATACGGAGCTGTTATGTCGGGTTGACAGTTACTTTAAGGCAACTAAATATTACATTTAGATATTGTCAGTGGAACGAGTCCTGCACAGTGACAGAACAGTCCTCCGATGTGACGATACTCGTATCTGTGATAATTTGGCACACAGCCATGATATAAAGTTTGGCCTCACGATGGAAACTATTCTTTAGGCAATTTGTAACTAATATTGAGCAAGGCCAAACTATCCATGTAAACATTTCAAAATGATGGCTAGTTTAGCTTATTTTTTAGAACTCAATAATGCTTATTGAAACACAAAAACTTTGTATTGGAAATATGTTCAGCATAAATTTATCTATAACTTTGTATCTTATCACTTTATTGATTAATCTAATAGTTCATGAGAAAAATGCTTTTCAATTTTGCGTTTCTTGTTAAAAACCTACTGAAAACAGTACTAAAAGGCTTACTGTTAGTTAAAATGAAACTGCATTTTATGCAGAAGTTACACGGGCGCCATCTTAATTTTTTCAAATGGCATTTTTACACGACTGCCCAAAAAAGGAGTCTAAAGTTTTCAGGTTTCATGTATGTATGTATGTGAATTATTTTTGTTCCCCCAGAACTTCTCAACGCCTTAATCGATATTGATGTGTGAGGTATCGTTGGAATCCTAACGTCATCCCGAGTGACGTTGCAATAAAAACAATATGGCGGACTGCAGACTCAATTTTGAGGGTTCCGTAAAAAAAAAATCTATCCTAGCAAGTGAGGTATCAAAATGAAGCATTTGAAGAGACGGTTCCAAAAATATATATAATGTATGTGTTTCAAGCATAAAAAGTTCGAAAAAAATATATGTATAAAAATTAATTAAAAACACATCTGCATTAAAGAGATAAAAACGAGTTTCCTAATTAAGAACTCAAGGAAATATATTTTATGTCACACCTGGCCATAAAGCGGCAATTACCGCACGCTTCGCGCGCGGGAAATCCCACTTCCTGGCCAGGGGGTGACATAAAATTTTGTACTTTACACGGGCGGTAATAAAGAAAGCCTCAGATCGCATATTTATCGCCCTTGCCTTCGGCTCGGGCGTCAAATACCCGCGATCTGAGACATTCTTTGTTTTACCGCCCTTGTTAAGTAATGTACTATTGTTTGCAGTCGGGGGACCTACTACAAACAAGTAAAACCAAAATATTAGGTCCCACGACTGGAAACAAAATAAATTATTGAGTTCTTAATTAGGAAACTTGTTTTCATTATCTTTTTAATTGCCTCTTTAGAGTTCCGTAGTAAACAAGGAACCCTTATAGTTTCGCCATGTCCGTCCGTCCGTCCGTCCGACCCCCGTTTTTCTCAGTAACCGTTAGTATAAGAAAGCTGTAATTTGGCATAAGTATACATATCAATGACGCCGACAAGACGGTAGAATAAAATCTTAAAAATATTTTAGTGGTGGTGAATTTTTTTTCTGCCAAACCCCATCGTGTGGGGTCTCGTTGGATAGCTCTTTTAAAAATATTATAAGGTTTCTAACAGCATTTTTTGATTAAAGAATTGGTTAGCGCGATATTAAGCTTTGAAGTGATAATTTTTGTTATGGTCAAGTGTCCCCCCCCCTGCCAGTTAAACGGTGGCTACTAGGCATGTGAAAAAAATCATGATAGTAGTATATACGATGAATTCAAAAGGAAAACTATCACAGCTAAGTAGACATTACTAGTTAACGAGTAATAGTCAAACTTCAGAAATGTACTTTCGTACAATTTCCATTGATGCCTTAGATAATGTTGTTAATTCTGTCAAAAACATAGTAAATATAAGTTTGCGAACTTTTTAGTTCACATAATGTAACGGGTGGACGACTACGGAACCCTACCTTGCGCGTGGCCCGACACGCACTTGGCCGGTTTTTTTGATTAGTGGTGCCAGTACCAATCGATTGATACCGTGTTGATACCCATATTACTATAATGGCGGCTGCCGTTTTGTAACTATACACTTTTTTAAAGCCATCCAGCAGAAGATATTTTCATTTCCTCCGATGAATCGTTTATATTGGTTCCTAGTATAATATATATCACTGAGTAAAGTGTCTTGCCTTCTGCATAAGATGCAGTTTCATTTTGGTAAGCCTTTTGGCTAACAGGCTTTTAACAAGAAAGACAATATTGTAAAGCATTTTTCTCATGAACTATTAGATTTATCAATAAAATAATAAAAAGCAAATTAATAGATATATTTATGCTAACCATATTTCCAAAACAAAGTTTTTGTATAGCAGTAATCATTTTTGTATGGAAATAATTATATTTTTCATCAATACATGGAAATAATTGCTAATGGTACATATTAATATCAGTTTAAATTAATGCCCGCTCGCCGGTAATGCACTGTATAGATAAATACTAGATACTTAAATAAATAGAAAACATCCAAGACTCCGGAACAAATTATTCGTATTTATCACACAAATAAATGCCCTGACCAGCATTCGAGCCCGGTACCTCCAGCTAGTAGGCAGGGTGACTACCAACTAACAACTAAGTTAAAGTGGTCGTCAGATCAGATGGCAGTCTTTAGCTTGTTTTTGCTCACTTGATATCGCTATGGCAGCCTCGCCAAAGAGTCTTGACAACAACAAGCCGTCGGCGGGTACTGCTCGGCGACTCCTCGTCGCTCAGCTCCTCGATCCCATCCGTCTCGCAGATCTGGAGCTGTAAAACAACATTTTACTTATTATTATTCATTTAAGAGCCTATAATGTCCCACTGATGGGAAAAGGCCTCCTTTCCCACGAGTCCCGATCCCGACCAGTCTTTCTCAAAGGCATCGAGAGTTCATCTCACCATCGCCGTCGTGGTCTACCGCGACGCTGGATTTGGTTCTGTGGGACCCAATGGTTGGCTGTTTTAGCCCACAAGTCTCCGGCATTTTACAAGATTTCATTGAACTTGTTTGTAAGTATGGATGCACGAGTATCTATGTGTTTTCGGGGCAAATCTTGCAACTGAATTTTAGACCAGTTAATTATCCTTAACCGCTTGAGCTGAAATTTGGCATACTTATGTATCTAAGTTCGATGTTCGATGACAATGCAATATCAATGGTATCTACTACCGAGCTGATCTGATGGTGGAGACAGAAGGTGGCCATAGCAACTCCTAAACTAGGTAAACAAAATAAACCCGTCGTGTTTGGGCTCATTGGGACTGTCTCAACGAGTAGTTGATGACTGTAAAGGAAGGAGCAGTCGGCAATAAAAGCTTATAAAGTTTGTCCGGTGGTCAGTAAACAGCTACCTATACGTAACAGGCTATGCGCGCACGAGGCAATTCTGTATCCGCGACCGTATGTCTGTCTCTATCGCACATATTATTTAGAATAGTACCTACCGTCTAATATTTTTTGTCGTATAACCATTATTATTGGTGTCATTTGACATTGAACTTTAGTGGAAACTTTTACGTTAGCTTTTGCTATGTATAAGAAATCACTGACAATGTTTTGCAATAGGGTATTAAACAAAGGTAAAAATAAATTATTTTTTGCTTGACTAATAAAAGATCTAACGAAAATACTCGGAAAACATCAATTATTAATTTATTTTAGCTAATTGAAAGATTTTATAAGCATAAACATTTAAAAAGGACACTGATTTGAACATACCTATTCATACTGTCTTAGTGACGTCACTAAGACAGTATTTCCCTACAAACTTCATATTAACAAATCGTTTTTGACATTTAATAAAAAGTTGCTGATTTGACTATGAGTGAAATACCGTATAGGTAGATTAACTAATTAGCTATCCTGATATTCAGCCTTAGACCACCGGATGGACTATACCAAATTGTTTTCAAGAAACTCACTCCTTCCGTCAACTAAGGCTTATGCCAGCTATGGGTCGACCGCTTACCCATTCGAAGTCTACAACTCATATATGAGTCAGGCTTCTATGAGCGATTTCCGCTAGTAGGCGGAGTAATGCTGCTACACGCTACGGCGTAGCTCACGTAGCGTTGCTTGCTCGAATACTACATGACGTATAACATTTTTGGTTTTCATTTCTCATAGGTACTATGAAAGTCAGGAAGAGCCTAAACTTGGTGTGTTTTGAACTATAGTGTGATATATTTTTGGAATCAGCTCCTGGAGCCCTTTCGTTTGATACCGCACTCGATAGGTTTTTGAAGAAAAATTGTTTATTTTTCATACATAAAACTTATGACGTCATAAAAACTCATTCCACCACTTTGAGAAGTGACAACATGCATTTTAATAATCAGTAGACGATTCTGATTCCAACGATACCACTTGTCGATATAAACCTTTTCAGTCCTATGAAAGTTGCTATTCTTCCAATTGGCCTACTACCTACTTAGTTTCTATCCAGAAAAAGACTGCGCCCGTCCTGGGTTTCTTTTATCAGATCCTAATCGAACGATATTAGGTCTTTAATCAGTAACCGGAATCAATATAGCGGATACATTGCTTAGGTGTATTTGTACAAGGGCTTTCAAAACTACCTATTTCAAAAGGCAACTGATTTATTTACAGAGCACAATACCTCCAGCATTTCCGGGCGACAGTACGAACTTCGAGGGTAGGTATGCACATTTTTAAATCCGCCTCAATCCTATGTTACCAATTACGATTCAGCGATTGAATGCTAAAAACTAACTGAAATCTTAAAATTAAAAACTAATTAATGCGAAAACCTGCTTTATCTTAGCCACGATAAGACTCAACTTAGTAAATTGTTGTAAAATTATGTTATTAGCTTCAACTTTACCCAAGGGGCTGACACGCTTTGATAGAGAAAAATAGTCTTATTGCGATTCCTATAGAAAATAAGAAATAGAAAAGAGTGGCATGTTTTGTCCCTATCACCGACCGAACATTTTTTCATGGTCGGGTTATAGGCACAGGCAAACTTCCATTAAGCAATACATTGGATTCGTGATAAAAATTTGTGTATTCGAAGTTGGCCTATCCTGGTTTTTCTGAGACGATTTTTTTCGTACGCGAGCACTGAGCAGGTTTGTAAATTATCAACATCACTCTGTTCTGGTTTTCAATTCAATTTCCACCCCCGAATTCTTTAATTTGAGGGATGATTTAAGGGATAGAAAGTATCCTAGTAACTGTATGTATACCAAGTTTCACCATAATCTGTTCAGCAGTTTCAGCGTAACTGAGTAACAAACATCGAAAAATCCAAACATCCTAACTTTCGCAATCATAATATTAAGTGGGATATTTTTTACGATTTCAGTACAAATGTACAGTTTTCAGATTTTTCGATGTTTATGTAGTACCAGACGATATTACTTGCCAAATATCATATAGTTCTAGGTCAACGGGGAGTATCCTATGAATTACCAAATGTAGAACTGTAGGTACGTTTTTTACGGCATAAACGGTCGTATCTTATTTTACGTTTACTTAGAAGTTTGATTTTTTCCGTCCGCAAACTTTAGTATATGGTTTTAAGTTCAACTCGATACCTTCACGCGTTTCCGAGAAAAAGAGTCTTGACAGACAGACGGACAACAAAGTAATCTTATAAGGGTTCCGTTTTTTCCTTTTGAGGTACGGAACCCTAAAAACAGTTATTTAGAGATGCATAGCCTGGCCGTCAGTCACATCATATGGAGCTAAAACACTCACACTTATATTGACTAGGAGCTTAAGCTCTAAAGACGTAAGCTTAAGGTATCGATAAGTATATATCCTTACTGGAGTTTGCCAGCGACTTCGTCCGCGTAAAAGGGATGATTTTCGGGATAAAAAGTATCCTATATGTTAATCCAGGCTATAATCTCGTTGTATACCAAGTTTCATCATAATACGTTCAGCCGTTTTTGCGTGATTGAGTCACAAATATCCAAACACACTAACTTTCGCATTTATAATATTAGTAAGATTAGTAGGATAACATTTCCCTTGTTAGGTACTTTTTTGATACGGACACGGACCTACCTACTCAATAAAGTATGCAACGGGAAAGAGATCTGCAAAGTTAAAGGTTTTTATTTAAATGTTGAAGTATTTACATATTTATGGTCCTAGCAATTTTCCCTACATGCATATAGGTATGTTAAAATATTTAATACCTATTTTTTGGTAACTGTCTCGCATGTGAAAATAGAAACATTTTTAGAAGATAAGAGGATTGTAATTTACATTTTTATTTTATGTCACGTGAAAAGTTTCCTAAAAGTAGTTCTTGTAAATAGCAACGGAGAATTTCCCGTATATTTCGCCAAAGCCTACTTTGGCCCAGTTTCTAAGTTTACCGAGCGTAGAAAATGGCTTCGCGCCTAGCGGATTTAGCTGCTCTGGAAAAACCCGCTCTACAATGAAGGTGTCGTATTTGATATTTACATATTATAGGTAAAACGAGAATTAAGACTGTGTTTATGTAGTGGTAACGTGTCGGTAAAAACAAATTGACGTTCTAGGTATATTTATTCGCCATTCCTGTAGAAATACCAAAATTTGTATTAGTACGTTTGATATTAGATTAGAACAAAGCTATGATACGAAGTGCTTGGTTCCAATTCCAGTGATATTTTTTGTATGCGGACTCAGGAGCCTACATGTATCTATTTTAGTAGCATATTATGGTAAAATTTACAAAAACCATATAGCGAAGTGAAAAACGGATATACATAATATAAAGAGAGCGGACCCCATCACGCAGAATGATAGTTCGGAAGAGAGTAATGGAAAAATGTGCTTCAAATGTAGTTTATAGTTGTCTAACAAAAATAGATACCTACAGAAGTTACCATCAAACGACTCAAAGGTTTGTAGCAGGAAGTAAGTTGAAAACAAAGAGAGTCTCAAACTAATGGAATTAAATATTGTTTGTTCAGGTGTCCCACAGGTCTGTGTACATCGCATAGAACAAACACCCGTTAAACAACGGTGCACCTACCTACAAAAAGAACGGGTCGGGCGCCCGCGACAGCGGGGGACCGAGGGAGAAATTCCTGATAGGTGTTTCATAAATCACTTTAATCTGTTAATTACATACCTTATGATCGTGTTACTAAGTTATGCAATATTGTACGGGCAATCGGAATTAAATTGAACAGTAAACACAAGCACCGACTAGAGATAGCTTCATTAATCTAGTTAATAGGCAGCTATTAGTTAGGTAGATATTATGGTAGGTATCATCATCATCAACATTAATTTAACAGACAATCTCTTGTCGGTGGAGCAATTTCCATGTATCTCTTTCTTGAGCCTTTCGTTTGACCGCCTGGTACGACACGACGTTAACTTTTTCCATAATTTGGTCCATGTATGTTCTTCTTGGTCTCCCTCTCTTCCACCTTCCTTCTACTTATGGTAGGTATAACCATAGTACCTAGTCTATTTTCAGCGCAGAACAAACATGCTGCATTTACATGCTATAATCAAAACTTAGCCAGTAATTTAAGTACTGACGGTGTCCGTGGCTCCACTCACTGTATACTACTCCCATACTATGGTAGTACCCCATATCGTTATTACATTCGAATATCATCATCAGGCGGGCCGTATGCTTGTTCGCCACCGACGTGTTACCAAAAATGTGGGGGTTTTTTGGTACCAAGTAAGCGGATTAAAAGGAATAGTACAGCACCAGTTGGTCTTTTTATAAACGCTGAACTCTTAAATAATTCTAAATCAACTAAATTTATTGCACTTCAATATCTTTATTACCTCGATTTAATTTCTTGTAAAACATGTATCATGTTTAAAAAAACATGAAAGATGGCTATTTTCAACAAAAATTTCGATACTTCTTCTAAGATACAAGTATGTACATGTAACATACTCACGATTTTTTCAAAAAGGCGTTGGTAACTTATTTACATCCAACTAGCGAGCGAGCATGCAAAAAACTTCGCAGGTACCTACAGATAACTATCTAACTGATAGATACTGTCTGGTTTACATTATGGATAGTGTGAATTTGTCGCGTGTTTCTGTTACAGTATATAGTTAAGTATGTATAGTAATATATGTGGTAATACTAGCTCCGTGGGTCGGCTAACCGTAGATATTGTATTTTCAACGGCGCGGGTGGGGCCCCATCGCTAGGAGCAGACTTAATAAGATTAACCAGGAGCCACGGCAGACATTTTTGTTTCGATTTTCAACGGCTTTACTCCTGTTCCCCTCGGTTTGCGTAGTGCAAACTAAGTTATCTCGCCTGCTTTTTTAACGTAACTACTATACTAATATTTTTAGAGTAATTAAAATTATTTATTTATTTTTATTTTATTGGTAAAAACGTTTGAATGAAATTACAGAGTAACCAATGCGTCACGAAACATAGACAAACAATCAAATCTTACGAAAGAAATAAATGTAAATACTTTTCATATGTGTGTTTAAATCTGATGAGTGTTAAGCGGTGTACCAATTAAATAAGAAGGTACTTTTCTATTTATAATCGAACCAACTTATTATTTTTATACCTATTACTGAAAAAACAAATACTATCTATTACCTGGTACCTATTCAAAATTACTTAAATGGGTATAACTTAATTTTATAGTGACTTTGTATAATTAATATGGTCGCTTTGGTATCAACACTGTTATTTTTAAGGTCATAACTACCAGAAGCTTAAACACAAATCAGAACCTTTTGACCCTTACCCTTAGAAGCGGTCCTTTTGATCCACACCACGCCCCATTTCGCCCCTGGACTTTGGGTCGCGTCACATGACAGGCTTCCTCTAAGGCTCTCCATTATTCAGGCTGCTCACAGACGTACGGATTAAGGATTTCCTCTGCCTACATTAAGTGCCGCCTACGTTTTAATTACTTATTTATTTATAACGCTCCATTAAAGGAAAAGTGGAGTGATCTATCGCTATCTCTATTTTTTCTTTTCACCAAAGCACGGGCTTGTTGGAGTAGTGAATAAATTGTGAAGCAATTATACCTCTACGGCTCAGTAATGTTATTTATGTACTACGGACCTTCATTTATTATAAAGGACTATTGTTTTATAACGACAGTTAATGCAGGGAATTGAAATTATGTCTAGACACGCGGCAGCGTGTCAAGCCAAAGTTCAAAAAAAAAGAACTGGCTTTGGTGGCACTTTTGACCCCTACGTAACTCAAAATCTATTGAACGGACACATATGAAATTAGATTCCCAAATCCCAAATCAATAATACAGCTCATGAATATAGCTCAATCGGTTATTAAGATACAAACATCTAAAAATAGGTTTTTTTCTGAACAGGATGGATATTGGGGAAGGTATAATCCAAAACCTAACCCACTTCCAGGTGACCTAGCAAGTTGAGGCATCGAGCTGGGTAAATGTATGATTACGAACCTGAGAAACATAAACAGTGATTTCTTTACGATTTGTAATATTTTCCAAATAACATTTTTTATTTACACACTAAGTGCCTATTGATTTTGTACTGGCAAAAATGTATAAATGTTATTTGAACCGTATATAGTACAGACAGTACTGAGCAAAATTTCTGAACAAAAAGTAATGATATCCTATCAAAACATAAATGTGAAATGAGAGCCAAGTTCAATATTAAGAATTAATGTGTCGTTATTGACTTCGCCAACAAAAGAATTGATATCTATATGGGTGCCAAGTTTTCCGTAGAAAATCCGGAAACTTGAGATTTGAGATGTAATTCAAGGTCAAGATTTTTGACTTGGCTAGTTTTTACCAACAAACAAAAGTTTAAAAAAATACCATAGACAAATATAATATAGCATGTACGTAAACACCAGCCAAGTCAAAATCTTAACCTTGAATTACATCTCAAGTTTCCGGATTTTCTACGCAAAACTTGGCACCCATATAGATATCAATTCTTTTGTTGGCGAAGTCAATAATGACGCATATTCTTAATATTGAACTTGGCTCTCATTTCACATTTATGTTTTGATAGGATTAAAATCTCTTAGTCGAACAAGTGACATCATGATCCGGATGGAATATCTGACAGATTTTCAGCTTTCACTTGGGTACTGGAGTACAGAATTCGCAATTTGAGATTTTTTCATGATATTAAAAACACAACGGTTCAATTGAAATCGTGGAAAAATCTCAGATTGCGGATTCTTCAAAAATATTGATTCCCATCGAAGCACGCTTGAAATAACCGGAATTGAACTTGAATATTGCCTGATTCCACGGGAAGGTTCATCGAAAAGACTATAAGTCATAGCCCGTGATTGAATGGAAGCAAATTGCAACAGTCAGATTCAAGTGCTGCGCCGTAGATTCTCTCCCCCTAACTTTTTCAATAAAACTGGTGCTGTGTTATTCATTATATTCGGACTCGCACTGCTATGTACATATACAATTGTAGGTATATAGGTAAGTACATTTCTGCCTATTAATAAAATAACACAATATGTAGGTGCTTCATAACTTCAAGACTTAATTACTTTCAACCTAATTACGTTTTCAATTTAGCTTTCAATTTAAAGAGCGCAGCAACGAAGTAACATAGTGAAAAATAAAATAAGGGCCGCGGGCTATTAAAGCGTTGGTTGAGGGGTGTGTAGCAGGTGAGGGGGCTGCGCGAACATCGAGAGAGCCCCCCTGAATGCTAGAACGAGCAGATTGCATTTTCTTGCTACGGTCAGTAATCAATTTTTATGAGCATTTTTGTGGACCGACGGGGGCGTGCACAATCCTCCGTCTCGAGCGGTTCACAGGAACGAAATCGTGTTACTATTACTAAGTATTTGACCGACGCATAAGGAGGACATACTTAAATATTCATTAAGTGTCGCGTACCTAGTCTATGACGTGTATGTCTAGTACGCATGAACTTAATTAATATTAGGCAGCTTGAATTATCATGGCCATTGTTCTGTATAATGTGCTCGACGTGTTTGACGGTATTTGCCAGTGGTTAACTAAGTAAATTATCTCATCAACCAGTGTCACATTCACATCACTACTACTCAAATCATGTAAATCGGTTCAGCGGTTTAAGCGTGAAGAGGTAACAGACAGACAGACACACTTTCGCATTTATAATATTAGTATGGATACAATTACAACTAACTACAATTGACAAAGCTAAAAATCTAAATTATAAATGGATAAAAACCAATATACGGATTCTAGAGGTCGTGAGTTCAATTCAAATCCCGCCTATGGTGATTAATTGTTTAAATTAAATATTAGTTTACGTATTTATAGGTTCATGGAAACAGTAATTTCAGCAAAACCGAACAGTTAAACTGTACAGTTTGATCAAGCTAGTTTGCGATGAAGCCACAGATTTGCGGATCTGTAACGAGCCATTAAATAATCTGCACAGACAGATATTGCTGTCCGATATCAAGTCTCTATCGGAGCTAATTGTGATTCCATTATAAAACCGATATCACCATTATCTAGTTGAAACATAAATGTGTTTAGTATTCGAGTATTCCAGTAACGGACGATTTTCATATATCTATATCGTAACTTTACTAGTTAGAGCTATAGTGTGTTGGGTGCAACTAGCTGTACAAATAAATACATACTTACATATATGTACTTCATTATTTTTAACATAAGAAAGAACTGCACAAGCACATATGCAAATTACGTAGTTTTTATTGAGGTTTTTTATCAGGCACATTCTGCGGTAAAATTATGATAAAATGTGTTATATTAAAATAAAAAACATATTAAAATTATGATTATTTTATATAATAGGGAATTCTTTTGTTTACTCAGGTGTGTAGATAGTTCAGATTCAATTTCGAAAGATAAAGGTTTCTTTCGGTGCTTCTTTACATACCTAATTTATAATGTTAAAAAAACGTAGTTGCTTAAAGTTTGGTTAAGAAACGTTTTATATAGGACAGAAATTGAAACGATAACCAGGAATTTCAAAATATTCTCTATTCCTTCTTGGTTGAGTTCGGTTTCGATCTCAGTCATACAATGTAGGTAACATATCAATGGAAATATTTCGATACACAATGTAATCAACTTAACTATTTCTATTCATCTTCTTTGAAGAGCGAATAGGCTATTACTGAACCAGCGAGCTACATCTTAGACCTTGTCGTCGCTTTTTATTATGTGAGACTATCAGACTACGGTCAACCGCTGTTCAGTCACACATAAAAAAAAATCTATTTGTATTAATCATCTTTGAAAATACGAACATAATGACATTGGAAATCAGTGTACGTTTATTTTCAAATTTAGTTTTGGCGAGATATTGTGGGTCAATTACACGGGTCGTTGTGGCCGGCGCGGCAGCGGCCGCCTAATCGCTCACCTCGTTCCACGAGGCCATTTAATTTCGGATCGATAGACGGAAAAGAAAATTTACGGCTTCCGATTATTTTTTATAGCCGGCCAGCTAAATACTCATTAGTTATTAGCTGTTGGTACCTACCGGTGTGACATACACTCTGTGTTTATAACGGGGTTGGATTTCATGTACTATTGCTCTTTAAGTCTTTATCCTATCGAAATCAGAGGTAAAATACCTAATGTAAACAATACGGCATCTTATAATTTATAATCTAAAGAAAACTTACAGCCGACGGTGTGTTGACGTTTATATCGATGTATTGACATTTACATATACATATTAACTGATATTATATTTGAAACACTCGAAAGATTGGGATGTGTTTATTATTTATAGGTTGATATTCTAATACAAATACATGAAATACATCATAAAATTTTTATTCTGTATACGTATTCATCGAAGTCACAAGTCATTTTTAAAGTTCCGTAGTTAACCCTTTTAGTTTCGCCATGTCCGTCAGTCTGTCCCTGGCTTAGCTCAGTAACCGTTAGTACTATTAAGCTGTAATTTAGCATTAGTATGCACATAAATGGCGCTGATAAAACGGTAGAATAAAATCTTGAAAAAGCTCTGCTACAAATAAAGTCATGGTTATTTTTTTTCTTTCGTTCCCCATCAGGTGGGCTGTTGTTGGATAGCTCTTTTAAAAATATTGTAAGGTAAAACTATTTTTTGATTAAAGAATCTGTTGGCGTGATATTAAGCTTTAAAGTGATAATTTTTGTTCTCCTCGCTCTGTCAGCGAAACGGGTGGCTACTCGCGTAGTACTAGCTACGCGATACTACTACCACGATTTTAGTGTAGCTACTCCTACGTTACGCTGTCGTAGCGTAGGAGTATCTACACTAAAATCGTGGTAGGAGTACATATAATGAATTTAAAAGGAAAATTATCACAGCATTACTAGTTAACGAGTAAAAGTTGAACATAAGAAATGTACTTTGCAAACTTTCGTACAATTTCCATGGATACCTTTTTCGTCCATATACCTACGAGTAATGTAACGGGTGAACAACTATTATAATGGAATCATACTTGACCGGTTAAACTAGGTTAAAAATCTTAGAACTTATTGGTTTTAGGCTACCTACTCAAAGCTTTTCTGAACTCATTTAAGTAAGTTATTTAATATAGGTAGGTTAATTTAAGTATCGATTGGAGAGTGCCGGCCGTCACAGCTGGTCCTAGATTACTCCAACGGGCCGATTAATGAGAAAAGCCGTGCTCTGCGCAGAACGATTAGTATTAGTTTATGATTGATTGTAAATGTCAATTTACTCTGATTAATGGCACGACGGCAAGTCAGACAGTATGGTATTAACGTTATGGGTTTACATCACAGTCGGTCATAAACGCGTGATGTGATAGTGAAAACACAGAGTCACAAGCTACGCCAAAATCTACCTGCTTTGTTCCGGAATAAACCGGCACAATGCGCATAGTTCCAGCTGCAGCGCTCACTTTGTACATAAAGTAAGTTTGTTTATTTAAGTTTTCTCAAATAAGTGAATTTATCTTTTATAATAATAATAACAATTTGAGACTGGCATATAATCGATTAAACAAGTAGATTTTAATGTAAGCAATATTATCAGCAGAGGGGTAAGGTACTGAAAGGCTACTCCAGGTATATGTTATATGCTCTAAGGCCTGGCACGCACCACGATTTTTAGTCGCGCGATGAATTTGTCGCAGAAATGGACGTATGGCCAGGTGTGCACCTATGGGTTTATGAAAATCGTGGTGCGGGCCTGGCCTAAGAGTAGAAAAAATAAACAAGACATAGACACGATTTTTGACAACCTTTTTACTATAAAATTAAACACACATAAGACAAATATCAAATAAGAATGTCTGGCCGTAAAATACCTTATAGCGTACCGTATTCTTTCTTTCAGTTTTCAGCAATAGCAATATGTCATTACATGAAGTCTTCAAAATAATTTAACAAAAAAATATATTTACAAATTAATTTGAAAATTTTAAGTAATCTAAATCATAAAAATGGATAATTTCATTTCTAATATCAAAAATAAATTTTTGCTACCTGGTAAGTCATTACACTCGTTGCTGATGCAATAAAAAACGTTGCTATTCATTTATACAATGTAAATGCACATTAATAATTTTAAATACGACTAACTGTTCTGTGTATCTCTTTGTTGCCGTTTTTTTTAATTTAATATCTGGGCGACCGAGCTTTGCTTGGCGTTGTCCCGGGCATGAGACCTATCTAGATCGATTGCTCGCCCCGAAAACTCCCACGTACCAAACTTCATCAAAATCGTTAGAGCCGTTTCCGAGATCCCCGAAATAAATTTATATACAAGAATTGCTCATTTAAAGATATAAGATAATATGCTCAATCCATGAAATTTGTAATGGTTTGAGTTCTGGATACACAGACATCAGGGTAATGTTGACTCGAAAATCATCGTCTAAAGTGTGAATTGGAAAGTGGAAGTCTGTATGGCAAAGGAATTTTATCAGGGCAAGAAGAAATATATTATACATATAGTACATTTAATAAATTATAGAAGGAAAAGAGTTGGAATAGGCCAATTGTATGATACAGGCTTCGCAGACTCCACTAGGGGTATAGTACTTTTATCTCACGAGCGCGGGTTGGCCCATTGAAATATATGTTACACTAGAACAGACATTTCAAACACAAGACGTTGTCAGACTTGATTAAAGAATGAGCGCGCAACAGATGCGACATACAGTTTATCCTACCTACCTTATAGTGATTCACGGCGTATGTACAATGGGAAAATTAATAGTTATTTTTGTAATGGTGCATAATGAAAAGCATTTAAAACAGCAGTGTGGATTTTACAATAAAAGCATATTTTTTTACGCCAAATTATGTGCATTTCATACTTTTATACCACTATTAATCATAAACTTTCTTCAAAATCATTATAGAGGTTTTATGGCATTGGTGTAGATTTAATAATATAAAATATTTTAAACTGCAGCACAATATTTCATTTCATAATCTCTATTAACATTTCACGTCTCAATTGTCCCGTCTGCGTAATCGTTCTTTCGTTACTCTATGATTTCATGGCGGCCACATGACGCGTCGGCATGACTTAAAATTAATACAACAGATATTTTTATAGGCGAATTTAAGGAATATCCAGTAATATTACTACTGAGTAGTCACTCCTTGACTTTTATTTGATTTTCCTGAAAGGTTTGCGCTGTGCTCCAGTACACAGGTAGGCATATTTACCCGCACGCTTTTTTAACGTCATCCGTCCAACTATCACAGCCGTCTGGCACAGACTGAGTGCACTTGTGTCACTTGACCCTAACTCATGCGACAAGAAATCAAGTTGAGATGTCTGCTCTATTAGTATTACCTCAGTGGGTTGGCCATTGTTGTAGTTGTGACACATACGAACACATAGACAACGTGAACTCATAGCTCGTGGTACGCCTCGTACGCTAACGCACACATACACAATGTTCATGTATAGCTCAACACAACCATGGCTCACCCGTGCTCGTGAGATAAAAGTACCCTACAGCGTGTAATGTAAAAAAGAAAACAATAGTAGTAAGTATGAATGAGACTTCGGACTAAGGACTAATAAGCCGAGTATCTAACAAAGAAGAACGGTTATCCCTATGCTAGATAACGAATAATATCGATAACATAACGGTATTGACTTTCCAGGTAGCCAAGAACGCCAAGAACCTAACAAAGAAGTGCAGCGCACCCCGGTCATCCCCATGCTAGATATCGATAAAATACCGACAGACTCGTCGGCCAGCCCAGCACCGAAGTCCAGTCAGGTCCAGAACGAGAATCGCGAAGCAACCTCCGACGACGGTCCCAACAATTCCACCTACAGCGCTTTGTTGAAAAAGTTATCGTCGCATGAGGAAAAAAAGAAAGAGGAGCCACCGCAGCATATACCGAATCCGATTGAAGATGACATTTTTATATATTACGACTGATTATCACGAAGTCTGACCATAGGTACCCAGTATACACACAACCCAGTCTGATTTTATAACTTGATTAACTAATGCAAAAGTAAAATATTAACACATATATTGTTTTTGAAGTAGTAGTTTCTATTCGGGGCTTAATAACAAAATTAGGATTAGCATTAGCATCTAATTTCAAAGGGCCATGCTGTAATATGAGTCAATTAAGTAAAGATTCACAAGATCGAGTTTTTCAAAATGGTACATGTAATAATTATTCAAACGCTCTGTTCGTATAAATAAATAAATAAATAAATAAATGTTTGTGGACAATCTTACACAAATCAACCTAGTCCCAAACTAAGCAAATAATTCTGGAGCAATATTTTTTTCACAAGGGTTAAGTCAATTGGGCAGTCGTCCCTATCACAGAACACTATTTAATGTTCTCCTCGTTGCTTAGGTTCTGTGGTCCCTACCTAAGCAGTGCTTGGCGAAGCCCACCCTGACATCTTAGTTTCTTCTTTGCTTTTCCTTTGCATAATATCATAGCATCAACCTGATATCATTCACTCTTTGGACCGCGACATACCGGGTACAGTAAGTTTGACCCAGGTTTGGCCCAGCAGAGTTTCTAGCAGGACTCTTCTCATCTAAGGCTAGGTTTAGTGAACCAGCGACAAAACCCCCAGTATTGTTCGATACCACTCCCACCTTAGATTCGGTTGAAGTCGCTCAATCAATCTCAATGGACGCAAATTCTGAGTATTCCAGTGTTTAAGCCGCCCGCGTGGTCGTGTCGGCGACGGAATGGCGTACTCCTTTCGCTTTATTTTGCTCAGCCTATAAAACCACAGTCAGGTTTAAAAATAATAACCCTTTGGACGCCAAGAACGCCTAAAGGCGTTACGTGCTACGTTGCCATGCTCCAATAACGACTATAAGGTGTTTGTTAGACTGTCTGAGACCTATTCTTCATTGGTAACTGGATGTCAAACAGGAATATATTTTCTTTTTTGGCAACTAGTTGCGTAACAGGATGATTACTTCTTTTTAACAACTGGCTGCAAAACTTTGTTGTCAAAACGGCCGGAGCGTTGTCAACGTAACATTCGGTTATCTTATCAGTTAATGTTCATAATCAATCTCATACAAAAAACATTGGCGTGAAAGGTTAAGAATGGTATCGTTTCGTTTGTGATAAGAAAGCGTTAATTGTGTTAATTTGAAATCATATATCTGAACTCACACTCCCATACGGGCCCTCGCCTAGGAAGGTGACTGGTCGCATGCGCCCCCGCGGAAAGTCCAGCAGGGGCGCCACTCCGTTTGGGGGCTCGGCTTCCGGCAGTTTGATGGAGGTGAAGAGGCCCGGCGCTGGCCGCTCGCGTCGGCACGTTCGCTCCTCGGGGTAAGTCTGGGGGCAACCAAATTAAGAGACGAGTTCAGTCGAGTGTGACAATTTAATATCAAAATCAAACATTTATTCTGCAAATAGGCCACAGGGGCACTTTAACATGTTAATCGGCAATTATTAATTAACAATACTCGCAAAGCTACAATGTAATTAACAAACTGAATGTCATTACAAAAACAAAATCGTTACAAAGCAAAATAACGATGTATATAATTATGGTCTCCGTCAAAAACATGAATATATGAAAGTCTCTGAGCGTCATAATTAAGATAAAAAAAGCAGAACACTAAGTTAATAGTATCAGAGATAAACAAGTTCTCTGAGCATCAAAAGAAATATACAATAATACCTATTAAAACACTAATTTAATCATAACACAGGTGTATAAGGTCTTTGAGCGTCGAGACAATAGAATAGAATAGAATATTTATTTAAAATTCTTATAACTAACGTTTACATTGTGCTTACTACATATACATTAGATAAATTGTTGCATGCACAATAGAATCAATCAAGTACAGAATGATGTATACATCTTGTCAATCCCTAAACATAATTATAATATAACACTAGGATCTACGTGTAACTATGTCCTTGCAAGCATGAACAGATCGGACGCAACAAACTCCACAAATCAATCATCACCATGCATTGTAAACGAAGAAGCTGCGTATAGATTGTGTTACTTGCGAAAAAATGCACAGTATTATGTATTTGCAATCGGATTGAGTAAAAAAAGTCCTTTGGAATATGAGTGACTGAATCAGTACCAATCAAAATGAAATAAGTTCACGCGTAATTTGACTAGTAGATGATTTATTTTGGTAGCGGCTTAGAAATAATTCGCTTTTATAGACGTTTCTTCCTCATGGAAGATTGGCATGGCCGTCTACTATTATGTAGAAGAAAAAATTACAATAAAATGTTAATCTACTGTAATAGGAAATACAGTAGAGTTTGCGTTGTTTTGTAATCAAATGATACACAACAAATACAAAAAAATCCATTGAAGATGAGGATACCCTTCGGGCGGCTATAGGCTAAATAATCTTATTTGTAATATTACGAGTAGGTACCTAAGATTAGTGTTGGTAAAGACTCAAATTTTTGAAGTCTACATTGCAAGAACTCGACCCATATTTAAGGGACTATGAGCTTAGAGCTTATGAGAAGCGGACCAGTACTGCCTTCGCATCGTCTCGTCGTGCCATGGCAACTTCCTGATTTGTCGGTGCGGAGGCGGTATGATATGAGAAAACTGTCAAATGTCAGTGTCAACTGTCAGTCAACTCGGTACTACTTTTTACTGCGCCCCTACATTTAACTGAGTGCTTCCTGACTGGCGCGGAATGCGCGGAAGCGGGACGATGCGAAGGCAGTACTGGTCCGCTTCTGCGCATAATATTACTACTGCGCAAATGTAATACTGACAGTATTCAAATTTACGTCAAAAAAGAAAATGGCACATATTATCGATCCCGCCCCGCCAAGTCAGTAAGTTGCCTAAGTTGCGTAATCTCAAGGGTTCCTTCAACTTCAACAAGTCTAGTTGAGTTTTAACTCAGTTGTTCCAAAAGGCTTAAGCGTAAACCAAACACTCGAGTCCCTATAGTAGTCCAGATGATATGTACATTGTACCTGGAAAATGCTCGGAACTTGATGGAAATTAGGTTTATTTGGGGGTACTCCCAGACTATCCTAAGTTTTCCACCTTTTCCACTTTGTGCTGAGGGAGGGAGGGAAATGTGTGACATTTTCAGATTTTCGCTTATACCTCTTAAACTAACGACATTTACGCTTTACATTGTATGAGAAAGTTAAAGGGCATTAAATTCTCTAAAATGTCGTGGTTGAACCATATTTCCAAGTTTACTATTAACGGAGATTCAGCCGATCAAACTTATAGCATGAAGGAAAATTTACAAAAAGTCGTTTTCTTCGTGATTTTCGTCGACACATCTTCTATATATCTAAAACTGGTATCGATGTGTTGCTCTCTGTCTCCAGAATACGAATTTATCGATTTTAAGAAATAGAGGGGGAACAGCCATACCTGTGACGTCATAAAGATGGCGTAAGATAAGGATATCCAAATCTCGGATGGTATTATACCAATCGGTATGTCTGAGGTGTCGTTTGAAAGCTTATTTAACGTGCTACAACTACATATATAACACTTATACCAAGGGTACAGTATTTTATTTAATTAAATTAAATATATATAGAAGATGTGTCGAACAAAATCGTGAAGAAAACTTTTTGTAAATTTGCCTTCATGCTATAAGCTTGATCGGCTGAATCTCCGTTAATAGTAAACTTGGAAATATGGTTCAACCATGAACTTTTAGGGAATTTGATGCTCTCTAACTTTGTCATACAATGTAAATCATAAATGTCCTTAGTTTAAAGGATATAGGCGAAAATCCAAAAAATGTCACACCCCCCTTATCAAAAGGTGGAAAAGGTGGAAAACTTAGGATTGTCTTCATAGTGTACCCCCGAATAACCCTATAAAATTCCATCAAGTTCCGAACACTTTCCAGCTAGTTACCCCCACTTTGTTAGGACATATCTACTGGATCATAGATGACTCCAGTCTTTATAAAAGACTACAGAAGACTCATGTTCCCATTGTCCCCCCAAGTTGAAAAGAACTTGAGCTTTGATTCAATGACTAGAGTCTAAAAAACTAAGTCGAGTCTTAGAAAGGAAACTTGAGTCTTTACCAACACTACCTAGCCGAAACATTATGAAGGCTTAGTGTTTTTCGCCAGTCGGCCAGGAATAATGTACCTACCGTACAATATTTTCTCGTAATTAATTCTCAGTTTGTTTTTCCCTAAACAAAAATTATGGACGGTGTATTACTTGTATTATACTCGTAACTTATCTGTTGTGCTCCGGGTGGCTCCGGTCAATTAGCGTCCGAAGCAACCCAAGTTATTACCAACAGTGTGCCACATTGATCAGTTTTTGTTGTACTATTATATCCGTTAATAATCCTCAGTAAGACAGTAAGAGAACAAATAATAATAATACATACTCCTTTGTCTAACAAAACCGATGTTTGCCAGGCAGAAGATTTTTTAAGAAACACGCGCATTTTACTATGGAACAGTGTTGGGCACTCAAGAATAAAATCATTATTTGAATAAGAATTCGTAAGAATAAAATCAGATTGATTTTGACGGGAATAATTCGTACCTGCCATAGTATGGCAGTATTTTATAGATAAAAGATAAACAAACTCTAGCTCTAGTGAGATATCACGTGTATTTTTCGTTGAGCACGCGACTTTTATATTATACCACAGACATAGTTTAATATTTTGAACATAATCAAATAAATACACGTGATGTTGGATATTATTTAATCTCATTATCTTTTTAATCACTATAATTATTAGTGTCACAAAACATTTTTCCTTTAGTAATATTTCTCTAAACTGAATAACTATTCCCTGGTAATGTAATTAAATACCTGGTTTTCTTGAGCACAGATGAATAGGTACAAACGAGTAATACGTACCGCAGTCCAAGTATTTTCAGGTTTATTGACCACGTATCCTGCTAAGATATATTTGACATGTAGCGTTCGTTCATTTATATGAAACAGTAAATAACACAGGTTCCCGGCTTAATTGCTACTCCCAGTACTCCCCCTCCCAAGATTGTGCGCGCATAATTTATACTTCACATGAATTATTGCGTTGTTTAGGCGTGTACATTATAAACGGCTATGCTGCAATTATAATAACAATAAGTCATTACGGTAGAAGCCATTTAGAAAAACTCTATTATTACTTACTAATGCAATACAGTACAGTACAAATACTCATCTTTCTAACTTTATACTTTTTTTCTTATTAAAGTTATTACCTAAGTATCTAATATCTTTACACGATTATAATTATAACAGAAACCATTAGAAAAACTCTAATGCTTGAGGTAAGACGGGGCAAGACTACCACAGTCGTATAACTCTTCTGTTAGTCTTGCTCCACACTACAATAAAGTATGTTAGTATCACCCCATTTACCTTGTATATTTATTTATTTCGGTGATCTCGGAACCGGCTCTAACGGTTTCGATGATATTTGCTATTTGGGGGATTTCGGGTGCGAATAATCAATTTAGCTTGGTGTTATCTCTGGGAAAATGCACTCCGAGCGAAGATCATAAGAGGAGGGGTAGGGCAAGCTCTCTCCATACAAACTTTGTGCAGGATTTTCTTCGTTTGTGTTTGCATTAAAGTTATGATTTTTGGTCAGTATGCTTATTTTTCTGTTAGCTATTTCGTGATGTAATTTTTATAATATTGGTATTATTTTGATTTTCTTTAATTTTTCATTTTTTAGAAGCATTTGAAAATTTCCACATCACTTTCTTTGCATATCTAATATAAATTACATCCAAAAAAAATATTACATTCGTTAGTGCCAAAACCTACGAATAAAATGTGCACAGAGTTTGTATGGAGAATGCCTTGCCCACCCCTGCGCATCCGTGAGCCGTTTTTACGTAATTTAACAAATATCCATAAATCCTTACTTCCGCATTCATTATATTAAGTAGGGTTTTTTTAGTTATTTCCTGAGAAATGTATAGTTTTCAGATTTTTCCATGCATCTGTAGTACCAGACGATATTACTATATATAGTTCTGGGTCAACGGGGAGTACCCTATGTAGGTATTTACCAAATGTGAAAATGTACGTTTTTACGGCATAAACGGTCGTATCTTTTTTTACGTTTACTTAGAAGTTTGATTTTTTCAAGCGTCAAGCGTTCGCAAAAGTTGAGTTTATGGTTTTAATTTCAACTCGATACCTTCACGCGTTCCCGAGAAAAAGGGTCTTGACAGACAGACGGACAACAAAGTGATCGTATAAGGGTTCCGTTTTTTCCTTTTGAGGTTCGAAACCCTAAAAAAGAATTAGCATTTTATACAGTTTTACAAGACGGTGAATTTTCTGCTAAATAATCAAACTAACATCTCTTCAACCTTAGCAGGGGTCATGGATGCTTTTAAATAGCTTCGCTTCATATCTGGTCGCTTGCAGTAACAATGTGTGCGTGTGGGTGACATTGACATGATTACATGAATGGCTCTCAAAAGATTATAAATGCTCAGCTTCGTGGGTATTATTTGCTATTAGGTTAGGTTAGGTACTTACTAATGATAACGTCAATGATATCTCACTTGTCCAAATCATTTCCCTCTCATGTTCCGCACAAAGTCCCTTATCCGTGCGACCTTTGACTCGAGAGAAGCAGATTTAAAAACCCTTTGTAAACTTTCATCCCTTTGTATTATTCACATAGATGCGACAGAGCGAACCTCTCTGTAGTTTACCAGGGGATTTAGCGAGTTAGGCGTTGTGTGTTCACTTCTGTTATGTTGCAGTATTACCTACTCGTTTCGTGACATACGCTAAAGGAAAATTTTGCATTTGAATTACTCCGTGAAATTGCGTAGTGTACCCGCTTAAAACATGCCTGTAGAATACTTGAAACACGAAAGATTGATCAAATATACTAAAAATAACCTTTGTTCACTTTGTGCACCTAGTGAGAATAGTTTTTTCCCGCGATTTCGTCCGCGTGGAACTCGTTTATCGCGATAAAATTGAAGTAATTGCTAGCTACTTACATCAGGCGCTTACCTACTCATCGCTCTTTCATACAAACTTCCACCCCCTTAAGGAATGATTATCGGGATAAAAAGTATCCTATGTCCTTCCCCGGGACTCATTATATCTCCATACCAAATTTCATGTAAATCGGTTCAGCGGTTTAAGAGCGTTTTAACAGACAGACAGACACACTTTCGCATTTATAATATTATAGTATGGATTGCTCGTTTAAAGATAATATCTGCGTGGCCGAGCTTTGCTCGGCATATTCCCGGGCATGAGACCTAGCATGATCGATTGTTTGTCCCGAAAACCCCCATATACAAAATTTCATCAAAATCGTTAGAGCCGTTTCAGAGATCCCCGAAATAAATTTTTATAGATATAAATATATATAGATATATACAAGAATAGCTCGTTTAAAGATATAAGATAAGATAATCTGTAAGTAAATAACCTCTTAACATCAACAATAGGGATGTTGACTCAAAACTTTGTATTACTTCTATAGAAAGAAGACATATGCCAAATAGTGAAAATCCTTTTCAAATATCTCAAAAAATAACGAAGCTACAACGGTTAGAATGTTCGTAGTTAGAGATTAATTATTCTGTGGTTAGAGAGAGAAAGTAGCGCCATAGTAAATGACGATCATTCAATACAAAGGTGCGTTTTGCGGAAAAGCGACAGAAAATACCCACTCTTAAAACTTTAAAGACTTATAATTACGTAATTTTTTTTTTCGCCATTTGATTGAGAATTTGAGCCTTTATGTAGGAAATTTGGATTTATAGATTTTCTTTTATATAGTGTCATCATCCCTATTACAGAAAAATATTAATAACCTTTTTAGCTTATAAAATTGTTTTTTCCTCGCAAATGTGTAAGTCGTATTATACGTGTGACATACTATTTGTGATTTCTTACTTCAAATATTTGACACAAGACAACTTCCATAGAACGTAAACAACCATGAGTCATCGAAATTATAAGAAAAATCACTTAAGAATAATAGGGCTTCTCAAGTATAAATAAAAATATAATTTTACTTTTCTCACTCATTAATTTAACCCACGTTACATTTTTTCAGATCATAATTGATGCAGAAATTTACGTTGATAATTCACCACGCCAACAGTTACACGTGATCACAAAATAAAGAATATACAGAAGGTCCGTTCCCGCCGTTCTTGAAAATACATACCTAAACTTGCCTGACTCACAGGGTTGCTTCTGTATTGATTCTGAATTTTAAAAAGGAGCAGGAATAATAAAAATTCTTCAACATGACATTTAAATATGAACCAGCGTATCTTGGTAAAAAACCGGCAAAGTGCGAGTCGGATTTCGCACATTTAGGGTTCCGAATCAACCTCAAAAATATGATTTATCAATATATTAGTATTTGTGGTTAAAATATACGTAATATTGAACATTGTCACCAAATTTCAAGTTCATAGGTCAATGAGAAGTCTAAAAATTCTTCGGAACAAATTCAGTGACAGACGACGGACGGACGGACGGACGTCTGGGCGACACCAATAGGGTTCCGTTTTGACCCTTCGGGTACGGAACCCTAATAAATTGATGCGTGACCCGCTGCGAGTTGTGACTTGTGACGGGCGGCGGTCGAGAGCGCCAACAAAGAATATACCTAATTAATTAGGTACCTACTTAACTAAACCATAGTACTTAAATACTGGCGTTTTACCAGCGAACGATAAAATGAATGTGTAATGGTTGATCGTCGTTATCAAAGCGGCTAGTTTCAAAAAATTACCTACCTACCTAGGTATTGTAACTACCAAAATGAGAAAAAAGTTTTATTTACCTTTCAATATCGTTTGAAAATTTTAAGAAAGTGTAGGCACAGTATTTTGTTGTATTTAAGTGTATTTAAACAATAAAATACATTCCAACTGTAATAATATCGGTTATTCATTTTGACGTACGTGGCACAAAGTACCTAAGTAGCGGCGGGGACGTCAAGTGATCAACGCGCGCACAACTAGCACTCGCGACGCGACAGTGACAGTCGCGACTAAGCTCGTCCGAAATCAACCGAGAATGCCTGTAAATGTTACGTCTGTGTGCGTGCGGCGAAAATGGCACTTTGTACTGAGCGGACTCTCTGCTCCGGCGCGCGCCGCCGCTATTTACTTTGTGACGTGATACTTGTCTTCTTTTTTTTAAACCAAGTGAAGTGTTTCGTTTTTGTTTAAGGAGACTGATACAATTTATGTGATAAAATATGTATAGGCTAGAAAATCGATTCGATCAACCATTCGTTAAAAATCGCTAGATTTGACACATGATATGTATTAGTCTCAGCACTACAAAGGTCAATTCATAGATGTCAAATATTAGAAGTAAGGAATCGCAAAGTGTACACTCTCGGCTCTCTTATCGCGTTTGCCATGCGGCTCGCGCGAGCAATGTCGCCTCTAGTGTAATGATCAATCTTGTATCATAATGTACTATTGTAGTCGGTGCCATTTCATCAACTTCAGACAATTTCTTTGGATAGCACCGACTTCAAAAATTTCAATCCGTTGACATTGTTCAATAAGAAACTTAGTCTGTTTTATTTGAAATTCTGTTTTAATTGAGCTATTACAAGTAAGGCAAGAATTTTTTACTTTTTAGTGATATTTTGGAGTCATTTTTATTTTTTATTACCTACAATTTTTCAAGATTTTCTTTAGCTTCCGCTGTAACAAGAATCTATGTAAGTAAATAAGTAAGCAAGTTGTCCTCAACATTTGCAATCCTTTTTCAGCCCCTTGCCGGTATCCGATTGAGCTGAAATTTGGCATATCTACTCTATGTAGCTGTGTGTGTAAATCATTCACCTCAACTCTCCAGCGGACCAATACCACAGATTATAAACTATAACAGTTCTTCCAATACATCTACCTGTGTGTGCAAATTACATAACGCTATAATCTGCAGCATTTCTGGATTCACCGCAGAAAGAGGCCATCCAGAAATCCAAGTGAATTTAATTTAATTTTACAGTTTGGTTTTTCTACTTTCTGGTGGTCTTTTGTTTGTGGCTATGTTTTAGTTAGGCTATCCCTAACCCAAGTATGGAATCATAACAACAAGGGAATTCTTCCTCAGCTCCTTAAGATTTCGCCGCTACTGTTAAGAAAGATCTCCCATGGATTGATAGTCCTCTGCAGTGAAAAGGTAATTTAAAGCTTGAAGTGAAAGAGAAAACGGGCTTTTTTCTGCAAGCCGTTGAAGCAAGTTGTAAAGCGTCGTAATCAGCGGAATGCGAAGGCGCAGGACTCGGGCTCCCGTTTGCGAGCCTTTCAGTACAAATTCTATAAATCTTCTCCAAATACCGCGCATTAGCTACGTGGAATTAATGTTGGTTTGACATGTCTGAGCGGTTAGTTATTTTAATTAAATAGCAGATTGCATGCTTCGTGGCGTAACGCCCTTGGTTATTAATGTTTACTCCGGCTAGTCGGGCGCGGTCAATATTGGACTAACGCATGACATCATATTGAAATAATTAAGGTTCATAATTTTGATCATATTTTGATAATACATTAACCGTGTTATCATATCGTATTTTATAAAACTTAGAAAGCGAAGTAGAAGAATAATTGGAAGTAATTGGAATGAAATTGGAATTGGATTGGGAAGATATCGCTTTTCGAACACAAATTATTAAATCATAGCTTGGCACGAATGGTCACAATGTGTCTTTCGCCTTAAGAACCATCGTGACAAGACTTTCGATAAAAAACCAACAATCAAATAGGTTCATCTGTTTGAGACCCAAGATGCCATTTATTAGATTAACAAAAAAATAGTTGGTGCACATGAAACATGAATTCTGTTTTAATTAGATTTCACGTACGTAAAGTCAAAGGTATCAACGAACTTTTCGCCAACCAACAGCCAATAACCGACCAACAACCAACTTTTGTAAGTAGGGGGCATGAAGTCGAGGGTGATAGTGTTCCCTTGACAGCTGTCACTGTCACGCTCCGAATTAGCTTAGATTCTGATTAGATATTCCTGTGCATGCTCCAAGCATTGTTATAATGTTGGGTCATAAACAGATTTAGGTTCGCGTCTTACATATCAAAGTTAATGGCTACAAAGCTTAGTTTTGGATTGGTCTAGTAAGCGTCTCCGTCTCTATGAATCCATGCGATAGGTTTAAAAACATTACATACATCTACATTAAGTCGTTAACTATTGACCACAGGAGAGACCACTTTTGTTTTTTCAAGTGTTTATGACCGTGTCGTGTCGGTTTTTGTTTAATAAAAACTTACGACTTGTTTTCTTTGCACTGATTCTGATTCATATGGATGGTAGCAGCCAAAGGAGCCAATAGAATACATCGCAGCATACTATAATTACTGTAGGAATATTTATTTATTTATTATTATTAAATTTATTAACCAAATAAAATAAATACCTATTTAATCTAAAACAGTTCCCTGCAAAACTATTTTATTATTTATTTAATTTAAGGAACAGTTACAACTTACAAACTAAAATCATAATTATTCTACTTGACACTTAATTACAGAACTTCCGTAGGTACCTATTTGTAAGTAACTACAACAGTCCACATAATTTGTTATTTTGAATTTAATGCAGTTAATAATTAGTTTTATCTACCCCCATATAGTAAATCCTCTTTAATAAGTTCAAAAACCGTAGATAAGACTCCGCTTTATAATATACTGTGCAGGAAGCTTCTCGCGGTTGCGCGCGAACCCTATAAGAACACCAAATATAAAACTCTTACGAGATCACGTACAACCTTAAGGACACGGCTGCGGGCTGGCGGCGCCGCGCGGGCCGGCCTGTCGAGGCAAACATGGCGCACGCCGGCGAGACGTGCCCACACGAAACACATGAAAGAGGATTTAATATATGGATGTAGAAAAAGTAGTGTATGCAACTGTACATAATTAGGCATTAAAACACTCTTGTGACCTTATTATGAAACGAGCCGAAGGCGAGAAGGCGAACTTATAATATGTTAGTTAGTACGTATATTAATAAATTTAACATATTCGTATAATACGAGGATTACCCGTTGTTAACAAAATCGGCTCTTTCAGTAAATAGTAAGGGTTGTAACAATAGAAATCATTCATTACCCGGTCCGAGCCCGTAAGCCGCTGTAAAACATTTACAAACACCGGGTACAAGTCGCCTTACTCATTTTACCGTCCCATACTCATTTATCATTTTGAAACCGTCCACATAATACCCCTAATGAGTAAAATCCAAGCATACCTTGGGCGGCACCATTAATATTACAACCCCGGGCCTTTCTGCTTCAATGCTGCAGCGGGGTTCCAGCGCTATTCGCAAGTTGGTTCACCTTACCTCACCTCACCCCTAACATATATGTTGACGCCGGCATTCCTAGTAACGACGCGTAAACGCAGATCTGACTTCTAACTACTGGTCCGCCTGAGGTGAGGTGGAGCGTTATAAATAGACTAGGATAGTTTGAATATTGAATGGGTTGGCGATTTCAATGCCACTTTTATGTGTAGCGTTGAATGATGAAGCGCGTTGCAATACTATTTCTTACCTCAAATTAGCCCTCAGATTGAAATAATATGGGCTTGTTGTGTTATGTTGCTAACGTAACCTTTAGTACCCACAAGTTCGTTCTTTTTTTAGAGCTTTATAAATAAATGTATAACGTAAGAAGTTAAATTAACTTTTAAACAGGTTATTTTACCATACTACACTACGCCGGATTATTGATATTTTGTCAGTGCAAACGGCCGTTCGAGTTATAAGTACTTTTATCTTTGCGGGTATGAGCCATGGTTGTGTGTTGAGCCATAAATGCAAATTGTCTATTGTGCGTCGTCGTAGGAAGTATGAGTTACGTCTATTTGTTCGTATATGTCACAAGAACAACCATGGCCAAACCGCGCTCTTGAGATAAAAGTACTACACAATCAATGACATTGAAAACGACCACCTAGCGTTATCATTTTACTCTTTGGTTATGGCTATATCCTCTCCCGTTAGTGAAAAGGAGGCTAATTGTGTAGCGGAGTCAGCAGATTTGGACGACGTTTTAAATCAATCTCAAATATCGATCACATCGCTGCTTAAAATACTTACGAGTTAAAAACGTCACGCATGAAGCACATCACTGCGATTCCGTACCGTCACCGTATTTTGAGCAGCAGTGTGGGCAAACCTTACGGCCATAATATTATGTTATTCGGTATGCCGACAATAAAGTTTTCGTAATTTAATGTTATTAACTACCGAAAATTGTACAAGCACTTTACGGTGTATAATTCTGAGTTTAAATATCAATCGCACGGTATTCTATATATTATACATTATTTTAACTGTATTAATTTGTTTAAAGTTCTCTTAGAGTTAAATAAAGTACGATTTGCTCTAAACTAACTAAGTCTAACATTTATAAAAGTTTTAATTAGCAAAACACTTAGCTATTCATGATAGTTCGTAGATAATAGTAACAGAACATGATCATCAGCGTCAAATACCCCGGCGTTTTGTTTACGCAAGTGCAAGTTGGTAGCGTGTCACATCCCTACTTATGATGCTGGGTACCTGATATATATTATTATACTCTTTGATGCTGGGCGAGGTGCAGGGTATGTGACATAGTCACCCGGTACTGGGTACCTATTTACAGCAGCCGTGCCATTCATAAACAGTCTCCATCTACTGATTCGCCACCTAGTATATCTCGACGCCATAATAATTGTACGTATCTAATCTGAGTTCAGACTAACACTGGTTCATCTCGGACAAGTTGATGGTAGGTGTTGTGAATAACAACCCCGGGGTGGTATTCGCAACGCTTCACCTTTTCGAAACTCAGGCGAGCCACTACAAGTTAGACATCCGATTACGCTTTGCAATATTGGATCACGGCGCCAAGATATACTAGTAGTGAGCGGTGAGGTGTGGTAAAGCAAGTTGTGAGTAGCATCACAGGTAGCGTTGCGGCTACGCTTTTCCGCGTGTTACTTGTAACAGAGTAGGTACTCTGCCTGCGAATGCGAACCCTCACAGCCTGCAGAACGCAGGGGTGGGGTAGGTGGGATAAGTGTGCTAAAGCGATGCATAAAACATAAACATCGCGTCGATGAAATTCTTTTTTGCTTTTCCAGGTGTACTCGCATGTATCTAATCCGATCATTCGAATACTCAGCCGGAGACTCTTTTATGAAAATATTTCTTTTGTGTTTTTTCACTCTGTTTATTTGCTATGATCGTAAAACATGTCGGATGCTTAAGAAGATATCAATGCTTGTAAAACTTGGAGTACTTGTGTAATACGTACCTATACCTACCTACTGTCTAACTGTTAACATAAGTGTAACTCCCTAAGAGTACATGGGTGAATAAACTTTTAAGTGTACAACACCAGACGTACTGAGTCCCTCCTGATCGATAATACAAATTTATATTAAAGCAATGAGTTTTGTTTGTATTGTGCTATATTCCTGTTAATATTATCTAACATTTTATTACAAAACATTCTAATATTGTTTATAATTATCTTGCTTCAAACGAATGTTCAGCGCGCAACCTCCAGTATGTACCTATCTAAACTTCTTGGGTGTTACTTTCGACTGTGGCAAAAAAAAACAAACAAATTGAGGATGTTGTTTATGGTAACCAGTCAGGCATTTCAACAAGTATAGGATCTCCGTAGAATCTGTACTAAGTATGTGGCTGTATAGGTTAGTGTCGTTGCCCAATTTAACTTCGATTCGCCATACAATTTTTTTTAATACTTTTCTGCTCTAGAGCAGAAATGGACCACTTTCAGCCTACTTAGATGAACAATGACCCACTTTCAGGGTATGAGAAATGAAAATAATTAATAAAAACTAATCGCTACGTTACTGATTAGGTCTGAAATAAAGCAAACACTTCGAATAAAATAACAATGAATAAAACGAACTTTATTCTGTAGGTAATTAGGCCGCAATGGCACTTTTACAAGTCAAGAACAACCACGTACTAACAATGCTTATCTGTTAAAACATATAAAACTATTATCTATGTATACAGCAGTACTTATACAGCCATTTGATTTCCTCGAGGCTCATTATTTTTAAACAAAGTTTAATATTAAAGTTAAGGGTTCCCGAGGACTCAAGTTCAAATTACAAATCCCGAGATCTCCCGGTGAAAATTCTCTTTATTTAAGTTGGTATTTGACACAAAGGGTCTTATTTATAGTGCTAGCGGCACGCCAAAAGATGCTGCAAATGGTGTTAAAAGCATGAAAATCGGTACGATTGATCTTTGGGACACATGAATCAATTTGACCCGTTGGAGGAAAAAAAAACGAAAAGGAGAGGAGTTATGACGACATCTTTTTTTGTATGTTCTGAAACCTATCGTGTGTGGTATCAAACGAAAGGGCTTTCTAAGCCATCATAAGATTACTTGTGTTTATAAACATTTTTAGCTATGAGACACCACTTACGAGATTTTTACGAAAAACTAAAAAAAGGTTAGTATGTTATTTAGGTCAAAGAACTGTACCTACAACCTAGCCAAAATTCGCTTATTCAGAAATTATTTCCGCCAATTTTCCTTCGTTAATGTTCCTAAGCAAACTTTGTAATAATGAAAAATTATAAAAAAATACTAAATGTAAATATTTTCAAAATTGCTTTCTTGATCTTAGATATGAGGATATTTGGTACCATATTAGGTATATTTTACAAAAAACAATTCAACGGTATCGTACCTAGACGACCCCAAACTTGGTATGTTTTGAAAATTGTTTATCTTTTAATTTAAGACAATTGACTTGCATCTCAGCCGAACGGTGCGGACAGCTGGCGCCGCTGCGGAATTTGCCGCGGGCAAAAAGCGGGATAAGTATGAGGCCCTGGCCAGGAATTACTTCTTCGTGCCCCTTGCTTTTGAGGTCACTGGGTGCTGGGGGTCGGAGGCTAAGTCGTTCGTAAGGGAAGTGGGACGTCGAATTAGAGAGAGGGGGTCCGACGCCCGCGCGGGTTCGTTCCTGGTGCAAAGGTTGTCGGTCGCCATTCAACGTGGCAACGCGGCCAGTGTGATGGGCACCTTTGCGCCAGGGACAACTCGGGGGGGGCTTTTTGACTAGGCTTAAGCTAGTCTTAAGTTTATTGTGTAAGTATTTATGACGATGTATAATATTATTGAATAAATGATTTACTGGTTTTAGTTAATTCATAGCCGAAAGAATAGAAATGAGGTCCGGATTGACTTAAATGTAATGATGTGATATATTTTAAGAACTGGCTCAGAAAGCATACCACACATGATAGGTTTCAGAACATTTTTTTTTAAATTCCATACAAAAAAAAAGATGTTGTCATAACTTCTCTCCTTTTCGTTTTTTTTTCGTCCAACGGATCAAATTGATTCATATGGCCTAAAGATCAAACGTGCCGATTTTCATGCTTTTAATACCATTTGCAGCATTTTCCATATGTAGCCCTTGTGTACAGCCAGCACTATTAGTGCACTCTCGTTTTGCTCGACCTTCCCAAATAATGGTTACTAAACTTATTTCATTTCGTGACTTTCCAGGCTAATTTTTTTGTAGAAATTTCTGATATATAAGCATGGCTCATTTATATTTTGTTTTTGTTTTTTGTTTACTAATGTGTTGCAGAAACATTTTTGGCAGAAATTATACACATTTCGCTCTCTTTATTTTTTTTACAAAAAGAATTGGAGTTCTCGCCTAACATACTTTTCTGGTATATGGGTTCTACACAATTACTCTTTAGCTGTACCCCAAACGTAAACGGTTTTTGAATAAAAAAAAATTCTGGGAAATGAAAATTCTGCGAAAAGTGTATGTTTGGCAAATAATAATTATTACTTATGCTAACCCTGTTCATTCGAATATTATGTTAAAATCTTAGTTTTAGAATTATAATTAAAAGTAGAGTTATAATTTTATCTATTACACATTCTCTGATTAAATAAGTAGGTGCCTATGACGTCAATTTCTGTTGCAAATCCAAAACGTAGCTAAAACTTATTACGCATTATTATATAGTTGCATTGTCTACAATAGAACACCAACCTACGGGAAACAAAGAGAAAACTTGCCTTTGAATGGTTTATAAATATAAGTAATATTGCGGTCTCTATTTGCTACTGAATATTGTATACGGACTGTACCAGCAGCTAAGTTATTGCTGCAGTGCGGAACAGCAGATGTATGGCGCCGACTTGTACTTACATTAACAATATTAACATACTAAGGCTTTTCTATTTTTCCGACAGTGTATTGACGTTACCTAGATTGCCTTATACATATATCAGTATATTATCAATATTAATTTAATGTCAATATTATTATTTGCGTGGTAGTAGGTGTTATGTTGAGCAGAAGTGGGGCAGTACGATGTAGTAATGCATCGGCATCGCATTAATGTGTGGAACTGCACAGATTAAAATCTCTACCTACTTAATCATACTTTAACGGAGTACCTCTGTTTTGAAATGAATAACATTACCTACTAAATACCGACTACTGACTCTATCTTCTAAACACGGACTAAACAGGTTTTTTTTTTCGATGTATATTTTCTCGATTACGTATATGAATGAAGCCACGCCAATCCTCACATTTTAAAAAGGTCACAGAGAATTAACACAAGCTTTCAATAGGAAAACGTCGGGGTTCATTAGCAATGTAGTACCTATTTAGTCTAAACTGACAACGTGTGATATGTAGTACGTTCAAAACTGTAAGGCCAAATGGTGTCAAATGAACGCAAGCAAGAATGTATCTTAAATTCAGAGCACTTAGTCGTTTTTTGCTTGCGCTCGTTAGACAGAATTAGGCCTTAGAGTTTTGTACGTACTATACAAGCATTGTCTCGTTGTCTCATTTAGTGTATAATTATTTTACTGCTAATAAAGACATAGACGGCTATACACGTTATTTTTGTCGAAGATAATAACACCAAACTGCCATACACAAGAGAGCAAAGCTAGCGAGTAAGTAGGTATAACATTCGGCACTCGTCAAAAATCATCGTTACGTAGGTACGTGCAATAATGTACTCTTTGGGTACGTGTAGCATACAACGTTTTACTATGGAATCGGAAAGCATTGTGCAAGGTAATAGATAAATACAATTTTACAATAAATAAGTCATGTTTATCTTACTTGACAGGTACCTACTTTTTATCTCGATAGCTTGAAGATAATGAAGATACACTGGAACAATTTATGCCAGTTTTCTATCCTTTTCCACAGAGTGGCAGAATATTTTGACGAGCACAATATATATACTTAACATAGTTTACTAAAATGTTAATTATTTAATAGTTTAGTGATAATTAGTTAATATTAATGCGTTGCTTTCATATTATGCATGCGGTGTTTACCTGTAAGTGATTGTTACACATAGCTAGTAGGTAATATAATCTTGTTTATTGTAAACTTCTGTGTACACAATTGTTGGTGAACCTAAATAAATAAAAATAAAAACCTGAACTAAGTAAGTAGTTGTATGTGTAGACATAGCGAGCGAACTTATGTTACTCCAAGTACTTTATTTAGTAAGCTTAGAAACGATTGATTTTTTTACATGCAACCGCCCTTACCAATTTTTTCAATGATGTTGGTAAAACTGCTTATAACTTGGCAGGTTCTTAACAGAGGCATTGAGTCCATAGACCTCTTTAACTTTATCATATCTCTTGAACGAAAAGTAAGAAGAGAGATTCGACTCGTGGAAACACAATGTTGAAGTACAAGGAGTATTTCAATTCAGGCTATCTTCTCTTATTGACTCTCTAATATTTAACCCCACTGGCTCCACTTGTAATGAAACCACTGCTAAGTGTGATTTGGGCGAAGTAGTAGCCAGACTAGATATCCGGCTGAGACTTCATTACAAACGTAATAGTAAACACTGTATTTATTATATGTACATACATATATAACAGATAAAATATATATATACCTATCCTGGCTATCCTTAAAGATTTGAACTTCCACTATGTCACCTTAACCTTAACTCAACCTTTTTTTAACCTTAACTAGGGAAAAATGTAGACGTCCCTGATGGCATTTAAGAGGAGTAGCAACGCCAGATGGTCATTTTAGTCATCGATAATTCTGAAAAAAATATACCTACCTATGTACAACCATAATACATAATAATACATATCACAACCATATTAAATTTTTATAAAAAATACCTATATACTATGTTTAAAAGCACTTGGAATAAGGCCGTTTTCAACATTGACGGTAACAATGTACTTAAAAAAGATCATTTATAATTGTAATATAACATTGATATGATTGATATGCCGAAATAATCATTTATTCTGATAATTTGAATGTTTATTTCAAATTTTGCAAGTTGGTCCTCGCTCGGGCGAAAATCACGGCAAATCGAGCTACCAGTAGCAGACAAAAATTTGGGAGCTACAGTCACCTTAATCCTTGAGTGGGCAGCAAGCATATGTCGGTGTAGCACAACCTCCCCGTGTCATTATAAAATACGGCCCGCAACGTGGATTCACTTTGAGAAATGGAGGCGAGACTTGAAAACACCTGAGCCCGGACTCGAGCTTTTATGTAGGTAGGTATACTAGGTATATCGTACTACTTTCTATTACCTGCGCTGTAATGCTACGCTGTAATTAAATGTATTTGCGTGTAGGTTACATACATAAATATTAGGCAAATCAATCAACGGCCATCGGTTCCTTCCGACTTCAAAAATTACAATATGTCTACATTTTTAGTCAATAAGAAGCGTAAACTCTCATATTGAGCTATTAAAGTTAGGCAATTATTTTTAACTTTTTAGTGTTTTTTAGGGTTCCGTAGTAAACAAGGAACCCTTATAGTTTCGCCATGTCCGTCCGTCCGTCCGTCCGTCCGACCCCCGTTTTTCTCAGTAACCGTTAGTACTAGAAAGCTGTAATTTGGCATGAGTATACATATCAATGACGCCAACAAAACGGTAGAATAAAATCTTTAAAAAAATTTTTTTTAGGGTACCTCCCCTACATGTAAAGTGGTGGTACAATTTTTTTTTTCTTCCAAATGTTGAATAGCTCTTTCAAAAATATTATAAGGTTTCTAAAAGCATTTTTTGATTAAAGAATTGGTTGGCGTGATATTAAACTTTGAAGTGATAGTTTTTGTTATGGTCAAGTGTCCCCCCCCCCTGCCAGCTAAACGGTGGCTAATAGGCATGTGAAAAAAATCAAGGTAATAGTATATACGATGAATTTAAAAGGAAAACTATCACAGCTAAGAAGACATTACTAGTTAACGAGTAATAGTCGAACTTCAGAAATGTACTTTGCAAAAGCAAACTTTCGTGCAATTTCCATTGATACCTTAGATAATGTTGTTAATTCTGTCAAAAACATAGTAAATATAAGTTTGCGAACTTTTTAGTCAACATAATGTAACGGGTAGACGACTACGGAACCCTACCTTGCGCGTGGCCCGACACGCACTTGGCCGGTTTTTTGAGGTTGGTTATGTTTTTTTATTAAGCCATTACATTCAGCTTTGTAGGCAGGGTTGCAGGCGTGTACTGACTTCTGACTCAAGAGTCGTGTTTAGGGGGTTGCGGGCCAACCGATACCGAACCCTTGACCGGAGCGGAACTGACGCCGCAATGGAGCCGCACCATCTTATAACAATTGAGTTTTAATGTGTACTGTAAGGTTATTTTTTAATTAAAAAAAAGGAATTGCTCTTGGCCAAACCCATATGTAAGTAAATGTGGACCTTGGTAACTTCGTGATGCAAATAAATAAATATTTACAGTAAACAAACCGGTTGGTCGATATAAAATTGAGTATTTTGATAATACTAATGCTGTTAAACCACCATTACAACATGGATTGGGTCATAAAAAGATTTAGGTTCGCGTCTTTCCTGTGGACATATCAAAAGTTAAGGGCTACAAAGCTTAATTTTGGATTGGTCTAGTAACCCGCATAAACGGCGTCTCCGGTTCTATAAATCCATGTAATAAAATCATAACTCACATGCTCATATAAGCCGTTTACTATTGATCACAGGAGAGACGACTTTTGTTTTTGCAAGTGTTTATGACCCGATTAAGTTATTCGTAGCATACGAGAAAGAAATAGATGCTCGTAATAGAAATACTTTGCTTGGTGAGACAAGCATGATGTAGAACAAACAATGCCTTTTACGTTCTCTGTGCAGAACCGCAACAATATGTATTCAAGGAATCTCCAATTACTGTCTGCTTAAGTGAAATAAACTCTGGAAAACACGAAACCGATGTGGATGCTTTCACTCGTACGAGTAGATCCCTCAGCTCTACTCGTATAGTCGTTCTTATGGCCGGTATACACATTGATTAGTGTTTAGTGCGAGTTCATAGAATAGAAGAGTGCTCTATTTTATTGCGAGTAGCATTTATATGGACTCGCACTAAACACTAGTCAATGTGTATACCAGGCCTTATTGTATTCCTTGTCAGTTCAGAACACGAAACATTTTTCTGAGTTGTTTCAGGCCGGTGTTTCAGTACGAGTATATATGCTTTACTACTCGCTAAAAACCTCAATGTGCCTGCATGTTTATAAAAAAAGCTGAAAGTATTTTCAATATGGGACTGAGTCACGGCAAATTCTCGAGAAAACATGGAACACAGGGGCTGTACTCGTACTCCGAAATCTGAACTTCGTGTAGTGCCGTCACTTTCACTCATATAGTGTTTACCACGAGAGTGAAAGGGACGGCACGATACGGAGGTCAGATTTCGGAGTAGACCCTCAGGCAGTGCAGGCTAAGCAGGAACATTTGGGCGAGTACGCTCTGCGACACCTGCTCGCGGTAAACAAATTAGAGGGCGCAGTTTACTGCCATGGCCGGGAAGGCTCATATTAATACTTTACGGCGCGGGCGAAATTTAATCAAGTGCTGAGTTTAGTTCGTGTTCTTTCACTAAACTGGTGACGGGTTATTTTACTTAAATACCCTTTTTTTCGCCACGCCTCAGTCGCCTCCTGAACCAAACTTTGGCATATAATATAACTGGAGCATATCGATCAGAGCTCGGCGGGGCTGAGCTGTTTTCAGAGTTTGCAAACATGGACATACCTTTTCATTAAATTATAGATGTGGTGTAATTTAATTATTTCGGGTTATAAACAGATTTAGGTTCGCATCTTTCCTGTGGACATATCAAAAGTTTAGGGCTACAAAGCTTGATTTTGGATTAGTCTAGTAACCCGCATAAACAGTGTCTCCGTTACTATAAATCCATGTGATAAAAATATAACTTATAGTATAGTACATGCACATAAGCCGTTAACGTCCAGGGAAGGGACGACTTTTGTATATATATTCAAGTGTTTATGACCCGTTTGCGTTTAGTGTCAATATGTAAGGTAAAGCGAACAGCGCCTCTGGTGGCAACTATTTTTTTTGCATAAAAATCGAGATTATACTCACGCATAAACGCGTTCGTTTGCGTTTTGTTTCGAAAAAATATATACTGGATGTACTGTCATTGTCTGCCGCCGTTCCTGATCACAAAACAATCATTAGATCATATTAAACAGGCCGGTAGACATAATCTCTTTGTTTTGAGAGCATCAAACTTTAGTTCCCATAACTAAATGAATGAATTGTGTTAAATAGAAAACAACCATTCATTTCAGCGAGTAATATTATATATTAATGAATTATTATTCCTGCGATCGAATGGGTAGGCAATAACCAGATTTTTCACATTCTTCAATTTGTGCGTAGTTTTACAGTTGTTTCACCGTGGTCTAAATAGGAGTTAAGGGTTTAAATACTTTTCCAATCTGGGCATTGTCATTGTAAAATGTAACCCCTACTTTTTTTTCGGATCTCGGTGATTGTGGGTATTCTGAATCAGAATCACGAGTACTATTGATTCAGATGAAGAAAAAAAATGTCCTTGATTTTCCATACAAATTTTCTGTGTCAGTTTTGTGACGAGCCATATTAAACTGTATGAAAAAAGCGTCACAATACTGACTTTTTTTGGTGGGACACTTTTTTTCTTCGCGGAAATGGATAGTACTCGTGATTCTGAGTCAGAATACCCAAAATCACCGATATCTGAAAAAAAAGTAGGGGGTTCACTTTAAAGTGAAAATGCCCATCTACGTGATTCGCTATTTTGTTTGTAAAACAAATATATTTTATGTCACACCTGGCCATAAAGTGGCCATTATCGCACGCTCCGCGCGCGAAAAAACCCACTTCCTGGCCAGGGGGTGACATAAAATTTTGTACTTACCACGGGCGATAATAAAGAAAGCCTCAGATCGCATATTTATCGCCCTTGCCTTCGGCTCGGGCGTAAAATACCTGCGATCTGACACATTCTTTGTTTTATCGCCCTTGGTAAGTAATGTACTATTTTGACATGGGGGCCATTTCAGAACAAAATGGATTGCTAACATAAATTAACAAAATAACTATATAGCTGTAGCTATTTATTGTATTATATACTGAATAGGTAACTATTTATTGCATTATATAATATTATCATTATCATCAATTTAAGAGCCAAGCTCTTGTCGGTGGAGCAATTTCCATGTATCTCTTTGTTGAGCCTTTCGTTTGACCGCCTGATACGACGTATTATATATATATATATATATATATATATATATATATATACAGGGTGGAAAAAATATGGGCCCGGAGGGAAACTACTTAAATCCATGAAATAGCTCATTTTTCTTCAAGGAAACATTATTTATAAAAAAAACAAACTGCATTCAAAGAACTTTCTTAAATTTTCAAAGATATTCGAAGAAATTTTAACTCAATATTCGATTATGGATATTTTGTACGATAGACGAGTGTAAGATCTAATGTTTCTTGGAGAAATATTAGCTTTAATATTAACTGTATCAACTAGTGAAATAAAAAAGCGAATTTTTAGTTAGTTCGATTCCCGGGCGAATTTTAGAAAATTCTTGAATGTAGTTTTGTTTCTTTTTTAAAATAAGACAATCCTTCTTTAAGTAAAACAAGCTTTTTTCATAATTTAAGGCAGTTTCTCTCCAGGGCCTTTACGTTTTTCCACCCCTGTATAGTATATATAGAGGCATACTTTGCTTTACTCGCTGGAATGAATAAAAACAGTCTCAAACAAAATAGTTATTTTCTTAAACAAGGATGCAAAGTTGTATTTTAACCGCGAGTGTGGAATTGAAACACGAGCTAGCGAATGGAGTCTATGGTTGAACCGCGAGCGAAGCGCGTAGTTGGTAAATAGAATCCTGAGCGAAGCGAGTGGGTCCAAAATAGAACCACGAGCGTAACTCCTGAACCAAACTTTGGCATATAATATAACTGGAGCATATCGATCAGAGCTCGGCGGGGCTGAGCTGTTTTCAGAGTTTGCAAACATGGACATACCTTTTCATTAAATTATAGATGTGGTGTAATTTAATAACTAATGAAATTATTTTATTTAGGCTGCCTTTCTGCTACGATCTAAGGTCAAAATCAAAATGCGTTGAAATTAGAAAATATAGAAAAACTTTGTTTTTTATAACAATATCAATGAAAATTAAGAATAAATAAAAAACTTAGTATCTACTCGTTTTGTACATAATGCATTGTCATTTTAGTTAAATTATAATGAATAAAGTTTAATTTTCTTTTAAGATTTTTTAAGGTGTATCTATATTAATATCTACTATGATATGACTTTCACCTTGTGCTTAGACTTAGAATAGTCGGTTGAACTCACATGTGCGTTTGAGGCACACATCAAAGTGCGGCACCTGCCGAATGTCCAGGAAAATAGGGTGGCAGTGAATGCGTTAATACCCGTTGCTTCCAGGTATTATAAAAATTACATTATTATCTAGGTACCTATTATAAAAATATATACCTGTTGTATCTCCTCTGGATGGGTCATAAACAGATTTAGGTCGCGTCTTTCCTGTGGACATATCAAAAGTTAAGGGCTACAAAGCTTAATTTTGGATTGGTCTAGTAACCCGCATAAACGGCGTCTCCGGTTCTATAGATCCATGTAATAAAAGCATACATGCTCATAAGCCGTTAACTAATGGTCACAGGAGAGACGACTTTTGTTTTTGCAAGTGTTTATGACCCAGATGCATGATGTGCCTCCCTACTTCTTTTGCGCATAAGTGCATCAATTACTAAGTTCCACACTCGATCTGACATAGTAGTTCGAATAAGACGAGCGAAACATGTTGCGAATTGAAATAGAGTCAGATTGAGCTCATGCAAAAGTCGTACGTATTACAAGTACTTATACAAAGCTGCCGGCATCAAAATGTATTTTATAATATTATTAACGCTGTGCGCACCAAAGAGAATAATAATCGCTACATTTGTGTGCACTTGCCAACTAGGGCAGAAACAGGGATAAAATACACTTAATTATAGCCATGTACAGTTTGGTTTATTTATTGGTTACGTGTATAATCATAGCCAAGACACTGAGCGAAAAAAAATACTAATTATTAGTAAGTTTTAGTGAACATCCCAAGACAAGGAGATTATATAGGTACTAACGTTTACAAAACAGTTTAGTAGTTACAAGGACAATTTTTTTGGTATTAGTAAATAACTACTATTATCAAAAACTGGTTTGTAACCGTCAGTATTTATATAATCTCCTTGTCCTGGGATTCACTAAAACTAACTAATAATTAGTTTTTTTTCGCTCAGTATACTCATCAAAATCTAAGTAACTACCATGTAAAAAACCATGTATTATATGGCATTCTGAGCTGAGATTCTCAGTTAATCTTATCGTGCGACCTTTTGTCCACAGCATTTGGGAACGCCCTTTTTTGATGAGCGAAATTCGGACATATTATTATGGGCAATGCCCGGTAATTTTCGATCGTCTGCAGTGAGAACGTTAGGCGCAGCGGCTTGTATGATTAGCTGCTGAGCGCGAGGCACCGAGTTCAAACCCCGGCTCATCCACCTTTTAGGCGTTTTAATATTTTTCTTGTTGTTTAGTTTTATTTTGGAGCATTTTACCGAGTCCCCTTCGCTAATTCGGACTATTCGGTTTTATTATTTTGTATTCCATCTTATTTGCACATTTTGGGGTTTGGGTACCTATATTGTTTTTGAAAACACAATGTTAAAAAATATCTAATCACAAGTAATGAATGTCATTCGGTGGCGAAGTTACGAGGCTATATCTCGAGTACTTCGACCTTTATATTTACCTACGCGAAAAGTAACATGGCTGGGTATATGTTGCAAATGCGCATTTTTATCTGCTTATTACCAATCATTAAATATTTCTTGAGAATGAAATACATATTTAGGTAACAGGTAGTCAATATTTATATGTATGTCTACTCGTACTTAGAAACTCGTAATATTACGTATAAGCTAAAATAATAATGGATACACCAAGGGGATATTATGTTACGGCTTATATTATGTCAGGGGGTTTTATGTCACGGGTGCGATATTGAATCCCGAACGGAGCGATGGCGTAACGAGTTAGTCCTGAGTGTAGTGAGGGATTTAAGCGCGCCCAAGACAAAAACAGCTTTATAACAGCTAGGAGTATACTCTACTTTTCTCACCTCTTGCGAGACAATAAAACATCCAAGGCTATTACTAGAAACAGAATTAATTCAGTCAGTCACAGTAAATTTTATTGTCTATTTTTATAGCATCTGTGTTTTACTCCGTAAAATTAAGCGTCTTGTAGTTACAAGCTAGCACGCGGCTTTTGTTTTTGGCATTTAATACCTAGTTCATCGACGACTGCTTGTATTCATTTGTGTCGTTAGCACGAGTATTTTGTTCCTGAGTCTTGGATGTTTTCTATGTATTTAAAGTATCTATTTATCTATATAAGTATATCGTCGACTAGTACCCATAATACAAGCTTTGATTAGTTTGGGACTAGGTGGATTTGTGTAAGATTGTCCACAAATATGTATGTATTTATTTAGATTGCTGCAACGGCCGGAAGGGAGGAAGGCCTAGCTACGGCCTAAATAAATGTAATGAAATTTGAGAATAATAAGAAAAATTTAAAATGTCATTCTACTAATTCAGTACTATTATTATTATTTATCGTATGGCATTTATTTCGAACCGTGAGATCTTCGAGAAGACAGTACGGTTGCCAGTTTTTGTTGCACTTTTAGAACCACCCAGGGGTCACGTGTAGGGTAGCGGTGGGTACTTTCCCTACGGACGTAGTGCAACTTCGACCCCCCTTTGTCAAGTGAGTGGGCAACTTGACTGTTAGAAGTTTTCAAGCCACCCGAAGGCCTCCAACTTGGCTTAACGACTGCTGCCATAGACATCAGCCGGGATCAACGGCTTAACGTGCCTTCCAAAGCACGGGAGCGCTCAGTTAGTAACCACTCAAAGCGGTCACCCATCCATGTACTGACCGCGGCCCACGTTGCTTAACTTTGAATAACGCTTGCGGCACGCAGGCGCCGCTGGGCCACGAGCGCTCCAATTCAGTACTTAATAATAATAACTAAAACCACGCGCTTGACGCGCTGCAGGCGGTGACCGCCGGCGCCGTGCGGACATCACGAGATTAGACTTTAAGGGCATAACAATAAGAACTATGAAAAGTGAAATCACATTATTACCCGTCGGGTTATAATAAAATTCAGTATAAAATAACAACCCGGCTATTATTTGCTTTCGGTATAGTTCAAAAAAATTATCCTCACCCTAATTAGTACCAACAGGACAGTACAAACAGGGCATTTGTAAATAAGATATTGTTTTAGACATTATTGCGGAGGTTGTAGGGAGATGCAGGCAGGTATATTAGAATAGCTTAGTAGGTAATTGCAGCTAAAGAGTGGGGTCTGGGGTCCTGGTAATGAACGGAGCGGTGCTGCAGTTATAAATTTCACTCTCGCGAACCCTCCCCGGGGCGGCGCCGGCGGCTTATCCCGCTGCTACGACATTCGAACGATATAAGTAATCAGAAAAGTAAAATTGATTCTACCAAGTATAATTTATGTAAACATATCACATTTCAGCACATTAAATGGACAACTTAAAGTACTAAATCTACTATCGACTCGGGATATCGGGTTTTAAAATACGAGTATTTTGATTTCAATGTCTGAGAAAAGATTTGATAATACCCAGACTGAGACCCAGACATAGGAATCCGCGGGGCAAAATTGTTTGACAAGTAGGGAGTTCCTTTATCGATAAACTCAACTATCGATGCTAGTTCTATATACTAGTGATCGCCCCCAGCTTTGTGTGTTTTTTGTTATATTGTTCAACATAGCATATTTTAAATAATCGCTAGGTTATATAAAGGTAGGGCGTAATACCTATTGCACTACAAAATAGATGTTATCTCAACCTCTTTAGAAGTAACTTGCCTACTTAGACACTCACTATAAAACAATAGGTACTTGTCAATGTCGTCGTTTACATAAACAATAGTACTTGATACATTCACGAAGAAAAAAATTGGGACGAGTAAAATTAAGAGTATTGAGTTAATATTATTATTGTTTTGTACTTTTTAAAATATGTTTTTACATATTTTTACAAGCAAACCCTTGAGTGATCACTAGTATATAGAACTTATAGCTTGAAAACGTTCGATTGGAAGTGATGTTTGAAACGATTTATCTTAATGAAAAATCCAAAAAAAAAAAAAAAAAAATTATGACATTAGGTCGCAATAGTCCTGTTCTAGATATAATAGGTAGTTTGATTAGATTAGACATTAGACATTGAGAAAATTTCAAGAAACGTGACGAAAGGCCTTGACAGATGAGCGTTTTTGTAACTGAGAGTGGATTATCCGCATGTGTGTTAATCGATAATGTTCCATAAAACCATTCATAATGATTGTTAAAATAAATGAATAAATTATTTCTGTCAAAGGAGAATGGGCAAAATGTCCCACCGGTGTACAGCTGAGACATAGGTATCTCGTTTAAATACGATGAGTCTTGAAAAACAAGGCTAATTGTTTTTCTTTCTTCTATTAACTTGATTCTGTCGCCTTAAACTTTAAATACAAATGTGATTTGTTTACATCAATTGTACTGGTATAGTGAACAGAGTGTAAATTCTGTTGAGAATCTGTAAATAAAGATAACGTACGTAAACCTTCCAATGCACATGATTAATGATTGACCATTACATTAAGAGTAATTAGAATATGTAGCAAGCAGCGTGACGTCAAACGGCGCCAAAAGTACGTCCCCTAGTTGTCACCGTCACCGCAAGTGAAGCGGTTGACTTGAGACACGACACGACGCTCTATGCTTAGTGGGCCATATATCGTCAACCTTTAATTAGTTCAAGAAGATCCTCTTGTTTATTTACATAGCCGTAAGAGAACAATGTCACCAGAATCTGTCTGCCAACTCATTGTATTGAATTAGGCGGTTAATCAAATAGCACGGTTTAGTCAAGTATCATGGCTCACTTTCGGACCACTGATTCTGCTCAAAGTAATTGTTGATATTCGCTAGTTGAGGTTCCTTGTTATGCTTAGCAAATGTTAGTATGGGGTGGTTTTCACTTGTTTGCCGATTTCTGTTTATGTTTGCTATCTGCAGGATTATGCTGGATTATGTGTGTGAAAAAAATGTCTGCGGATTATATTTAAGCTTAGAAATATGGAACCCTTAAGAGATGTATTCAAAGTTAATAAAATATTAACTCTGACATGTATAGGTATATTTATATTTCAAATTTGTTTATTTATTAAGGATCGAAATGACATCTTTATTAGAAAAAGTGACTCTAAAAGTAACATCCGATCACAATACAAATATGATGTATGTACGGTAAGACCTTCTAGCTTTATACTCAGCAAGAGCTCATATGTGTATGGAATTAAAATATTTAATCATTTGCCTGAACATATTAAGTCACAGGATGGGATTAGGTTTAAAACAACGCTCAAGGAGTGGCTGTTAATGAAATGTTTTTATAATTTTAATGAATATTTTAGATGTTTTGATGTATAAGATTTTATTTAATGTGTTAATATTGTACGCCCGAAATGGGCAAACTGTTGGACTATTATACCTTATTACATTCGACCTAATTGTACACAGTTTCTGATAATAAAATTATCTTTATCTTTATCTTTATGCTTACTAGGATTTGATTGCGGCGTCTGACTAACTCAGTTCGGTCAAATGTCAATGATACTAATATAACTTTAGGAAGGACTCAATCCTAATCACTACATAGTATAAAACAAAGTCACTTTCTGCTGTCTGTCTGTCCCGTTGTATGCTTAGATATTTAAAACTACGCAACGGATTTTGATGCGGTTTGTTTTAAAAGATATATTTATATGTATAATATATGCATAGTGTAGTAAAGAAACACTACTAGCCTAATGCGTATCTACTTTAAGCCTAATGTTTCTGTACTATGATCTTCTTGAGGTGTGCAATAAAGAGTATTTGAATTGAATTGAATTGAATTGAAACACTGATAATTTAAGAGGTTACGCATTTTTTTGCGCTCACATTGCAAACGCTGGCTGAATACTACGAGATAGATCAAAATAATGTACTACAGTATTGTACATCTTAAGAGGTTATCAAAAGGTCTACCAAAAAGTCAGCGATGGTGTATGCCTGCCTCTTAGTGTAATAGATTAAGAGCTGACCGCAAAAATAATAAGTGATTTTATAATTGTTTATTTGTTTATTTGGATTGCCAACGGTTAATACAATACACATTAACATTATAACATTACATCATCATCATCATCATCTTAAGAGCCGAGCTCTTGTCGGTGCAGCTTGATGCAGTTCTCTCCATCTTTGTCGGTCCGAGGCCAGCCTTATTATTATAACATTACATACACACATTATTATTATAACATTTGGAATTGGTATAGTTGTGTTAAGGCTTGTCTCTGGACTATAAATATGCCAGTCTGGCTACTGAGAGCCGTTGTTATTGGAAGGGGTGGGGCTTGGAATTTAGTGAAAATTCAACAAAATTAAGCAATACTATACAACTAGTATTGAGTAATACTAGTTGTACTTTTTATTTTCCATGAATTATTAACATAAATAATCTTGTATTAGTGTTGCCAGACTATTTACTGCTTGCTAAAACAATGCCAGACTGGTTTTAAAAGTTGCTGAAGCCAGCAGGAAATTCAAGTAAACTTATAAAAATTGAAATAAACTAATTTCAATAGCTTAACGTTTCTGAAAACGCCAGACCAAATAGAAGTTGCTAATGTGTTGCCAACTGGTTGTTTTTAATTTATTATTAACGTTTGACGGTGTTCAGTTGGATAGTTGTAAGTAAATATGTAATAAAAACATTGATTTTTCCATCGCATTAATTAAACCTTCACTACCAAGCCATTTTCCCAGAATTGAATCGATATCAGCTTTTATAAATCGTAAAATCTAATGATACTTACACCAGGTATTTCTTATTGTTACAGCTGTGTAATTATTACTCATGAAAGGCAAGCTTTAGAACCTAATCCAATATCCTACCCGTCCATCTTACCGAACATCATTATTGCCGTTGAATGCATCCTATACCTATATAACTATAATAATGAGCTATATGCCAATCGATCTAATAATTATGCAGCCAGGAGTTACAATGCTCGCGTGATACAATTGATGAATGGCCTGCAAGTGGCTATCTGATCGATTCACTGATAAGTTACTCAGTGGATATTCTACGTCTAAGCTCTGGTCCACCATTCGGCGGAGTTGTTTGACAAGTCAAAATGCACAAATGTTGCCACGGTACGGCCAGTGCTGTTCATATCGATATTATATAAGGCCTCACTAGACGTTCGGATCTTACGGACCAATTTATCGGGTACCCCTTAGTGCTTACCCAGTTCATCGAAAATCGAAATTAGTAGTGTTTCACTCAATCTAAAATGCTCTCAATTTGACAAATTAAAATTATTTGTAAATTTTATGATGTTTTCATATTTCTTCATATTTATTTTACTTTTGTCCCGCTTAAAGAGCCTTTAGTTGCCGAAAAGTAGAAACTTTTATATTTATTAAATTAGGTAGTAAAGTAGTAGGACTTAAATCTTGATCGAAAAAACTTCCTATCGAATAGTATATCGATTTTAATATTCCGAAAAATGCTGGCACATTTTTGTTCGTGAATGGTATAGTTAGTTACTTTATACTTATCGACATATTTTTATCGATATATACCGTCACTATTTATTTGTCTTTACTCCTGGCAATATCTCATCTGTCAGTTTACTCCGCCGAATTATGGACTTGACTATAATATTATGTATGTTACATGTTGAACTTAGAGAGGTACAAAGGTTGGTAAACAAGCCGAACTTGTTCATTTATATCATCTCATAACAGCGAAATTTAAATGGGAATAAACAAACGAATAACGTGTTAAATAACGGTGCTCATTACAAATTAACGATGAGCAGGTTTCCCCCGCGGCGTCACAATGCGATGCTCTCCAGGGAAATCACGCGCGGGAGGGTCCACCAGTGAATTAGTATGGTACAATGTGAGCGGTGTTGCAATTTACACGTATATGTTTGCCAGAATCACCTTTACCTTGGTTTTCATACGGTTTCCAACGAAACATAACACATCTATACAGTAAGTTAGTACTACGAATATAAGTTACATCGACGTACCTGCGAAGAAAGCATTTTTTTGAACACCCGTTAGCCAACGAGTTAACCTGTCATTGCATATTCTACCTTACGTAAAAATACAACAAGGTCTTTATTGAATTGGTCATACATTCAATTTTATTCGGTCTGGTCAGCGAGAACGAAGATTGCCGATGTAACTTACATGTGGTTCTACTGTACCACTGACACTGTTTCACGAGGTATTACAGGATTTTGAGCACATATACCTTGAAGTTAACGAATCGATAATAATAAAGGCAATTTAATTAAAATTCAGGCCGACCTGTTGCACTAACTGTTTGATGTGATAAAAAATGCATCCAACCGGGAATATCGGAATCTGTAAGGTTCAATATTATGCAAATTGTATGTCCAATTAAACAAGGGCCCCACCGGTTATTGAATGGCCCGGGCAGCGCGTCCTCGCAGGGATCCAGATACGGAAGTCGTGCATTCTGAATATCGCTCTTCAAAATCGTGTTTCCACATAACGATGCTTATGTTTATGTAAGCACAATTCTCGCGGTGTTTGAATAGATGGGTCAATATTCCAGGCATGAATTTGAAATGGCACGGCTGATAACGGGGGCGCTCTTTGGTCATTATATATTTTTTTAAATAGCAGGGTTGTCTCTAAGCGGCAACAGGCCGCGGGCAGGGTCGTGTCTAATAGCGTGATTTGGGGCAAATAATAAATGCGATTGTATTAAAATTAATATTAATCACTTTAAAATAAAAATTGTGCGCGGATTTATCATCACAGTGACACAGTGACCTGTCCCCCGTACTTTTTTATGGCAAATCCCTTCATGACACAAACATGGATAGATATTTACGTTAATATGATACATTTATTATAATCTAGGATAGTTGCATTATCGATATGGGATATTTGGGATTACTAAAATACCATATATATGTTTTGGTCAGAGTATATGTATCTGTCACACGACGACATCATATCGGTGAACAAAGATTCGATGCGTGTAGTTGCTAAGCAACGCTTTGTGGACGCACTGCTTCAATTCAAGGTTATTCGACCAGTCCCACGCTAACGTCCGACGCATGGTTGTCTATCTTAGAAGAAAGCTGATGGAATAAATAATAGTACGACCTAGTCTTAAGGTTATTAAACTTGCACGAATTGTCTTCTAAATGTGGCCTGTTAAAAAGGTATTCAAAAATTCGATGCCTCCTAGCATCACACACGTGGCCCTGTGGTAAAGTATACTGCCTTTAGTTTAGAGTCAATGTACCCGGGTTACACCCCCAGCGGCGGATGAACTTTTTGTATGTTTTTTCACGTGTATCCAAGATAATAGTTACTAACTTTGGCACTTGGTGGCACACAATAGTTACCAACTGCGCATTCGAGTTAAACACGAAAGTTTATCAATTCGGTGATGTGGGGACAAAAAAGTTTTTATTTCGGTTATTGGTATATTTTGTTAATAGTACATATGTTCTGTTTTCGGATATTATATGTAAGTCAACATCTTATATCATATTCTAGGTTTAATTTTAATTTTCCTACGCGACTTTTCCGATAATTCGAGTTAAACCCCAATGTTCTTCATTTCGATTATCCCATTTCGGTGAATTCGGTGAAAAATTTGCTCCTAGCATCTCACCGAATTGAAAAATGTCACCGACGATGAAATATTTTTTAATTTTTAATTCAATTTTAGTTTCATTTCGGTGACTGTTATATCACATAGATGAGACTTTGTAACATTTCGGTTACCTTAATATTATCACGGTGACTATTTATTTCATATCGGTGACATTATTATCACATTGGTGACTGGATTTATTTATTTCGGTGACAGTTACTCATTTCAGTGAATTAGAAAAAGATTGTCAAATATCTCCGTAACTATTTATCAGTATGTCTATTTATCAGTGTATGACAGGGCCGTTAACATATATTATATATTACAGTAGCCAAATCTGTCGGTTTATGTTAAAAAAATCGATGAAATACTTCAATTTAAAGAAAATTACCGATGTGAAAAAAACATTAGTTTGTTGAGATTGACATGTAAGAGATCACAACATTCAAAGCACTTTGAGTACTGTACTGTGTGCGCATCGCATGACTGCTGAGCGCCTTTATACATCACACAGATAGGGGTGATGTATAGATGTTTCATTACATTATTACGATGCAGTAGGTACCGACAGTCAACCAATTTGTATTATATAGGCAGGCCACCGTAGAACCTTGTCCCATTAAATCTTTACGTAAAGTTATGTTATGAAATTCTGTTCCACAATAATCATACAAAGATTTTATTACGAAACCTCTTTTTTACATTGAAAACTACTTCTTTCAATCTCTATCTACTATATTTAAAGTACTTACGCCTGTAAAATACGTGAAATTTGTGCTCAGATAGAGAAAATTCTGCCGTGGCTTGCGATTCAAGATATTAGGCCCCATTCAAAGTTGTACTTTTCTTCCCTTATTTGAGGAAACCAATGAATGACTCTTTCTTTTCTGAATAGCAGGAGTCAAAAGCAGTATGTGCCACTCGGTAGCAAAATTATGTAAGTTTTGGTAAACACTTGAATACCTTGTTACGCTCAAACTTCTACTTTATAATCCCTCTGTACTTTGGTTTCACTCGGATTCAATAAACTTCCTCGCCATAAATATGTTATTTGGCTCGCTTGTAACCGCGCATTCCTATCGCTTTATTAGGCCCGGCCTAAAATAAAAGCCACAGTCAGGTGTAAAAAATCCAAAAAAAAAAACCAATAAAATCCTACAAGGATTCTACACTATTGATTACTATAATATGCCTTCTGTGTAAGTGAAGAAGATAAAAAATGTGCTAAATTCAGCGGGCGTATGTTTGATAGTATTATTGCTACATATCTGTAAGCATTCTGTAAGTTGTCGGAGACATGAGAGCAAATGTAGTAAAAACTCACATGATGTATGATGTCGGTGGCGGCGTAGAAGCTCTCGTGCGGGTCGGGCCGTTTCATCATGTAGGGGCGCGGGAATTCCGGGTCCTCGCAGATTTCTGGGTGCAAAGAAAAAAAAACAAATTTAATACCTATTTGCGGAGAAAATGAACCCATGGTAGAGTGAATGTCACATGACGACGCGCCCCTCCACAGCGAATACTGATCTATGCGCAATTGTACCGATGAAGTTCCTGACTACTAACACATTTAGATTTCTTTGCGTATATTAATGGCTGAAATAGTAGATTGTTAACCGAGGGCTGAAAGCCACCCATCTGTGCCGAGATATTTTGGCGCTCGAACGAAGTGAGAGCGCCAATAGTTCGAGGCTGAAATGGGTGGTTTCACCCGAGTTAAACACTCTGCTTTTCATTTCGAATACGAGGAAAGTAAAATATTTAAAAATAAATAAATATTTGTGGACAAACTTACACTAAAATCGACCTAGTCCCAAACCAAGCAAAGCTTGTACTAACGCAACGATATACATACATGGATAAATGCATACTTGAATACATAGAAAACACCAACAACAATTATACGTGTTCATCACACAAATAAATGCCCTGACCGGGAATCGAACCCGGGACCTCCAGCTTCGTAGACAAAAAAAAATCAAATATGTACATTTTCGTTTCATTTTTCACAAAAGACAAGATGTAAAACAATATTGACATGATCAAAAAATTAGGAACTGTGCTACCTATTTGCAACGCGAAATACTTGTTAAATTCAATAACAATATGCACAAACATTTTCTGAATCAGTGAAAAAAACATTTTGGCGGGAACTGTTGACTGACGTTAATGGTGTTTGTGTATGGACCATTTTATTTCATTTATTTTTAATAAAAAAATAATCGGCTTACGCCGACTAATTAGACTCGACATCAAATAATAATACTTACTGAACGAGATGCTCATATACAACTTTATATAAGAGCGACAGAGAGAGACAGTATATGATTTGTTGTCCTTGTCATGGATTCCCTTTTTTCATCTGCCACAAACTATTGATACTTATTACTTTCGACTGTGGCAAAAAAAAACAAACAAATTGAGGATGTTGTTTATGGTAACCAGTCAGGCATTTGAACAAATATAGGATCTCTGTAGAATCTGTACTATGTGGCTGTATAGGTTAGTGCCGTTGCCCAATTTAACTCCGATTCGCCATACATTTTTTTTTAATACTTTTCTGCTCTAGAGCAGAAATGGACCACTTTCAGCACGCTACTTAGATGAACAATGACCCACTTTCAGAGTATGAGAAATGAAAAAACCTTTCTGTCCTCTATTAGCGAGATAAAAATATTATTTGAAAACTATTTTCTTTGCCTAGTGCCTACCTACCTGCTATGCGTGAATCTCTCATATCTAATTTTGTGCTCTCACATAGATCTTTGTTGCAGTATACTTACTGGTGATTATAATATTTTAAACTCTCGCGCTTTGTAAACATACTTAATTAAAAATCTAAATTAAAAATATTCCTCACGGGGCCGCACATAATGTGCATAAAAATATATAATAAGCTGCCACCCGAAATAACATGTATAGAAAAGGATAATAAATTTATAAAAGAGCTAGACAAATATTTATTAGAAATGAATCGTGGAGTGTAATTAATAGCTAGTTTAGTGATAATGTTAATGTTAAGTAGATTTTTAGTAAATTGCTGTGCCCTTGCAGGGTGCATATTATAATGTGTATTTTTGTACTATATTGTAATATATGCGCACTAAAATGGTTTGAGTTTAAATCTGTATGTATAAATGTAATCTAAATCTGAATAAATGTTAATCTGTGCGCGGATACTGTGAGTGTTGTGTGCCGTGCCTTAGACAATTAGAAACATTGTCTTAGACAATTAGAAACAGTGGACGGGTAGTGAACTTTTTTCGAGTCTACCCTTCAAATTTTTATCAACTTTTGTGGGGTAATCAAATGTTGGTGTACTCATATCTCTACCCGTCGCACAATGTAGGGTTCCGTATCCGTAGTTGTCCACCCGTTAAATACATTATGTGGACTAAAAAGTTTGCGAACTTATATTTACTATGTTTTTGACAGAATTAACAACATTATCTATGGTATCAATGGAAATTGTACGAAACTTTGCTTTTGCAAAGTAGGTACATTTCTTAAGTTAGACGTTAACTAGTATTGTCTACATAGCGGTGATAGTTTTCCTTTTAAATTCATCGTATATACTACTACCATGATTTTTTTCACATGCCTAGTAGCCAAATTTTTTTTCAAGATTTGATTCTTATGCTTTGTCGGCGTCATTGATATCCTAATCTATATATATAAAGTTGATGGGTGACTGATTAATCACCGCCCCGCCGAAACTGCCGGTCCTAGAAATTTGAAATTTACACTATAGTTAGGTTATATAACGGAGGCAAGGGATAAGACGGGATTTTTGGAAATTCCACCCCTAAGGGGGTAAAACAGGGGTGCAAAGTTTGTATGGGGGGCAAAATTTTTTAAAGGTATAGACTTGAAACTTTGTACAAAGACTCCTTAAAATAAGACAATGAAAGTGATATCTGCGTTTTCAAAATTTTCGTCTCCTAAGGGGTTGGAAATAGGGGTGAAATATTGTATGAGGAGCAATTTTTTTTTAAAGTGAGAGTCTTCAAACTTTGTATGAAAGTTCCTTTGAATAATACAAAAAAAGTCATTTCAGCGTTTTTCGAAATTCATCCCCTAAAGGGGTTAAAAAGGGGTTCAAAGTTTGTATGGGGAGCAAATTTTTTTTTAAGTGATGTACTTCAAATTTCTTACTGAGACTCTCTGTTTAAATAAAACAAAACTAATTTCTGCGTTTTTTGAAATTCAACCCCTAAAGGGATTAAAAAGGGATTCAAAGTTTATATTGGAAGCAAACATTTTTGAGTGAAGGACTTAAAATTTCTTACAGTAACTGTTTAAATTAAATACTACAAAACTAATTTCAGCATTTTTTTTAATTCATCCCCTCAAGGGGTTAAAAAGGGGTTCAAAGTTTGTATGGGGAGCAACATTTTTTTAATAGAGAGACTTCAAGTATTTACAGAGTCTCTGTTTAAATACAACAAAACAAATTCCGGCGTTTTTTTTAATTCATCCCCTCAATGGATTAAAAAGGGGTTCAAAGTTTGTATGGGGAGCAACATTATTTTAATTGAGAGACTTTCATTTCACAAAAAGACTGTTTAAATGATTTCAGGATTTGTGGATTTGGATAGGTGTTTGAAACGAAATTTCTACAGGTCCATAATTAAATACGTACAGTAACGAAGAGAAAACGACAAGATACGTGTCAACTCACACAAAAAATAGCCCAAGTAAATGAGAGTTTTTAACCGATAAGTAGGTACCTAAAGGGATTTTTAGAGGGGTTGAAAATTTGGGTTGACCGATTTATATCTGTACAGCATATTAATAATTTGGTCTCACCGGGTAAAAGTACCAACAATTATTATACCATTTCCTGGATATTAACATGTTTTAACTAAAAACCGAGCTCTACGCAGACGAAGTTGCGGGCAACCGCTAGTAATATTATAAACGTGAAAGTTTGTGCGGATGTATGAATGTAGGAATGTATGTACGTTCCACTTAATCTCAAAAACTACTGAACGGATCTCTATGAAACTTTCCAGTGTTGCAGCTTAGACATCAGAATAGGACATAGGCTATAATTTATTTCAAAATTCATTCCTAAAGGGGGTTAAAAGGGGGTGGTTATTTTGAATGGGAAACAAAATTATTTTTAAGATAGAAACTTAAAACTTTCCTAAAAGACTAAGCATCAAAGTGGAAGAAAATTGTTTTCAGCCTTTTTCGAAATTCGCCCTCTAAAGGGGTGAAACGGGGGTTGAAAGTTTGTATGGGGAGCATTTTTTTTTATTAAACGAGGAGCTTGAAACTTTGTTTGTAGACTTAGAATTAAATACAATGAAAACTAATTTCAGCGTTTTTTGAAATTCGCCCTCTGAAGGGGTGAAAAGGGGATTAAAACATTGTTTGGGCAACCTGAATTTTTAAAGTCAGTGACTTCATAGGCACTTGCGGAGACTCTCAGTTAAAATATAAGAAAAGTGATTTGAGTGTTTTTGAAAATTCATCCCTTAAGGGTGTAAAAAAGGGGTATTAGGTAGCAAAACTGAGAAAAGCAGGGGACAGACGGACGGACGGACATGGCAAAACTATAAGGGTTCCTTGTTTACTACGGAACCCTAAAAAGGTAAATACATAAATATCGCGTTAGACCCGTTTAAAAAATATTTTAAGTATGTTTACTGGTGATTATTTCATGATATACACATTTTATCATGATACTGCAAAGGGATAAAATAAACATTATTTTATTCCAATCATACATACAGTCTGCCCCATAAAAATAACAAGTCATATTCCAGTATAACGTTGGCGGAACGTGGTATTGTTACACGGCAAAGGTAGGTAGTAGCACAGCAGACAGCAGATCCATCGATATTTGAACATGTTGGCTATTTCCTTTAACAACGTCGCTCGTCCGCCGAAGATAGCAGCCTAGCCTGAGCCCGCTAGCCCCATTATCGTGCTCTGAGGGCATCATCTTTTCAATATGGCGACTGAACAATGGCTGCCCTTCCGACCGGACGTCCGGCCGACGTAACGAGCTCGCCCCTCTATCTTAGTTTTCTTTACAAGGGGTCCTAATGCCTGTTCTAGGTATTTCAGTACACTATTTAGGCAATTATGATAGGATCATCACTATCATCACGCATCATAGAAAAAGCAAAATAGGTTTATTAAATGAATTATAAAGCCTTTCATGACATTTTATAATATAAAAATAAAACACAACAAAGGGATAAAGTACAAAAAATAGATGAAGAATTTTGAGATTTTATTCAAATACAAAGGATTAAATAAATAGGTATTTAATCCTTTGTCCAAGCGCTTGTAACGTGCGTGTGATTATATTTAAATTAACTACTCGTATTTTATTTCACGTTTTGCTCAAATGACTGGTTTCTCTGAGATATAGATTACTTATTTACATTGGTGAGCTAAGAGTAACAGAAACTGCAAACTGAATTGATATCATTTAAGTAAAAACTTCGACGAGTTTTTCTAAGTGACTATGTAGGTAGCACGAAATCCTGTTGTTGAAGGCACCGTTGTGAAGTCCAATAACTGCCGCGACCGCATAAAACGAGCTAATTAGTACGTATCGGCCTCGTTACGTAGATCATTAGGACATTTCGTTTCCATTAACAAACTTGTGAAGGTGAGAGGTTGGCGAGTAGTAGTTGTAAAAAGTAACGATCTAGGGGCAAGTGCACTTGAAAACCCACGAGTGCAGTCGAGGGGCGGGTGAGTGTCGTGGCGAGGTAACTAGCAGCAGGCGGCGCGGCGGATCCTGACCTGGGGCAAGGCACGTACATCCGCGATCTAACCCCGTCTTATTTAACTATTTAACAACAAATAATGGAATCCCCTCCCCGCTTTAAAAATGTTCCGTATTTCTCAATTTAAATTATTTGTTATTAAATTGCCTACAGATAGGTAGGCTAGGCTAGGCCCTAGTGCTAAATTCAAACTAATTTTATTGTATTTTTACGTATTATGACAATATTGTCTATTGGGTTTATGGTTAAAGATTTTTATTATTTATAAGATCCACTCGGTCGTAAGGTTCGAGACTCAAAAAGCGAATTATATAACTATTGTATACAATACTTTTTCTACGAGTCCACGAAAATAACAAAATAACAGAAAGTTGCCGCTGAAACGATCTCATTTGTGCATGTAGGTTACACGGTGATTAATAGCACGTGGTCTGCACATATCACAATACGTATCACGTGGGTATTGATGAATATTGAAAACAAGTCTAAATAATTATGAAATTTACGATAATATCACAAGTATTGTAAATTTGTAATAACAATTCCCACGGGGCCGGTGCCCTGTTAAGATTGGAAAAAAAAATTATCAGTCCATGCCCGCCTTTGGCATCATGTCAAATTTCGACCAATCACGACGCAAGAGAATTTAAGTTTTTTTTTCTAATGATTATGGCCAGTATCCAGACGACCATTTAAGTAGGTAGACAATTTGACAAGTGCATTGACGGTTTTACGTTCAGAAGCGCGGGAAGCACTATCAATGTTGAAATATTCTTAAAATGAGTCTCCTTAAACTTAATTTTTTTCATCAAATTACGGCGTTCTATTTTTGAATGATATTTCGATTCTCCGCGCAGTTGTACAATAAAATATTATAATACTCCATGGAGCATAGACTTTTAGTTCAGCTTAAAATGTATAATATTGTGAAATGGTCTATGAAGTTCTAATTGTAATATTGTAGTCGACGTTTATAAAAAATACTATTTAATACTTACTTATTATAATATATTATTAGTTCGTAAAATCGCTCCAGTGTAAGAACTGGGCCAAAAATGTCGGCTGCACAACCCCTTGTTTTTAATTTAAAAAATAAGTTCTTTCATTTTTAGGAGCCACTGTTTACAATTAGGGTCAGCCCTCAGCCCCCATTACGCAAGAGCATTATTACACAACATAACGTTATTACAGTTTGTATAGTTCCATGTTGTGGGATCGTATTAATAATGTATCAATCCAACTACGAGTATGTCTGGCAGACCCTTTATAATTGGATGATTTGTGATGAATAAATAATAAAGTTTTATGAAGGACTACGAAAGAATAATACTTTGTGTAACATACGATCTCGAGTAGCTATTCACGAATATAAATCACTTAGAGAAATTCATTGGCAAATATGTCATGCTGTACACTACATTTTTGTCAATCAAGTTAAGGTTCCCTTAGGTTAAGTTATGTGTTTTGTTTTGTGTTGTTGAAAATCAGCACACTGTACGCCGACACATGCTGAGTGGGGTCCTTTTTTGAGGCAACCACATCGCAGTCTTGTCGCATTACTCTAATGTTTAAACTTGTCTGAATACTGTTGTTTTAAAATAAAGAAAATCTACACTATTCTATTCTAAATGTAATAAAGTAGGATAAAACTCACCGTTGTATTCGTTTTGATCATGTGCGTCGTGCTTGTCGCGGCGGCCGAGGGTCTCCCTCCATATATTGTAAGGCTCCCTATAATCCTCATCGACGACTGCAGGTCTGCACACAAAGAGAACATAACGACCCGGTGCGTTTACGCTTAGATGCGATGTAAGTAACACAATAACCTTTTATCGATTGAAAAACATGAAGCCTTTGTGGATATTTCCTGAACTGGAAAAGATTTCTTGTATTTAAATATAGTACCTATCAGATTTTCTCCGCTTTATTTATCAAGTAGAATGTATGTTGTGTTGCATGGTATTGTGACCTGGTGTTGCATTTGAAATGAAAAACTTTCTTTTTGCTGATTGATTTCCTATGTTTATTATCAGTCCACTTAAATTTAATTAATTTTTGTTAGTTCCCTGTGAGTAGATTTGTTGTTTTATTCTATTAGTGGGATTTGTCTTGGCTCCTGTAATAGTGAATTTATTTTATACTAGCTGACCCGGCGAACTTTGTAACGCCTGAGAGTCAATGAGCGTAGTGTTATCTTTTAGCTAAACATTATGTTTATTAAATGCTATGTTTAAAACATAGCATTTAATTAACGCGATAAATAAAATGAAATGTTAAAAAAAAGTTCAATAACTCTCATTCTTCTCCAGTGAATTGATTCACGATGTTCTGGAGCCTAAATGCATTACGGTTTTGTCGAGAAACGCACAAAACAAACAAATCGACCGGTAACCTTTACATCATTTTTCGGGTTCCGTAGCCAAAAGAGTCGTCACTCGCGCGTCCGTTCGTCTTTTATCAGTTTTATCACTCAGATTTTTACATTCAAACGTCTTCAAATTGAATCAGTAGGTATATGTATTTGGTTAAACCAAAGCTGTCAAATAAAAAATAAATGTTTCTAAGGGCGGCGGAATATTTTTTTATATCAACCCTATTGAGTAGAATATCGTCGTAAAGAGCTCGTTGAGTACATAAATACAAAAACTATGTTTTGTTTAAAAAAATATGGGTAACCAACGAATCAGAAGAATTTTTGACTTCCCATTGGCCTATGAACATGAAATTTGCTAATAATGTTATAATTATTATTATTACCTATATTTTACTAATAAATACCCGCACTTGGCCAGTTTTATTACAAACAAATCACAGAGACCATGTAATGTATCTTCTACAGTATTATCTTTATATTACAATGCATTTCTAGATTTTTTGTACTCCTGTACTTTATTTCTACTTTCCGCCAATGAGCGACCTAGGTGTTTAGGTTTCTTTTTATATATATATTTTTTCATAGTTTAATTTAGTTATATTTAGTTTTAGGTGATATAATGGTAACTGAATTTGTTGTATTTAAAATTAATAAATCTACATATTTATTTTAATTACTTTATTTTAATATGAATTCATATATTGCATAGCCTGTAAAAAGTCTAGTCTATTTCCCAAAAACACATTCCTCCCTCCTTATCCTATTTGAATGAAAATTCAATTAATGACAATTAACTGTCGCGGGTGAGTAAAAAGTATCCTGTGACAAGGCGAGAATAATAATGTACTAGTATAACAATAGTACATTACTGCAGAGGCCGCGAAATAGGGGATTGCCGGCCGTGTAGTTATAGATGGCCGAGTGTTAACTAGGCCATCAAGAGATACGAGGCCGACAATCCCTGTTCGCGCCGAGGCTTGTATAGTGCTTTTCTCAAATAATACGAAGCTTATAGCATTTTTGCTGGTGATTTTTCGCAAAAAAATGTTTCTTCTTAAAATTTAAAACTAATACAAAATTTGAAGAGAGTGGTGGGAAGCGGTTGGATGCGGAGAGCTGAGGACCGGGTGTGGTGGCGCGAATTAGGGAAGGCCTATGTCCAGCAGTGGACGACTACAGGCTGAGGATGATGATGATGATGACAAAATTTGAAATCCTTATCCTTGAATTAGTCAAAATCGAGTGTAATGAAGATTTTTCGCAGTTTTTTTTCCTTATAGGTAATTCAAAATAAATATATATTATTAATAGGTACGGTAAAAATATATTTTAAAATCAATTTACCTTAGCATGTGGATCGGCGGGCAATTAGCAAGAGCCAGCGCGAGCCTGGGAGCCCGTCGGTTGTTTCTCGAGTTGGAATTTGCGTTCCTTAACGATGGGCAAAATGGCTTCTTGAGCATGTTCGGGATTCTGCGTCTGGTCCTCTTAGCGAGCAGCACCACCGTGGCGGCGACGACCGCGCCGCCGCCGACCAGTGCGCCGCACGCCAGGCCCACACTCACGCGCAGAGAAGAGTTGCGCTTCTTACGGGATGACGGAGGCATGTCGGTGCGATAATATTCGTCCAGAAACTCTGTTGAAGCATTCACCACGGTCGGCACTGTTGACAAATGTTCTATGAAAATATGCAATACTTCCGTCTGTTATTTTATGTTTTCTTAATTGTCGGCACTGTCGAGCAAATGTTTAAAAGGACGCTTCATTAGAGCATCTGCAGTAATCCCTTGTGTCCAAATATTTTATTTATTATTTAAATCGGAGAAACTTTGATCTAAATTTAGAACCCTCAAGTAATGGATCTTGACACCACGAGATCCTACCACATCCGTCAATGCGGATTCAGAGGTAGCATCAAGATATGAGTCGTCATAGTTTTAGCATTTTTTGTTTGACAGGATAGTTTTTAGCTTTTTTATGATTAAATTTTTTTATATTGTTTTAAAAAAAAAGATACAACAACAACAACAACAAATATTCTTTATTGTTCACCAAATAATGTACATTAAACACAAATAACATAAACAAATTGCACAATGGTAGACAACAGGCGGTCTTATCGCTAACAAGCGATCTCTTCCAGACAACCTTTGGGTAGTGGAAACGATGCAAGAAAAGTTAAAACTAAAAGATAGTTATTAATATTACTCCAAAAGAGTAATAAAATACAGGACAACTGTCGGTGCCGAAAAAATAAAAATTTGACGAAGTTCTGTCTACAATTAATTACATGACTGGTTGATTCTACACGATTTACTCATTGACTTGACTAACTCGTCTATTTCGAAGTAGTCTGAAGTGCTGACAACTAAACGTATTGCGAGAGGGAAAACACCGCCTCCGTCTTACGCTAAGACAATGCGGAGAAATGAATAGGCGTCGAGAGCAGAACTAATTGTTGGGCTACAATGGCGTAGGCTTAGCCGGCGGCCGCGTCTGTTTTGTGCTGTCAGAGCTGTGCCGCGAACCTAGCGACCCGCGTTTCTCACGGTGACTTATGGTATGTTTAATTAACAATACCTTACCTTCATTTTAACTAATTAGCATTGAAAAAGAAGTATGCTCTCATTACAGAACTCAAAACAATATTCAATCTTAAACCTGTTGGGTCATTTTCTATACTCGTTTTTTTTTGTGTCCGAGCTGAAAATCGTATGGTAGCATGAGATAATACGTACCATTTATTTTTTTCATAAAGAATACATGTTTCCACGTTGAGGTCCACTCAAATTCACGGACTAATTTGTTTTTAAAATACATTAAAAAATACCTAAACGCTCAAATTAAGACTCCGTGCCCTGTCCGGCATCGACTTTTGAATCAATCAAAAATTCCTATCAAAAACTGTACATTAGAATCACTGATTTCATATCAAAAACTTTAACTCGATTATATTTACTATCACTGAGCACAGACACTATTCACTTCACTGTGGTAAATAACTTGTGATTGATATTTAAAATTCGTCCGAGCACGAGAGTCCAATTTTGTCGGCAAAATTCAAAGGTCCCTGCCAGCTATCGTTCGCAACTGATCAGCTTCGCGTGCTGCTTCACATGTGCTCTCAAATGTCAGCTATTATATGTAAAAAAATGTATATATAGCAACCCGCATTAAGTTCGAGTAAACCACCTAAGTACTTCGGTTTCTGGGTGGGCGACAATTTTTTTGCTTTTGCTTGCAATTTCGGTGGCCTTTAGAAATTCAAATTCTTACATGAGTAATCATTAACATACGTATGCATTATAAAGCACTTTGGTGTCTCTATATAAACAATAACTTAAAATATCATTAACATGCGATTTGAATTTTTTATGATTTTTTTATATCGATTTCCAATTCCCGTGTCCTAATTCCCATAGCTTCTTTACCCAAAACAGCTGATTTTGGGGCACGGGAATTGAAAGGGTCACTTATTTTATTAATAAACCGCATTTAATGACAATAATTATGGATGAAATGCATAAATAAATATAATTTGTACTAAGTATATCGATTAGAGTTATAGTTTATGCGTTTATTTAAAAAAAAACAGGCCAACTGCTACAATTACACTTAGCTTCTTAAATATTTGAAAAGAATCAATGAACAAAGTAAATGAACATTATGTACATGAAATCATGTAGGTATATATCGATACATACGCATTTTATATACAACGACGGTGGCAAACAAGTAAAAGCGGACATCTCAAATTTTATAAAAGGTCAGCAACGCACCCGTGATGCTTTTGGAGTTGCGAGCGTCTATTGTGCATCTGCATTTAGTGATAGTTTTACATGTTAATACGTGTATGATTTTCTGCAAAGAAGTTGCTATGTGATTGTGTAAAGAGAAATTTAACTTAAAATATAGATTTTTTGTTTATATAAATTACCTCGGTTGAAACTTGAACCTATGATTGGTAAAATTAGGCTAAATAACTTCGATACAATTGAACTTTATAATTCTTGATAAATTAGATGGTAAATAATAATTTTAATACAATTTTTTCTAAGAAAAGGCAATTCCCATGGACAGATATTTTCCCAGGTCAAATTTTCAAATTGTAATAACTTCCGTAATTTTATAAGTATAAGTACCCCGTAAGAAAATTTGTGTTTATTAATTTTTTTATCAAATTATCAGCATACAATTTTCTATGTATTATTGGTATTTCAAAATTCCATGGGAATAAGACAAAAATGCCCGTTTGGTGAAATTCACTCTGTTAATCTATCTTCAACGGATTGTTTCGCAAACTACAGCAAAACTAGGCCTAAACAAAACTTGATCTGAGGTGTGCGGAATGGCTTGCTGCCAGTGGTATATACTAGCAGCAGGTGCCAAGAGTAGTTTTATACTGTGCTAATTCCTAATTGCACGTATGTAGTGCCAAATACTCTTAAATTCGGTAGCCAGTTTTAGTAGATAAATATAGGTTCAAATCAATTACAAAAAACCGCATAATCGGCATAGCTTAATCAGTGGCGAGACAAAAATTAAATAATTCTTGCAAGTTGAGCAAAAGGGTCTAAAATCCTAACAAAATTAATAATTTCGTATGTTTTATAAATGTAACTATTTAATCAATAAATAACACAAAATATAAAACGTAAACCTCGTTAAAGTACCTAGTCATACCTATCTTAACGAGCGCGGGTATGCCATGGTTGTATGTTGAGCTTTGCTTTTTTTATTATAAGAGGTTTTGTTTACATACGTAAACATACCGTCCATAAATCGTTATTGTACCCTTTAAAATTATATATATTTAGTAAAATCATCAATAATTCAACGAATAATAGTACATAAAAATTATTACCAACCCGCGTAATTCAGAATTTTTTAGATAAACACTGTCCCGTTTCGACAAAATAATTCACGCCTCAAATTCAGCAAGACATCGCTTATAAACATTATAAAAATAAGTTCACGGGTAGAACTACGTATTAATTTATCCATTATCGGGTGATCTTATTGTGTTTCAAATTGTGCGTGCGTACGTGCGTGCGTACGTGCGTGTGTGTGTGTGTGTGTGTGTGTATAAATCAGCGAAATTGATTGTGTGTACATAACCTTCAAAACCTTGCTATTATCCCGGACGCAATTTCATCCATGAATCGTGATTGTACTTTATTATAAAATATATATACCGTCCATAAATCGTTATTGTACCCTTTAAAATTATATATATTTAGTAAAATCATCAATAATTCAACGAATAATAGTACATAAAAATTATTACCAACCCGCGTAATTCAGAATTTTTTAGATAAACACTGTCCCGTTTCGACAAAATAATTCACGCCTCAAATTCAGCAAGACATCGCTTATAAACATTATAAAAATAAGTTCACGGGTAGAACTACGTATTAATTTACCCATTATCGGGTGATCTTATTGTGTTTCAAATTGTGCGTGCGTACGTGCGTGCGTACGTGCGTGTGTGTGTGTGTGTGTGTGTGTGTATAAATCAGCGAAATTGATTGTGTGTACATAACCTTCAAAACCTTGCTATTATCCCGGACGCAATTTCATCCATGAATCGTGATTGTACTTTATTATAAAATATATATAGTAATATCATCAATAATTCAACGCAATATAGTACATAGAAATCATTACCAACCCGTAATCACAGCACTTTTATAAAGACGGTCCTAAATAATTCCCGCCTCAAATTCTCAAAGACATCGCTTGTAAATATTATAAATAAATAACTTCACGGAAGGAACTACGTATTGATTTATCCATTATCTGATGATTTTATTGTGTTTCAGCTGGGCTAAATCAGTGAAATTGATAAAATAACAATAAGTAAACAAAACTCGTGATAGTCACACGAGAAAATTTACAATTTAATCGAAGTTGCCAGGGTCGAAAAAAATTCGTTCCGTTTCTAGACTTTCTTGCCAAGCTATAGATAAGCGAAATTATTTTTCACGAATATACCGCCTTTCATAGAGCTTTCACAAAACAACTTAAGATCGAAGTATACTTTACGGTCGTTTGTATTGGCCGAGTTGTATCAAAGTCATCCGTACAAAAAGCGATTTAATTTTGTATGCTTGAACATTCAAAATCCATTAACAATTTTATAAAAATACGACCAGCTCAAATTTTTCAACACCGACCATAAAGTTTACTTTAGTGAAATTACGTATACAGAATGGTCGTGCATAAAATTCGCACCCTACTGCTGCGCAGCGCATGTAGCACTTCAAGACGTCTCTGAATCGCTAGTACTTTTGTAAATAGATGAACTCCGCTATCCTACTTTGATGTACCTACTTCGTTGATAGCTTAAGCCGAAATCCTCATAAGTTGGGTCAGCTCACAACTCGGTAACCGCCGAAGGTCAAAGTTGAACGTAGCTTAACCCCCGATTTCGTAGGGTAGGTAGTGAGGCAGTTCGTTATATGGTGACCTCCGCACTATTTTTCCGGTTGCTGAATTTGGGAAGGTGTTGCAAGACTATAGTGTTATACCTACAAAACTAAACTTAAATCTGAGTAGAATAAAATAATTGTTTAGAAATAGATTTAATTACATAAATTAATGCGGGTGTTAGATGCGAGGCCGTCGCGGCTAGGCATGATTACGGACCACGTATTGGTCCGAAACATGTCGAGCGATATTCGACGTTAAAAACGTGACAGACCCGTTCATTATATTTCGATATGTCTGAGACTCGCGGGAGTTTTCTATTTAAAATAAGATAAATTAATTACAAATTTTAACGGTCCCTACACTTACAAATACTCGTAATGATACAGTGACCGTAAACCGCGTCGGTGTTCCAATTATAATTGAGGGGAGCAAAATAATCCAGATCAAAGATTTGCTTTAATTACAAGTTCTTCGTTTAGCGCGCGGCGATTTATCACTTAAGAGGCGATTCTCTCAAAAGAGCTGTGGATTAATTAGAGAAAGATAAAATTTGTGAAATAGCCGGAGGCTCGCGAGTGCTCGGAACAGATAAGGGAGCCCGATGAGGAGTAATGGATCTATTAGCGTGCCGGAGCGTCCTGTGCCCTCCGGGCCGGCCCTCTTTTTGTTCGCGCGAAAAATCACCCAATCGTGCTCATGAATCCTCCTGCTCACTTTTTCGCACCCAAATTATTTGCCCGATTTACTTATTTGTATAAAACATTTGATTCAGTAAACTGTTTTGGATTCAGATGGTGTTTATTCCGGGAATGGAGCGTTGATTGGGATGCCGTAAAATGAGTTGTGAATGAAATGTAAATAATTTATCTGCCGTTTGGAGTGATTTATTTGTTTATTGAAATTAAGGCAGCTGTTTTGCTTGATGTACTGGTTTTAGAGTACTTCAATTAAATAAATACCTACTTAAATAGGTAATTACTGTGGAGCACATTGTAATGTGGTGTTTACGTAGATGCTGATAGACTAAACTTGGACTAATCCCACGGATTTCGACCTCCGTTCCGTACTCAGATTTCGACTGGTTAATTCCTGTATTTGCATTGATTTGCGTGCACGATGGTAGTTGCTGTACTACATCTGTGTAGAGCTAGAGATTAGCTAAACGAAATAAAGTTGCGGGGATCATATTTTGTGTAACGAAATGTACCTATACCTATTTTAGTTTAATTTAATTAGAAACCGTAATTATACTTGACGTAGGTACTAAACTATGGACTTGTTTCAATAATATAAAAGTGCTTTTAACATAGCATATTTGACGTTTTAAAGTTAAATTTTACTGGAATGAAAGCTATAGCCTGGCGAAAAAAGAGTTGGTAATAATAGGGCCGCCACTGTCGTTTATATGGCAACACGAATAGTTCGACGAAAATATCATGATACTTTATTTTCAACTAAACATTTTAATAAGTTCGTAATAAAGATGTTAATCAAATACATTTACTAGTAAGTAAAGTGAAAAAGACCAGACTATTGGCCAGGTGAAATTTAAACTCAATGACAAAAAATTGAGAAAACTTTATTTATTAAGACATTTTTACAGAGATTTACTCGAATTAGCCAGTACCATTTTAATTATCACTTGTTTGCTATGAACTAGATGTTTCACTATGAAACTTATATATATATATATATATATATATATTATATACCTAATTAGTAATATCATCAATAATTCAACGCATAAAAGATGATTCACGCTAGACCGTTCTGTATCTGGGCCGGCCCGGACACGGAACGGTCCAGCGTGAATCATCCTTAATATTATGATTGATAATCAACCCGTAATTTCAGCACTTTTTAGATAAACACTGTCCTGTATCGACAAAATAATTCCGGCGTCAAATTCAGCAAGACATCGCTTATAAACATTATGTAATTAAGTTCACGTGTAGAACTACGTATTATTATATCCATTATCTGGTGATTTTATTGTGTTTCAACTGTGATAAGTCAGCGAAATTGATTAAATAATTCCGTTTCTAGACTTTTTGCCAAGCTTGTAAATGACAGAAATCACCTGTACCCAAGCTATATTAGTCTCATTTCACACACAAAGAGGAGACCTCTTCTACCTCAAAATTAAGGTAACTTGAATTATAGTAGTAATACAGTTTGTAGGGGTTCGCCTCTTCAACTTTTTTATCACCTCCTTTTGCAAGGCAATGTATGAATGCCTTGCAAAAGGTGGTGATGAAAAAGTTTTGATATATATGTACTGACGAACAAAACTAACGGATACACTTTGTATGGAAGTTCCATAGAAAGTGTACCCGTTATTTTTGCTCGTCAGTAGATTTTTCATCTCCATCCTTTGCAAGGCAAACTCCCCTATGGACTGCAATAAGTAACTGACCTGACTTGAATGTAATCTCGCTGATGAGGATCCACTCGTGCTGGAACTTGAGCCGTATCATAAGGTGCTTGGCAGTGCGGTTTTGCAACGGCACGTGCACCATGCGCGCATGCTCCGACACGCGGTCCTGTTTCGGCTCGTGCGATATGTACTCCTCCTGCCATCTCTCGCCTTCCAGAGAGAAGTACACTTCTGCCTCTTTGAACAGCTGGCCAAAATACACAATTTTTTAATATCGATGCTCTTATGTTTTAACATTTGACTTGTTTGTGCATTAAACTGGTACGGTTGATGGTCTAATACTCGACTCCATCTTAGCCTCCTCATATCCCGCGTAAAATTTATACAATTACGAAAATTAAATTTATGCTTTTTTTTCCTGAACAACGAACAGTTCTGAATAACAAAAAAAAACACAAAATTATACTCTGGTTTTCAGGAGGATAATGCTATAAGTTAGTGTATGTAAAAAGCGACTTAATCATAAAATCCTTTCAACGAGCACAATGTAGCGCTTTTATTACGTAGCTCACCGTTGATCTCGATACGTAGCGAAAACTCATCGTTACTAGCAAGTCTAGCAACTAGATTTGTTCACGCGGGTACTCAAAGATAGACATAAGTTATCATTACATTATGTCAGCTTACCTGCACATCCTTTGTAAACATATTATTTGTATGAATGTCAACGTGATAGAACAGCCGGGTAGTGCTAAAATTAAACGTGAGCTCAACTTCGTCGTCCACTTGCATCGATTTGTTCCAGCCAACCCAACGGGTACCTGCAAGGTTGAATCGTGCAGTAATTTGAGCGTGTCTTCGTTCCGAACCTCTAGTATAAGTTTTTTCGAAACAAAACACAAAAGAACGCGTCTTGCGTTTAGTCACATTTTGTAAGGCAACGCGAGCAGCGCGTCTGGTGGCCTTAAAGCCGGTGGCGGTGGCGTGGTGGTAACTATTTTTTGCCATATAAATTAAGACTTTTACGCAAACGTGTTCGTTTGAGTTTTGTTTGGAAAAAACTTAGACTAGAGGTTTAGTTCAGTCGGATTGAAAGCTATAGCCTGGCTAAAAAGAGTTGGAAATAATAGGGCCGCCGACGTCGACGAAAATATCATGATACTTTATTTTCAACTAAAACATTTTTAGTAAGTTCGTAATAAAGATATATGTTAATCAAATACATTTACTAGTAAGTAAAGTGAAAAAGACCAGACTATTGGCCAGGTGAAATTTAAACTCAATGACAAAAAAATTGAGAAAACTTTATTTATTACAGAGATTTACTCGAATTCTTAGCCAGTACCATTTTAATTATCACTTGTTTGCTATGAACTAGATGGTTCAGATGTTTTGTGGTGTTTTTTTTGTAAAGCTGGTGTTGGTGAAATTAGGTAACTTCCTGACTTAACGGGGCGTGATCGAGATGTGGTATTTGGTTCTTTGACGTGAGCTTACTGATGTCGCACAGATTTCCTCGCTTGAAGAGATACTGTATTAGGTATGTTTTAGGCATCTCGCATTAATCAGGAAGCACTGCAGCAAAGAATCCGAACCGACTCGAATGACAGTTGATAGTCGCACCGACATGGCAGGAACTCGCCTAAGTTCCAAAACGGGTCTAATATGGTCCGAGCAGTACACTCCCGGTAATGAATAGGTACTGAAAGAATCTTTCGCGAGTTATGGAGAAAACCAAGTTCGATAGAAAGCTAAACATTGTTTACCTTGGGTATCTAAAGGATCGGGCTGTTCAAAATCGTTGGGACCTAGAAATGAGTCCGTCATCTGGCCGAGTCCATCCAGGAGTTTACCGTCGCGTTGCACGCCATCGTACGCCAGGTCTTCGAATCGAGCGCCTCCTGTCATGGCTTGCATATCTCCACCCTTCGGCGCAGAATAGGCAACTAGATTTTCTGAAGAAATACAGACATCGTTAGTTATGCCGCCAACAGGCGGTAATCACTCGCGATTGCAAGATATGTCGTTAGCACCAGTAGGTATTTTAATTCACACAGACGTGGTAATTAATAATCGATAGCTCATAATTAGAAAGTTCGCCAGGGCAATTCGCTATGCAGTGGTCCCGGGACATCGTCAGCTACTAAAAACCTTGTATACTCTTATACCTACGTTTCCACAGACACCCGTATAGCTCAACCCTCATGCACGCAGTCCTGGGATGAGCGGCGTAGGGAAAGAAACGGACTTTGGATGCGACGAACGGAGCTTCTAGTATCGTCTTCCGGGGCGTGTACGTGTTGACATTTCCTGGAATCAGCTGCAACAAAACGTATTACAATTAGGGCTGCCATCTCGAATTTCGCCAAACCCGGGCAAAGATTAAAAAAAACCCGGACAAAGATTTAAAAAAACTCGGACATTTGGCGTAAATCGCATTTTTTCCCCGGAAGAGTCCGAAAATAATATTTTTAAAAAACAAGATTTTTAAATTCAATGAGGTGCTTCCTTACATGAAAAGTGTGGACACTCATTGACACCCCTCCCCCCCCCCGGACGGCCTCCAAACTAGGATAAATCCAGAAAAACCCGGAAGGATGGCAGCCCTAATTACAATCAACCCTTCTTTTCATAGAGGATACTAATACCCCTAATTTCTTGAAAGAGTGATCTAAATTTAACTTTTGTCTCATTAAAACCTTAATACTTATTCGACAAATTTTAATGTGCTGCTTTATTTTGGTTATAACCACGTGGCATGCCGTTTGGCTTAGTCGAGATCAGACGGGCAAGGGGAGATAAGGACCTGCCTGCCCCGCTCCCCCCTCTAGTACAGTCGAGTTCATTTATGTATGTAAAGTTTTGCACTGCATTAAGTTATAATAAAGTCCACCAAGAATCTGACTGTACCCTTTCATTGTCTCTTACGCCCCGCACCACGCGGGCAGCGTCTGAGTTAAACGCTCATAAATGGACCTTCTCTCCCTTACTTCTCTCTTTTTCTTTGTGATTGATGTATTACACACGAATGAACACGAACGCTAAAATATTTACAGTAATAATTACATTTTTTCCTGTTGGGCGTGTACCTTTCCTCGTGTTAACTCGTAGGTATACGGGGTATTATGATACTAGAGGGAACAGCGCACACGTGTATCATTAGGCAGCGACAGCTAGTGTAAAGTTTCCTCCGCAGAGGGACTAATTCCGTGTAACTTGAGCTGTGTCTTTGAAAACCGAGCTTAAAAACTTTCAGATTTACTCACTAACTTGTCTAGAAAATGTAATCATTTGGCCCTGTTGTTGGGAATCAAATAAGCTACAATGTACATATGTATAATAACTAGTAAACATGGCCAGCCTCATACAGTAACAACCTCTACAGTACCTATTTAATCTTCAAAGCTAACCTACCTACTTAAAATAAATACCTAAATATCATAAATATTTGCCCTAAAGGGTTGTTTTAACATTAGAAGCTAGAGATTTCCCTGGATTTAAATGAAGGGATTCGTAAGTATAGGATGTCCAAAAATTTGCGCAAGATTTGAATGAAATAGTAAACTATTTTTTTGGGTTTACTGTATTTTTTTATTTAAACTGTAACTACATAGGATAGGGTTATTTATGCAATAGCACATCGGGCAAATATCTACCACGGCTTTGCTGACACATCGAACGGTTACTGAGATAAGTCTTGAACAGACAGACATGACGAAATTATAAGAGTTTCGGAACCCTAAGATTTTACGTATTCCCTCCACACAAGGAACAGCCATTGCTGAATGTCCACAGAGAGGAAGGATGCATATTAAAACATACATTTGTGTAAGTACTTCAGCCATAAATACTACTCAGTTAAACGGGATAATAAGTGATGGTTACCTAAACATAAGTTATATTTGTATCTTTTAGGTATTTTATATATGTAAATTACTTTAATTTATTTTATTTATGGCCGATTTTTCAATCCGCACATAAAAGTATCTATCAGATACAAGTTAGCTCTGTCCTTTTCTTTCATATGAAATTAGAAAGTAGCAGCGATAATTTATAACTGACTGATAATTTTATATAGAGATTGAAAAATCGGGTTAGTATCATCTCGTCTAAAACGCAACTGGTAGAAATGGCAACTCGTCTAAAACGCAGCTGGTCACTGTCACAAATGGTCTAAAATGCATGTCGGTCTGAAATATATGTATTTTAGACCATTTGTTTTTCAGGAGACTTGTATTTAGCTGCGTTTTGACGCACAGTGACCAGCTGCGTTTTAGACGAGTTGCTATTTCTACCAGTTCCGTTTTAGACGAGATGATACTAACCCGAAAAATCCACCCTTAATGAGTTATTATCACGCCGATATAACAAAGACGGTTTTAGGCACTTGCATGAAAATAACGTAGTATAACCGCAAACATGAAGAAACCAATACAGAAATGATACTAACCCTGCTTCCATTAAAATCTTTGTATTTGACCCAGCGATTGAGTGCCTTGCGCCAGTACTCGACCGAGTAGCTCTCCACGAACTCGACCCCCACGGAGTTGGCGAACCGGCCCTGGGACTCCGTGCCGGTGATGAGGTATTCGTCCCGCAAGTCTATTTCCAGGTACTCGCGGCTGCGCGGCGAGATCAGTCCGTTGGGGCACCACGCGCCACCGCGCAGCTCGCTCCTTATCCTGCAAACCCCATACATTAGTTTTCTGCACCTCTATAAGTTTTTATAGTATAGTATATATTTATAGTATAGTATATATTTATAGTATAAGTATTTTAGAAACAAAACACAAACGAACATTTTTTGCGTTTAGTCTTAATTGATATGGGAAAAATAGTTACCACCTAAGGCGCTGCTCGCGTTGCTTTACAAAATGCGCTCGTTTGTATTTTGTTTCGAAAAAAATATACTAGAGGTACTGGCCCCGTATTTAAGCCTGTCACACACTGCAGCGGCCTGCGGTGGCGGCGGCGGTCAGTTGTACACTACTTATGACAATCCTAACATTCATTCAGACACTAGCGGCCTTGATTGTCATACTGTCAACACTGGCCGTCACTGCAGGCCGCTCCTTTATGGTCGCAGTGATAAACGACAAGAGAAAGCATCTTTCACTTTCAATCGAGTGGTATATATACAGGGTGTAATCGTTAAGTGTGGCCAGGCCATAATTCCGTAAATATAACAGATATCAGAAAACTTCCAACTGATATCGAAAGTGCGTTATCCAATGAGTAAAATTACATTAATAACTTTTTTTAAATAAAAGCAGAAATATCCCAAATATTAACTTCAAACCCTTCCATACATTTAGTAGGTAAGCCGTTCATTCAAAGACTATAGTTTATACGGCCGAGGCATAATAATATTTCATTTAAAAATAAATGTTAGATTAATTATTTCATAAACGGTAGTTTTATTATTTTATTACAATAATGTATTCGTATAAATAACGAATCTCAAACAGTTTTATCTCTGACGATACCCGACATTCTCTGAGGCTGTAAGTTGTCATACTAAATGTATGGGAGTGTTTTAACTCTGTATTTTTAATATTACTTCATCTATTTAAAAAAAAGTTATTAATTTAATTTTACTCATTGGGTAACGCACTTTCGATATCAGTTGGAAGTTTTCTGATATCTGTTAATATTTACGGAATTATGGTCTGGCCACACTTAACGATTACACCCTGTATAGGCTAATAAAATTAGGAAAACCTGGACATAATTTATAACCGCAAGTTTCTTTTTTAATACAGTATTGTTAGTTATAGTTAAAATATAACGAATTAAACAAATAAGGGTTGCGCGTCAATAAAAAAAAAACGCTAACTAAATTTTGATTTTTATAAGTAGGTATAGCATAATGAATAACTATATAAAAGTAGGCTTATGACATGACGCGTGCATTCCAGTTAAAGAAATCAAAATTAAACCAATTAATCAATCGGAACTATCATTAATAAAGGTTTGGTAAGTTATACATTTTCTGGTTTATCATACCAGAAATTATAGATAACTGTAATTTAACAATTATTCTGAATAGTATATTATGATAAATGACAATATTATGTTAAATGATCCCATACAGGGTGGAAAAAAATATGGGCTCTGGAGGGGAACTACTACCTTAAATGCTTAAGTCACTTTACTCAAAGGTAACATTATTTTAGTATAAAAAGAAGCAAAGATTAAAAAAAAACTTTCACTTTCTGAGAACTCGTTCAGGTTTTATGGTTATCGTTTTTTTTATTGACGCGCAACCCTAATTTGTTTATTTCGTTATATTTTAACTATAACTAACAATACTGTATATAATTAAAAAAAAACTTGCGGTTATGAATTATGTCCAGGTTTTGTTAATTTTATTAGCCTCATATGTATATTCGAAAGCGACAGACGCTTTGTCTTATATTCTATCACGTTAACGAGACTATCATAGACCCTCTGGTGTGGTAAACAGAAATAGTTTGATGGAGATGAGCTGTAAAAGTTTTAATGATGATATGTGCACGCGTCCGGTCACGGCTCCTCCCTGGGAGCTGGCTAACTTTCGCGACGTTACATTTGCCCGTATATTCTCCTTTCATGCATAGTCGAAGACTAAAAATCAATAAGTCGTACCAGTACACATAAACATTCTCGGGTTCTCAGTTGAAAGACAATAACAAATAAGGCATTAGAACAAAGTACAAACAATCTGAGATATAGATAAGGATAAATATAGTCTACTTATTAAACATAAAACAGACGTGTAAAAAGCAGTTTGTTCGTAACCAGCTACATTAGTTTAAATTGTGTCGCAGCTATCTACGCCCACCTCGGGACATACGAGTATTATGTTCTAAAAAATAACATAAATATAATATAAAATAAATATACAATAATAAATATTAATATTTGTGGAAAATATTTACTAATATTTACACAAATCAACCTAGTCCCAAACTAAGCAAAGCTTGTACTATGGATACTAAGTGACGATATAAATACTTATATAGATAAATATATACTTAAATACATAGAAAACATTCAAGAATCAAGAACAAATATTCGTGTTATTCACACAAATGCCCCGGCCGGGATTCGAATCCGGGACCTCCCTATTCGTAGGCAGGGTCACTACCAACTAACTAAGCTAAAGCGGTCGTCATTGTTATATGAACATTGTAACTAAACATGAGTAGGTATACTTAATCAGAATCACTATATATATTTATTATGTTAATTAAGTAAGATGTACATATTACAGCCCTTAAATTTTATAAGGCGTATTTACAGACGACAGAAAATAACTATTAAGTACCTACCCACAAAACTACACCTAAGGTGTTTTTTTTTTCAGAAAACGAACCAAAGAAAGCTAATGGAAAATCAACAAAGAGACAATAATGTTTTAAAATATTATTTGCATGAAAAGAAACTTAAATTAGCAAAAAAAGGATTTTCCACTTAACTCGGAGAATATACCTAACTCGAATATATAAAACTCGGATCTCAATCGGAATACGATGGCACCCGAACTGTCAATCAATGATTGTATTAAATGAGCGACGTTTTCATATCCATTATTATGGAACTTTATTGTTTGGTGTCAAATGTCAAAGTGTCAAAGTTACCCCTACGGCTGTAAGATGGGTACTGAAGCTAATTGAGACAGCACGATAAATGCGAACTTTTCCGATAAAGTACGAAGGAAAATCATTTTGCACTACATCTGTAAGTCTGTAAGTAGATAACAAAACTGACAGTTACGCTGTGCCAAATGTGATACCGGCTCGGCTGTTTAAGTAACGTTTCAAACATAGGTTAGGCAGACCAAATTTAAATTTTATTAGAAAAATTACATTGAGAGCTTTCTCATGTATGATTGAAATCGGTACCTAATGATCGCGCTGAAGTAAATATGTATGTACAATTGTCCATTAATTAACTAAAGTGCTGTGAATTACTGTTCATAGTAGTTATGAATTCTGATAGCCTAATTAAATATCACTTAACGTATACTATAGAGCATTTGAGAGAGAAGTGTCAAGCGGGACTACTACGAATTGTGACCATCGCCGAAGCGCAGTCTGTGAGACAGGGGCGGCAGATAAAGTTATTATCACAAATTTAATATAACAGAACAGTAATCGCGCCAGACACATTTGCGCATAGGCATATAAATACAGTTATGATCTGAGCAAATTGTGTAAATGTGCCAGCGATTCGTTTGTCAAGAGGGGTGATGCCTCGGGTTTTGTCCACCGGCCGTTTAATTTGAATGTCTATCTAGAATGCAATCTAGTAGTGAGAACAAAGCGAGTTAAACGCTAAATTTCCGTAGCATTCGGTAACTTGCCTCTGTGACCCTATGTAAAGTGTTTCAGATGATAATGTTTCGGCATCCGGCCGTACTTATATTTTGTTATCTTTGGAGAGCCGGGCTCCGAAAGGCTTTTTAGGATCTCGCTTACTCCGAATTCATATGAAAATTTAATTTTCTGTTAGTGAATTTCTCAAACGAGGCGCCGAGTTCCCGTTGTTTTGTCTCACGCCGCCAGCTTATGCGGGCTCGAGCTTCGAATGTGAGACCCCTGTTAATTGTTTAAGCTAATCGTGTTTTACTCGGCTGTGGTAGCGGGATTCACAATAATTGTTACAACTTGGCCGTATCATGACGCTGTATTGTTGTTCAACAATGCACGGTTAAATACGCAATAACCGTTTTCTGTGCGCTTTGAGTGATGAAATCTTAAAAATGTTGGTATAATTTACATTTTAGGGATGGCTGTCTGAACTGGTATTCGTTCATATCATAAGTGTTTGAAATATAATTTAAGTAGTGCATTGTCTGCAAATGCCATTATGTAGGTACCTGTTTTCTCTACTGCTTGCATCATCTGCTCTCATTATTGTAATTATTATTAGATAGTTTGTTTATTATGTTAGCAGTAAGTTCAGGGTATTATCTTAATTGTTTTCGGTGAGTAATATGTTGCAACATAAGTAGAAAAAAACCGGCAAAGTGCGAGTCGAACTCACGCACGAAGGGTTCCGTACCATTATCTATAAAAACGGCAAAAAAATCATGTCTGTTGTATGGGTGCCCCCTTTACTATTTATTTTATTCTGTTTTTAGGGTTCCGTACCCAAAGGGTAAAACGGGCCCCTATTACTAAGACTCCGCTGTCCGTCTGTCCTTCTGCCCGTCTGTCTGTCTGTCTGTCCATCTGTCCGTCTGTCTGTCTGTCACCAGGCTGTATCTCATGAACCGTGATAGCTAGACAGTTGAAATTTTCACAGATGATGTATTTCTATTGCCGCTATAACAACAAATACTAAAAACAAAATTAACTAAACATTAAAGGGGGGCTCATATACAAAAAGACTTAAAAAAACTTTGCTCATTGCCTTCATCAGGCGCTGGGTCTCAAAATGTACATGGGAAAACTAAAATCCGACTAGCACTTCACCAAAATTACTAATCTTAATTATTAATCTACTTGATATTATTTAACGTTATTATTTGAATTTAAACTTTTGTGAGACATGTTATAACTTTATTTTACTAAACGGTTAAAACTCACGTATAAATTGTCACAATTAATACATGAGTTTTAACCGTTTAGTAAAATAACGTTATTATTTATAAATAATGGTACGGAACCCTTCGTGCGCGAGTCCGACTCGCACTTGGCCGGTTTTTTAGTATTTGTAGTTGTAGCGGCAACAGAAATACATCATCTATGAAGATTTCAACTGTGTACCTAACTAATATTGTTCATGAGATACAGCCTGGTGACAGACGGACAGACGGACAGCGGAGTCTTAGTAATAGGGTCCCGTTATACCCTTTGTGTACGGAACCCTAAAAAAATCATAGCAGTAAAAGTTTAGTTTAGGTATACTAATACTATGGACCACCAAGCCTCGGAAATAAACAAATTGAATTAAATTTTCTAGGTACATACTTGCGCAGTGAAGCGTGTGTGTATATTTTAAAAGGAAGATCTCTGCAAGTATTAAAACTTGCGGTAAACGTCCCGATGATCGACACCCTACTGCCCAATAGTTGACTCCAATCGTTCACCTCTGTAACTATGCCATTCAGATTAAATTGATTTATTATACCGATATTTATTTACCGCTGCGTAACTTTGCTTTTGCTTTGCGTGAATTATCTATTATCTGTTACGACGTAAAAGCAATATTATGCTAATGTTTGTTCGGAGACTTGATTTCGACAATCAAAGTCTTATTGGTCTTGTGGGAGGTTAAAATAAGCAAAACTGTCTGCAAGGAGAAACACTGCAAAGTCTAATTCGTAGTACGTAAAACAAATCATATGATATGTATGAATCTAAGGCGACTTCCTGATTTGTCGCTGCGGAGGCGGTACGATATGAGAAAACTGTCAAATGTTAGTGTCAACTGTCAGTCATCTCAGTACTACTTTTTACTGCGCCCCTACATTTAAATGAGTGCTTCCTGACTGGTGCGGGATGCGCGGAAGCGGGACGATGCGAAGGCAGTACTGGTCCGCTTCCGCGCATAATATTACTAGGTACCGCGCAAATGTAATACTGACAATATTCCGTCAAGTGGGTATCTTTGCGACGTGAGTAAGTTTAAGTCAAAGAAGAAAATATCACATATCGATCCAGCCCCGCCAAGTCAGGAACTCGCCTAAATAGTACGAGAGTGGATGTATATTTACGGCGTAGTTGCGGCGTAGCGTAGGTACGAGTAGGCAGGGAAAATAATTATAACCCCATTTATTCATAAAACTTAACAAACCTCTGCTAATTAAAATGTGTTGTCCCTTTCTCACAAATGCCATAGTGGCTGATAAAGACAAACTAATATTAGGTTTGATGAAAGTTTATGAGTAAAGGGGTACATTTACAGTAGTTACCTGGAGCTAAGCGGCGATACGCTGAGGTCGTAGTTGGAGCTGGAGGAAAGGGACTCGTTGGAGATCATGCCGCTTTCCATGCCGAGTGGCGCCTCGCACGTGCCGAGCTCCGCTGCAACCAAACATTCAATATCTAGGTAAATGAATATAACATAGCGAAAAATCTCAATTCCTTCAATTCAATTACTTTGATAAAAAAATTGAGATCAGAAAATATATTATACTAACGGTTAAAACTCACGTAATTGACACTCGTGGCGACCTGTTTCGAATTCTTCGGGAATAAAGCGACCTAACATAACCTAATTTTAATATTAAGTAAATGTCGTTCTTCGGTAAACAAATCTTAGTGCACCGTGCTATAATTAGAGTTAAATAAATATAACATTAACACACAAAATGCTAAGGTTTATTTATCATAATCATCATCAAATCAGCCAAAAGAATTATGGTCCTGGTCTGGTCGCATACAGATTACGAGTATGCCCCGCCAAGTAAAGAGAAAAAGCAGCCTTAGAAGACGATTTGTTGAGAAAGATTGTCAAATCAACGTCCCACGTGGCTGTTAATTTGATAAATTTTACAAGCATATAATTTCTTTAATCTATCTGCTTCATACTTATATATCAACTAGCGGCCCGCCCCGGCTTCGCACGGGTAGTCCATTATTTTAATGTTTGGTCAACTTACCTATTACCTAATATACTATTAAATTACCTACTATAAACGAAATTTTTAGTCTCCCACTTCGAATGTTACACGTTTTCCATACAGAAATTCAACCCCCTTTTTCATACCCTTAGGGATGAATTTTCAAAAACCCCGAAAATATTTTCTTACTAACTTTAATTGAGAGTCTACCCGCCAAGTGTAAAGTCACTCAGTTTTTAAACACTCAGTATGCCCATACAATGTTTCAACCCTCTTTTCACCCCTTCAGATGATGAAATTAGTTTTCTTATAATTCAATGCTAAGTCTATACACGAAGTTTCAAGCTCCTCATTTAAAAAAAAACTCCCCATACAAACTTTCAACCCCCGTTCCACCCCTTTAGAGGGTGAATTACGAAAAACGCTGAAAACTGTTTTCTTTAAATTTAATCGTTAGTCTAAATCTTAAAGAAAATTTTATTTTCCATACAAAATGGCCACCCCTTTTTTACCCCCTCAGGGGATGAATTTTGTAATAAATTATGGCCTATGTTCTATTCTGATGTCTAAGCTATAATACTGGAAAGTTTCATAGAGATCCGTTTCGTAGTTTTTGAGACTAAGCGGAACGTATATCCATACATCCATCCATCCATCCATCCATCCACCCGCACAAACTTTCACGTTTATAATTATTAGGATTAGGATTATATCAATAAATTTTGAAATACAGAGAGTATTTTCTTTGTGGTAGTTAATTAAAGTGTAATTACTTTTCTTGAGTTATTTTTTGTAATAAGAACCTTTGTGAACCTCACTGTTTTGCGTTTTGCTTCGTCCGTGCTTTGTTTTTCTTTAATTAACGAATGTGTCTTTCCCCTGGCGGCTCGCAAAAACTACCTACATTGCAGACATTCCATTTGCAATGGGCCCTAGTCTAATGTTAAATACTCGTACTGTTACTTCTTTCGACGAATAACTCATTTTGCTAACACAGACAGGACAGGATTCAGTGATTTTGACATCGTCGAATTTCTGACCAAGTTAGATTAAAACTGTTTTTCTTAACTTATAGTTGGTAATACTCATTTTTTATGTAGTTACTATTTATGCATACATCATACTTCCTACTTGACGTGAAAGTTGAAATTTTTGTTACTCAATCATGCAAAAACGGCTGAACTGGTTTATTTTTATTATATTACGTATTTGGTAATAGGTCCAAGAGATTTGAACCTCATTTAGAATCATTAGCCTGTATCATCCATTAAAGATGATTTAAGCAGCGTCCATTATATTGCTGCACTTGCGTACACGTGGCTAGTAAGGCCAATACGAGAGCGACACGTCCGTATAAATATACAGCAAATAAATGTCATGCTCGACGCCGTAGGAGGCTCAGCAAGGCACTGGTATACCCAAATAGGCATGTAAAAATAAGCAATATTACGTATTGATAACGTGCTAAAATTGACTTTTTACCACACACTGTGTTAATGGCAGTGTGTAAGTATACCGTGGGTAAAAAAATTACATAAATATTTAAAAGACCCCCTGGATTACCCTATTTATTTATTTCTTCACAAGAACGTTTAAGTTATACCAAGTACTCTTGTAATGCCTATGCATCTTTAGGTGCAATCCTAATACCTACACCTTGAATTTAGTGAAGGTACAACACAAAACATATTAAATATTTTATTAGCGTGATACTGAGGAACTTTTATTGAACTTTTTCCTTTGGTCCTCAATTAGGTAGAGCATGTACGCCACAGGGCGAAGTAACAAAGAGCGAATACATCCACTCAGTAAATATGCGTAGCGGTCGGAGTGTGTACGGTGCGTTGTGAGGGGGCCGGGAGCCCCGATTTTTTGTTTATTTTCCCGCTTTTAATAAAACGAAAATACAATACACGTCGTTTAAGTACAAAGGGAAAATTCAATTTCGGTTTTGTGCACGGCATTAGTCTGACGTCACTCTGACACAAGTTTATGTAGGCATACCTTCTTTTTCTTCTTCTTACTTTCTTCTTTTCATGTAATCGTTTTTGAGATTTGTAACTGAAAAAAGTGATTACCATAAATTCATTAATTTGCTAGACGCTTCCACATTTTCCTTACTAAGTATTGTCACACGCTACGCTCTGATATCTAAAGTTAGCGATAGTCGTGTTAATTATCTCTCATTGTTGCGGAATGCCAACGCAGTGACATATCCTACGTACTTACTCGAGTAGCGCCACATGGTACCATGTATGCCTACATTATTGCTACTACTAGCAATTTCCACCTCCCCAATTCACGGGACAAAAAACTTGCCCCGCTGAGGCTAAGTTAGTTTAGGTTTATAATAATAAAGTTCACAAATCATGTAATATAATGTTCACTGGTACATCTGTACCTATGTATAGATTTTGTATATCACGAAGGAGCGTTCAAATAGTATACCTTAGTTATATGGGAAGATATGCAAGCAGATGGTCTATGTGTGGCATGTGTCAGTACTGAACGCTTCCGAGTGTAGTCACGCAAAGATAAAACGAGTACGTGCAGCTCCAATTCCGGTACGTGCTTTTGACGTACTGTGATTATAAGCGATCTTTCCTGGTTCATGCACACTATCTTGCGGTAGCGCATTTCCACCTCAATCAGGTAAGTACCGAGTCATCCGTGACAAGAGGCCAGTGCCCAGTGGAACGTTATAGGCTGATGATTTTGATGGTCAAAATTTAAGTTTGATTTTTAATTACATTATTACTGATTACGTAGCTTTGGTGCGGGCGGTATGGATGTAATTTTCCATACTAAATATGACTCGATCTACCTAGCTGGTATTACTTACTATAAATAAAATACGCAATTAAACACGTTTATATAATAACAGCCTAGCAACTGATAGCGCTATCAAATTATTGATAACCGTATTTTAATGATTAAGTACCCTGTTAGGTAGTGAACATACTTTATGTAAAAGCTTAATCTTGCAGATATACGTGTGTAATGTGAGCATTGCCCGTCTAATCCACAACGTCGCGGCAGCGTGATAAATTACACACGAACAAATGATGTGAAACGGCCGTGAGAAAAACAAACAATTTATTACGAAGACAAACGAGGCTAGACCCCTGTTCCGATGTGATTTTAATTATAACATGATAATTCCAGCGCCTGTACCGTACCGTCACGATCACGGCTACAGAACAAACAATCAACTCAGGCGGCGCTCGAGTACTGCCAAGGGATGTAAACTACGATGAAAATTAAACAAGTGCTAAGTGCATCAGGCTTGGAGCACATAATGCCACCATTGTGTGTACATACTCTGTGTGTATACTATAATATCGGCACAGTCAAGTCAGTATAAAAATAAATACGCGCGCCCATTTCCTTCAATAATAAATGCATAACTCTTAACAACGTCGCGTCGTTAATGATTTCGTATAATGAGATGACTTGAATACATTAGTTAGACGTAGGTACGTGGGTTATGTAATTTAAACTTTCTCCTCCTTTACGATACACGAATTTCGTCACAGGAGGGATGGATGAGATCGATAGAATAAATAATATTCTTGAGAGTTATAACGGAATTGTAACACCATTTAAGCAGAGCAAACGTAAATTGAAGAGAGGTATGCTAAACTCGTCTACTAGCTCATTATATTAATTGTTCATCGTCGAGGAGAATAACTCTTAAAAATTCATTGTTTTCAGCCTTCCGCCGAGCTCGTTCGGATAACATTATTAATATTAAATTTAGCCAAGACGCCGCGCCTAATGCTCTAATTTAAAATTCTTACGAAACTTAATATTTGAGCGGGGTAGCCCTCCAAGGAATCTATGCCTACCCAAGACACTCTGGTAAAGTAGAGTGTTCGCCTCAATTGTCGTTACAATTCTGGGCGGCCGCCGCGTGTGCAGGGCGGGCCTTTCGCACGAGAGGCAGTGGACGGTGCTTTGTGCGAAACCGTCATCTGTTTCACTTTTCACATCCTGAGCCTTGGTGCGAGACTAGACTTGCACGCTCAGCGGTACATAAATTTTGTGGCTGTACCGCATCGGAACCGCAGTAGCTAGAATGACCAACGTACTTCGCACGTGTTGCTCTGCCAAATAAAATGTTGAGTGAATATTATAATATCCTCTTTATTTATATTTAAGCGTATATAATACTTTTTAAATTTGAGTAGTAATTCGTTTGTTTTTCCTATTTACCTTTGACTATGTTTAACTCATGTGTGCGTAGCAGTGAGTTTTTTCTTGTAGGCTTTAATAACACCACTGCTGCCATATTTTTTGTCAGACCCAAACGTAACTATTTAGCTGCCAGGGAAACATGTACACATAGGTACACAATTTACTCAAACAAAACTTGGCGCTAAGACGCTTAATATATCCCTGAATCAACACAGTACCACACAAACATACCTTGAATAGAATAATGGTTGTCCATCTGTCTGTCAGTCTGTCTGTCAAGACCCTTTATCCCGGCAATGTGTGCCTATCGAGTTGAAGTTAAAACCATATACTCAGGTCTACGAGTTGCGATGATTGTATAAAAATATAATTGTGTGAAGCATAACGCATGTGATAAAATTGAGCTGCGTTGAATTCATATTGTGCAGAATCGCCAATAGGAAGAAAAAACCGGCCAAGTGCGAGTCGGACTTCGCACATTTAGGGTTCCGAATCGACCGCAAAGTTAAGTTGGTTTTTATAGAAAAAATAAGGATTTTTCAAAGAGAGTATCAAATTTATCAGTATATTAGTATTTGTTGGTGAAATATACGTAATAAAAACATTATTACTAAATTTTAAGTTTATAGGTATTTGGGAAGTTAAAAAATGCTTCGGAACAAAATTTCGTAAAAAAAGCTGACTTTGGTGGCTTCTTCTTTTCCAATATTTTTTTTAATTAAAAATATATTGTAACTATCCAATTAGTCAATGAGCTCTAAACAACTATAACCCACCGCTAGGGTAGGGTAGGATAAAACTTTTTTTTCGCGGCTTCCTTTAGCTGTATGGGAGCCCCCCTTAAAAACATTTAAAAATAAGTTTTGACTATTTGTATGGCTTTGGGCTAACAAGATGCTAATATACTGTGTAAATTTGAAGCCTGTAGCTCCAACCGTAATTTGACTGTAAAACCTGTATGACAGACGACGGACGGACGGACGCGTGAGTGACAGCAATAGGGTTCCGTTTGGACCCTTCGGGTACGGAACCCTAAAAAGATTGTGAAAAATTAATGACTGTGAAGAATAACGCATGTGATAAAATTCAGCTGTGTGGAATTTATATTGTGCAGAATCGCGAATAGGAAGAAACAATAATGCATAAACATCGAGTAATCCTTTGGGAGATCATATTTTTTTATCATTATGTAGGCGTTAGGTATACATCCCACATTGTACGTTTAACTTTTTTTACTTATTGTCACTGAGAAAAATCAGACAGACATTGCGAAAGTCGCCCAGTTTGATTGCAGACGCAGAGCCTTAAATTGATTTCACATTTCACATGGTCTACCTAGAAATTTTGAAATAAATGGCATTGTACATCTTAACTCTTATATCTTTAAACGAGCAATTCTTGTCTACTATATCTATATATATTTATATCTATATATATTTATTTCGAGGATCTCGTAAATGGCTCTAACGATTTTGATGAAATTTGTTATGTGGGGGTTTTCGGGGACGAGCAATCGATCTAGCTAGGTCTCATGCCCGGGAAAACGCCGAGCATAGCTCGGCCGCCCAGATATTAAGAGTAAAAAAAGCTCCGTAGATATGGTAAAAGAAAATGGAAGAGTAAATTGATTGCAAAACGTATTACGATACTTCCACTAAGACTACGGCAACAACCACATCATCCCTCTAAATCGGAGCCTGGGAAAGTTTCGATGCTCTTTTCATCCAAACACTTAAAGTTGTCGCACACATAAAGGCTCGGTACCCGACAGGCGCCGCCCCAGCTCGCGTCGATCAGTATTCTTTGTTAGAAACTTCATACTGCAACTCACACTTATCCACTGCATAACGGCATCGACCCAGCTCGGGACTACCTAACGGTGGGTGGCGAGAGGAACGCGCGTGGTCGCCGCGCTTACCACGCGCGGGCGAAACGTGTTACTTCAAACGTAACAAAGCTGTTTAACCAGTGGACAAATCGCGATGGCCGCGGGGCCACCTCGACGATGCTCAGCTGATGCGATGCTGCTCCGTGCTTGCATTGAGTTGACGCCTGGCGAGCCGGCGAGTTGAGGCAGCGCCGGTCGGGTACCGAGCCTTTATGTATGCGTCAACCTTTATTGGGTAAATTTGCGTAACCACAAACGTATACGTTTTTATAATTTTATAATTTATGATTATTCTATCATATATAAATCTCTGTATATATAGTACTCCTCGCCGTGTCCGGCGATAGCGACTCCGTCAGTTTTTAGGATTATGGAATGCTCTTATGTGGCTCGCTTAGGTCCCGAACAAAAAATATCAGCAGCAGGGTGATTACGTTAAGATTTCAAACGTACTTAACTATGTTAAAAATTCATTTATTTCGAGACAAGAAAAAACTACTAACATAAACTGAACAACAACAACATTATGTTTGATATGAATGTCACTTTCCGTGGTAAAAATACCACGCTTATATGTTATGTTTGAAAATGTTACGTAACTAATCTGCAGGAATACGAGTAAATGCCGAGCGACTTTAATTTGAAGTATTTGCGATAGAAACTCGGGAGACTAGATAATGTCAATTTTATTATCTGCTTAAATTAACATTTTAAATTAGGTATCTAAACGGAAATCACTACCAGCGTAAAAAAACAAATGTTGCTGGCATTGCGTTGTCACCCCCTCTGCACTCGTTACTACCCCCGGAACTGGAAACGACTCAGTTAAACTTTATACCTGATTATATTATGATATATTTTGTACGTTCTCCAAAGATGACTACCTATAAGTGGCATAAAATAACGCACGCATAGCTTCGATAAGTATCAACGGAGACAAGAAGTGTCCTGAGCCTAAGGTTATGTTCAGGTGACTTACCACGCCTACGCTAAATGTTTGCGATTAATCAATTGTAATCATGACTGAAAACTACATACCTAACTTCACATGTTTAGCGATTTCAGGTCGCGAGAAGTTGGTACTTTGGCACAAATGTATTAACACCTATAAGAGATGTTAGGCGGGAGTTTCGGATTGAGATTATAAGTACGAGACGAGGCAACTCGCATTCTGAGGGGTATTTGGCGTGTTAGAGAAACACGAGAGATAGAGACAACGAAAGTGCTCAATACTGCCGAAATTTGCCCCACCAACGAAATAGTAACGCTGTAAGTTAACTTTCAAGTCTGGTATACCTAATATAAACGTTGTTGTATGGGTCATTGTCCTTCGATTTGCTGATTTTACCTCAAGATAAATATTACTAATCATAAATTAGGGAACTTACAATACAAAATATAACCATTAAACTGGAATGATTGCGATATTGATTTACGTTACTAATTATGATGGAGTAACCTGTAGGTTACATGCTATAATTAAATACACATATTATTTGGTTTTTAGTTATAATAATACAGTAAATTAACCTATACCAATTTTTATTGTGTGTAGTTCCATACGTGCCAAAAGTGTACAAATACTGCTAAATAAAATAGCATCCTAAAATAACTTATAAACATACACTAGGCGCCATGACAAATGTCATACATAGATATCGAACAGATATTCCGAGCAACTAACTTCATTTTTGCAGACTGCAAAAGCAATTTTTGATGAAAATTGTTAAACGATTTTCCATCCAAGCGAGTCTACTTCGTTTCGTGCAAAACGCTAAAAACGCAAACTAACATAGCATCGGTACGCCCGCTCCGAGCTGTTACAAATTGGTCCGTACGTTTTCAGTTTTTACGGTAAAAAGTTGATCACTGTTTGGTAGAAATACTCTTATTTATAATTCGCGACATGGTCCGAACTAGTGAATTGTTTTCAGATGTCTGAATATACTCGTATCTCTATCCATAATCCTTTCCTAAGATCTCTCATAAGCTTTATACAAAATAAATCGTTGTTTATTTATCATTGACTTACGAGTAGGTACATACTCTCGTATGTAACTTTGCTTTAAAACGTAGTTTTCTGTTTTCAGTCATTAATATTTTCTATGTTTGTTTATGTGCTTTAGCAAACAGGACGAACAAACATGTTTCGCTGTAATGAGTTAAAAAACAAACGGACAAAGTGGACGGCCGCTTTGACTGGATACCAAATGCAGAGAGTATTCGTTGTAAAATCGTGTTTGATTTCACGAAATCTGTAGTACCGCACTTGTTAGATATACGAGTGCGGGATATCAATAAAATATGATTTTTTAGGAAGTGCAGTCGTTGGGGTATCTAATAGCTATAGGTAGCATGATTTACTAGGTAAAAGCGCTTTACTCATTCATTCGTACTGCACTTAAACGTTAGTTTCTTGTTTCAAATTGTAAAACACTTTTGTGACCTCCAAGTGGACCTTATATGTACATCTTATCCAAGAACACCAAATCAATGCAACATAATCAACATGGCTTTAGAAACAATAAATAACTTTATTGTTTTACTTGTGTGTATGTAGCGAACAAAAACGTTTTATCTATCTATCTCTAATAAAATGTTTCATTTCAAATATTTCTAACACGTAAATATCGCGTTATACCGTCAACCGACAAAACTTAAACGATATTCGAACGCAAACCTACACTACTTCCTACATTTAGGAATGTTTTAACCGTCTGTTAACACAAAATGCGGTCGGTAACGTCTCGCCCGTTTCAGACATTAGGTACAAATTAATGACATGGCGTGTGACTCTGACAGACATCTAGAGTTCCATTACCCCGAGTTGCTGTGCCTGCAGTACTACTGGTTACCTACTTTAGTTATCTCTTACCAAGGCCTCAATTCAATTGATAAAAATATGGCTTCTATCAAAGTTATGATTACTAATTCCAATGTCTAGTTTGCTTTAGTCAACGCCGTCTTTTGGTAAGTAGTTCATTCTGATTCGTCAACAGTTCAGTCTCAGAGTATCCTTAGTTATGCGATAGCCGATCTATAGATACTAACACACCAAGTGGACCACGGTCTAAGTTTGCTTCATCTCTGTCCTATGAGTATTGCACGCTCATTCTGACACCTTGGTCAGCTTCGAGTGCGAAATATATATGACAGTCCAGTAGAAAACCGGCAAGATCATTCGTTTTAAGATTTAAACTCGCCTTATAACAATATCTATGTGTAAAGTACCTAAAACTATGTTTTAAAACAAATATGCAAACACCTTTTTTCCTCTGGAGTATTCATGTCAATATTGTGATTATTTGACTAAATAAGACAATAATAACAAATAAACGTTCCGCCTTATATTCTGGAATAGAAATATGGATTCGTTCATGATTCGTACATACCAGAATAGAGGAAGCGGTAATTCCTGTACAACTTGTCATAGTAAAAGTCAACTAACACATGCACTCCTCGGTTCGACGGTATCGAGTCGCACTTGAATGCGCTTGGCATCAATAGGTACACTTACTATCCCCTCAGTGTTAAACGAGGTGGACATCCTATATATGTACATAATATCCCGCCTGTATTCGGAACGAAACTGCCTTGTGTACCACGCATATGAAATTTTATTTACAGTGCCATTCTCAGCGATTGTAGTTTTAAAGATAGTTATATTTATAGTCAGTAGAATATACATATAGAAAATTGACTGATGCGAGACGAGCTCATTATTGCAAAGAAAACTAATTGGTAATTATGTTTCACTCTGAGCTTGTATTCTGCGATAAACGTTTTACTAACTATCGATCAGACGATCTAAATGAATATTAACACGCTATTAATTTTACTATTTTTGACATCTTAAGCGTGCCACATACTGTAGTGGCCTGCGGTGGCGGCCGCGGTAATTCAGTTATTTTAGGGGTACAACCTCGGAATGACAGATAATAAGCTAGAAACTTGTATACACCTTCATTTTGGCGTTCTATAAGCTGTCTCAAAAATCACGACAAATGTCATGTATGCTTCGCAAGGTCAAAGGTCACAATTTTCGATTTTTCGCGATTATCTCGGTTTCTATAACTCCACGATTGAGTGCATGAAAACATGTTCTAGACCAGATCAGTTGTAAATTTAGTGCTCTTCAATTTGTTAATAGATGTAACATCGTCGAAGTTATTGAAACTGAGATAACCGCGAAAAACCGAAAATTGTAACCTTTGACCTTGAATAACTGGAGAAGCATACATGAGATTAACCGTGATTTTTGAGGCAGCTTATAGAACGCCAAAATGAAGGTGTATACAAGTTTCCAGCGTATAATCTCTCGGAGTTAATTTGTACTAATTTCAAAAAGTTACTAATTTACCCCTCAGGGAAGTAGCTCATCATTTTTAACGACAGAATTTGGTCTCGATAGAAAATAAAATTATTAACATAAACTTAAAATAATCTGGATTGAATTTTTCGTAGACATAGACGTAGCTACGCGGCCGTAGCCGCAGAGTTCCGTCCGTAGGATGCGCTACGCCGCAATCGCAATGACGGTCGTGACAGGAATCGCGGTGGACCGAACTACGCTGAGGTTGAATATAAATCGAGTGACGGGTCTGAGTATGACTTCAGTACGTACGATTTTTTACACTACCGTAAAATGGGGGTGAGTAGGGACAAAACCGAAGTTCAAACCTGGATAAAAGTATATTTTTATATGTGGCGCTTTGATTTATATACAAAAAAGTGTTCCGGTTGTTTGTATTTTAGTTTTTTTTATGATTTTGTGTTCGTAACTTTAACGATAAACACAAAATAGTCATAAATCCCACCTCACCCCGTAGTTGAGGTAGGTTGGGGTGAGGTGGGATTTCCTACTAAGGTGACTTGGGAAAATTGTTGGGTTGATACTTTGGGATTATGAAGATTATAATAATTTGATTTGTAATTAGAATATATAATTTAATAATAATTTAATTTTTAATTTACGTTACCTGCTATAGTCGCCTATAAAAACCAACTAACCCCTCTGTCATCCCTACTCTCCCACTTCATAATCCAACTGCCCTCACTATCCCTACTCACCCCTTTTTACGGTATATACTTGTATTCTGGGAATAGTGCCTAGCCTAATCTAACAAAAATGAATATCTTCTTAAATGTCTGTATTTGGGTTAAGTAGATTACAACTATAAAGGATGAATCACGTTAGGCCGTTCCGTGTCCGGGCCGGCCCGTTTTCTAGTACAAGAAATCGACGGCAGTCGCGCGTCCTGTATTAGCATACGGGCCGGCCCGGACACGGAACGGTCTACTGTGAATCATCCTTTAATTGAAACTGTCAATCAAGAATACGGGCGATTAGAAAGTATTCAGACGGTTTAGCGCCCTATACTCAGCGGACTACCTAAGCTGCACAAAGTTCCTTGTAATTTATCGTCAAAGAGTCACATTACTTGAGGACCGACGCAAGAAACTTGCGAAGGGGGATCGTAACTACCCTTCTTAGGATTGTAATTGTTTTGTTTACGGTTTCCGCCCGCATTATTTGAGTTGACGACGTGAATTAAACTTAAGTGTAATTGTTAATGTAACTATTGATACCCGGCACCCTACAACAGTATGCCGCGCAGCGTTCGGCGCTGACGGTAATGAATCGACGGAATGAAATTCGTTTCTACGCCTGTTACTCGACTTTGGATCTTTGGGGTTGTTGTTGCTACAACTATGTTCTAACTACGGTTAAACTGAAAATGTCATAAATATAAACGAAGGTAGGTATAGGTGAAAAACTTAAGTAAATGACCTGATGTATGTGAGTAATGTGTGCGAATAGATATTCCATTTTTGAAATTTGTAATATAACGTATGGTTTGCAAACTCATTCTTTGCTTCTCAGACCAAATAAAAACTATAGATAACGCATGACAAACAACCTAATGAAGCTATCAAAAACCAAGCGCATCATGTTAACACACGCTCACTCGCACATATATCGTTAGTAGCTATTGTTACTAATCAAATTATTTTGTTAAATTGTTATTGATTCGTGTTAATTTAACGTAGAAGTTGGTGCTGTGAGCCTTTGAAAAAAATACAGTGAGGTCGCTAGTAATGGCTTAAGAATGCAAGGCAAAGATTCGCTCGATGACGTAGTGATCTCGGTGATGTAAAGGTAAGCACGCTGAGGCTGCTTGCGTGATCACGGTTAATTTTTCCTTTGTATTTGTTAACTATTACACTGGTACGTGCGTGCTAGTGTAAGATATGTAAAATGGTATGCAAAAGGTATAGAAAATTATCATAAGGGAAAATCATACATTACCTCCCCAAAATTTCCTTATGCTCTGAGAAATGATATGTAAATTACTAAATTTAGGTTACTACTATGTGGTAATAGATTTTTTTCTGTATTTTATCTCTTAAGGGACACCCCAGTATGTAGGCATGCCAACATTCTTGTGACACAACACAAAAGAAATAACTATAACTATCTATGCCATAGGTATAGTATATGCAAGTAGTTATATAGATGCGCCACCGAGCGACCGAGGTAAGAAAAATAATATTCATTTAAAATGTACTACTCAATTTGACCGGTTTGCAAATCCAAGGTCTTGCTTAATGGAAGTGTACCTGTGCCTATAACCCGAACCATGAAAAAATGCTCGGTCGGTGACAGAGACAAAACATGGCACTCTTTTCTATTTCTTCTTATAGGAATCGCAATAATCTTTCTCTATCAAAGCGTGCCAGGCCCTTGATCTATGCCAAAATTACTGTGACAGCACATAACAACATTGTTGACAGTATGTAGGTACTCCTCTGCACCATCTGATAAAATATTAGTAACAACAAGCTCACGAAGCTCGCTTCTTGATTGCGTCTCGTGTAACTGATTGTACCCTGCGCAGACGAGTACCTGTGAGGTTATCGTTAGTAATTAATGCCTATATTAAGTTCCACATGCCGTGGTCGCCGTAAGTTATATTCTACTCCATTAACTTAGTTTCGCTTGCCTGAACTTGGTCTCAAGTTTGAACGGTCGACGTTTTAAGGTACTCACACTAGTATTTTGCCTGCCAGCGTCGGTTCCACTAATATATACATACATACCTACTCCTACTACAAACACAAAGCTATAGACAAGGTTGAAAAAAAGAATAGAGTGCCATGTTGTGGCTCTATCACCGATCAAGCATTTTTTCATGGTCGGGTTATAGGCACAAGGCACAAGCATACTTCTAGGAAGTGACATTGGACATGCAAACCGGTCCAATTGCGTAGTATCAATTTTATATGAATGTTCTTTCTCTTACCCCCGCGGCGTAATCACGTAACACGTAACTTTTCGAACGTACGGTACGGTCGATCTAAATGTCAAATTTCATACTAAAAATGACATTGAAATATGCCTACAGTGCCTTATTTTACTACCCCGCCGGTCGCTTGGTGGCGCATACTATAACTTGTATATATTATTCTATATCTTTGGCTATAGATGACTGCAACGTCAACCACGAAAAGTATACATTGTCAAATAATTTAATACTCATGTTTTGTAGCTAAATCAAAATAAATTCAATGAACACGCATAAAGTAGGTACTGATCTACAAATACCAAGTTTACTTCTGTGTTTACAATTATCAACGAATAAGTGTTTTCAAAGTTTGTTAATTTCGTTCTTATTTCTTGTGTGATGATCTGTGTAAGTGCCTTTTAACATTTTATAATTCCTCTCATGCACATTAATTTAAACCTCAAATGCGGTTATCGTATCGTGTAAAAGACGTTTCTGGCTACTTACTAAACCGCCTTTTTTAGGGTTCCGTTCCCGAATGGTCCAAATATTACTGAAATATTGTATCGTCATGATTCTGATTACATAATAAATAAATATGTAATTTAACATTGTTTAATTTTTACACAGTCCCGTAACAATTAAATTGAAATATAAGATGCGTTTCATTATTATAACTTCAATTATCGACATCTGTTATCGACAGCACCGCTTCCTTAGTCGATACAGACCAACGATTGAAGAAAATTGAAGCGGCATTTATTAGAAACACTGCCATAGAATAGCATAAACCATTGACTGAATATAAGAATGTATACTTAACTTTGTATAACACATTAAAAATATATTATATTTATAAATATAATATTGTTATAAAAGTCTTCCTGCAGACAAACTTTCTCAAACAGTTTTTATTATTATTATTCATTTATTTCGAGTATCACAAAGACTCATATCATATGACAATACAATAGTTGTTAGTAATCAATTAAGGGCTTTTGAAAGGGGTTTTGTCTGTTAATAATTATGTAGTAGGATGTGATGATTATTATAAGTAAATAAATAATAATAACTTTTGCAGTACGTGACCGTTAAGCATAATTCTGGGAAATAAAGGACAATTCAAGTTTCTTTCATATTGTTATTATGTAAATGTTACAATCCTATACATAAGTTAATTAGCTACATTCCCAAAAATGCTTATTAACATTTCGATATGACAGCGACGCTGTTTCAAGGTTATGTAAATGAAGTGTCACTGAAAGTATCATCGGGATCTTCGTATAGCCTGGTGATAATTAATAATATGTTTTTCTATAAATTATTAAAATTGTACGATATTTTTATTCATTATAAAATAATTCAGCTCGCAATGTTGTATCTTAACTTTAACAAGAAGTAAACAACAATACTAAGCACCCTTCTTCCATGTGTCAAGTGTACGCAATACATTGCTGCTCGAATAATTTTAAAAAATGAATTAGGTACGCTCCAGTAATTAAAAATTTGTTTTGATGTAGGTTCATGGCACTAAAAATTAACCTCTGGTTAGAGTTTGTGGCTATATCAACAATACTATGTGGCAGCTTTTATCTCTCCAATTGTAAAACCAAATACACATTTTTACATAGCTACATACATAGCGACTTAAATTCGGCCTATTTTAAATCGCCATGTGTCAAGTATACTACACATAGCGATTTTTCCATAGGATTACAACATGGAAGGCGAAACATAGCGGGTTTTGAAATGATAAAATAATCAAGTTATATTCAAGATTATTGTAGAAGTAAATGATACGAGTAATCTCTGTACGTGTATATTCATGTATACCTTGAGAGAATGCAAGCTACTATATTCCGCTGAATCAATTTTTGGACGGCTATCATATATTATGATACCAGAGGCTTCTTATATCGGTTACCATAAGGGTCACCAGACCGTTTACCAGCCCTAATAAGTTTACAAAATCGCCCGGCATCTTTTCTTAGTTTTCAAAGAATGAATGGTCTAAAAAATATGATACAAGTTTTGCCGGTACCGGAATACTAAATATCTGTGATCAAGCATTTAATGTTAAATTTGCAAACACACATAATAGGGATGATGACACTATAAAAGAAAATCAATAAATCCAAATTTTCTACGTAAAGGCTCAACATTCTCAATCAAATGGCGAAAAAAGTAATTCAAAAAAATAAATAATTACGTAATTATAAGTATTCAAAGTTTTAAGAGTGAATATTTTCTGTCGCTTTTCCACAAAACGCAGCTTTGTATTGAACGATCGTCATTTACTATGGCGCTACTCAACAATGACGTCACTGTTGAGTAGCACTTGCTCTTTCTAACTACGAACATTCTAACCGTTGTAGCTTCGTTATTTTTTGAGATATTTGAATCGGATTTGCACTATTTGGCATAGTTTTTTGTCTTCTTTCTATTAAGGTAATACATTTTTTGGAGTCAACATCCCTATTGAAAGAACAGAATTTCAATCAATGTCATATTTAACTGAGTTTTCTTTTAACCTTCATTTAACCGAATGTAATGTTCAAATAGTCACAAGTAAGGTAAGATGACTTCTTGAACAGTTAACCACGTAAAGTTCAAACCATCACACATCATGACATCACAATTATTCATATAAAACAACTTTATTATAATCTCACGCTCACCTAATAAAACACTGGAATTTTAAGAATTTTAAAATATTTACATATTTTAAACTGTATGGTAATTCACTTCAGAAATATTCGCTATGTGCATCAAATTGTGACTGACTTTGATGGAAAACCAGTGGAAAACTATTCGCAAAATATCTCTATGTACTAAAACACATCACATAACGATTTTTTCGTCCAAACTTTGTTCCGTGTGCACATAGCGGAATTAGTTATTTTCAAAACCAATAAAGATATCGAAAAATGATTTTGTGGGTTACAAGTGGGGGAGACATTAAAAGGAACCAAAATATCAAATAATCCAAAAAAATCTATAAAAACACATAGCGATTTTTTTATTCCCACCGACGAATAGCCTTTAACAATATCTGAACCGGCTTTACTAAGATGTAAAACTTGTATTAGGTAGCTACTATTTAAGAAAACATTATAATTTTATGATAACACACCCAACCCCATCAAAGTTTATACTTCACCTTGTTCAAATTGGTTTAAATGCCATCCTTAAATCGTCGCGGAATATGAAAATAGCCAAAACAGCACATTTATTATAATGCTCAGCGACAGTAATTATTCGAGTACATTGTGTTTTACGACCCCGTATGCACGCACGGCCAGAGCGGAATAAAGGATAGGTCCACGCGTCGGTTAGAATGAGCGAAAAATATTCTCCTCTTGCGGGACCAATTTGTCACTGTCTCCGCCAATTTCCTCTTGTAACTAGTTTTTTCCTTGCGCCACGTAAATTTAATTTGAGCTCTTTGTTGAATCGTTTTGAAGCCGTTGTAGCCGGATCATGTTCGCGGGCCGGGCTCCTCCGTGGTTAAAAGGTGGTACTTAACTACTTACATAACATAACACGATGTTGATGTTTAGTTAAAGGTTTCAGTGATAACCAGTGAGTAAAACTAGTCTTAAATTGAACGCTCATATCTGCTATCAGAAATTGTTCCAGTGAGTGAGTTTTTTTGTATTGCGCTTACACTGAGCAAAAAAAATACTAATTATTATTAAGTTTTAGTGAATCCCAAGACAAAGAGATTATATACCAACGGTTACAAAACAGTTTAGTTGTTACAAGGGCAAATTTTTTGGTATTAGTAAATAACTACTATTATCAAAAACTGGTTTGTAACCGTAAGTATATAATCTCCTAATGATGAATGAATACATACAAATGATTCGTATTTTTTTCGCTCAGTGTATGTTTAAGTCAGATGTAAGCGAAATTACACTGGAGGGGCATTTACTTTCAAATTGGTTTTACTCTAGACATGAAATGTTGAAGAATGCGTTACTGAATTTCACACTACCCCGCTGCGCTTTCTAAAAATGTGGGAAACCTAATTTACTACAAAAATATAGCCATTAGGTGTAAGCTTTAGCTAACAAACGTATTTTTCAATATGCAAATGTATGATTGCGCAATTACACGAAATATTTTTGGCAAATATAACGCCCGTATTAATTTACATATTAAACATCGATTTGTTCGGGATAAAACCCATTCCATTGGACGATTGGTATTTGTCGGGAAGTTTTAAATAGATTCCAGGCGATTAGTTAAATTTTTATTGGAGTGCGAGAGGAGCAGGCTTGCTCTGGGCTAGCACTAAATCTTTCGTCATTTTCTCGTAAATCAGAATTGTAGAGTACGTTATTTACTGAACTAAAATAACCTCTTTCTCTCCCTTGTTATTTATTATCCTTTTCGAAGTTAAATATAACAGGATTGTAAATGTACTATTTATATTATTGTCATAACATAATACACCATTGAGTTTAGATAAATTATAACGCAAGCGATAAAATTCATTGAAAAGTTTAAAAAACAGCCCAAGTGCGTGTCGAGTCGAGCCACGCGCAATGTAGGGTTCCGAAGTTGCCCACACACATTATGTGGACTAAAAAGTTCGCATAATTGGCTACTTGACAGTTTTTGGAAATGTATTTTAAATTATACGTAGGTTTATTTTATACATGTAACAATTATCTATTTCCCCCAAAGAGCTTAATTTCTTTAAAAAAAAATATATTTTTTCTTTAAGTAATTTGAATTTTGCGCGAAAACAGCCGATCACGTAACTGTGAGTACTGTGACGTCGCACTTGATGACCAACTAAAGGTTTACTTCTGCAGACGGCAACTGCATGTTACACCACACTCCAAATTGTACAGTAACTTGTGCTGTTGCGACACTTCTCCGCTCATTTGAAATAGAGCTTTTTACGAATACCGTTATGGTTCAATTTGGAGTGCGGAGAAACATAACGTGCAGTAAGTGCAGTTGCGGTCTGTTGCGGAATTAAACCTTAACTTTGAAATGTGACGTCACACGCGTTTCGGTTTTTGTAATCCACAGATAAAAAAACTATTATGTTTCAAAAATAATATGTTTTCAATTAATTTTAAAGCACAGAACCTATTGTATGTGTATTGTAAACCTATAAGCTACTGTATCCAACACATTAATTAGTTGACGACCGCTTTAGCTTAGTTGGTAGTGACCCTGCCTACGAAGCTGGAGGTCCTGGGTTCGAATCCCGGCCGGGGCATTTATTTGTGTGATGAGCACGAATATTTGTTCTCGGGTCTTGGATGTTTTCTATGTATTTAAGTATCTATTTATCTATATAAGTATGTATATCGTCGCCTAGTACCCATAGTACAAGCTTTGCTTAGTTTGGGACTAGGTTGATTTGTGTAAGACTGTCCATAAACATTTATTTATTTATTTATCTTTACAACTGTCAAATAGCGAATTATATTTATTATGTTTTTGACACAACTAACAATATTATCTAAGGTATCAATGGAAATTGTACGAAAGTTTGCTTTCAAAAGTACATATATCCTAACTTCAGTAATTAATACTGATTACTTGATTAGTTAACGAGTTCCTTATTTTTGTAAGTTATGTTTTTAACCCGGCGGGGGAGTGTGGTGGCAAAATGTTACAAAGAGTAAGTATGTTTTAAGGTAATGGTAACAATATACTATTATTGCACACCTCAATAAAAATATAAAACAGTTCAGAAACACGACATAGAGACACGACACGACGTGTTTCGCTAAAGAGCGATCTCTTCCGCACAACCTTTGGGTAGCGGAGTTAGCTAAACAAACTACCGAGGGAAAAAAAACTTTAACAGAACCATTTAAAATAACTTAAATGTTTTATGGGATTTATGGGTTTAAAAGGATCTATGAAAAATTAACAAAAGAAAACAGCAGATAAGTAATAAAACGTATAATTGTTATTTGTTTTATTAAGCACAGGTTTATAAGAAAATGTACGACTCTAAAAACAATATCGAACGTACAGTTAGGTACTTGTATATCATATTATCATATCAATACAGGAGTATAGTGCGCGCTAATCTCATACTAATCTGTGCGCAGTTGTACGGCTTGGGCTGTGGAGGGGCGCACCTTCGTGGATGGCGCGCACTATAATAGCAAATGAGTATAGTCCTCTAAGGTACCTAAGTCTGCAGGACTCAAAAAGGGTTTTAACCGAAAAAGTACATATAGTCAGCGGTTGACGTAAAATGCCGATGCCTAAAAGATCTTATCTTTAATTGAATAGTCCAAACAATATGAAGACAATCAAAGCGTGTGGGACATCCAGAGGATGTTGCCAAAATTAAGGGTTGATGATTGATTAAACTACTTAATCCTATGTTCGGATTAATTTGCTCGTATTGACTTAACACGATGTTATAAATAAGCCCAGTGAAATAAGATTTCCATAATTGCAGACAATGATTTACTATTTATGTTCATTACTCGATATGTGTCTGGGACACGTTAGTATCCGATGTCCCAGTGCATCAAAGACTAAATAGGCACACGGACAGCTCGGTAATGTTTGTTGACTGACTCGGTAGTGCTTGCAAACCAGGCATACCTTTGAGCGAACTGCACTAATATCTTTAACTATCTAGTTTCGAACTATTGGATGTATTATTGAATAGGTAGGTAAATTCGCTATTTGACTAATTTGATTTTTAGTAACTTTTATGGTGCCATTCGAATTAGGTTTTAGAGACGATCAAATGTTTGTATGGGAGCAACTAGAGGTACAATTAGAAGAACACGAAAATGAGAGGAAAATGCACATACAACACAACAACACACTGTATGCTTAGATTTTAGTTTAAATTTGTAAACTTTCTCATGTTAGTGAATTATTTAATTATTATGGGAAATAAAGTTCGTTACCTAAATGCTACAACTGATTGTATTGAAATGTGACATCACAGCACTGTGCCTCGTAGGTACTACCGTTGTATGGAAAAAAATTGTAATTAAGTAGCCGTTTTTCCCGTAAAAATGTTGCAGTATGGACATAGGTATTTGCCATACAATTTCTTTTTTATTGAAAAATTGTCATTCTTTTGGTAACGATTTCCGTCACCGAAAAGCCACTGTTATATCAAACGATGTCACGTACAATACGTTCTTTGAAGAAACGCCGGCTACCGATACGTTCAATAATCAATTTAAGTAGTAGGTACCAAATTAAATGAAATTAATTGAAACTCCTCGAGGGTGATATAATCAAAGTATCAGATGGAGGCGAGACTTTGAATTGAACGAAGCTCGAGTCCTGCAGCGGAGACAAAGGCTGCTAACTTACGAAATAATAATGCAGTTTACCAACCCCGCCGCGCCGCTATTGAGCGATATACGTATCAAAGATACGGGTCACGCACACATTTTCAGTTATAGTTTGCCTACTTTTTTGTAGTTACGGTCAGGAATATAAAAAACACTTGGTACTTATGTATGTACATTTTAAACTAATAGCTAGGAATAGTTCTCTATAGGAGCGCTCGATGTCATGTTGGTAAATCCTGCATTATAACTGCATTTAAAAGCGAAAGGTTACATTTTATTTGTTGTTTTATTTTATTAAGATACTAATTATTTAAAAACGTAATAAGCGAGATAAATTGACATTGACTTTCAATTTGATTAACCTGATTCCAAGTAAATAATATTTACGGCCTGAAATATAAAATTTTGCCAAATGTGAAATATCCGAGTGGCACTTGAGAACAACATTTGTCGTACTTACCACGTTCGAGTGGCACATTGCCAAAGTCCTGTTAAAGTAATGTTTAAAATGTCGACTTCGTGCTTGTGATATTTCTTTCAATTTGTGTCAAAATCAATGGACCCGTGAAGAGGCATGGTTTACTTAGTGCTGAATCGTAAGCCATCATTGGCAGAAGTACATAGACACACTGCATGATCCACTTTGCAATAAGGCAGAAATGCTACATGGTCAATGCAAAGGCTTTTCGATAGCTAAGAGGAGATCAAAGCAAAGCAGCTGTTCGTGTGTAAGCAATATATTGTACTATTCTATTCAATGTATTGACGATCACAATAGAGATTCTTTTAAATTTACATGAATGTAATTTATAACGAAGTCTTCTGTTGTGTAATAAAAAATAAATGAAATCTAAATCTATAATGACAACTCAAATACTGAAAACAAAAATACAAAACTGACACATAACATAAATAGAAGATAGAGGTTTAGAAAAATAGTAGTATATACCAAGAGGTTGAAACCTCGACACGCATATAGGGGAAGGTTGCTATCATTTGGACCGGCGCTTTGCTGGACTACCTAAATATTTGAAAGTCTGCGCATGTTAGACAGAGACAACCAAGGTACAAAGTGTCCTTGGGATACCCGGCCGGCCCTACGGAAACCTAGGTCGTGCCGCGCTTCTCGGCGACGAGTGACGTGAGCAAGTGTGTTTTGAGCGCCGGCGATCTAAAAATTACTCGAAGGAAAATTCGTGTAAGTATCATTATATTTCTCGTATAGCTGCGCAACTGGACAAAAACCAACCCCCTGAACAAGCTGGATTCCGCCCCGCCTTCTCAACTACCGACCACCTCACACATTAAATTAAATTATAGAGAAATGCCATGAATTTAAACAAAACCTGTATTTAGCCTTTGTGGATTACACAAAGGCTTTTGACAGCATCACACACTGTTAAATATTTACAGCACTACAAGACCAAGGTATCGAGTCAACTTACATAGAACTGCTTCAGGCGATTTACAATAACAGCACGGCAGACATCAGATTGCACTGCAGTCACACGGCCAGTCGTTCAAAATAGAGAGAGGTGTGAAACAGGGAACCCGCTGTCCCCTAAACTTTTCACCAGCACACTCGAACAAGTATTTCGCAGCCTGGCGGCCACATGGGAGAACAAAGGCATTGTCGTTGGCAATAGAAGATTAACAAACCTTCGATTTGCCGACGACATTGTACTGTTCTCTTCATCAGCTCTGGAGCTCCAAGAGATGCTCCAAGACCTTAGTTTGGCAAGCCTTCAAGTTGGTCTTAGAATTAATAGATCCAAAACCAAAATAATGACCAACAGCAAGAAACGTAGGGTCGAGGTAGACGGGCAGACATTAGAACATGTCGACGAGTATCCGTACTTAGGCCAATTACCTTCTTTCAGCCAGAGACAGGACAAGGAAATCGAGAGACGGATCCAAAACGCTTGGAAGAGCTATTGGTCTTTAAAAGATCTACTGAAGGGAGACCTTCCAGTAGCTCTGAAGTGGAGGCTCGTCGACATGTGCATTCTGCCTGTCCTAACCTACGGTGCACAAACATGGTCACTCACCGAGGCACAAAAAACCAAATTGAAGGTTTGCCAACGAGCAATGGAGCGCAGCATGTTGGGAGTCAAACTGATCGACCGCGTTCGGAACTCTGTGCTGCGTTCCAAAACCGGTATAGCAGATGTTGGAGCTAAGACCTCCAGGCTGAAATGCGACTGAGCCGGCCACGTCTGCCGTATACATCCACAGAGGTGGGCAAAATTAGCAACGGAGTGGATGCCGCAAGATGCTCGGCGACGACGTGGCAGGCCGAGGCGGAGATGGCGGGATGACCTGGACACATTTCTAAACGACTGGCCCGAAACAGCCCAAAGCCGGGACGAGTAGAAATCATATTTAATAACAACAGTTTCTGGCCACTTATTTTCTTTATTTTTTTAATTATTATTTTTGTGACTTGATACCTAGTTGCTATCAATGGACCACATGTATGTGCTATCATTAGACTGGTCTGGGCAACTTTTTTTTTCGATTTTAAATACTTTACCCATACGCAAATACACATATTACGAGTAAATATACAGTATACGCATATTAAAATGTTGTTTTCTGTTATTTTTTTTATAAAAAAACAAAAACTATTAAAATATTTATATACTCACCGGCAAAAAATTTGGCCCAAATTAGAAAAATTCAATTTTATATATTAAACATTATTTAATTTACTCAATTTATACTTTGAAATCAAAAAAAATTTTGGGCCAAATTTTCTGCCGGTGAGTGTATATTAAAATGTAGATTTCCATAAGTCTCCTTGATTGGACCATCAGTATAAATTTCCTAAGTCCATTGATGGCGAATCAGTGGTTCCAATCAAGGTGACCATGGTCCAAAGAAGGCAACAGCCTGAGAAACCCTTTTCACGTTTTTTCTCCAAGATTATTATACCGTATTGTGTTGTGTTTAAGATAATGAATAAATATATTTCAAATCTTAAAAAATATCAAACTTGTTGTATTTTCATACATACATTTTGTACATTATAAGGCAGCGAAGTTAAGTGGTCCAATCATAGCAACCTTCCCCTATATTTTGAATACGAAAGGCAATGCGAAAGTTCGCCAATGCCTTAGTTTTGGATACATTCGTCCTGAGTCCTCCCTACAAAGAAGCATGTAAAGATTTTTGATTATGTTATGGAGCTGGTGTAAGGTATACAAAACAATATCGTATGTGCATAGCAGTTGCCAAGAAGACACCATCACGTGCAAGCGTTTTACGACACTTTCTGAAACAGCCGTAAAAAGCTTGGCTATTAATGCGTTCCCCTAGTAGTACGTCAGTGCAGGATTGAAATTGGAGCACTCAGCTTGTGGAGCCGAAATTCACAAAGTTTTTCCATATGGCGTACATTGGGTAGCGATAGAGAGAGTCAAACGCGGCCAAGTGCTCGAGACTGTTTAAGTTAGGTTAAGTCTAGGGCTAGGTCTTCTCGTAATCTACGATGGCCATGCATGAGCGCTGGTATCCACGTATTCTCGGCGTGTAAATACCATTATTTAGGTATTTAGTAGACAATTCGCTTCCGCAGACAGTCTGCTCGTGACGTCAACTTTTGTCGATGTTACAAGTGAGAGGTATAGAATGTTTACAAAACGATTATTAGGGCTCGTAAATTTATTTAGGTACATCAGATCCATTAAAGATATGTAGAGCTGCGTTCCTTACACTTGGCACCTAGCTGTTAGCGTAATATCCAGCATGTAGAGGTATGAACACAGTGTCCTGCAGTACCTTGTTGCATCGTTTGACGGTGGTGTTAATGAAGGGCCTGCTATCTGCGCGAAGTAAATCAGTTGCACTTGGATACCTATTTGGAAGTCACCGCAACAGCTGACAACACAGTAATGATCAGCCGTGATCATCCGTAATCAGTATCATCAATTAGAACCGCTCATGAACCAATATAATTCAGTATCAATAAGGTGAATAAATTTTAAATAGAAAACTTCCGTGAGTCTCAGACATATTGAAATCTAATAAACGGGTTACTCACGTCTGTATCGTCGAATATCGCTCGGCATGTTTCGGGCCAATACGTGGTCCTTAATCATGAGTGGTCGCGGCGGCCTCGCGCTCCCGCCCCACCGACGCAACCAACACCGGGCAGCCGCGCGCTACGTGCGCTCGCGTCGCGCGCAGTGTTAAACGCGAGGCCGCCGCGACCACTCATGATTAAGGACCACGTATTGGCCCGAAACATGTCGAGCAATATTCGACGATACAGTGGCCCTAGTATAAGTTTTTTCGAAACATTAACTAATTCGAACGCGTTTGCGTTTTGTCTCAAAATATATGAAAGTGGTATGAAAACGTGAACAGCGCCTCTGGTGGTCACTAGTGGAAACTAAAACAGCGAGTATAACATTTGTTGCTAACCGATGAACGCGCGTATTTCAAACTCGGTGAGAGCGTTTTCATACATTTTGAGACAAAACGCAAACGCGTTCGAATTAGTTAATGTTTCGATAAAACTTATACTAGAGCTACAGACGTGAGTAACCCGTTTATTAGATTTCAATAAGGTGAATAAATATTTTAACAGTGTAATTTCATACAGTGTTATAAATCCGGGAAAATCGTGTGAGGGCTGTGAGGTGAGATGGGGGGCGAGCCGTACTGCAATGCACACAACGCGTTGTTAGGCATTACGGTACTTAAATAGAAAAGATGCCTCTGATCCACAAGTGTTAAATAATGATTATTTTTTGTTTCGTTAAAAAAGTCTCAATAGCTTAGAAACATTTGGATTTTTAAAGGCGTCAAACAACAATTATAGTCGTTTATAACTATTTTATGCTGACAACTTTTTTCTCATATGACGAAGCCTGCGCTGCGGATATTCATATACTGGAATTAATATTTGTGGTTTAGCAACAAATACTATGTATTCTAAAAGCAATAATGTAAAATAAATTGTAATCGGTAATGTTTTAGTAAAATTGAATGATTTTTTAAAGGACCTTATTTAGACCTTATTTATAGGGTTGTCACCTGGATTGTGAAATGAAAAATGAAAATGAAATGAAATAATTTATTCCAGAACATGTCCATATTGCATTACATACAAGATCAAATTAAATTAAAAGATTAAAATTAAAATAATTACATAAAATCAAAATACAATAAACAATAATATAATAAGTCAGTAGGCCTTAGGCTTCTTATTTCGCCGCAGCGAGATTTTGACGGCTTTTTCGTCAACATCAAAGGCGTTATGACACTGTATGAATCGGGTACACTGTGCCTAAACCTTGTTGGAATCCTACTACCCAATGAAGTCAAGTGCCGAGCTTTTGCTAAATCTTAATCAAAATCGTTGTTTTAAGTAATATTCATTGAGATGACACTTTGAACATCCTGTTAGAACATCGCGCCCTTAGCGATTAGTAAAATCACGCTGATACTTACTCTTCGGTGTTATTTTAATAACCACGACGTTTAAAACAAGCCTCAGAAGATAAGCCAGAAAAAAAATGAAAAATAGCTTTTCACGCCCGACCCATCTATCTAATAAACCTAATATTGGTTCGATACGCGCTCAAGAGGCGTGAAATGACGCCCTCTCCCAAAAGCTGAAGGGAGGCGTAAGAACCAGCGTCCGCAGACCTCTAGTGGTTTTACTACCTCAGACAAAATCCTTCTCCTTATGGCGCTACACTGAGAAATTTAGAAACTTTGAAACGCTGTTCTGCCCAGACGAGGAAACAATAGGGACTGATTTTCAGATATATAATTCTTGACTATATAATTGTGGTACTGACAATAGCCGAAGTTGAGTCTATATTTTCCTTTTGATACTCCGCCTACTAAAACAACGCATTATTAAAAGACACGATTAAGTTAATGTGATGGTATTTTACCTCATCTAGGTACTGGCAAGAGGAAATTTAATAAATCTGCACACAGTCAGATATTTATCGAGATTTGTCTAAAAAAGCCATTCCTGGAGAGTGTTTCATCCCGTTTTGTCGTGAAGAAAAACATACGCGCGTCTCTTTCAATCAATATATCGCCTTATACTAAATCCTCAACTCTGCTCGAAGCTCCCAAAATATTGGTTATAGGACGTATGGAATTATATACTCGTACTGATAAGAAAATTATGTTTCACATAGAATGGGTAAACAGGTAATTACAGCTTACTTTTATTTAAATTTAAGGTTAAACGAGTCAACCTACAGTATTCATCAAAAAAAATTAAAAATTCACAGAAAAGGTTGCGTGGGTCCAAATATTGTGAGGGCATCAATAGAGATAGCAAATGAGCACACCTATCCGTCATTTGAATTTGGTAAACGATGGTCCAAACAACCTGTATATATAGATAAAAGTAGGGATTTAGAATATATGTAGTAGGTATACTTATTGTGACAAAAGTGGAATGTTGAATAATAATGTCGAGATGGAATTATTTGCGCTAGCCAAAGGCAAGCCCAGAGTGTAATGATCAAAACTCCTGCATTTAGACAAATTTTTGAGGAAAAATATATAGATTACCATTACTTTTCATGTATTGTTAGTGATATTTTGTTATTTAACCTGAATCAAACATCGGCAATGTCTATCTTAATATATTTATAGTTATTATTTGCATCTTATTTGCTTTCTTTTCTGGTAATATTCTGGCGCTATATTAGTAAGTGGTATACATTGGTATATGAATTGTAATATTGTATACTATTATACTATAAAAGTATAAAGTGCCGTAATATTATATGACATGCGTGTTTAATAAGGTGTCTTGCCTAGAAACGAAGTAACAAGGGACTCGTAAACGAGCAAATGGGTTCAAAATGTCATTAACACAAATAAAAAAGGTGATTAAATATATAAAACAATCTGAATAAATTACAAAATAATCTTGATCAGTCCTGGGTGGGCTGTTTCAGGGCTAGAGAATGAAAAGGCACTCTTTTAATTAAATCGTTTCCGTAAAAGTGTATTAAACTTTCCAATGAAGAGCAGGGAAGCTTTAAGTTTGTAAATGATATAAATTCCCCCGGTTAGGTGCGAGCGACGGCTACGTAACGTGAATTGAAATCTGAAGAAATTTTAAATGATTAAGGACAGCTGAATCTTTCTACTTTTTAATTTAAGCGCACAACTTTCCTGTGGTTTATTTGCTGGGCGTCTCAGCATTCGCTAGCGGGAACAACACGTACAACATGGATATTTTGGATGCTTCGGTGAAACTTATTACACTTACATTAATTACTACGAGTAACTTAAAGTAAGGGGGTTTTCTGGGGGGATAATTGTTATTTAAACTTCTGTAGGTAGCTATCAGAGCATGCACGAGGCCTAATCCAAGTAATGGTACATATTTGAAGCTGAACAATTCTTACTAACCTACGTAGAAAAATACTGACCAACGAAGATATGTTTTCTTTCGTTCAGACTCCAAGAAATTGTTGAAAATCAGTAGGGAATATACTGTTTGCTGTTTTTTTAAAGTGCATATGTATATTATCTTATGTTTACATGCGTGTAGTTAAAATTTTCACCTTAATACCCAAATTCAAGGTTTAAAAATTAAATTTCGGTGAAAAGTTACTAGTACTTTAATTAATTTCCAATGCATATATATTTTGTTTTTCGCAAAGCCACGTAGGTTGGTGCGGCTTGGAAAAGGGTTAAAAATACTGTGTGCTTAGGTATTTACATTAATTGTACTGAATAGCATTTCATTCGTGAGCTCGGTAGGCACGAGTACACATGTCAGTTTTTTTAGGCAATGTACGATTATCAGGAAAATGTGAAAAATAAGTTCCCTACTTCAATAAGTAATTATTTAATCTGCGTAAACTTCCACTCCCTATTTCATCCGTTTGAGGGATTATTTTTGGATAAAAAATATCTTATGCATTAAATAATCCAGGCTACAGAATCTTTGTATAGGTATACTAAGTTTCATCACAATCCGTTCAGCCGTTTTTGTGTGATTGAGTAACAAACATCTAAACTTTCGCATTTATAATATTAGTAGGATTTCTTTATTAGGTACCTTTTAGAGAACATTCATAGCAAATTGCGTTTTAATTGGCGTAAAATACTCATTTAAGTATTCAGTTAAGTCTTGATGAGTCACTAAATGTACAGTTTAAACCAAGGATCGGCAATTTGAAATGCAAAACTAAATAGTTCAAACAGTAAGTATGTCTACTTTAGTTAGAATGGAGCCGGGAAGTTGAACTCTTAATGAAACGGTACACGGAAAATGTAGATTTATGTTTCTTTAATATACAGGATGTCCCTCAAACCAACGCCAAAATTAAGAAAGGTAATAGAACAGCTTATACGCTTTCAATTTAAACAAATTTAACTTTGTCAAAAGTGTCATAGTTTTCAAAATATCGGCAATTTAATTAAACTCATTATTTGACCCTGAACCTGTTTTTTGGGGGATAACTATCTGCAAACTTCGGAATTTTGTAAATTTTGACGATGTTATATACGAAAAAACTGGACTATCGAATGTAGGTAATAGGGGAGACCAGGTATGAAAGTAACACGGGATGAACGTAACAAATGAGTTTTTGAACGAATTATGTTGGCTACACTGACGGCTGCTTCACCGAAATGTGCCATTTTGAACCCCCCCTTCCCTCAGTTGCGCTTACGGCGCTATGCCGCCAGGTTGTGGGCGTAATGAGTCGGTGCCGAAAAATCACGCATAAAGTAAGATTTGACCGTTATTTTCATTCGTGATTATTTTAATTATGTAATGTTTTAACTTGTATGTTATGTGTGAATAAAATAGCACAACTATTCAATTTTATGTTTCGGCATTCGGAATTGTGCATTTATAACAGCTTTTGCAGGTTATAAGCACGTTTCTGTCATATTCGGGAAAATTTACAGATCGGGATGAAAGTAACGACTTGTTACTTTCATCCCGATGGTATTTATTAATTACAAATACATATTAAATCATTAAAACAGTACCTACATAAACTTAAAAATAGCCTAAATATAAATTAATATTCAAAACTATGCAAACCACTACTTATAAAACCAATATCGCCCAAAATCACCGCTCCTGGGAATGGTTTCCAGAAGGCTGCCTACGTTACCTCGTTGCACCGCAATGCCTACACGTTGGCCGAGGAACACGCCAGCCCTCCAGTCACCAGTGGTGCTGGTTTTTTTTTTAATTTGCTGGTAGGATTTGTAAGCTCCTGGACCCCATCGACCTACCGTTTCAACCGCAAACGACACAAATACGAAATCATCACCGAGACATTTGTATTTGCGGCGCTTAACGGTCTCGGCTGTAGCAGCGGCCCCGCCTGCCCGAAGCGATGTAGTGCGGAGGTGGGACGCCGCCAGAGCACCTACACATGTGGCATCCCACATCCCACACTAAGGGTCTGCCAACCTCCCAGGGCACTAAAGTCATGCCGTCGGGTCTCTTACCGTTGCCGCGAGCCAGTCCACTGGGTTCGAGGTTAGCAGGTACTTGACACTGACCAGACAGAACCGGACGGAACGTATCATTCAGGCAGGCGTGGCGGGAAAGGCGGCCAGCGCTCTTCGCACATGAAAGTCCGTGAAGACCCAGACGGTTCACCTCAGCAGCAGCGATGGAGCTCTACAATATTGCAACTTAAACGCGGAATGCGAACAGCCAATCTAAAAAAATTGATTGTCTAAAAAGGTGGCGGAATGTGCTGATCGGAGAGCATGATTAGAGCCAATACCCGGACTCCCGTTCAGACACTGCTAGAAGGCGGGCTTCGTCTTGGGCCGAGGCACACGTGTCTAGCAGGTGTTCGTGGACTATTCGGCTAATGGGTTCATCCCAGAGTTTTTGGGGTTCTGTCCTGTCCGAAGAATGTTTATGTTGTGTTCTGATAAGTAATAATGTTGATTATGAAAGTTACTTTGTATTTATTTGCATTGTTACAACCTTCCCCTGACACTGTTACAACCAGCCCTACCCCTAGGGATGGTTGTAACAGATTCCACTTTTTTTTTTGGCTGTTTTTTCTCAACATCTCTTATATCAGTTGCATTTAAGGTGATGGTTAAAGATAGCTGAAAGACTAATCCATCATTTGTATTGATTAGAATCTTGATATTCTAAAAGTTGTGTGAGATATTACGAAAAAATCGAAAATTGTTACGTTCATCCCTGGTCTCCCCTACATTTTTATTGCATGCCATGATGCTGTGGCGGTAAAAAAACACAACTGTTTTTAGGGTTCCGTAGTAAACAAGGAACCCTTATAGTTTCGCCATGTCCGTCCGTCTGTCCCCCGTTTTTCTCAGTAACCGTTATTACTAGAAAGCTGTAATTTGGCATGAATATACATATCAATGACGCCAAAAAACGGTAGAATAAAATCTTTAAAAACATTTTTTTTAGGGTACCTCCCCTACATGTTAAGTGGTGGTGCAATTTTTTTTTCTTCCTAACCCCATCGTGTGGGGTTTCGTTGGATAGCTCTTCCAAACATATAAGGTTTCTAAATGCATTTTTTGATTTAAGAATTGGTTTGATTGATATTAAAGCTTTGAAGTGTTAATTTTTGTTATGGCCAAGTGTCCCCCCCACCCCCTGCCAGTTAAACGGTGGCTACTAGGCATGTGAAAAAAATCATGGTAGTAGTATATACGATGAATTTAAAAGGAAAACTATCTCAGCTAAGTAGACATTACTAGTTAACGAGTAATAGTCGAACTTCAGAAATGTACTTTGCAAAAGCAAACTTTCGTACAATCGGGTCGACGACTACGGAACCCTACCTTGCGCGTGGCCCGACACGCACTTGGCCGGTTTTTATTCATTCCTGCGGTTATGATCGAGTTTAATTTTAAATATCTGGGCGGCCGAGCTTTGCTCGGCGTTTTCCCGGGCATGAGACCTAGCTAGATCGATTGCTCGTCCCCGAAAACCCCCACATACCAAATTTCATCAAAATCGTTAGAGCCGTTTCCGAGATCCCCGAAATAAATATATATATATAAATAAATAAATATACAGAAATTGCTCGTTTAAAGATATAAGATTAAAGACTAAGGTACGAGTTTGCGGCGCTTGCGATAAAAAAACATTGGGCCTCTGGGCATATAGATAGTATAATTTTGCAAACTTTTTAGTCCATAATATAATGTACGTATGTGTGGACAACTACGGAACCCTGCATTGCGCGTGGCCCGACACGCGCTTCGATGTTTTTGTTTATTTTATTATTTAGTAAGCTTCTTTGAAGATCATAAAGGATGTATTCCGGTTAGTTATCTTCCGATATCGTTGGAAATAATTAGATTTTTCTGCTCGGAGCGGGGCCGCTGGGGGATTAATCAGTTAATGAGGCAGACACGTACGAGTTAACGAGCGCCTAATTATACCACGATTTATGCCGGAAAACTCCCAAAGGTTCGCAGGTAACTTTTATTCCTTGCATAGTATTAAGGCTGACGTCCACTAGGCTCGCCGAGGCGAGTCGAATCGAATCGAAAATAATTCGCCTCCATACATTAACTATGAAAGTGCGTCGATTGACGCAGAGCCGAATCGAATCGACCGAATGGACGCACTTTCATAGTTAATGTATGATGGCGAATTATTTCGATTCGATTCGACTCGGCTCGGCGAGCCTAGTGGACGCCAGCCTTTAGTATTATTCCTTGGTTTATTCCTTGTATAGTATCGTGTGTACGAGTAGTATTGTTGGATAGCTCAATGTATATTGCTAACTCAGTGGTGTATATTGTAATTCCTGATTTAATATTGTAAATGTATTTTCTAATACTATCTTGTTTTCACTTCACGTCTTTTGCGCAAGTCTTAAACAAATGTTCATATATTAGCTGCGTAGAAACATTAATTGTGCTTCTTTTGGTGTATGTATTTGGTATCTATCTAGTGCTAATAATTTAAAAGCAAGGTCGACCGAACGGCCTCAGAAGGGGGTTGTGTGACAGTTAACCATGTTGTCCAACATTTAGCCATGGTTAAATGTACTACATCCCAAACAACTGTGCAATATCTATAATTATATTAAATAAAATGTAGGTACTGAATAATATTTTCAGTTTTGAAAAAATAAATCCTAGCTCTTTTGTAGGTACTAGTTAACGCATGACGGTGATTATTATACGCTGAGTTACTTAAAAATCGCACATCTTTTAATACATACTGTTCTAAGTGTTAAGACTGATTATTGCAGATAACCGGATATGTAATTTTATTGTTTCTTTATTAATTACACACTTATTTGTGATAGTAGATCTACTACAAAAATGTTGCGTATTTCATGATTCTGTGGAGGCAAACATATTTTTTGTTATATTTCATAGCATTTTATGTTCTTACAATGAATAAAAACCGATACAAAATTATTATTTTGAAAGACATAAAAATATATAAATACAGTGTGGTTAACTCTGGCACCTGGTTAAGTGTCGAATGGTAAACCAAATGTCATAAAAAAAGAAATTGTGTAATAACTATAAGGAAATCGAACCTTTTTTTAATGCTAATATGTAGCCAACTAACCTACCTATAAATTAGTACTTACAGACAATAATATATTTCTATCGAAAAATTCTGAGATATAGTCTTAAGAACAAAAGGTCGTTAACTGATGGACACCTTGTTTATCCTACTGACGATATACGAGTATTATACTAGTAGTATACTTTGAAAGCAACCTATTAGCCTAGATATATTAAATATACTTTATTTATTTATTTATTAAACCAAAAAAATTAATTTACTATTCATTTTACAATTCTTAGCCACCACTGGCAGAGAACCGGGAAGTCTGGCGATCTCTCCACCGACAAGAGCGTAGCTCTTAAGTTTGTTGATGATGATGAGCCACTATTGGAAACCTTGTTAGGTTTATGTAATAGCTGGCGAGATCGCACGGATCGATCCGCATTAACAATAATGTAACATTAACGCTTTTATCAATCGTAGGTATGTACTTAAATTACTTAAACCTTACAGCAATTAGCAGTATAGCTTACATTTTAAATTGCGATTCACAAATCAAATAACCATTTTTTTTATAATTTACAATGATAAAAAAACGGCGACATGTCGGGCCACGCATAGTGAAGGGGTTCCGTGCGTACTACTATATACTAGTACTAGTCGTTAACAGAATCGAAGCATCCCCCTTACGCATCATGACGTACATATATGTAACAGTTTCGATGTGGTCAATCGCGGTGACTCGTTATTAAACAATGAACTTACTGTGGTCAAACATCCTGGGATCAACAGTGGTGGTGGTGGGGTGCGTGGTTACATCATCATCGTCCTCGTCCGGCTCCAGAGTGGTGGTCGTGGTGGTGGTGCGCCGCTTACGCGGGCGCTGCTTGCGGGGCAAGGGCACCGTGGGGCGGGAGGGAGGTCCCCGCGTCAGCGTCGACACTGAGGTGCTCTCAGCGCCCTCTGCCAACTCGAGCGCCACCAGTGACACGATCAGGAGTCGCGTCACTAGTGGCGCTAACCGCCACATCGTGCCTGTGGGACAGATAACGTGAAGTTAACACTGTGTTCTCATTTGATTAATTTAATTTCTGAATGAATGGATTACTATAATTAATGCTTGACTAGACAAAAGCGATCACAATCGTCAAAATGTTTTCTATCTCCATAAATTTCATAATGCCTCCAAAACACAAATCCGTCTCTTGGACGTTTACGAGCATGTCTATTGATATTGATTTTGGTTTGGTTAAATGCGTTTGGGTTTTTACATAACAAAATCTGTTTACCTGACGTTATTTCAAGCTCGCCAGTTCAGAAGCTTTGTTTATTGTGCAGAATTAAAAAATAGTACGCATTCCATACTCGAAAACAGCGAGATTCCGAGGGCCTAGAATTCGGAGCGACATAACAATCAGGAGAAAAAATGTTCTATCATTTTTTTTGCAAGCGGAGGGCCTAAAATTCACCTGCACTTTGTTTTATTAGTGTTACGGCAGGTTACATAAGCAGACGGTAGGGCGAGCTGGCGAGGGTGGCGCCCCATGAAATAAGAGCTCCGGGGACAGGACTTATAGACAGAGGTAGTTAATTGTTACCCTTGTCGAATGTATCGGAGCGGGAACTTCCACTTTTGGGGCATTTCACGTGAAAGTCGCGTACTTTACGCTTTTACTGTACTACTTCTGATAAAGCTGTAGCTGATTTTTGGTCTGGTAAATTTCATGGCTTTAAGAAAGATTGGCAATAATTTTCGTCCATTATTCTGGCAACATCGTCTTGTGCACATCGGACGCAATCGACTCAAACTTGACTACGAACAATGTCTTGCGCTTTATGTTATCCCATTTACTTCGTCTAGTTCAATCTTGTGTAAAATTAAGTCTTGTATGGCATCTCACAAATGTGTGCATCGGTCCTCGTTGATAAGAATACAATATTACGTTGTTTATATAACGGTCACTGCTGAGATAAATATTATACCTACTGTTTAATTATCGCTGTCTGATGTGTAAGTTAATAATATATTTTTTAAATTCTATAGGTACTATCATAACCTATGCGTGATATCGTGTAACTGAAAATAAAATTAATGTGCCGAGAGCCAAAGGTTACATATATCATGCGTGTGGAAGTGCTTACCGACTAGCTAAATGGACTTTTGCTGTAAAGAGGGCCGTCAAACGAAAAATGGGCACCACTACGTCTATCATAATCTTCCCCTCGCAGTAGGTATGTGTAAGAGCTTTTTTCTGTTTTATTGTATTTCAAGGTTTGGTTGAAACGTCTCAATTACTTCTTGGGTACGCTACCCCGATCACTGGCCGCTGACAGAGGCGACGTTTGCGGTGACGGCCTTTCAACAAACTGACCGGTGAGTGGGTGCGCTATTTTTCACACTTTTATGTTGCTAGTTTATATATTATCTTGAGTGTAGTTTCGGATAGAGGTTAGCAATTGTTATTATAGGTTACAATTACAATTTATGATACTTACACATGCATAATATAAGATGATAATGTAGGTATCCGCTTAAGCGAATTATGGAAATTCGTTATTATATACAAAATTGATATACCTACTACCTACTGGTAATCATCTAGATTTTAGACTATTGTGCTATTAATTTACGTATGCTCCCTCAGTAGTAAATAGAAAACCCGGTAACATTGTACGTTAACATCTGTTCTATTACTGTAGGTAGTACCCACAGTCAGTAGATAATAGGGTAGTTTGTAGGAACCGTAATTTATACGTATAGCTAGGTTCTTAGACTATAGTTTATGATCTGTACATACTCGTAGATAGCTTCTTATCCGTAATTCAATCCTTTAACGTTTTAATTTCTAAACGGTATATGGATGGTGACCATAAGCAGGCAATCTATATAAAATTAACGTAAATATGAAAAATTAAAGCCACGTTTGCTGTAAAAACCGGCCAAGTGCGAGTCGAACTCGCGCAAGAAGGGTTCCGTCCCATTATCTTTAAAAACTTATTCTGTTTTATAGTTATTTGTTGTTACAGCGGCACAACAGAAATACATCATCTGTGTAAATTTCAACTTTCTAACTATCACGGTCTTTGAGATACAGCCTGCTGACAGACGGACAGACGGACAGCAGAGCCAATAGGGTCCCGTTTTACCGTTTGGGTACGAAACCCTAAAAACTAGCGTGTTCCATTGTCAAATGAGCATTTCATAACGGACTGGAACACAAAGACAGCGCGTTAAGCGTTGGATGGCGCAGCGGCGCAACTCGTTCTGCGGAATATATTTACCTACCAAACTCCCTGAGGACCAGCACTGAAAGCCTACAGTTCCGATCCACGTCGATAATGTTCCCCATCCTCACTTTGTTTTATTATTCGATCTCAAAGTAGATGAATGATGTAGAAGAAGTAATTCAACAGCTGAGTGTAAAAAATGAGCCTGCACAATATTATATAATAATTGATTAGGCACACTACCCATAAGCAGCGATTTGGGGAGTATAATCATTTTATTTATAAGTGCGTGTATATTTTTATTTGTTTTGTGTATGGGACGAGGCCTGTTGCTGATTTGTTTTAAAAAAACATGTCCTAAGTAACTTTCACACAATAATGGTTAGGTTATTATTCTCGTATCATACCGTGAATATAATTTATTTGTTTTGCTTTGCAGAACCAATTCAGTGTAAATCAGTCAGCTTCTTTATACAACACCTAACCGTAATTTGTATGTAAAGTTAAAATAAATAGGTTATTTGAACAGCGCCCCAGAGTCCGTTTCATACTTCACATGGTAATAGTACTTTTATCTCACGACCGCGGGTTAGTCATGTTTGTAGTTGTGACACATACGAATACATAGACAACGTGAACTCATAGCTCCTACGCTGACCGCACACATAGACAACGTGCATGTATAGCTCAACACACAACCATGGATGGCCCACTCGCGCTCGTGCGATAAAACTACTACCTATACTTGAATCCAGTTGCAGTGCGATCATTCATATGCATCTACGTCCAGCACCCCGCATGCCGGCTAACGAAACAAGACAGGCAGTCAATGCATCTGTGATAAATGATTTCCTAGCGAACTAACTCTATAACTGCCTCGTCAAAGTTTTGTTCCTTGCGAAATCGCGCCGTCAAACTAAGCGACGACGTGGAGGTTATAACTGTCATGTCAAACTTATTATTGCTCGGTGCTTCCGTTACAAAACGCTCAAACTTGGTTTATTAAATAGGTAACGAAATGAATTTAATTAAACTTAGTCGAACATTGATCTTTTAAACGGAATCTGATTGGTAATTCACAAAAGCTTGCTCGGGAGTTGTTCCCGCTGGGAGAATAATAATCTTTTCACCTCAGCAGCTCGAACAAGCCTATTTTGCTGCGAGAAATCAGTGAGCAAAAACTGTTTTTGCTCACTCCGTGCGACAAAGTATCTTTTTGGTATGCCACGAATGCCACGAGTGTTTTAATGCCTAATTATTTACAGTTGCATACATTACTTTATCTACACACATATTATAAGTACTCTAAGATGTGGTCAGAAGCCGAAGGCAAATTACCTGCATTGCTTACCAGTGTTACCGGTAACATATTTATATATGCTCTAAATAAATATAAAATTTGAACTCCTTATCACTAAATTAGTCGAAATCGAGTAAATTGACGAATTTTGGAAAGTAAAAATATTTTTTTTTTTACTTAAAATTCAAAATAAATGTAAAGTTTGAAATCCTTATCCCCGAATTAGTCGAAATCAAGTATAATGACGAATTTCCGCAAAAAAAAATTAACTTAAAATTCAAAATTAATGTAAAATTTGAAATCCTTAACCCCGAATTAGTTGAAATCGAGCATAATGACGATTTTTCGTAAAAAAAATGCTTTTTACTTAAAATTCAAAATAATTGTTAAATTTGAAATCCTTATCCCCGAATTAGTCGGAATCGAGTATAAAGACGATATTTCGAAATTTTTTTTTTTACTTGAAATTCTAAATTGATATAAAATTTGAAATCCTCATCCCAAAACTTTTTTTTTAAGTTTGGAATTCAACAAATAAAGGAATTTATATGTGAAATTGCAGGCGGCCTACAATGTTTTTAGAAAATAAGGTGTCCAAGATTGGGTGTCCATAATAGGATTTTGTCTGTCCATCATAGGATTTTCGAAGATTTTCGACTTTTTCAGATTTGGAGCAATTTTCTCGGAACTTACAAGTTTATCCAAAACTTTTGTATGTTTATTATAATTAGTGATTATTAAGCTACATTTTCTTTGAAATAACTAACATCAAACTTATAAAATAAGAGAGTTATAGCCAAAAGATGTCGACGGAGTTCTTAAGCCGTCCATAATTGGTGCCATTACGTTACCCTAAAAAAATTTTTTTTAAGATTTTATTCTACCGTTTTGTCGGCGTCATTGATATGTATATTCATACCAAATTACAGCTTTCTAGTACTAACGGTTACTGAGAAAAACGGGGGACAAACGAACGGACGGACATGGCTAAACTATAAGGGGGCATAAGTTGATACTTACTTCGACATTAAAATTCTCTAATCGACTCCCAAAAACGCGATAAATAAGTAACACGTTCGAAAATTTATAAATTAACCTAGATTTAAAATTATCAGGAAGTTGATGGCAACGGTTCTTTTAAATTTAACACTATTTTGATAATAAATATGTATAAATAAAACCTTTATTGCAGAAGAAAACAGAAAGTTTATCACTTTAATTATTAATTTTACTTTTAACAATCTTTATTTTAGTAGAAGAATATAACACAGGTGCCATTTCAGAACGCACCTTTTAAAAAATAGTGCGATTTTTTTTTGTTTAAGTAATTACTTTTTTTCTGTCTTGCGCTAAGGTATTTTAATAAATAATCAGTGTTGAATATTACAAAAATATATAGAAAATATTAGGGATTAGTGTCAAACAAACGCAAGCAAAACTAGACTTAGAGCTCTGACTGTAAGGTAGAATACGGTATTAAACCCCAAGTCAAATCAGCAACTTTTTATTAAATGTCAAAAACGATTTGTTAATATGAAGTTTGTAGGGAAATACTGTCTTAGTGACGTCACTAAGACAGTGTGAGAAGGTTTGTTCAAATCAGCGTCCTTTTTAAATCTTTATGCTTATAAAATCTTTCCATTAGCTAAAATAAATTAATAATTGATGTTTTTCGAGTATTTTCGTTAGATCTTTTATTAGTCAAGTAAAAAATAATTTATTTTTACCTTAGTTTAATACCCTATTCTGCTTGCGTTAATATGACAGCACTTGGCTTTACAGTTTTGTACGTGAACTATAACCGTGAATATATAATTGTAATAAGTACAATCTACTATTTAGTCTTGGGGGCGCTTAAATCCTTCACTGCACTCTGCACTCAGGATTGATTGACTCATAACACCATCGCTCAGCTCGGGAGTAAAATCTGGAGTTCTTCGGTATGTTCAGGATTCACTATCGCGCCTGTGACATTAGAAGAATGCTTTATCCTGTTGGTATTTGGTATACAATCTACTAAATCATACTGGATCGATGACTATTATGCCCTTATGTATCGCGAATTTTGGAGCTTCTGTGCCCCAAAGTCAGTAATGACTAGTTTGGATCCAATGAAAAGAATTTAATTGTTTACTAGTTCTGTACCTACAGTTCGTTTTCTAATCATTGCATGCACGACACAGTGCCAGAAAGGTGATAATCAATGGTTTCAAGTCGCTTCCATGACACTCCCCTAGCATCCTTATTTGCATCATACACAGGATATCTTTTATAATATGTTCGTTTGCCCTCTATAATAAAAAAAATGTAATAACTCCTCTCACAAAAGTGTGTGCTTAATAGCGTTGAAGGCAGGTTTTAAAGGAATAGATTGCTTTGTGTTGGACTAATCTAAAAGCGTCTTGCACAATATTAGAGCGTGGGCTCCATTGTATTGTTCTTCGCATGATCGAGCACAGCGCGCAGGTGGTCGATAAATGAAATTTCCAGAAGAAGAAAATTTATTTTATTCACAAAGAAAAATCGACAACGCTTTATTCCTTTCATTACCCCTTGACGTGCGACTCGACCGGGCTCTGATTGACGATCGGACGCTTTGCTGATTACTCGATCGGATAAGCTTATCAACAGTAATTCAGCGGTCATACACGAACACAAAATTAAAAACACGATATCCAAAAGGCATAACAGACCCCGTTATAATATACCACTCGAAAAGTTTTCCGCTTCCATGCCAGAATACCCCTTTACCCGATTTATGACGTCGCCGTGCATTTGAATAAGTTTACCATAAAAATAGGCGTTCTGCGGCCAGAAACTTTGGCAATAAAATGCAAATGGTGACGTTCAGATGCGGCAGCGCGTGCGGTTGTGTGGGTAAGACCTAACCTAGCGAGCACTGAGGTCGCGGGCCCCGGCGACGTCACGGCATTTATGAACCTGACGGTACATTCATTTCTAAGAGGTGGAGTACAGTTGAAGAATTTGAATGTTTGGCACTTTTGGACTCTATTACAATAGAAATAGAGTTCAATAGTACAATCAGTCTAAATAACTATTTACCAATAGTGTAGGTACTTGTCAGGGTTTATCTGAGTTTTTCACAGTAATTTGGCACTTGATTAAATTAATTAAAGAATTTATTGACAAAAATAACATTTTCACTTCTCTTGCTAGAAAAGTGTGTCATATGAGGCTTATCAGGCGGGCTAAAGTAGTACATTTAGCCCCTAAGGAACATATGAATAATTAGAGGTACATATTTATGATTTAATATAAACTTTTTATTTTGACCAATCAAATTACTTCACCATATTAAATCCACCGATCACAAAACACATCGACAGCCATTCAAAACGTTTGGTTCTTTTTTGGTAGGTACCTACGTATAATGTTCAACTAACATTAGGTCTTCCTTCGTCCCTATTTCAACTGCTAAGTATGTATGTATGGCCTCCTGCACAGATCTATTGTAATAGCCTCCTGTATGTATTAGAATGAAAGAGATGCAAGTTAACGGTGACGTCATATGTGTCATATTTTCTAGCTTCAAACGAATGTTCGGCACGAAACCTTCAGTATGTATCTAAACTTCTTGGTTTAGAATCGTGGCGGTTCGTTACGCAAGCCGAGTCATAAATATCATTTTTGTTGACTATAATTGATTACAAAACCCGCTAGCATCTACGAGTATCTACTAATTATGTTAAACTAGATTTAGCTTGTTGTGTCATCTGGACAGGATGAAATACCCTTCGCCTACAGTGCCGCTTCTATTGCGGTAGACCGGTCTCATGGATGATAAAGAAAGAAAGAAAGGAAAGAAAGAAAAAATATTTATTGTCACACAACAGATATGAGAAGTAGGTATATGTATTAACATATATTTTTATGTGACAAAAGGAGCGAACTCAGCATGTGCTGTGCTAGCTATTGCGGCTGCACAGCGCTGGTTTTCAGTTCGTCCCTCTTTTGCTACATTTACAAGACAACACAGTTAAAAAGGAAAGAAACAGCATTAAAAACTAACATATTTTATTAACCTGCTATTAATGCTAAAGCTTGTTCGTGGATGTTGGTAAATGGAATTAACTTGCACAGGTTCGCATTACGTGTAAATTGTCATTAACCTTTGACCCATCGTGTGTGCAGTCAAGGCGATTTGACTTATCGGTCTATCCGTCCGATTATCAACAAAGGCAGTATTATCTAGCCGATAACTGAATAGGATATGGTCATAGTATCACGGAAGTATTTAAATACATTATTTTACTCATTTTGGAGGACTTGACCAAGCAGAATTAGGGTCAAGCCTGATGCTGTTAAAATTCTAGTGTACGGACTAATATGTGGGAATATATTCTATAATGATTAACTTCATTGCATATCCATTCAGCGCTATAGCCCCCATCATCCGTTTTCCTATCATTTAATTTTCCTAATAAAAATCAGAGGATGCCTGTTACATTACAGTATAAGAACAGACGTGGCGTCGATATTTTCGGTATCGAGCAAACATGATTGATAACCAACAACAGCATTATCTGATGGATCTCGCTATCTATCCGAAGTGACGGGAGATACGTGCGTGAGACGTATTATTCAAATTGAATCCTATGGTACAATGTACATGGTGGTCGTTATAAATTGCATCGATATGAATAGCTATAAACGATATTCTCCGTATGGTGAATCACTGAAACTACAAGTAGGTATAGTTCGTACAAAACTGTAAGGCCAAGTGCTGTCAAATTAACGCAAGCAAAAATGTAACTTACAGTCAAAGCTCTAAATCGACTTTTGCTTGCGTTCGTTTGACAGAATTTAGCCTTAGAGTTGTGTCCGAACTATACATAAGTTAAGACTTATAGATAGAATAAAAATAGCTCAGGGTAGTGTTTCATGAAGATAATCTTTAAAATAAAAGTGCATAGTGTAATTAGATACCTACATAATGAATTAATGACCTACATGATCATTTTAAAAGTCAATTAGGAGATAAATACGAGTATACTATATAGTGTCTTAGCACAAGCCATATCTCATTACGAAAGGTCTAAAAAATTAGAAAGAATGGATTTACCATAACTCACCTAGGTGCAAGGCTGCTTGTAGGAGGTTACCAGCTCAATGTCCCAGTGAATCCTCACTCTAAATCTATTTAAAATATATCTCGATTTATTTATATCATAATATAAATAAAATTATAGATTAACTTAAGCTAATTTACAAGAATTTACATTATGATCGTCAAATAGTGAATAATATTATAATAATTATGTCAGTTATATCATTATTCATTATCAAAAATATGTTATAACAATACCAATCAAGAACTATTATTGTGAAAGTACGCGTGGTAAGTCTGGCAATATAATTTTTGATGGACCCCAGTGTCAACTCTTTTCTTATTCCTATGTCGATGAAGTGCGTACTCCATTTGGTTATATTGATTGATAAGTACACTGATTGATATAAACGCTCAAATGGAGTTCGTTATGTCATCTTGCATGCTTAAAGGTAATGGCTATTAGTGTCAAAGCATTTCCATTGAGTATGGCTTAGCTGGCCGGCTGCTCTCAAGAGATTACCATAGATTATCATACACAAGCATCATCCAATGCTACTAGAGAATAGGCTAATACAGTGTGTATTTTCGATACAACCGCATACCTACTCTAAGGGTAGACAATATCTAAATACATACCTATATAAAAGAAGAAACTGACTGATTGATTGACTGACATATCAACGCACAGCCCAAACCGCTGGTTCTAGAGATTTCAAATTTGGCAGGTAGGTTCCTTATAAGATGCACTAAGGAAGGATTTTTCAAAATTACCTAACCTAACCTAACCTAAGGGGTATGTATGGGGAAACAAGATTAGTTAGACTATTTTATTCGAAACTTCACAGGAGTACTCCTAACAATAAATAAGTAAACACGTGTTTCAGGTTTTTGAAAATTCAACCCCTAAAAGGGGGAAATGGGGTGACAAAGTCTGAAAATTGACAATGGGTATTGTTTCTATGGTTTATCGGGTCGCTGATTACGACAACAACAATTATTTTAAAATCCAACGTAGCGGACGTGAAATACCATCTCCACTGTTGGGGTCAAATAGGGTTGAAATGTCTAAATGTCAATTGGGTGTCATTTTTATGATTTTTTTGGACGTCAATTACGAAAATGGCATCGATTTTAAGATTTAATATTGTGGACATGAACATTTCTAAATATGTTAAAGAAGAGACGTACTTAAATTTACTGCGTAACAAATAGAAAAAAGTAAGTAAACACGAGTTATTGAAGTTATTTACTACAAGCACCTACAAATCCTAATAATATTAAAAAATGCGAAAATTTAGATGTTTGGATAAATTGGGTATAAGATAATTGTTACTCAATCACGCAGAGACGGCTTGGCGGATTGTGGCGAAACTTGATGTACCTACAATGGGTCTATAGCCTGGATTAACATATAGGATACTTTTTATCCCGAAAAATCACCCCTGGAAGGGATGAAATAAGGAGTGGAAATTTACGCAGACAATGTCGCGGGAAACAGCTACTTGAAGATAATAATGCTGATGTAACTATGTAATCTGTAAATCTGTAAGTCAGATTAATAATAAAATTGGTGCTAGCAATGAAAGAGTTTGTAATATATGTAGACGGTTCAACATTATGCGTGATTATGCGTAATGACCGACGAGTAGGAATCTCAACTGAAGGAAAGAAGAATGTATCGTAGATTGAAGTAGGATATGAAAATTATGACGATATTTCAAAATAATGCTAATTCTAAAATGTCATAATTAACAGACCAGTTTAAAACCTTTTTATTAGCCTGGTTCAGTTTTAAAACGATCCCGACTAAAATACAGTGTTTTCCCCGATTTCTAGGTTATTTATCAATAAATAATCTGGCTTTCATCTAAGGTGTCCGGATTTCAGTTACCCGTAACGGGTCTGAATGTCAGAAATCTGTCATATTTCCGTACGTCAATTCAGCGTCGAATTCTCAAGAATTATCCTCGAAATCGGAGAGGAATTTTAGAGCGAGCTCAACCAATACGAGGGAAATGGTAACCTAATTTTGTTGTACGCTGTTGGAATGGCATCCGCGACTACGACGTCGACGTGTGACGTTCTTGTTCCGTAGGATTCGATCGGAAATGGACAATTTGTTGTTATTGCGAGCTACAATCTGCGCGCTCCGATCATTCTGTAATTTAATACGCGGTACAATGTGTCAATCGCTGTCACACATGCTACGGCTTTTGCACACATTTGTATTTAAATAATATGTTTTTGTATTAAGATTAAAAAACTTAAGCAAAATTAAACTAAAACAAAATTAAAAAACTAAAGCAGCAGCATCTTCAACATGTCCTAGGGATAATTCTACTTTCTTGTGTACATGTTTCTGCCTTTTATACTCATAAATACTAGATGAGACATTAAAAATTATGTTAGTTTAAACAAAAACAAAAATAATTAAATTGCGTCCCTGGTTAATCTATCTTAACGTGTTACAACACGTGATTCACGCAGTTTCCCAGACCCACGATTGATCAGATAAGTAAAAAATATATCGGACGTAACCAAAATATTATATAATTTCTCTCGAATAAGAATATACCAACGTCTGCCTGCAAGAATTAGGAATCACAGTAACAGTAGCATTAGTTTCATTCCACTGAACACAAAAGATTGACAGTGTTTTAAAAAATCCCTTCTCGGTGTTTAACGCTTTGAAAAGCAACGTAGCGCGAATGCTAACAGCCTGTAGGCTATTCCGCCTCCCGCTAGGAAACGGATTTCACGGCCCTCTTGTTTATTGTATTGGAACGCAGCCATTGTTTTTTTCCTTGCTGCGGTCATCATTAAATCAAGGGTTTTAACATATACAATATGTTAGAAAATATTTCTTACCATCAATTTTGGTAAGGCAATGTAAATGCAATGTATTTTGTATTTTGTGAGCTCCGTACATATTCATCTCATGATTAAAGCGGAAGCACACTCCTGTTCAAATATTTCCGCGAAGTGTCCCCATTTTTGCCAAACGGTCGGCGTAGGACGTGAGTGGTACATGGGTTTTTACTTACGCGGTATAACGCGGTGCAGGTGTCTCCGCATGCTAATGCAGTCCCCACTCGGAGGCACGAATTGTTCTCACTCAGGAAGTAACAGACGAGCATGTATTGAATACATCTCCGTATTCGTTTACATTTTACGATCATTTTTTATATTTTGCATCGAGAGAGAATCCGAACCAATACTTTAGGTTGAGTTTGAGTGCATCAGATTTTCATGCAAGCTGGCTCGTCTGTCTATCTCGTTTTTGACTTATCTCTACAAAGGGACGTGGAGCACGTTGCGCTAATACTCCCTTGGGCTATTTCGAAAATTTGCGTCCAATATCTCACGTTCAAACGTTATATTCGTAGGATATACACAATTCAACGCTCGGTGAAAATTCTCATGATCTCTAAAATGGTTTTGTTAAAAGGGACCACTTCATTTTTTGTTGGTCTGTAAATACCCTTTTTCCCATCAATGCATGTAGCTATCAATTGGAACTAAGTCAGATAAGTCTGCAATCCCCTAGACCTAGAGCTGTGGAAAATAAATCAATTTTCTTTGTAAAAACCATGAAATAAACGAAATAGTTATTTGTGTTTAGGGTGGTATAATCATGGTTTAATAAAAGCCGCATTTTATCTAAAAGCCTTACTTAAACCACCACCCCCAAAGTCACCAAAGTCTAGTATGTAATCAGTAGTCCAAAACTCTAATTTAATCGCAATAAATACAATTTAGAACCGTTTTATAACAATTTCATAGATTTTCTGTTTCTGTCAATAGAACCCCCGATGACCAATCTACTCTAAACCATGAACTAAGACATCATCTTCAGTTAGTTTTGATTTTTTTATCGTTATCGTACTCGTATTATGTATATACCTAAGTAATATTAGGTAGCAAAGGCTTCGTGCGATATGCATCATACAAAATGCAACGAGTGTACATATTGGCCAAGCAGCTACATGAAGGCAGCTGTGTCCGCACAGAGTGATATTACATTTATTGCCCCAGCCGGCTTTAAACTATGCATTTTGTCACTTCACATTTCGGGGACCGAAAGTTCTGTTCCATTTTTTAGTTCATAAGCCATGACACTATATAAAATGGAACTATTTTATATAGTGTCATGGCTTATGCTTCTTTTTATCCGACTGCGCGGCGCAAAGAAGGGTAATTTAGTATATGTACTTTCCTTTGTGACACTCTAGAGCGTTTGGTTAGAGCGTGGGCCTATTTTGATGATTCTTAGGTAAGTCGGCACTCAACACGTTTAACAACATCTTGAGTGCATACTGTAAGTTATGTTGTTATTGACAATTTTATTGAAGAAAAGATGTCGGTTTGGGGATAGTCAGACATAAACCCACAGGCTATCTATATCCACAGTCAAAGCCCACCTCAATATTTGTATAAGCTGTAAATCCGTAATCAATACTTTAAAGGATTTAAATGGGCCAAAACTGATTAGTCAGCTAAAGTATCGCCGAACTCTAGTTAGTTTATAATTTTTTAGAAGAAGGTAGTTCTCGCAACAAGTTCCCGCCGAGACGGGGTTCCGGGTTAATCATACAATACGACATCCCTGAACCTCTGCGCTGCAGCCGAACTTCGGCCCGGCACTAACTAGCAATCTGCATATTAATCAACAACAGCTCCGTCGCCCTCACTCAAATCCTTCCTTAGGAACGGACGTTAAGATTTCATTATGCGTAATTTTATGACTTTTATTATAGCTATTGCAAAGCGGTCAGAAACTTATATGATTCAGTAAATGAAGGATAACTTGGCGGAAATAATTCGGATATAAGCGGATTTTGGCATAGTTATAGTTAAAGATGTCCTTCACAACATACTTAAAATCCTGAGGGGTGGGGGTGGAGCTAACGGGGGGGGGGGGGGGGGGGGGGTGTAAAGTTCACTTTTTTAGTTTTACGTTAAAAACTCGTAAACGGTGGCCCACAGCAAAAAATGTTCTGAGAGATAAAAAATGTACATAAAATTCTCCACAAAAAAGTCTGCACAGTTTTTCGCTAGAGTGAATATTTAAGGAGATTTTCAAGGGGCGATGTTAATCAAATATTGCTTCCCATTCTTTTGTCTTTCAATATTTTTGAAAACAAAAAATACAGTATTTATGCACTCAACGAGTTCTAAATAACGATACCCCACTCGATGGGTTAGGTCAATATTTTTTTTCGCGCCTCCGTTTAGCTGTGTAAGAGCCCCCCCTTATAAGCGTTTAAAAATATTTTTTGACGATGTAAGTAGATGTGGGTTAACAACACCCGTTTAGTTTTTAAGGGCTCCCATAGCTCCACCCCCACCCCTCAGGATTTTAAGTATGTTGTTAAGGATATCTTTAACTACAACTATACCAAAATCCGCTTATATCCGAATTATTTCCGCCAATTGGCAGTTAGTGGTCTTCATTGCTTGAATCAATAAGTACTAATTGAGTGAGTGCAACCTAATTGAATACCTAACTTGATCAAGAAGTCAAGACCAATAAATACGCACATACTCGTACCTATAGCCATTAAATACATACCTACTTATAGATTATACTTTAACATTAAATATGAACGGCTGCTTATGCATTTATTTCTAGCAAAAAAATTATATTTAGTATCATAACATTTATTTCAGTCTATTTTAACATACAATACAATACAATACAAATACTCTTTATTGCATAACATACTCGTAGTTTCAGACCATTATCCTGAGCCAAGAAACATTGAATATTTTGAGGATTTTTTATGCGAACTACGAACCAAAAAAAAACCACTTGATTCCGATTCTTGATACTAGTCGAAACCTGGATGCAAGAATTTGTTATGATGTTACTTCCAGCCTGTTTATTACCGTGAACTTTTCGTCGTTAAAGAATTCTGTTCTGATCACATTTTTGTATCACATGTCACATTTTTGTATGAAAATGCTTGATTTGTTGATAAAGACACAAAAATTACCATATATACTTTAAGATTTGAGGAGTTCCCTCGATTCCTCATGGATCCCATCATCCGAACTGCGTTTTGACAAAACCGGGACCAACTTGGATATAAATTTACTTGCAATCAAAATAATATTTTTCAAAATCGGTTCAGAGCTGACGAAGTTCTGGAGTAACAAACATAAAAAAACACAACCGAATTGAGAACCTCTTTTGAAATCTTGAAGTCGGTTAAAAAACAGGACATAGCACCGCCTTATTAAGGTTGCTTTCCCATTATGGGTCAAAAACACTTCATGGGTCAAAAAACTCCTAGGCTGTGGTAAATCATTAACGGCTTATGAGCATGTAAGTTAGGCCTTTATTACCTATATGGATTTATAGAAAAGGAGACACTGTTTATGCGGGTTACTACACCAATCCAAAATCAAGCTTATGACCCTCATAGCTTAGCTAAGGTACGTAACGTCTTCATACAGGTTTTTAAGGTTTAGCTTAAATAACTAAGGTGGCAATTAAAGAAGCATAATGACAAAGCTCATATTGTAATCGCACGCTCACCACGCCAACAAGGGCAACAAAATGCCAACACCATCAATATGATGACCCCATCAAGGAAGCGCGTGCCAAAAACCCTTTTGTCGTATTCATTAATTTATTTAATGAGCTAAACGCATAATGAAGCTTTGTTCAGCTCCCGCCACCATTGTGCTGAAGGAGATATTGCACGGTCTAATAGCTGAGCTGTTGCTCTTTACTCGTTTACGGTAAAGTAATTGTAACTTCGTATTAGACACAATGAATGATATAAAATAACCTTCAATATTTCATTCTCACCATAAATCTGTGTTAATATTAATATTATTTTACGAACGCATTTATTTCTAGGTACAGCCCAATCAATGTCCGATTAAATGTAATTCAATATATGTAATAATTATTGAAAATTATATACGAGTAAGTAAACTAAATTTATTTTACTAAAATTATTGAGGTTTCGGTTATGAAAGTTTAAATGGAACGTTAGAAGTTCAAGTGATAACCAATTACAGAAATTTCGCAATATGGGTAGGTATTAAACTGTAATATCTACCTAGTGATACGGTAGGATATCGAGCTTCATTAGGTATTCAGTAATCAGAATTGGGAGCAAATAAAATGATCACCTAAATAACTTTTGATATCACCAAATTTTCAAACCCTAAAACAAAGTGGAACACTAAAAAAAAATATCGATCAGCAATTCCGGGTTACCAAATAGGTATAAGACCTATTTTTGCAGCAGTTGCACCTATTTTACTTATTGCGTTCGTATAAATTAATAATCGCATCAAAAATTGTTAAGTACCACCAAAAATACTAAACCACCTTTTTTCAACAGAATTACATCCAAATATTATATACACATCGCATGCTACATTTTAGCAAACAGTTACAAATTAATTGTTTTTAGCACTATAAATATGTAGGTGATTTCATAAATGTTATTAAATTAGATGTAATTTAAAAAGCAACGCGCAATGTGGCGGTGTGAAATAATAACACGTACCTATACTGCACTCGATCATCATACAAAGAATTGTCTGAAGCATAATAAAACAGCTAATATATTTTTATATGTAACTTTATTTTACTAAACGGTTAAAACTAAAAAAAGTTATAACGTTACGTTTAGTAAAATAAAGTTAAAACATGTCTCACGAAAGTTTAAATTCAAATATATATAAAGGTATCTATATCTGTTTCATTCTAACTATTGCTGATATCATAATTTTACGAACTTAATAGGCAGAAATAGGTATAGGTAGGTTTAGGTTATATGTTAGTTTTGCATCGGTCCGAAGGGCCAAACCAACCAAAAATAGGAGCTCCGCGTCAGCGGCGTGATAGCTTCGTCGATAATGTTGCAATGTCCACTAATAAAATGGGCCTTTTGCTCGAGTTTTGCACTCTGCTTTTAACTTCGGTTTTGAGAAAATGAAACAAATAATAATACGGATTTTACTTTATGCACAAGAGCATAAAACACCATTTTATATGCAGCCTTCTCTCGACATAAAGAACAACTTTAAGAGCATGAGAAGTGAAAAGGATAGTAGTGCGCTGCGACGGTGAATATCTTTCTTTAATCTGAGTGTATTGTGTAAGGGAGGCGTTCGATTCCACTTGGCTTTGGATCGTCTTATTGAATTATACTCGTACCGCGGCGGGCCGCACGCCGCACGTGACTCCACGCACCCGGCCCGGCCGGCCCATCGAGTTCGCCGTGTTTGTTCGATTCACGAACGTGTGCGGTGTACTTCAATCTATTCTCGTTTATAGTAATTACAGACACATTCTCCTCGTGTTTTCTCGTTGACGTTTTTGTGTTGATTATTTAGTGTTTCCTTGTTGTTTATGCACAGTTTTTTTTCGAATCTCGTTTTACAGAATACAGTTTACTTCCTCCATTCTCATAATTTTATTTCATAGAATTAAACTCCACCGAATTAAACGAAATTGCTTTTACCAAAAGTGTTTCAGTAATTAAAAATAAGTTTAATTTTAAATACATAGAAATTACGATTAATATCAGCGTTATTTATCTCCAAAAAGTTATTGTGCCAGTAACAATTAACATAGGCAGGTATTACTGAATTATGTTTTGAATTAATATCAATTCGAAGAACGTTTAATGTAGTATCTATTTGTAGGAAAAATAATGGCAAACATGATTATTTACTGATCACTTCCGATTCTTGACTTTAACTTTATTTCCTAGATAATATCTACGTATACCTAGGTACAATATATTTACGCAGGTATCACTCCAGAACGGCTGCACCTATTTGGCTAATTATTATTACCTAAGTATAAGTGCGAAGAAGACGGTTGCAATGGCACAAAGCGTAGATCAGGCCCCGACAATTCTGTTGGATGATTCGCATCTGGAAGTTGTGGACACCTTCTGCCACCTTGGCTCTAACGTGTCAAATAATCTCTCACTAGAGTTGGAGATCAACACCCGCATTGGCAAGGCATCCACGATGTTCGGGAGGCTTAGTACAAGAGTATGGAATCATAAACACCTGACCGTTAATACGAAGATGATCGCGTACAAGACATGCATCTTGTCCATACTCTTGTACGGAGCCGAAACTTGGACATCGTATGCCAAACAGGAGCGGAAATTAAACAACTTTCATATGCGCTGTCTTCGGAGTATTTTAGACATCACGTGGAAGGATCGAGTTACAAATGAAAGGGTCCTTAGCATCGCACTTTTACCCAGTATTGCAGCAGTCAAGCAGAGGCGTCTGCGCTGGCTGGGACACGTGCAAAGGATGGAGCCTTCTCGTTTGCCACGTAAAACTCTCCTTAGTGAAATAGCTTGCGCTTAAGGACTGCGCAAAACGAGACAATCGAGACATGCTGTCCTTCAAGGTCAACCCGACAAACTGGGAGAAGTATGCTGCAGACCGTGAGATTTGGAGGAAGGCACTGGGTGAACGCGTGGGGCTACATGATATCGCATGGTTCGATATCTTGTCCCATAAGCGACCAGCGCGCTGCTGCACCTCCTACAGCGTCGAGCATGATATTTCCCTGCCAGATATGCGGACGTCCCTGCCGCTCTCGTATTGGCCTTACTAGCCATGTACGCAAGTGCCGCAATGTCATGGACGCTGCTTAAATCATCTTTTATAGATATCACAGTCCAATGATGAAGTATATGTAATAAATATTGACGTTCAGTTGGTCAGTTTCATAGTTTTATCCGTTATATCCGAACAATGAGTTTTGTAGTAAAATCACGGAGGAAAGACGTTTTATTGTAGGCGTACTGTACAGGAAATATTTGTTCTTGTTTTTAGTGTTCCTATACCCAAAGGTGAAGTAAAATGATTTGTATCTACACCCGCGACAAAACGGGGTGGACAGCTAGTTCAATAAGAATAATGATCCCCATCCTTGGACTTCCTTCTGCATCAAGAAGCAAAAAATTAATTAAGGGAGCAAAGATAAAAACAAAAAATGTAACATCACGATGGTATTTGAATTATTCAGAAGTGAAACACAATAAGCAAAAAGGGTTTCTTTTCAGGCACCTGGACTCTAAAAAATTGAGGTAATGGGACGTGAATAACAATTCACCCCTTGGGGTGGGGAGAGGTGCCGCCGGAGAAGAATAGATTGATAGTACCCGTTTGTAGCATCTGTCGTTTAAGAGAACATCGATTATACTGTTCGCCTTGCTGTTTCTTTACTTGCCTCCGGCCATCACTCATGGGGCTTCCGCGAATATTGTTAATTCATTTTCAACACATTTGCTCGTAAAGTGGCTCTTATTACTTTGCTTTTAGCATCATAACCCAGGATATTACACACGCGTGCTATAATTTTATTACGAAACTTGTGATATAATATTTATATCCCGATTAAGACGATGGTACATCGCAGCAAGGTGTAAGTAAGAAAATGGAGCATTCTTAAATTAACCGGGTTATTACAGCTTTTTATTTTATTTCGGTCGAGGATTCTTACACGGCTAAAGCGTTTCGGTGATTATTTCCTTTATATAAATGTTTAAATTATTAAAATTATCAATTTTGAATAACAATTAATAGTATTAAAGTGAATTCGTATTTTGTACGTGTGACGTATTTATTAATTTTTATTATGTAGTGGCTGCTCGCGCATTAGTGCAAAGTCAAGTTAACGCGCGCCATTTATTCATAATAGTAGTTCATGCAAAGCTGGTACATAATGAGAGGCACCCGTGTCATCTTATTATAAAACTCGCCTTCGCCTCGTTTCGTTGCATACATTACTTTATCTACAGACATATTATAGGTAATTACTCTAAGATGGGTTCAGAAGCCGAAGGCAAATGACCTGCATTGCTAGTATTGCTACGACAGTGCTACCGGTAACATAACATAATATACTCTCTCATGTTGTGCATAGTTGTAATTGAGCTATCGACTATTATAATACCACATTACAGGATGATAAAACGTATGCTCAAGTTTATAGTTTGTAACTGTGCCTTATTCAAATAAAATAAATAAAATAAAATAAATTTTATTATTATAGGTACAAATCTAATATACAAATTCAAATAAGAAATAAATAAAAACAAAGATACAACATATTCATATATTATAATAATTGTAAATAAATAAAATAATTGTATCAATATTACCTTTTTTGCACAGTAACCAAAATGGCGGAAATAGCGAAATCAGAACAGGCAACCCAAACAAGAATGTTTAAAAAAAAGCATAGACCAACTAATAGTCCCTATTCTGATTCTCATGTCGTTAGAGTTCAAATGTCGTGCGATGTATATACTAAAAAAAACACGCCGAGCTGACATTTCGCATCGATTGAATTTGAACTTTCAGTGATACTAGAATAGGGACATATTTAATTTTTTTTGGTTTTGTATGACGATTTGAAAAAATAAATTATTAAATAGGAAATCATAATTATATTATGTTGGGGCGATATGTTCGCTTGGCGAAAAGCCCTTTTTATCATTAAATTAAAAAAATATATATATAATGTTACTGCTGTAATCTTCTACCACAGATAAGATTTTTTTTATAAATTCATTGACTGTCATAATGCTGGTTATTGCCTACGGTTTCTGAACACATTTTAGAGGATTTATGATATTGTGTGTTGATAAATATAATTTGTAAACATTGTTGACGAGTGCTGAAACTGATTAATTGTGTTCAATAATAGTTAACTCATGGTAAAAACAAGTCTGATATAATAAAGGTACTGACGAGCAAAAATAACGGATACACTTTGTATGGAAGTTCCATGAAAAGTATACCCGTTATTATTGCTCGTCAGTATAGTATTCACGTTACGTTACTACTGGACACACTTGATGATGGTACAATACATACATAATCTGTAAGTAATAACCTCTTAGCATCAACAATTACAGAAAAATATTAATAACCTTTTTAACTTATAGAATTGTTTTTTCCTCGCAAATGTGTCGAAAAACGTCGTATATATGAAGTAAGCACTTGATCCAGGATCCTTACACTCTCGGCTCTCTTATCGCTCTCGCCGTTCGGCTCGCGCGAGCAATATTGCCACTACTGTAATGATCAACGTACCTCACTTGTACAGTCAAGGCTTAAATATGTATGCACTTTTGGACCTTATTTCAATGAAATACGGTGAAAAAGTGTATGCATATTGGTGCCCTTGACCGTACCTATTGTACTTTAATTCAAACTAATGAAATGGCAATAACAAAATTATCACGTTTAGTGAGACATAATGAAATATCACTACAGTAACTAAGTTAAGTACAGGCACTATAGCCGAGGAATCAAACTATAAGTGTAATCTTCATCTGTATATTGATTTAAAAGCGTAAAAGAAAATACTTTTTTGTTCGCGATGTCACTATAATTGTTGGTTCGTCTAACCTACCGTATAAGACAAAGTTCTCTCCCGCGCCTTTTCTCGCGTCGTCGTTTCATCACACCTATTAAACATAAAACATGCGTATAAGTCTAATTAGGAAGGAAATAACCATTATGCGTTATTTACTAACTCTCCTTCTTTGCCCGGGGGTTAAAAAACATGAAATACCTAATAAATAGCCAACATAAAAGTAAACGCTGTAAACTACAACAAAAAGTCATAAATAGTATCTACATTATTGTCGAGGCATTAAGCATTAGTTTTAAACGAACGACCTTGGCAGTTCGTTTAATTAATACGGAGAATTCCAGCCGAGCCTTAATTAGCGCTTTCCTCAAAAATATAGAAAAGAAGTAATTGGAATTAAGGTTTGATAAACATTAAACATAACCCTATAACTTCTCTCCCGAAGTAAGTTTTTTAAACAGAATCGCGAATATATTTTTCTACCGAAAATCACAGACACGAACAAAAACGTCACGGTTTTCACAGAAAAATAGATTATTTGTTCATTTTAATTGGCTATACAGGATCTGTGTTCTGTTTTACGAGTATATGGTATTCTACCAATTAAAAACATTTTGGACTCTATATTTAATGGATTTTATTTTTTAACCTATCTAAACACTTCTCATACCTCAATTTTAATTTAAAGATTTGTTTTTGTTAGCTTTCATTTATGAAATAAATGATTTAAAGTACGATAAAAAATCGTAAGACGCAATTAACAGGAATTTTCATCCGGTTAATTCTATGAAGACGAAACCGGGTTCCTATAGCCCTGCATTTCAGGCGCTTGGACGTGGAACGAGCCTGCAATGCTTTTTTACTTTTTTATTTTATGTGACCTTAAACTATATATAAAACTAATACATCACCTTCCAATATGTAGCGAGTAACGTCCACTAATACGGCCATTTTCGAGAAAAGTAATTTTATATATTGGGCATAAAAATAATAAAATTACTCAGTAAGTGTCTTAAAAATAAAAATAAAAACAGTCGTATCTAATGCTATAAGTAGTTTCGGCGAAAGGTATGGATAACCAGTAACTATAAAGAATAGTAGCCTGTTTGTCACATTGCTGAGGTAATGATAAAATATAGCCAATTTGTTAACACCACTGGCACTAATACTTGAGTGTACGACGAATTCAAAATTATTATGACACATCATATTTTGTAACAAATGGATATAGTTCAAGTACCGTAATAATTAAAAGAATTACATAACGGGGGTGTATCATCATCATCAGCCTACATACGTCCCACTGCTGGGCACAGGCCTCCTCTCGTAGATGAGAGGGATTGGGTAAATATAATATATACACCCATATTTATTTTAAACATCATAGGAGCATGCAGTGTGCGTCGCTCAGTCGAATATAGGTACTAATATACATATATTTTATGAGATTATGAGTTAAAGTATATTTTAAACCCAAATTACCATTATTTTGTATCTGGTAGTTCAACAGTTAAAACTTGTTTGAAACAACGTATATTGCTTTTTACTTACGATTTGTTTATTTATTAAATATTTAATACAAGCAAAACTTATATAATATATAGTCCTCCTCGCCGTATCCGGCGACAGCGACTCCGTCAACTGTTTTTATCTAGTAAAAAAAACATATACATATACGTAAACTAACTTAACATAACCAAGAGGTAAAATTTCAATAGATATACCTATTATAAACCAACTCATTTCAGTATAAACGAGTAGAGGGGCATAGAAAGAGCAACATTATAACATATACATTCGTACCTACTAGTACTAGTTGCGAAATTTTCGCACGGCTTAGGACGCGGTCTGCCAGCATCCGCTAGTAAATAAGGATCATGGGATTATTGGAAACGGCGTATTCACTTCGCAAAGAAGGAGGATTTACAGCGGTTGGGTAATTGTTAAATATTATATAAAGGTGTCTTGTTTACTTCGGTTGGTAGGTATGGATGGGTGCGTGTGTTCCTAGGTGTTTATGGTTGACGTTTTGATTTTTGGAAATATTGCATACAATTGAAAACATGGACCCTTAAAGTTTCCATTTTTTGACACGAAAACTTCGTCCTTGTTTTGCAAAATTTATTTCATTAACTAGAAAGAATTACGAAAAAAGCAAAACGAAAAAAGGATGTAAGGAATCGATCAATGCCAATATTGTCTGATTTGAATAAAGGTTTAATGGGTTGGAAAACGTTGCCGTCCGAAGCACTAATTCTGCGAGATATTATTAGGCGACGGCGACGACTATCTCTATCGCACGCAAGAATATTCCGGAATGCCTGTTCTCGCTCGCACGATAGGTTCACAATATATAGTCTTAATGCTTTTCGCCAATGAATTTGTGGACGGTTTGAATTGCAATATTGCATTTAATTGCAATAGCATTGAAAATGATAATAATCTATATAATAAATCTCTAAAATTCCAGCCAGCATTATCAGACAGAGTTTTCCCTCCAGGGTAATCTCAGAATCCGCTGCATCGATTTAAACAATTTTTGGCACACATGTATACTTTTATCCCCGCCAAAAGTTAGGATAGTTTTTATCCGCTCGCAGTAGTTAATTAATTATTCGAAATATGCGACCTTTGTGATATAAAGTTATATTTATTTAAATGCTCATCGCTGATATTGCTGTCAGTGTCAGTCTTGACGTAACGTCATTCTCATTTGTCAAAATGATGACACCAAATGACACCATTCCTGGTACATTTTTTTACCTGCAAACATAATCTGTTCTATAAGTAACCAAAAAAGTGAAAACCTAATGTTTGTATGAATTTGCTACAGTAATATTGTGATTATCTGTGTACGTTTTGTTTCTCAATACATACTTATATTATTTAATAAGTAATACATCTGAAGATTCTGAAGTAAAGTATAATAAAAATATGATTTCGGAACGTAACTGTACTGACATTGACTGTCATTTTGCATTTGCAATAATCACACAGAGCAATTTTAATACCTAGGAGTAGACATGCGCAAAATGTGTCACTAAAAAGAAAAGAGTGATATACTTCAATCCTTCACTGTGAAGTATATCACTCATTTAGTTCACTAGTTCAGTTCAGTTTAGTTCACTAGCTCAACCGATTCAACTAATCATATTGATCAGTCATTCGTCGCGTCGCGTTTTTCTCATTCTAAGGCTAATTCGGGGATAATGATATCAAATTTTATATATATTTTGAATAATTTAAGTAAAAATATTCTTTTTACGAAAAATTTGTCAGTATACTCGCTTTCGACTAATTCGGGGATAAGGATTTTAAATTTTACATTTATTTTCAATTTTAAGAAAAAAAATTTTTTTTGTAAAAACCGTCATGAGATAGATGATTGAAACGATGACACATGAACTGAAGTACTGAACTAAGTGAACTATTGAAGTATATAGATCCGAACTGAACTAGTGAATGAATGAAGGACACCAAGTGAAGTACTTCAATTGAATCATTCATTCGTGAACTACACATGTCTACCTAGGAGCACTAAATTAACTGCAGATGCCAGTGATCTTTGTGATGCAAGAATACCTGTGAAAATTAAAGGACAGCGGGGTAATCACGTTACGTATGAGCTAATGTCGAAAAATGACATTAAATATGCTCTAACGGTAGTACATAAAGTTACGTGATTACAGTACAGTTCTACAAAAATGCTGGGCCACCAATGCGAAACACCTACAAAAACTGCACACCAATGAAATGAAGATGCTGAGATGGGCCGGCGGTGTAACTAGACTTGATAAAGTACGAAAGTACATCAGACGAAGTTTTACAGTCGCCAAGATTACAGCCAAGCTTCAAGAATGCCGCCTGAGATAATACGGCCACATAGCCGATGAGACTGCTATCATGGAACATGTGATTCATAGATTAAATTAGGCTTTTTCAAAAATGTTGGATTCATAGTAAGCTAACTGGAGTAGAGACTCATAAGTGATGTGAAAACAAGTGATTGTAAAAATAACTAAAAATTAAAAAGTTTATGAATATTGTAAGTGTTTGTTTATTTTTTTATTGATATCAAGGGTTAAAATATTCATTAAAAAATAGTTCAAATAAGGCTGACATGTTTTACTATGAGTGTAGGATACTGGATATGATGTGTGTGACTGTTTTAGAGCTTAAAATTCCAAATGTTTTGCTTATTTTTGGTAAACAATATAGAATATTCGTATTTATATTGTATGCTCTAGCAGTTAAGGATTTTTGATAGAGAGAGATAATAAAAGTAATAATAAATTATAATAAATGGTACGGTAGAGTTAAATATCAAATTAGGATGGTCAAGTTACTCTTATATTAGTATTAAGTTTTAATTAAAGTATTTTAGACAGAGTGGTGTAGAATGATTAATTAATTATATTAATATTCTCTTTATTTATTTATTTTAGAGCTTAGGTTTGGTTTTTACAATATTATTATAAAAAGTAAAATATAAAAATACACTTACAAAACAAAAATATTAAAAAAACTTAACCTTGGGTGCCGCTGGCAACCGGGCAGGGCCTAAGCTCAGACTATCCGCGCCGTGTCCAGGAGAACCGCCTTCTGTATCTGACCCTTGACCCAGCCATCTAGCGAGAGTCTCTTGAGTTGTTGGTCGAGACTTCGCTATTAGACTGTTCGCAGAAATGACTATCGGGGCAGTGGTCGTTGAATAAACATCCCACACGGCGGTTACCTCGTGGGCCAAGTCTAGACTTCCGGACCTAGGTCCTTCTCGGCCTTCACGAGGTTCTCGTCATGGGGGATGGTGATGTCAACGAGCACTGCCTGGCGTTTCGATCGATCTATCAGCACGATATCAGGCTTATCGGCTACAATTATTAAAGGTCAGGAGAAAAAATATTAAATATTATAGTCCGAGGGATAAATATAAAATTGTTGTAAGGCAAGACAGAGATGCCAAAATGGGATTCGGTGGACTATTTACCTTTTAAATTTTGTAAAAGAGAATAGGATTAAAATTAACAATTACCTACAAGGAAGTAAAAAAATAAATAAATAGAACATCATTGTAGGCGCTTTGGTACCTTACTGTAAGCCAACAAATGTATGTTTTAATAAATAAATAAATAAATAAATTATCTGTACATATTTCAGTGAGTATTCTCATAAAATTGTAAATTAAATATACTTAAATATTAGTTAAGTTATTGTTGTATTCTTGTTAATATTTTTTGTTAATAAATCATTACTTGCATTATCTGTAAGTCTGCGTGCTATCAACACAAAAGGTTTTATTATTTAAGCTACGATCAAATTAAATGTTGTTTCAAACAGCATACTTTGGCTCGTATTAGCACAAGGGACCTTTTTAAATGTGGCGATGTGTTTGGGCCCGGCTGATAACACTTTATGTTCACAAAGAGTTGTTTTACGCCCCACTTTACATAATGTACTGGTATAACGTCTGAACGGGAATAGCCTGTTTTATATACATACAATGTTAAAGTCCTTGCGTGGAATATGCTGGCATAATACATGAGGTGAAACTAGAGAGTTTGTGCAGAACATTCTTAAGTTAAGGGATAAACGTTGGAATCCGTAACAAGGTCTCATTTTTAGGGTTTCATATCCGAAGGGTTCAAACGGAACCCGATTGCTATCACTCACGCGTCCGTCCGTCTGTCCGTGGTATGTCACACAGGTTTTTAGTAGTAGTAGTACTTAGTAGTAGCCAGCCACAGTCTTCAATTTCGGTTGACCCAACCCAAATCCATACAGTTTTAAAAAAAATGTAAGGGCGGCGCGAAAAAAAATATTGGCCTGTCCCATTGATTGGGGTAGGCCAATATTTTTGTTGATTGATTGATTTTTATTGCGGTGTAGAGCCCGTTTAATAAATAGGTACCTACGTAGGTTAATACCGTATTTTTTCTTTTAAAAATATTGGAAGACAAAGGAGAGAGGAGCCACCAAAATCAGCTTTTACAACATTTCCAAAGTTTTTTTTAATTTAAGAATTAAATAAAAATAATACGTACTTATTTTTAATGAACAAATACTAATATATTGTAATAATATAAATTTGACTTGTTCTTTGAAATTTCTTTACTTTCCTCAATTTTCTTATCAATCCTAAAATTTTCAATCGCCATATAAAATTACCCGTCTGTTAAAATTGTCGCTGTCACTTCCTAATTTCATAAGAAAGAAGAGGACAAAGCTAACATTTACCTGACAGATACTTTTATCTGGGGATTGAAAATCAGATCTTGATCTCTCAAATTATGATTGTAAATAGACGTATTTCAAATACCTGTCGTGAAGTTGGACGCCAACGATATTTCTCAAAAAGCTAGACCACTGCTGTTCTAACTTCTCGACCTTTATCGATATCACCTGCGAATATTTATTTTTTTAAATTTATTGAAAATATAAGATACGACTTCTCGTAAGTTAGATCTTTGTGGCTGAATCGATAAAAAGCACAAGCCAAGCACAATAAAGACACAAAAAATAAGTTGTCAATGTCAGTTAGATCAATAACAATATAAACAAAACTAATAAATTAAACATTTTAATCTGAAATACTTGTGTGAACAAAATAACGAGTAAACTTTGTATGGTCTTTTTAATTGCACTTACGTCGAAGTGATCCTCTCAGCAGTATTATGTATAAGTAAGACTGGAAATACTCCACATTGACTTCACGACACCACGTTTTACGTAAGTCTTCCCGGATTTAAACTATTCTTTTAGAGCTATTTTTTAATCATTTTCACACGGAGGAACAAAACATTTCATATATTTGTGATTTGACGACAAACAAATCGAAAACAACGTTATAACCTAACAATAATTTATAAGTGAAGGAATTGAAAGAGGTGACGGTTAAACACCACAGATCCAAACTATTTTAATGACCGTAGATTTTACATTATTCAGCCAAAGAGGATTCGAGAAAAGTCAAACAAATGTCACACGTATACGAGTATGTATTGAAATATCTCTAATCATTGATTATTTTGTCGAAGTAATTGCCTGAAATTGGTTGAAAATCTCATATCTCGAAATGGATTTGAAATAGCACCTTGGAAAAATTACGTATATCTACACAATAGAGGGCAAACCATTGAAACACGCAAACGAAGTAAAAAATCTCGGCACATGGTTTGATCCTAAACTAACATTTAATCCGCACATAACCAAGGACTGTAACGAGGCTAGGAAGTGTCTAGGTTTCGTCACCCGCTAGTCTAAGCTATTCACCTGCCGGCACGCCATGAGTATCTTGTACTGTAATGCTTTTGTCCGCAGTAAGCTCGAAACTAATGCCATTATTTGGAATCCACATGAGCATGAGTACACGCTGCTTCTCGAAAGAGTCCAAAAGTCAATACCCGACTCACTTCGTGCTCGGTATGGTAAACTATACGTCACTTGAGACCCGCAAAAACTAAATTTAGTAAAATATTTTTTTCAACTGACGCGAGGCTTGATAACCAATTCGCAACTACTAAGCCAAGTAGCACTCAGGGTTCCTCGTCTCTCCGCAAAACAGCTCCGCCCGCGTCGCCGCGATCAGCTCTCCATCCCCCCAGCTAGGACGCGCGCGCTCGCTTCCTCGCCTTTACATCAAGCGTTGACGCTAAAGAATGACATCCTGGACACTGACAGCCACCTCGATATCTTTTTGACTCCGGAATCTGGATTCCTGGCTTCTTCATGTAGGTACCTGGAATCTATAGTGACTGTGGTAGTACCATAACTGCCTAAACTTCGACCTAGAGCCAATTGCATAACAAATTACAACTAATATTACAAGCGGTAGTCTCCTTTCAATCCCTTTCATTCGAAAGAGACTTCCGCTTGTAATATTAGTTGTAATTTATTATGCAATAGGCCCCTAGTCTATTTTTTTTTTGTTTTGTTTGGACGTTATTCATGTTTATTTTGACTTGTTATTGTAAATTTATTTGTATTTGGGTTTGGTGATTTAATTTCGACTTGGACTTGTTATTATCTGATTGTAATTTTATTAATCTTTTTAATGTATTCAATGTTGACATATTTTTTTAACTACTCTATTCTTTTATTTTATTTTAATTTTGTGTTTTCTTTTTATTTTATTGTATTTAATATTATTATTTGTATGTCTTTCCCGTTCACGGGACAATGGTGTCCCGGACCTTTGGGAGGCGTGCGCGGAGCCGAAGTACTGAGGCACCGAAGTACCAACGAGTACCACATAGCCAACACGTAGAGGCCCTTTTGACAATTTAATGAAATGCAAGGGATACACCGAGCGGATGTTGTTCCTGCCCGTGTCATGGGACGCACACAGAGACAGCACCCGCCAGGGTGTATAGGAACTATTGCTGATTGATGGAGTCTGGGAAAATGAACTGGGCTATTGGGTGAATATGACGGACTAATGGCTGGGCTATTGGGTGAGACACCGGACGCCTGCCTAATAAAACTGTCTCAGATTTTTATTTCCGGCAGACGGTGACTCGCTCTCTGCTAGATGGGCCCCCATAGAATAGCGACATTATAAAATGGCCTAAGGGCAACACCGGTCAGAGAGCTGGGTATGGAGAGGTGGCACTGGACTTTAAACATATAGCCAACTCGCCACTTAGGTGACCACATCCACCCTCGAGCGACAGCTCTTGCGACTCCACTCTTGACGGCCGGCTAAGGCAAGCCAGAGGCGGAGGGGCCTGAACCACCAACCCACCCCCAGGAGCACTCAGGTACGTAGGGTCGCTACTCCCTAACAGCCCGCCACAGGCTGCCTTACGTTGACTGATTGCACTGGAAAACCAGTGGGCGATGGGGTCGTCACATCCGTACGCCCATTATTTTTATCTGATTTGTCTCATATGTTACCAAAGATTGTAATAACAATTAGCACGTAAGGTTCAACTGTTAGTGCTAATGTAGAAATAAATAAATAAATAAATGAACAATCCTAATTGGTAGTAAGTACCATCCTTGTGCACGTTCCCTATTATAAGATACTAGAATACATTGCACTTAAAAAAAGTGCTGGTTTGTGTTGCATAGCTTTGAAGACGTGTGTCGAGACAAATTCAGTGATATATTTGTAATTCCTCAACAAGCTCCAAACATACTAAGCTTAACAGGATTACACCTGACGAGTGACGCCCCATTTCATGTTTCTACTTAGGGCTCAAACCCAGAACACGTTTTCAAGGGGATGCCTCGATCTGCGAGAGACACGTTTATAATGTCTTCCTCGCATAGAAAAAAGAGATGCAACACTCCCAGGGGACGGCCTTTTCTGATGATTTTTTTATAAATTTATGTACATTTTTCATTTCTATTAAACACATCTCGAAATTGGGAAGGGGAGTACCATAGTTTATTCTAAAGCACAGGTCTTACCCATTTAGGAAGCAGTATCTAGTTGTAAGAAAACATGTATGTTGATGTGAATAAAGCATTTTTATTTTTATTATTATTTTATAAATATTTAACTTTTTTAAGGCCTATGAGATTTTGGACGAGGTACTATAATATTAAATTTTTATGGTGACTTGTAATAAGCTATTTACATCGTTTTTTTTATCGTATGGCAATTATGTGCGGTAGCGGTGGAAACTTTCCTTACGGACGTGGTGCAACTTCGACCCCCCTTTGTCAAGTGAGTGGGCAACTTGACTGTTAGAAGTTCTCAAGCCGCCCGAAGGCCTCCAACTTGGCTTAACTACTGCTGCCATAGACAGCAGCCGGGATCAACGGCTTCCAAAGCACGGGAACGCTCAGTTAGTAACCACTCAAAGCGGTCACCCATCCATCTCCTGACCGCTGCCCACGTTGCTTAACTTTACGTAACGCACGCGACACGCAGGCGCCGCTGGGCCACGAGCGCTCCTAATCCTCGATAAAAGCCTCGAATCGTGTACACCGCTAGTGTTTGTTCATCTATACATATTATAAATATTCATATAAAATATGAAGGGGTAATTTAAACTACCAAATAGTCTAAATTTGCCGACATGAGAATTTTAGTGGGGTTATTATAACTATCGCCAAAATACTATTGAAACATAAACTAAATCATGAATTAGTAACATATAAACATGAAACAGTCTATACATATGAGACTCACCATTAAAAATCACGTGAAAAAACATTAACACCACTATTTTTATAGGTACAAATCCTCAGGAGCCAATTCACACGTGCCCACAAGAAACTTAGTCGAAAACAAAATGGGCGTGTGAATCATAGAACATTCGGTCTATAAACGCCATTCTCTGGTAAAATTATGAAAGCGCTTTTCCGCTATCCGTGCATAGGTGACACTCTACTAAATAACGTAAAACACGGAAGATATTGCAATTAGTTTAAATTTCCCGCAGTCTAGGTTGCCCCGCTGCACCTTAATGTTTGAACTGATATTTTGAATAACCTTAAGTAGTTGGTGTTAGCGCTACGCATTGATAGGTAATGAAATGAGAATGATTTCTTTTTACAATGTGTGAATGCAAAATTCAGACTGATGTAAGAACCTATGACTGAATCCTTATAGCACGAATATAAAAGGAAATATTTGTTCATATTTTAATATAAAAATATCAGTACCTATGCATTTTAATCATCATAGCATCGCAACGTAACACTTTATAGAGTAATAGCTGATTTGCTGTAATAAATGCAAAAGAATAAGTAGACGCAAAGCAGTTAACATTCCTCACGTAGATTGTTATTCAGCAATATTGAAGTTGGCCGTTGTAGCTACCGTTGCATAGTGAAACAATAAAGTTTGCGATCGGCGCAACCACGGCGCAACGCAATAAAGCAACTTATTCCCTCCGCGTCGCAGCCACGACACCTTTTATGGTTGCATTAATGCACAGTTGTTTGTAAAGTTTAACACATTCGCTGCGCCAAAATCAAACTTACTGCCGGTTCTATACGGGCAACATACTTCCCGTCTGAGGAAAGCCAAGTTTTCGATACGACCTCCGTTTTCCCGTATACATCATGTCCTGACTTTAAAAGTTTTCAAAGACATGAAAATTTACTAATTAAATAAATAACCATTATGATCAGTAGTCTATATCCGTGTGTATTAACACATAAATAGCTGCCATCGCCCCGACATCTGTGTAATATTCCGAATAATATAGACGTTTTTAAAAACCCTTATTTTTTTCGGGAACGTACTTCTCTAGCCGCACAGGCCACATATAATGCTAGTGATGGGGCAGGTAATAAAGGATCGCTAACAACAACAACTTATTTAAGTATATATACAAAGTGGACCAAAAGTCAGTTCACATTTAAAATTTCATTATAAATAATTTAACAAATGCACAGTATAAAAACGTTTGTTTACAATGAAAGTAAACACAAGGGGATTTTATTTTTTAACAGTAACATTATCTAAATGTAGCTCTTTCCTATCCTAGCACCGATGCAACCTGGATCGGAAATTTCACATCAGTGCGCGTAGAGTGTTATGGGGAATTCCTTGCATTTCGTCGCCATTATTTTTATTAATTTTCGATGGAGCTTGGGTTGCTGATATAAATTTTACTTTTGATATATCCCCAAAGATAAAAATCTATGGGGGATAAAGCTGGGCTTCGAGATGGCCAGTTTATGTTACCTCTTTTGGAAGTCACTTTTTATCGGAAAATTCCCCGGACGGCAAAATGCACGATCTTGCTGAAATTCAGTGAGTTTGTTGTAGCCCTTAAAGTTTTGAAGTGCAGGAGAAAAAAAAAATCTGCAGCAATTCGACATTAACGCACTGCATTTGACATACCCACCACTCTCCGCCTCCCGTTCAAATAGACGTAGTAGCTAATTCAAATGTGAACTTACTTATGGACCATCCTGTATAATAAATGTGTTATCATCATGCACGTAAACAAATACTATTAATAATTTAGAGTATTATGCAACTGGTACATAATGAGAGAAATATTTGTACAGTAGTCATATCATGCATGTTAAAATATTTACAATACGACAAGTGATGAAATAGTGAAGAAAGAAAAGATTTTCGATTAACATTATACAAAAAACCTCTCTGTCGAACCGGTAATTGATAGAGTCAATTAACATAATAACACGCTGGTAATAATTAAATTTAAGTACTGGGCTGTCCATTTTATGCCCGGCCGCGAAATATTTACCTAGTATATCATGTAATCATGTTTCACATAAAATAAAAGCTGCACTATGTTATGGGGGTTGATAAAGACGATGCACTGAAAAATTTTCAAATAGACTGCCGATCTATAAGATAAAATGAATTATTATTTGAACTCCTGAAGCCATAATGGAAGCCACAATACATTTTTTACTGCGCCCTTATATTTAAATGAGTGCTTCCTGACTGGCGCGGGATGCGCGGAAGCGGGACGATATGAAGGCAGTACTGGGAGCCGATTTTTGAGAGTCGAACGCTCGAATTTTCACTCGAGATCCGTCAAAAAACTATGACGTTGTGACAGATGTCGCGTGAAAAGTCGAGCGTTCGACACTCAAAAATCGGTCCCCTGGTCCGCTTCTGCGCATAATATTACTACTGCGCAAATGTTATACTGACAGTAATCTGTCAAGTGGGAATTTTTGCGACGTCAGTAAGTTTACGTCAAAGAAGAAAATGTCACATATCGATCCCGCCCCGCCAAGTCAGGAAGTCGCCTAACAGTGTAAATCCATTAAGTAACATGTCGATAACCTATTAAGTTAAATTGAACCCAAATAAATTATTCTTATATTAATGACCACCTAATTTCAAACACCACATACATAACATTTCATATACATATTCATCCAAATATTACAGAGCCCGTAATCCTTTAATTTATATTAGAATTAAGTAGGTACATCCTAATAATTCTTACGATAGTTAGAAATACTAAATGATCACCTAATTTCAAGCGTCAATTTATATAATAGTTTCACAATAATATCTAGTGAGTGGGCTTTTTGGTGAAGGAAAACATCGTGAGGAAACCTGCATAGGTACATCCGCGAAGAAATTCAAAGTTGTATGTGAAGTCCCCAACCCGCTCTGGGCCAGCGTGGGGACTACTGCCCAATCCCTCTCATCTATGAGGCAAAGGTATGAGTTTATTGGTGATACGGAATTTGAGATCGATAATTTTTTCGAGTGTTGGGTTTTATTTTTGTGTTCGAAAATTTGGTGATATCAAAAGTTAGGTATTTAGGTGATTATTTTATTTGTTCCTATACATTGTCACCAAATTTACGCATTACCATGTCTCGAGCTGAATTTAAAAATATCGAATATAGCCCTATTATACTCCGAGGCTCTGTATTTGCGGGTTTCAGAGACGCTATACTAGGTTTTACGAGTGCATGAACAAATACTAACAAGATTCTATATTCAATGCGTTAAGATGAATAAAGGTACTCATAGTTACCTGCGGTTTGCATCTCGTCTGTAAGTTAATTTAAATAATTATTTCATACTAGCTTTTGCCAGCGACTTCGTCCGCGTAAAAGGGATGATTTTCGGGATAAAAAGTATTATACATATGTTAATCCAGGCTATATCTCATAGTATACCAAGCTTCATCATCGTCCGTTCAGCTGTTTTTGCGTGATTGAGTCACAAACATCAAAACACACTAACTTTCGCATTTATAATATTAGTAGGATTTTCTTTGGAAACTATCATACTTACTAACAATCATGAATATTCGAAATAGGTGTTGATTGGTTACAACTATTTTTCTACCAAATCTCAGCAATACACACTTATTAACTCAGGAGAGATTATTCATTTAGATGGACGGAGAAACATCCCCTTCATCGAAACCCATACAAGTAAGGCATCTAATAGACGCCCAGTATGAAATTAATTAAAGTTGAGCGCTCTTGTGTTCACTGAACGCTCTAACTTAGACATTACCTAAGATGCTTAGGGATTGAGTTGAGCACTTTGAGGCCAAACCTATTGTTGAACGGGCGACTTAAGGTGTTCGTAATTTCGTGTGACAAGAGTTGTTCCACTCTGATTGAATTTAAATAGTTAAAGACTGGTAGTCAAAAGCCTCAAACATTATTTAATTACTTCTGAAGAACAGTCTTTAGTATTGACTCTTTAGCATAAAGCGAAAATTTAATGCAAGAACTGCGCTTTATGTTCTACTGATGTAGTTGTAGACTAACTTCCACTGATAAGGTTCGGTATGAGTTTTCGGCTTTAGCTTTGAACTAAATGATCAATTGCCTAAAAATTCCATAGATGCGATTCCTCTGTGGGCAGTCTGACTTATCCTCAGAAGGCAGCCTAACATCGTAAGCATTTCCATGAAACGATCAACGTAAGAAAGATTAGAAACAAAGGATCAAAATAATGATCAATGGATACTGTTGTATTTTGCTCTCCGATCTTTCTAAACCTATATTTCTGGGTGTGTAATAAATTGTATAAAATCAAATGTAATTATTTAATTTCAATATGTATAAGTGACTAATTTGTATAAAACAAACTATATAATGACGATTAACATAATGTCATGAAACATAATTTGCAATGGACATAATTTTAAGTTTCATAAAAACAAATAACATAATTTTGTATGGAAATATGCAATTCGTTGTTATGCAGTTTAAGCGTTGCAGGAAATATCGTTAAGATATGTGAGTTTTATGTTATGTGAACATTATGTTTAGTAAAATTATGATAACAGTTTTTATGGTTAATGTTAATTATGAGATTCGTATGTAGGGGAGACCAGGTATGAAAGTAACACGGGATGAACGTAACAAATGAGTTTTTGAACGAATTATGTTGGCTACACTGACGGCTGCTTCACCGAAATGTGCCATTTTGAACCCCCCCTTCCCTCAGTTGCGCTTACGGCGCTATGCCGCCAGGTTGTGGGCGTAATGAGTCGGTGCCGAAAAATCACGCATAAAGTAAGATTTGACCGTTATTTTCATTCGTGATTATTTTAATTATGTAATGTTTTAACTTGTATGTTATGTGTGAATAAAATAGCACAACTATTCAATTTTATGTTTCGGCATTCGGAATTGTGCATTTATAACAGCTTTTGCAGGTTATAAGCACGTTTCTGTCATATTCGGGAAAATTTACAGATCGGGATGAAAGTAACGACTTGTTACTTTCATCCCGATGGTATTTATTAATTACAAATACATATTAAATCATTAAAACAGTACCTACATAAACTTAAAAATAGCCTAAATATAAATTAATATTCAAAACTATGCAAACCACTACTTATAAAACCAATATCGCCCAAAATCACCGCTCCTGGGAATGGTTTCCAGAAGGCTGCCTACGTTACCTCGTTGCACCGCAATGCCTACACGTTGGCCGAGGAACACGCCAGCCCTCCAGTCACCAGTGGTGCTGGTTTTTTTTTTAATTTGCTGGTAGGATTTGTAAGCTCCTGGACCCCATCGACCTACCGTTTCAACCGCAAACGACACAAATACGAAATCATCACCGAGACATTTGTATTTGCGGCGCTTAACGGTCTCGGCTGTAGCAGCGGCCCCGCCTGCCCGAAGCGATGTAGTGCGGAGGTGGGACGCCGCCAGAGCACCTACACATGTGGCATCCCACATCCCACACTAAGGGTCTGCCAACCTCCCAGGGCACTAAAGTCATGCCGTCGGGTCTCTTACCGTTGCCGCGAGCCAGTCCACTGGGTTCGAGGTTAGCAGGTACTTGACACTGACCAGACAGAACCGGACGGAACGTATCATTCAGGCAGGCGTGGCGGGAAAGGCGGCCAGCGCTCTTCGCACATGAAAGTCCGTGAAGACCCAGACGGTTCACCTCAGCAGCAGCGATGGAGCTCTACAATATTGCAACTTAAACGCGGAATGCGAACAGCCAATCTAAAAAAATTGATTGTCTAAAAAGGTGGCGGAATGTGCTGATCGGAGAGCATGATTAGAGCCAATACCCGGACTCCCGTTCAGACACTGCTAGAAGGCGGGCTTCGTCTTGGGCCGAGGCACACGTGTCTAGCAGGTGTTCGTGGACTATTCGGCTAATGGGTTCATCCCAGAGTTTTTGGGGTTCTGTCCTGTCCGAAGAATGTTTATGTTGTGTTCTGATAAGTAATAATGTTGATTATGAAAGTTACTTTGTATTTATTTGCATTGTTACAACCTTCCCCTGACACTGTTACAACCAGCCCTACCCCTAGGGATGGTTGTAACAGATTCCACTTTTTTTTTTGGCTGTTTTTTCTCAACATCTCTTATATCAGTTGCATTTAAGGTGATGGTTAAAGATAGCTGAAAGACTAATCCATCATTTGTATTGATTAGAATCTTGATATTCTAAAAGTTGTGTGAGATATTACGAAAAAATCGAAAATTGTTACGTTCATCCCTGGTCTCCCCTATGTTAGATGAAATTATGCAAAAAGTTTTTATGACAACTGAACCGCACCAATATTTTTTATATAATTAGTCAATAACCAAATGCAATTGTAGATATAAATCAAAGGTATGAAAGCAGATGGCGAGAAGATGGTGTAAGTGTTGCTACAACATTGACGACAACGTGTCGGTAAAAGCATGTGCAACGTTTTAAGTAGACTAAGTGCAATTCCTTTCAACGTCAACATCCGCCCGGAACACTTACATTTGCTGAACACATTTTAAAATGTATATTGACTATTGACCTATCTCTACGGTTGACGCTCACGTAAATAAACGCTAAAAATACGGACACAGTACAGTCCAGGAACATATTGAGTACTTAGGTTTATTAAGTAGTGATTTCAATTATTTTTAAATACCTAAATAGGTTTATTACCTAAACTTACAAGCCGACTACAAATTTACGTCATATTATTTTTATAAAGTACTGTTTACATTCACGTAGCATCTAAAATAACCGTGATTAAAGAAAAATAAATGAACATGTACTTATAACCTGTTTTTTATCAACCAATTAAATTAAATTGTTACCAAATAAATTACTTTCTACCCAAAAATATTAAATGACCACCTAATTCTAAACACCAAAGTTCTAATAATTTAAATCCAAATATTACTGTTTAACCTTTTTTAAGGTTTGAAAATTTGGTGATAGGTATCAAAAAATATTTAGGTGATCTTTTTATTTGTTAGGGACCAAGTAAAATGAATGACGCGTTATTTGTTTCTTGCGAATTCATGCATATAACTTGTATAGAATATGCTAGTACTTTATAGATAAAAAAGAATAGTTGAAATTAATGAATTATATTATGAATCGTCGTATCTTTTGTTTCGGTAATATTTATTGTTTTTATTGTTAACCCTTTAACTGCTGAACGTCAAAAAACTTACTCTTAATTTTCAACAAAAAGCTATGTCATATGTAAATCATGAAGATGTCTTTTACATTGTCAATTTCTCTGATATGTCAGACCGTGGCAGTTAATGGGTTAATAGTTCAGTAGCATTGAGAACTCAGAATTGACAATTTGTAAACTAATAAAGTGGCAATCTTGAACCGGGTCATAATAGTAGTTTATGCAACTGGTACATAATGAGGGGCATTAAAACACGAGTGTGTTTTATGAAACGAGCCGAAGGCGAGTTTCATAATAAGGTCACACGAGTGTTTTAATGCCTAATTATGTACAGTTGCATACATTACTTTATCTACACACATATTATAATTACTCTAAGATGGGTTCAGAAACCGTAGTAAATAAATAGAATAATTGTGTTAATACAACCTTTTTTGCACGGTTGCGGAAATATCGAAATCAGAACTGGCAACAGATACCTGAATGTTATTTTAAAAAGTAAAGAGTCCTTATTCTGATGTGATCATGTCGTTCTAGCTCAAATTTCGTGCGATATATACTAAAAAAACGTCGAGCTGACATTTCGCATCGACTGAATTTGAATTTTCAGTGATACTAGAATAGGGACATGTCAACTTTGACATTTAAATTTTGACAGTTTTGTTTGACGTAATATTTTAACATCATATATGAGATTAAAATGAAATATTTTATTACTGCTGTAGCCTTAGCCACAGATAAGAAAATTGCCATAAATTCATTGAATGTTGAAATGAGAGTCATTTTCTACGGTTTCCGAACGCATATTAGAGGATTTATGATATGTGTGTAGATAAATTAAGTTTTTAAGTCGTTAAATTTTTTATTTTATTTTTTAAAATCGATAGCTGTACACTTATTAAGTGTTTCGTCTTTTGGTAGATAGGTACTTCTCATTTAGCTGAACGAGCTACAGCTATTATGTTAGCTAACGTTAAATTGGTTGGTCCAATCAAGGGCCTGATACGCATTGATAGGGAAAGTCGTTCTTATTAAGAAAAAATATAAAAAAGTGCTATGTTTTGTCTTTATCACCGACCGAGTATTTTTTCATGGTCGTGTTTTTGCATAGGAGCCTCAACGTATGGCAGAGCTAACGGAAATGAATGAGCATTGGCTCGGCGAAGTTATTAGGAGCATTATCCCTAAGTTTTGTTTTTAACTCAAGCGATCTGAATGAGAGTGAGATCCATAAAGAAAGAGAAATGACCAGGCATGTTTTTAGAAAGGAATAATTTAATATTTCAAACAATGTTTTTTTTAATTTTCTTCATGGCACAAGATAGGAACTCCATTTCAACTCCACCCAACCTAAGGCATTTTTAAAGATGTAGGTTGTATGTAAGCACTTTATTGTACACAAAAACAGGTTAAAACAATATACATGTCACATAAGATAAAAATACAAAGGCAAACTTATCCCTATGTGGATTTCTTCCAGCTAACCTTTGAGGGATTGAGTGGAAAGTGAAACAATCAAATTTCAAGTGCCTCTAGGTATTTTATTTCTGTGACAACACAGTCACGTACAAAATATTTCATTAGATCCACATTAAAACAAACCAAAATAGATGATTTTGTGTTTGAAAAACTATTATAAATAACTAGTGTTGGTCTTCTTTTTGGGCATAACTTTATATCGTTCAACATAAAAGGGGCATAGAGTTGAATAGGATGACGCGCGCCTGGAATACGACATTTATATTAAAGCGCAGGTACACGGGCATCCGTCTGATGTCTTGGCGTAAGTTTTAAGAGGGCGTAGATGGCATTGCAAAAATCCCGCTCTAACACGCGTGAGTTTTCAATTAACCATCCCGCTCTCTACGGAAGCTCAGCGCGTGTTTTTCGTAAATATTGATTTTTATTCTAAACGTGTGTACATTTATAATAATACTCTTTTTTATCAGGTTAAAGAACTTATCATTTTACAACTACTAAACCAAAAATCATTGTTAAAGATGGTAGGGTTTTTAAGATCAAACCAAAAACATCGAAAAAAAGGGTTATGTTTGAAAAATAAAAGTATCCAGAAAATTTATACAAAATCGTGTTTTCACTTTTAACAGACTCGAGGAAAATAGTTCAAGATTAATATACTGAAAGGACAGATATCTAATCACTATAAATGTTGAGATCTAGATCGATAAACATTGGCAAAAGTGCATATTATGGCTCTTAAGCTTAGATAGGTACGTTGTTAAATTTTTAAGTTCATTTTAGCAGTCTTTGTATCGGAAGTCAGGGTAGTTTTTGATACTTTGTTACTTACGACTTCAGTGCCACTCAATACGGTGCTCTTTTTATTATTTATTAAATATTTGTTAATTTTAAGTGGGTAAGTTGAAACCCCGTACCTGAAAAAAAGGGAACGTATATCTTATCACTTTTATATGTAGCTGAAGTGCCTGTGGCAAACGATTATGAATATGGCAATTAATTTATTTTGATTATCCTGTTCTTGTTTTTTTATTAATAAAGAATAAAATATAAAAAAAACTGAAACATTTCCACTGTTTTGAACATGTAGAAGAGTTATGAGTAATTTCTAAATGAGCACTGACGCAATAAATCTTGATTATTAACGAATGTGAAAAAGCGATTTTATCGGGTTTAAAAAATGTGCTGTGTTAAATTGATACGTGACGTGAGTTTGCATGCTAATACCTAGCCATAATTTCAGCGCGCGATTGCTCATGCCCTACACCACCCATAGATACGGGTAGGTACCAAGAGTCAAAGCAGAGCAACGGGGACGCCGGAGGCCGGAAATCGGTTCGGGGGACGGAAAAACGCTTTTATCTTCTCCCTGGCAGTTTATTAAACTCCTCAGCTAAGACGCTTAATTAAATACAGTGAATAGGTAGTGTTTTGAGTCTAATACCGGAAACACCTATTATTTGGGTCATTGTCAGATTTAGGTGCGCGTCTTTTCGGTGGACATATCAAAAGTTAAGGGCTACAAAGCTTAATTTTCGATTGATCTGATAACCCGCATAATCTGTAATTCCGTGTCTATAAATCCATGTAGGTAATAAAAACGTAAATTACGTGCACACAAGCCATTAACTATTGACCACCGAATAGACAACTTTTGTTTTTCCGACTGACAATGACCCATTTGCGTAATTTCAAGTTATGGCAGATCGATTTATCGTAAGAATAAAATGGTATATTACGTACCTACGGCAGAGGCCAAGAGCATAGGGATTACAAGCATAAATACATATTGGAGGCTGATCATTTTTATTTGTGACAAAGATTCTTCGGTACTCGAAGTCACAAACTTGGATTATTTATTGGGCCAACATCATAAACATTCGGATTTGACGCAAACTACTACGCACTTTCAGTCGACAAGGTTACTGAAATCTTACACTCCAATTTAAGGCCACAACTACGTAAATAAATAATTATAATTGGCTTATGCATATAATATAAGTAATCTGAATTTAGGGTTACTTTTCTTCGTAGGTACTTAAACGTACAAATGTTACCAACTACACTCATTATACAACAAATTATATAAGTTTTCATATGTTCTGTATAAATTAGCGAAAATTAGTGACCGTAAAACAGTTCAAACAGCATATCATAGTTTTGTAGCCTCTACTTTGCGTGGAATAATATTTTGGGGAAACTCTACACACAGAGATATGGTGTTTAGAGCTCAGAAACGGTGTATTAGGGCCATCTTTGAACAACTGCCTCACAAAGCTGCTGCTGAATATTTTGACTTTCCCATGCCTGTATATTTTTGAATGTTGCGTTTATGTTAAAAGCAATCCCAATTTGTTTGAGATGACAAAAACAGCAACGCGGCCTAATTTTCGATATAGGGAGCCTGAAATATGCGTTGCCTGAGTTATGGCTCCTAAAATATTTAACAAACTACCTGAGGATTGGCAAAATGCAACATTAAATATCTTTAAACGAAAACTGTTTAACTTTTTATCCGAAAGGTGTTACTATAGTGTTTTAGATTATCTTAGTGACAAGAGCATGCCTAGATAAATAAATAATTACTGCCACTGTATATGACATCAAAATTCATCTTTTAAAATTATGACATATGGTATTGTATATTATATTTAAATTCTTGACATTGTTGTATTGAATATCATATGTGACGGTCCAGCTCAGGGGGGCCCTTATGGTCGGTATTGAGTTACGCACGGATCTATAATCTACAATACATAATTATGCTACCAAAAACAATAAAAACCATGTCCCTAAGTGCCATACTTTTTTTTATCGTCAAAATTACGCAACCAAAAAATGCACTAAATAACTAAGAGAAGTTAAAAACTCGTTTAAAGTATGTTCCCGTGGGAAGTTACATAGATGATGGTAGATTCTGAATCCTGAGGTCCTCTTCTATAGGAAACAATCAAAGATTTTTCAATTCCACTACCCAGTTGAGAAAAAGTGGCCTTTGACGGGTGCAAGGCGCCGATCGTAAAAAAATAAGGAAATTTGTAATATGTGAATTATTATTTCGTATTTTGTGATCTTTGTCATAGTGTATGCTAGAACTCGCATATCTCGTACGCGTATTAGGGCCTTTAATAGGATTCGAACGGGATCAAACGTCTACCCACACTCGGTATACACGGTTATTATTCGATACAAGGGGTTTGTATAAATTATCCTTACTTTTACCCAATAAATATTTAAGTGTTAAAGTATTATTTATAAGCGTTATATAGATTTTAGAGACAACTCTATTTCTCATTTAATATTATAAGCAATGAACGACGAACTAATACAATACTCCACAGGCAGAGAGGTACGAAACGCGCCGCCGCCGGGCAGAGTGCTCATGAATAAGGCGCGCGTAAGTAGATGCCGGTTTGATACATTTCTCTAAAATACATGAGTGACCCGTTTCATAGCCTGTTAATAGGTGCAGAATGACTCGTGGGCATTACGACATACTTGACATGCAGTTCACTTCATGTTATAAAAAATTGGTGTTGTACCTGAAATTAAAAAGAAAGAATAGGTGGTTAAAACAACATTGATAAGGTCATTGTGTATGTTTAACAGCTTAAATCGGGGGTGAGAAGACAAGGACAAATGTAGAGGCTCACGAACGAATTTAGAGCTACCCCTCGTACCGAAACGACGTGATATAATGCGGACTTTTAATTTTACTTTCTTGGATTAGGGTATCTACTTTAAAATTCCATCTTGTGAATGGTCAAAAAAGTTGTCTAACAAAGATTCCGTTCAATCAATAGATACACCCAAGCCTCTAATCCATGATAATGCACTATTATTACAATAGGGATGTTTACTCAAAAAATGTTATTACTTCAATAGAAAGAAGACATAAAACTATGCCAAATAGTGAAAATCCTATTCAAATATCTCAAAAAATAACGCAGCTACAACTGTTAGAATGTTCGTAGTTAGAGAGGGAAAGTGCTACTCAACAGTGACGTCACTGTTGAGTAGCGCCATAGTAAATGACGATCGTTCAATACAAAGGTGCGTTTTGCGGAAAAGCGACAGAAAATACCCACTCTTAAAACTTTGAAGACTTATAATTACGTAATTATTTATTTTTTTCAATCACTTTTTTCGCCATTTGATTGTGAATTTGAGCCTTTATGTAGGAAATTTGGATTTATTGATTTTCTTTTATAGTGTCATCATCCCTATTACCATGGAAGTTAATATAAAGCAATTAAGCATACCTAGGTACAGTCAGCAACAGAGAAAGGCTACCTTTTCTCTTCATAGAAGTTTTGTATGCACGGGGGGTCCCTTTTCTCTGTTGCTGACTGTACCTATAATATCTTTTGATCTCGCTAGTTCGGAAATCCCTACTTTATTCTTTAAAGACAGATAGTAAAACGTTATTTAATTTATTTCAGTGCAAAGCATATTTGAAGTCCGAACGTATTATTAGTAATTTATTAAACATAATAAATTGATAACATATAAAGACCAGTCCAGACAGGACAATTTTCGCCCGTCAGCTAATAGTTTCGCTGACTGTATATAGAGGTATAAGAATTCCTGCTAATTTGTGTTAATTGTGTACTGTACATAGTTAAAATAAAGGCTCATTTTACATATATCAGTTGATTTTCTTGTGTTGATTTCCTCGCTTTAGTGAGGTGAAAAGATTGTGATACACATGGCTGCAAAGTTATTATACGTCTTCTGTGTTGCAACACTCGCTACGCTCAGTATTCTATTATTAAACCATTCGCTAGCTCGTTGCGCAACCCTATCTATTCGCTGGGGGCCGATTTTTGAGTGTCGACCGCTCGACTTTTCATTCGACATCTGTCAAAACATCATAGTTTTTTGACAGATCTCGAGTGAAAAGTCGAGCGTTCGACACTCAAAAATCGGCTCCCTAGCTCGTGTATTAATTCCACTCTCGCGGTTACAATACGACTTTGCAACCTTGTATTAACAAATAACTATTTAAATTGTGGTATTAGTGGACAAATGTATAAAATAAAATGAAGAACAACTACCTATTAGAGCAGGAGTTTGCAACCCAAATTTTTCCGAAAAACTGCCAGTACACCTAATGTACCCAATGTTTTAAAAGTACTTGTTTATGTATTTATATTATAAGTAAGGTCAAGCACATACGAAAAATTCTTGGGCATATACACATAATGTTCGTTCGACTGATATTAAAAATATAATTTAGCTCCCGTGCAAGTCTCTATTATTAAATTTTTCATGCGCAGGTATTTACTACCTAATATCTCTCTCATTATTTATTTATTATATTGATTATGCAGTCTAACAAACTTATAGCAGTATCTGCATATTTCAGAGATTAAGCGTTCGAAAATAGACTCTATGTTTAAAAAACAAAAATACAACAAGGACAGAAAAACATAAAAATCACTTACCTTTACCTCATTACCTAAAACTAACTAAAATATTAAATAAATAACCCACTCCCCACTTTACGTCCTACCTGACCTAAAGGTCCCCAGAATGCTCACGTCATTTCCACGTTGGACAGCAATGAAGACTTGTTGGACCTGCCATGATCCAGGGGGTCGATAACCCTCTTCCCGAGGGCTTTAAGTAGCCCGAGACTCCCGAGAGCCTCGCTGCCCCAGGGTCCTGCCGTTTCAACTACAAACGGGACGAAGTCGTACACCACTTTCAAGGCAGAGTATAATTTGGTGTTTCAATTTGGCGGCTATTTCTGCCGCCGTATCTTCTGCCGTAGTTGTTTGTCTTAGATGGGATACCGCAAATGTGCTAACACAAACATGTGGCATCCCATTAGAGACTCTGCCAAGGAACCAGCGTCAACCCGTCCGGTCTTTTTCCATCCGTACGGGACAGGCCTGGAGGTTCCAGGTGGCAAGGTATGTTGACCGACACCTTAGCTCAACGCGTGCCGACCCCTACACCTTTGGCAGTTTAGCCCATGGTAGCCATTTTATTGATGCGCGCGGTGTGTGGAAAGCATACCGCGATATGGCGAGTCGCAGGGGCTCAATTTGGCGTAACTCGCTTCAACATTCGCTAGCGTGGCGTACGCTCACACAACCCGGGGATCAATCGACAACTGGCGGGCGCAAAACTGGTTTTATTTGTAATATAAATGTTATCGCTTAATAAAAAAACTATGCCTGAGGGTTTATGTTGCTGTGCATACGGCTGTGGCAATAATATCAAGTCATAAAGGAAAAAGGGTAGCATTTAACGAACAACCAAATTAATTGCCGAATGACACCCTAAAATATTACATTTCATTACCAACAATACTAAATCTGCACCAAATTTTTAACTCCATTTAAATTTATGGTGCAACATAAATAAATAACATCTTGATCACCAATTAAATTAAATTGTTACCAAATAAATTATTAGCTACCCAAAAATACTTAATAACCACCTAATTTAAAACACCAAAATTCTTTTAACTTACTTCCAAATATTATACAGCCCGTAATCCTATTAAAATTAAGTACACCCATATAATTGTTTCGATACCCAAAAATGCTAAATGATCACCAAATTTCACGCGTCAATTTTTTTAACGCCCGAAAGCAGTTCCAATCTAGTCTAACCTCATTGCTAGATGCTAGTACACTGATGCGGTTTCGGTTTCCATTTCCATACGGTCCGTCTCGCTCGCACGTCGCACCGCGTGCGAGCAAGACAGCGCTATATATATGTTTTTTTATAGAAGCTTCAAAATTCCTCTAACTTTAATGAGACCCGTACATAACATATTACATAATTTCATTTAATATATTTTCAACTGTGCTTTCCTGATCGCATACAGCTCTTTGTTCTCAGATGTTTTTGCCTCTGTTCGCTGATAATCGTCAATTTACCTAGTAGTATTTTTCTATGACATCTATTTTTATTTCAAACTAGTGGATATTGGAACAGTATCGACGGATCTCCGCTGGCGCGGAGCTCCTATTTTGGGTTGTTTTGGCCCTTCGGGCCGATGCAAAACTAACATAACCTAGACCTACCTATACCTACCTATTTCTACCTATTAACTTCCTTTAATTTTTCCATGAAAGTCTATCTAAATTAATAAAGTAAACTCATTTGAGGACCTTTATCCATTTTCATAACAAACTAACAATTTAATAAATCAACAAAACTCATTTTCAAATAACAGTTTTCAATAAAAAGCGCTCACGTCAACGCATTAAAAAAAAGTAATAAAACTTCTTGCAGTTTGTTAACAAACCATCAGCAATAGGTAGTTAGAATGAAACAGCAATAGGTACCTTTCACTCTAACTACATATCAATAGGTTTTTATGCTTCAGACAATTCTTTGTATTGGATTGAGTGAGATAGCACGATAGCAGTATACGTGTTATTATTTCATACAGCCACATTGCGCGTTGCTTTTTAAGTTAATTTATAGTTTTACTTTCTAATTTATAACATTTTGGAAATCACTATAGTAGATTGTTTGACAAGGGTCTAAAGTAAGCCATATTACCACGAGATGGTTATTTTCCCGAACGTAGAGAGGGGAAATTGTTCGAGTGGTAATATGGCTTTTAGGCCCGAGTTATACACTCTACTTTTCACTTCGATTGCGAGAAAACACATAAACACAAATTATCCATCTTAAATGAATAATTTAACTCTTGGCGGGGGGTATATGTCTAATATGACAGCATGTTTTTTTTTCTAAGGCCAGCACCATATGCCTCGCTAGGCGTGTTTGCTTGGCGTATTCGCCTCCCTTTCTTTTGCTATACCAAAGAAAAAGATGCATCATGCGCTTTTTTTTTCTTTTAAGAGGAGTAATTGCTTTGACCATAGACACCGCTTAATCTTTAAAGAACTGAAAAACGTCTTTCCTGATTGGTCGATTTTAGTACAGCTGTGTTCTGGTTGGTTGATATTTTTACCAAATATGCTTTAATCTGTCAAATTACTTTTCTGTGATTGGTGGATTTAATCGGTGAAGTATTTTGATTGGTCAAATTAAAATGTTTTGTAAATCATAAATATGTATACATATTTTCCCTAGGGCTTAAATGTACTACTTTAGCCCCGCTTCACAAGTCTAATTTGACACACTTTTCGAGCATGAGAAGTGAAAAAATATTTATAGTGCTAAAAATAATTAATTTGCAACTGTTTACTAAAATGTAGCATGCGATGTGTATAATATTTGGATGCAATTCTAATGAAAAAAGGTGCATGAGATTAGGTGTTAGTTTAGTGTTTTTGGTGGTACTTAACAATGTTTTTGAAGCGATTATAAATTTATAGGAACACAATAAGTAAAATAGGTGCATGTGCTGCAAAAATAGGTAGAAGTTTTTTGGCGACTCGGAATTGCTGATCGATACATTTTTTTGAGTGTTCAACCTTATTTTAGGGTACGAAAATTTGATGCTATCAAAAGTTATTTTTGTGATTATTTTATTTGTTCCCAAGGAAAAATACCTAGCTACTTTAGGCAACCTACCGATCCAGAAATGTTTTTGTTTGAATTTACTGAAAAAACTTTTCGTACGGTTTAGAAGTTTTTCAATATCTAATTAAAAAGAATAATATCATTTTTAAAAATTATCGTAAAAATAGAAAGTAGGTACATTAAAATAAATAATTTATAAAATATGTGAATTAATTAATAGTTTTAATCATTATTTAAACATGTTTCGGTAAGTAATTATTCCTTCCTCGTGCCAAGGTAGTACATTGCTAACCCTATACCTACAATTGAGGTGCCGATCCAAGGTCACCGGCGCCCGACTTACACCGCCGATAGACCGGTGTCGCGCCTGTACCACAGAAGCACATGTGCGCTCCACAAACCTTGCTCCCCAGTTTTAACGCCACTGCTACCCTTAGTCATTCATTGTCGAGAATCATGGAGTGCCGAGTTGAGGTAAAGACAAGGCATGCAGCCACGCACTGGACTAAGGCTTTGTGAGGGCTGTAAGACGCGCTAAGTCGGCCCCAGAAGCACCACTTTAACAAACGAGCAAATGTGCGCTTGCAGAGTGTGTCGCCCCATCCTCTCTGAGCTGCCAAGTTGTCTGGGCGGTCGCCGCTACAGTATCCCATCTAGCAAAGCCTACGTTAGGTATGAATGACATTTGGACATTTTTGCCACCAGTAGGTAGTATTTGAGCAACAAGATCCGCCGAACCATGCGTCGAGGCTAAAAAAGCTATTAGACCTATTTCCTGGACCCGACATACCCCAAGGCCGCCGTAAAGAACGGTCAAAGTCGTATGACACCAAGATCGTTAAAGTTCACATTGAGTAGGTATTGGCTCTTGCTGAGCATTGAAAAAAGCCATACTTTTCTATATTTAGAGCAAGACTATGTTTATTTCCCCTAACCCTGTAAACCCTGGCTGGTATCCCATCCGTAATATTTGATGGAAGGGGACATATCCCCATCCCATACCTTGACATAACTTTAATCTTTCAAAATCAGAACAACGTGAACACGGACTTTGATGTATCCTTCTTTGTCAGATGGAATGCTGGCCTGGGCCTGTCCTGAAATATATCTATGTACGTAATTTAGTCGTTATATAATGACATGATTGATGCTTCCTAGTCTTCCTACTCATATTGTTAAAAAATGTGGAAATAAGTATTTCTTTTCCTTAGGTTATTCTTATGTATAGGTTAAATATAATAAATGCTAGCTTTTATTACAACCATATTGTAATGAACGCTATATTAAGTATGCAAGACAAAAATGTTTTATCTTTGTTCTGGGAGCCCAGTAGATTAGCTAATGAGAATGCAATGCACATTGTTAGCTGAACATAACACGATATCGGGTAATGTGGGTAATGTACGCCTCCGGCTGATACACTCCGGGCTTCGGGGCTATTTAGTGTATTTTATTTATAACGTTACTACTTAATTATTATACTTATTATAACAAGATTTTCCGATTTTTTTTAATCGATGCAGCGGATCCTGAGATTACCTCGGACAGAAAACCCTTTCTTATGACACCGTCTGGAATTTTAGAGAGTTATTATTATACAATGTGTCACCGGCATGCGGGCTTTTATTTAAACTGGGTATTTAAACGTAACCATGCGCTTATTTTTATTATTAAACCAAAATTTCGGCCTAGCTTATTTTCTAACAAAATTTTAATTGCCAGCAATGTACTGCAAAGTAAATTGATAACTCAGTACAAATGACAGCCCTTTGTGTTTTGTTTACTATGAAGTTATTTTGAGCAGTAGTAGGTATGAATCCTTAAGTGGCAGTTACAAGTCATGATAAAGTTTGGGCTCCTGATGGAATCTATTCCTTAGGCTATTTGTAAGTAATACTCAGCGAGGCCAAACTATCCATGCGAAAATTTCAAAATGGCGGCTATTTTAGTTTTCAAATTTTTTTTTTAGAACTCTTAAATGCTTAGTGCTGCTCAAAAACTTTGTATCGGAAATATTTTCAGCATAGAGTTATACACAACTTTGTTTCTTACCACTTTATTGATAAATCTAATAGTTCATGAGAAAAATGCTTTTCAATATTGCGTTAAAAGCGTAAAATATTTTTTTTTCCTAATTTCACATCACTTTTATGTAGCGGTTTAGTTCTATAAACATATCTTCCTACCAAATTTCATAATTGTAGTACCTACTTATAGTCTCCGAGTAAATCGCCTGTGACATACGAACAGACAGACAGACAGACATACATGACGAAACTATAAGGGTTCCGTTTTAGCCATTCTGGCTAATAGTGGTAGCGGTACAGGCCCAATTTCAATGAAAAACCGCAAATCGATGTACAGTTTAGCCGTTTGGCACACGCATACTAGAGGTCAAAACAAAATTTTTGCCCCGCAGTTCCTAAAAAAAATTCCCTTAGGGGGGAGTGCTGAGATATTCTTTTTTTTGTATGCAAAAAAAATATATATTTTTTTGAAACCTATCGTGTGTGGTATCATATGAAAGGGCTTTTTGAGACGATTCTAAAAATATACCACATCATTACATTTCAGCTATTTTTTTTTAATAAAATCAAAAATAATATTCAAAACATACCAAGTTTGAGGTCCTCCAGACACGATATGGCTGATTTTTATTTTGTTCAATATACCAGAAATGATACGTTATATCCTCATATCTAACCTCAAAAAAGCAATTTTGAAATGATTTTCATTAAGTTTTTTTTTTAATTTTTCAATATTACTAACTGACACGGTTCTACTGCAATACCTATTTTACGTGATTTATGGAACTTTAGTGCAGATACGGTACAGATGTGGTATATTTTTAGAATCGCTTCAAAGAGCCCTTTCATATGATACTTCACACGATAGGTTTCCGCAAAAAAAAATCCATACAAAAATATAAAGAATGTCTCGGCACTCCCCCCCTAAGGGAATTTTTTTTAGGAACTGCGGGTCAAAAATTTTGTTTTCACCTCTACTATGCGTGTGCCAAACGGCTAAACTGTACATCGATTTGCGGTTTTTTTAATCGTACGGCTACCACTATAACGGATAACTACGACAAAGTGTGCGCCGCTAACTACTTACTACTCGTACTTACATATTCAATGAACAACGTCTATAACCAAACTTACCTATCCTAAATTCGGTAAATAAAATCAGGACGTTCGTTGCCATTATTTTTACGATTAATACATAATTAAATGACTACCACCGAGAGCACATTCCTTTCAGGCCGTAAACTGGACTTTATTGTTCATTGAAAATGTTATTGTATCGCAGTGTATCGTTAATTTTAATTAGGATCTCACAGCCACTTTGAGTAGTCAGTTTCAAATTTAAATAAGCTGATTTGAAAATTAATAACATCGGGGAATCTCATCTTTTTAGGATAAGTCCTTCAAGTACCGAGCAAGATTAAATTACTTACTGGGTCTAGTAGAACCTCACACAGGTAAGAGGCAATATTAATCACTACTTCATATTAATTATATATTAGACGTATTATGATAGGTAATTAGGTACCTAATAAGAAGTGTGTGCGTGAGACCATAAACAATCTAATTATATGAAGTTAATAACTTTTTGGTAGCAAATATTTTTACAGGTAATTTAATATATCTAGTAACATAACCTACATAACAATGTTATATTTACATAATATGTATTTAGGATATTATTTGGAACAAATAGGTGATAATGTATATAAATAAGTCATTATACAACTGTTACTTTTGTACCTTTTTTCAATGGTTAACTGAATAAAATCGTCAAAATAAATATTTTTATTGTTTCGTAAGATCCCGTAGAATTTTATCTGCATACTACCTACTTGCACTTGCATAATAGTAGATTATACACCAAGGGGATAAAACACTGTTTTATGTCACGGGTGCGATATTGAATCCCGAACGTAACGAAGGACTCCAAATTTTACTCCCGAGCGGAGCGAGGCAGTAATGACTTAATTCCTGAGCGAAGCGAGGGAATTAAGACTGAGTCCTGAGTGTAGTGAGGGATTTAAGCGCTCCCAAGACAAAAACAGCTTTATCCCCGAGGAGTATACTCTACTTTTCTCACCTCTTGCGAGGCAATAAAAAAACCAAGGCTACTAAAAACAGAATTAAGTCAGTCAATCGCAGCAAATTTTAGTGTATATTTTAATAGAATCTGTTTTACTCCGTATAATTAAGCGTCTTGTAAGTTGTAACTCACGCGGATCTTGTTTTTGGTATTTAATACCTACTACATCGACGACTGCTTGCATTAATTTGTGTGGTGAGCACAAGTATTTTGTTCCTGAATCTTAGATGTTTTCTATGTATTTTAAGTATATATTTATCTTTATAGGTATATGCATATCGTCGACTAGTACCCATAGTACAAGCTTTGATTAGTTTGGGACTAGGTAGATTTGTGTAAGACTGTCCACAAATATGTAAGTATGTATTTATTTACATTGCTGCAACTGCCGCGAAGGGAGGAAGGCCAGCCCTAGCTACGTGCGAGGCACGGATATTACATAGTGATTTTATTTAAAAATATAATAAAATATGAGAATAATGAAAACTCCAAAATGTAATTCTACAAATATTGTACTAAAACCACGCGCCTGACGCGCTACAGGCGGCGGCCGACGACGCAGTCTTTTGTTTCGAACACGACGTTCCAAACAAAACACGGAGCTGGTGTGCCGCCTCCTCGCCGCTTAGTGGACTTCACAACATTAGACTTTAATGACAGAACTATAAGAACTATGAAAAGTGAAATGACATTATTACCCGGCGGGTTATAATGAGATTCAGTACAGTATTACTACCCGGCTTAAGCCAAGGGTTATAATGATTTGCTTTCGGTAAGGTTTGCATGATATATAATTGGGCATTGACGAGCAGGTTGTGTGAAAATACTATTACATAAATATTAGGGCCGAGTATTCTATAGGTAATATAGCTTTTCTATACAACATCTAAATATATACCTACTGTGTGATTATATGAGCAAAGCATTACAAAAAAGCTATTACTTAAACAATCCTATTACGATGAAGCAATTTCAATCCTCCAGGTTTTTTCAGTACCTACGGCCGTATATTTTCTGCACCACTAAATCCACCTCAGTCATGCTGGGGCCAAATCCTATAAACACACTTAAAAAGCCACAAAGGTACGCAATAATGTAATGTAACCTCACGGCGGGCCGAAAACAATTCATTTCTGCGTAGCCTCCCGTCACCCCCATGTTTTCTTCCCAACCCCTCAAGGACCTGCGGAATGTTAGCCGATCCGTAAAAAGCAATTCTTCTCGCTCCGTTTGCCTTTTTCACCGTACATTTAATGGGAACCAATGTAATAGTTTACTTCATGTTTGATTTTAAAATGTGAGACACGGAATATTCTAGTAGATAAATGATTAAAAATTCCAACGAATTTCTTCTAAGGTAGATTTAATAAGCACGGCATTAGGTAGGGGACCCCAGGCATCCATCAGGATGCAACTGTACTGGGATTACGCTAGGAGGATGATGGAGGATGACTAGCACTATACTAGCACGCAAACTGTAAAAACTCTTGTGAACTCGTAGATAATCCTCCAGTGTTAACCCAGTGTTAACGGCTTCTAATAATTCGCACGTTTCGCCATTTAAAATATTCGTTGATGAGTTGTACACGAGTCTCGCCCATACCCGTTATACCTACTCGTAGTTATGTGGTCTCGTAGACGTGGCCTACTCATGAAATAAAACTACTCTCACCAGGAATACCAAAGTGCGAGGCTTAGTGGACCAAATTGCGCAATATATGGCACATAATTCGCGAAACAGCTGCGTCCTACCATTGGATTGGAGTGAAATTGCGGCAATGGTAAAGTATGAAGTGCACGAAATCATATCTTGCTTTGTATTTAGATTTCATTTAAAAAGGCAATGAACTCGTATCTGCGAAACCAGTGTCACCACGATTAGGTACTTGCTAAGCAGACTTTGAATAATTCCACGCCATTTTTAGATAAGTAGATAATATACTAACAGTATTTTTGTAATTTTAATTTTTCAATATATTACAATCTTTCTACAGTTTATAATCTCGCTAGTTAGATTATAATCTAACAGTTTTTACAATTTTACGGTATACGGTGCGGTAACGGTAGGTGCCTACTCATATAGGTAGGCGAGGCCGATTTTTGTAACCTCCGTCATATTATCTAAAGTTATGGTCAGATTTTGATAAATTATATGTATATCATTAGATTCGTCTCATCCTAATGACAGTGCATGATAGTGCATGAGTAGCATAAAACTCATAGAATGGACCTAATACACGGTCGGAGTCGCGCACTGCGCAGGCAGCTATACCTCTATACCTACTTAAATATCACCTTGAAAGCTTGCGAATTAGACTTGTTCATAGAACGCGTTTGTATGGAAATCCATAGCACTTTGGAAATCCATAAACGAAATTAATTTTTAAAAGCTTCCATCTTTTTAGTGTTCCCTAATAAAAATGGTAAAATGGGACACATTGATCCGTTGGACCTCATTTTATTGACTTTCAGGCCGTGTACATCATTTTTTTGTATTTACACAATTATTTTATGAGGAATAGTCACCCAAACTATTAGGTGTTAAAACTTTAATTTACAGCACACCTACTTAAAAGTTTGTGAATACCATCACCCTGCTTAAATGCAAGCTCACGAGCCCGCGTTCTCTTGGATATAACGACCGACGTAAACGTGTCATAAACGTCGCTGTAGCTATATATGACAGCGTTGTTTTAACCGCATTTAACGAACCGGTTAACGGAAAGTACGAACTTAGGGATTAGGTAGGTGGCGATGTGGTATGGCTTAGTATCTATGGTGTAATAATACGTGGGTCACTCAATTCCGATTCCGCCCTCCGCCGGCACTGTCAGAACTCGCCGTATTTTTTTTTTCTCTATAAACGCAAGAGAACTTCCTCCCTAGGATCCCAACAGTCTCGTGAAGATATCGGTGGAGTAAACGGCCAGTGCAATGTTGAAATACGTGGGACGAGTGGAACAGGCGACAGGGACCTTACCCCGCTCATCCGTCCGCTACCCTTTGACTTCTCCCCTCTTACGCCGCACATCACGCAGGCACCCTTTTAGATTGGATGGATTGAAGTAAGGGGTAATTGCGTAGAGTTTTATTTTTGAAGTGAAAACTTCTTTAGCGGCGCTGTGCACTTTTTGTGATGGGGAAAAATGTTTAAACTCGCGACAGATCGACAGATTCGTAACATAGTCACAATATAGTGGAGTAAGTCGGACAAAAGTACAAAAGTGTTACTTAAATTCGCTAACACTTGCAGTAGCCGGCCGTAGCCTTGCGGTACAGGTCGCGCCTTCTGTGCACGAGTTTCTTAGGTTCGAATTCTGGTATATCGGTGATCTTTTTGTGTTTTTATTGTTTTTGTATTTTTGGTTTTATGCCTTTTCTTGTATTATTTAGCGGGAAATAATAGGTTGAAATTAGGTATTTTAATAAAATAACATTTTTAACAGCTTTTAAAAATTAAAACTACAGTTTTTTAACTTGTCGTGTCTGTTGGGGGTTTTGTTTTGTTTATTTGGTCTTATTCAACAAATTATCGATAAAGACACGTGACCTGATTGAAAAACTGTTACAATGTCATTGAGTTTTCACTTCTGCCGACACTCCCGGAGTGCAACCCGTTGTTTTTTTTTTTGTTAGGTCTACCTAGCGTTAGTGTGGCACGTTGAGTATAAACCAGCTGCTTTCTGTGACTATTTGACATACCATTCAAATGTTTAAGAGCATATTGCTTTACAAGTCTGTGGTACCGTTTCACAACGTTCGAATCGTTATAATATGTCTGATCTCAGATTACACCTAGTTGTTACTTTTTCCGGGTCAAGATGTAGTGGTGAGGTGCGGAATCAGTCGCAACAGGTTGTGAATAGCGTGGCTCGCCGTGAGAGACGTCCATTAGTGATTGGATGTTCCATCATATTTAGATGCTCTCTCTATGTTGCTTTCAATTTCTGTACTTAGTTCAAACCATCAAAGCACTATGTTACGTCGGTTTTCGGTTTAACTTCAAGTAGGTAAGGTAAGTAGTACCTTTGAAGTGCAGTTCTGTGGGGCTAGCATAACATGCATCTCGTCTCTACTCGCGCGCGAGATAGGCTACCTGTCACTGTCTGATTAATGCTGTCAAAAAGTGACAGGTAGCTTATCTCGCGCGCGAGTACATAAGGAATGCATGTTGTGCTAGAGGGGCTGTTTGTTAAACACAGACCGGAAATCCTTAAGGGGAGGTAGCCCCATTGCAAATGTCCCGCTCTAACACGTGTGAGTTTGCAATTAAACACCCCGCTGTCTACGGAAGCTCTCCGCGTAGTTTTCGTAAATATTTAAACATAGTACATATATTAAACCAATCATTTTATCAAAGCAAACCCTACGAGTTTGTCTATATATAACTATTTAGGGTCTTTAATTTAATTGACTACAAATATTAAATGTATAATATCAGTAATATAGCAAAAATGTCAGTAATATAATATTGAAAACATTTTAAAAACGAGTAAATTTGCGATTTTTTTCTATCGAGTGAAATTCATCAGGTCTTGTAGTTGAATACGATTTTGACTAGACAAGATCCTTTTAACGCATATATTTTTTTTTAAATTTAAGACACTATATTCTATGTCTCAGATGGTTTTCAAAAACTCAAAAGAAGGTCTACTCCGCCTTAAAGGTTCGCTTCTCTAAAAATTCTATTTAAATTTACTTAATTAAAAACTAAACCAAGATAAAAATGAATAGCAATTAGCACCCATCTTCCCCTCCTCTACACAACAAGTATATTGCAAAAATCAACAACAGAAAAATACGTATAAATATCTTCCAAGCCGGCTGGTCTCCGTGGAAGATTATGACCAAAACCCTCCAAAGGAAAGCACCGCACCTGAAACTACACATAAACAAACAAAACAAGAACAGAAAATCTATATTTCAACCTACAATGCCAGGACACTCTCAACCTATGAGCGATTTATAGAACTGACTGAAGCGCTGAAGTCAATAAAGTGCGACATAATGGGAATATCTGAAATGAGGCGCCTGGGAACAAGCATAGAAGAATATGAAGACTACATACTCTGCTACCATGGCCAAACGCCCGGCAAGTACGGAGTAGGCTTTGTAATAAAAAAAATCTATGAAACAACACATTGAAAGCTTCACCGGCTTTACTGAACGAGTGGCCCTACTAAATCTAAACTTCACGGGAAATAAAATATCACTGATACAAGTATATGCACCTACAGAAGCAGCAAAAGAAGACGAGATAAAAATATTCTATAACACGATTATTAGAGCAATAGAAGCCGCACATAGGGATTATATTTTAATGGGAGACTTCAACGCAAAAATAGGCCAACCAAAGCAAAGCGAATACATGGTAATGAAATCGTACGGTTATGGTAAGAGAAATGATAGAGGCCAGAAACTAATTGATTTTGCTACTGAAAATAAACTCTCCATACTTAACACCTTCTACAAGAAAAAGTCAAACCGCAGATGGACATGGCGCTCACCAAACAACGTACATAAAAACGAAATAGACTATATTCTATCCAACCGCCCAGATATATTCCAAAATATGGAAGTCCTAAATATAAACTATTCATCTGACCATAGACCAATCAGAGCAAGTATACTGCTTAAACATATAAAGAGAAGCAGAGCGAACTTCAAAAATAACCAAATAGCGACGTTAAAAGACGAAAGAGAAGTACTCCTTTATAGAGAGAGACTGATATTCCATATTGAAAATCAACCGCACCAGCAAGAAGTTACCTGTGTGCAAGCTCAGTATAACACATTAATCAGTATAATTACTCAAAGCTTACGAGAAGCTCACATAACAAACAGCGCTTCTAAAGTACAGCAAATACTATCTTCGCGTACAGTGAAACTGATGGACAGAAGAAGAGAGATACATAAAATAAAAAATAAATCCCGAAGTGAAAAAAATGAGCTCACAACTCTATACAAACTGATTAACAAATACATTAAAAATGACTACGCTAAATACAGGCAAAATACAATTACAAAACATCTTGAACAGACAGGAAGCACTAAAAAAGCTTACAAGGAGCTGACATCAAGTAAATCATGGATAGAGGGCCTAAACGCATCAGGAAAAACTCTACACACCCGCAGTGAGATCATAGAGGTAGCGACCAGATTCTACAGTAACCTATATAGCGAAAAATGCGTCACGACAAACAATACTTGGAAACCTATACCGTCAGCTGAAAAGCGTGAAGTAAAAGAAATCACAGAGCTGGAAGTAGCAGAAGCAATAAACAGACTAAAACGAGATAAGAGCCCAGGGTCAGACTATGTGCACAACGAGGCCTTAAGGGTAGGCAAAACAATACTGGCTCTACCTCTAGCTAATTTGTTTAATCAAATAATAAGAACAGCAGAAATACCCTCCCAATGGGCCGAATCAAATATCATCCTTATCTACAAGAAGGGAGATCCAAAAGACATCTCAAACTACAGACTAATAAGCTTGTTATCAGTCATATATAAACTCTTTTCAACAATTATCAATCAGAGGATCAGCCCAACTCTAGACCTACACCAACCTATAGAGCAAGCGGGCTTCAGGAAAGGATTTTCTACGATAGATCACATCCATGCATTGGAACTAATTATAGAGAAATATCAAGAGAAACAGCGACCACTTTATATAGCCTATGTAGATTACCAGAAAGCTTTCGACACTGTATCACACGAAATCATATGGAAAACTCTTGAAAAGCAAGGAGTAGAGCACCCGTACATAGAGCTCATCAAGAGCCTCTACAAAACTAGTACAGGTAGAGTAAAGCTAGAAACCACAGGCCCGAGCTTTCCTATCAAAAGAGGCGTGAGACAGGGAGATCCCTTATCCCCAAAGCTATTCATAGCGATTCTGGAGTCAGTTATTGGGCAACTAAACTGGAAGAACTGCGGAATAAATATAAAAGGCAAATACTTAAGTCACTTACGATTCGCAGACGATATCGTACTACTAGCCGAGTCGGGTTCGCAACTTCAACACATGATGGGATCTCTACATAGAGCCAGTATACAAGTGGGCCTTGAAATGAACCTTTCAAAGACTATGTTAATGACAAATAGCACAGAGAGAACAATAACAATAGGAAATGAGCCCTTAATATACACTAAAACATACATATATCTCGGCAAGCAAATAAGTTTTAACAAGAAAAACAACGAGCAGGAGATTGAAAGACGAATACAAAATACATGGAATAAGTACTGGAAGCTACAAGAAGTGTTCAAGAGCAACATGCCCATAAACTTAAAATCAAGAGTCATGAACTCATGCCTACTACCATGTCTGACGTACGGCTGCCAAACGTGGAAGTTCACAAACAAGGTTAAAGAAAAAATAAGAACTTGCCAACGGGGAATGGAGCGGAGCATGGCTGGCATTAGAAAAATCCAAAAAATAAGACATACAAAAATAAGAAATCTAACTAAGTCTATAGATGCCCTCCGATACGCCAAACAATCAAAATGGAAGTGGGCGGGGCATGTAGCACGACTCCCAGATCAGCGCTGGACGACAAGAGTGACGTCATGGTCGGGCCCACTAGGGAAAAGAGGCAAAGGAAGACCCATCACTAGATGGGATGACGAAATTAAAAATATCGCCGGTCCGAACTGGACACAAGTGGCTCAGGAGAGAGATGAGTGGAAATCCTTGGAGGAGGCCTTCACCTGTGAAGATGGGGTTCTTGCATAAATAATAATAATTAAGTATAAGTTACGCTCAATAGCTACTAACACTAGGTTAACTTTTTATAATACTCATACTAACCAAACAATGTAAAACAATTGCAAGAAATACAAGGCTTTTTTATTATTTATATATTTATTTATTAATTAAAATCTTATCGGTTTGTTTTGTAATTAAAATACTAAGGGCCGAATTTTCAACCTCAATTATCCGTCGGTTAAAATTATGAATGTCTTTTTCTGGTGGGCAAGCACTACTTGTTGCCAAGTCGTATATCTCGCGCGACTCAGCGATTCCTGTCTCACTCGAACTGTACGGATTAGAAAAAGGAGGGTAGATTTTTCTTTACTCGCGTCGCGTCGCAGCGGCAGTTGTGCTAAATTATGGTCACATGGTGTCAGTGAAGTCAAATGGAAAGACTTTTATCTGGGGATTGAATTGGCCCTAAAGAGGTTGAACAAATACTATTTAAATGTAAAATTTCTAGCCCGGCTAGCCGGCCGGTTATGTTATTAAAACTAACCTTAAGTATTTATAATAAAATATGTTCAAAATAAAACTACCTACCAATAGAAAGAAATGGGTTCAACTTGAATAATCATTACGGAGCCGTACGCAAAGTCACTGGCCCGTAATCCAGATGGTAGGGCCCGTGGGATGTGTTAGCCTTGGTGATTCCGTTCGTTCCAATACCTGAGAATACCCCAAACAGCAAGCAGCACAGATGGAAGTATTTACAACATCGACGGTGAGTAAAAGCCGCCCGAAGAAAGGTATCCAGGCAAAAAGGGCTGCAAACAATCCCAATTCTTAGGACGGATGCAAAACTATCCAAACCTCACATAGTCTAGACCAGTGACGGCTCAATGAGGCTTGGATTGGGTTTAACAAACAACAAGAAATATGTACCAGTACAATATTAGCTGCGTAAGAGATTGTTGTATAAAACTATTTATACACAATATTTACAGGATTAAGTACCTATACTTTGACGATTTGTACAGCAACTCGAACTGTACATTAATGACAATGTTAATAACTATAGTAGGTTGAAAAAAAACAAGTAATTAGTCAAGTTTCAGACAAATGAAATAGAGTTCGACTGCGAATAGTACAATCCTCAGCAAGTCTGTGCAGGAAAAACAAACCACGCGCGTGAAAACACTTATTTATTTCTGGCCGGCTGTAACCAGCCAGTGCGCCAGCGACCGCATCACAGACGTTTTGCCGTGTTACAAATTAGAAATTTCCAATTTTATTATTATTTGAATATTTACTAATTATAATCCCACTAGCCCTTGCACTAGCCCAACAAAAACCAATTTGATCAAAATGACTGCAGTATCGCGTTATCTGTAATTAGAAGTTCCAATTCTAGCTACAAATATAGAAATATTTGTCAAATAATTTTGAGCTCGGCAGGGGTGCCAGCGCGCTCGGCTCGCGGCAAGCGACGGTTCTCGTCCCACTGGCAGGCCCGCAAATCTCAGCACGAACTAACCAAACTGCTCCTTTACACGCTATCGCGAATTTTTATTCTATACAAGATTTAAAAAAAGAAGCTGTCTCGTGATTCGTTCCAGTAAATCACGTAGAATAAAACGATATTGCGACACATCATCTAAATAACAAAGATAGGTACACGGTGGCACGGTGGCTGGTGTATGAAAATATGTTTTACGAGTAAGCTAACAAGAAGTAGAACTAGAGCTCCGCACAAAACACTGACACAATATATTCCTCAAACCTTTAAGAACAACATGAAACTATAGCTCTTAAGCTAGAAAAAGTGTTCTCATTTATTTTCCTTTCAACGATAAGGACAGGACGGTGTGGCCATTGTGGGCGCCTCCCGTCAACTGTCAGATTTCACAACGCTGAACTGAACTTATTGCAAATCTGAACTTATTATTAAGGGAGGGTGGGATAATTACCCCACACGATATCGGGTATATAGGAGTCGTATCTAGTGTTTTCGTGTTCGAATAGGCATTATATATTTGAAATTATTTTTGTTACACAAACAAACCAAATAGTCAAGGATCGTTTTTGTAACAATTGGGGTGACAACGTTATCAGAAGTTAGACCCTGTAGAATACGGATCTGCCTGTCTCCATCCCCAAATTTGAGCCGGAAGTATGTTATACCGGAAAATGTGCAGCATATACAAAATTTTTCGTTGTACATTTGGTAAATCGTTGTTCCGGTACCCTAACTGTGGTCCGATTGTTATAAGTTTTTGATGTGCCGTAAAGGACAATATTTTGTCATTGTATCCCGAAATTTTCGACGCTCCATATCTTTCTCCACCATCTTGGAAAAACTGTCACTTTTTTAAAGTTTTTTGCTTGTACTGTCGTTAAAGTTTATTTTATTGCTAAACATGGTTCGGCAATATTGTAGAACACAAAATTTGCTAAAACTTTTGGGTACAACATTTTTTTATATGACCCCTAGGGACGAAGGTATGACAGGATGGAGACAGGCAGATCCGTATTCTGCAGGGTCAATACCCTCTGATAACGTTGTCACCCCAACTGTTACATGATTTGCCGCTTGCACTGCTTAGAGTTAGAGACTAGAGACGCGTTTTCTAGTTCCGGGCCTAGACTAAAATGCCTATTGATACATTCTACAACTACATGCAAGAGAAATAAAATTATGTAATCACTTTGTATAGTGCGCGCCATCTACGAAGGCGCGCCCTTCAGCCCAAGCCGTACAACTGCGCAAAGATTAGTATGAGATATGGATGGCGCGCACTATAATCATCAGTACCTCTTGTATTTTTGTTGAAACAAGTCACAAACAGCAGTTTCAATTTGTTTTGGCAACAAAAAGTTACCACCAAAGGCCACTAGAGGCGCTGTTCGTGTTGCCGTCACGTGGTGTTCCCATACCAATTGAGACTAAATTCAAACGCGTTTGTTTGTTTACGAGTATGTTTCGAAAAAATATATAATAAGGGTTAGGTAACATCGTGTAACAAGTCACCTCTAAACTGCCTCTAAAGGTTTATAGTTATAGGTGACTTGTTACACGATGGTGCATTCATCACAAGTACCTACGTAGGTACAGGTGATAGGTCAACAAATTGCAGTGTGTATTTCCTACGTTTGCCCGTACCACGTCCGCGCTTTGGTCGAAAAACAGTAATACCCACTTGTGACAAAAAATATTTGTTTAACAGATGCTTAAGGCGACTTCCTGATTTGTCGGTGCGGAGGCGGTACGATATGAGAAAACTATCAAACGTCAGTGTCAACTGTCAGTCAACTCCTACATTTAAATGAGTGCTTCCTGACTGGCGCGGGATGCGCGGAAGCGGGACGATACGAAGGCAGTACTGGTCTATTTCTGCGCATGATATTACTACTGCGCAAATGTAATACTGACAGTATTCCGTCAAGTGAGAATCTTTGCGACGTCAGTAAGTTTACGTCAAAGAAGAAAATGTCACATATCGATCAATCGATCTTCCGCGCATCCCATCCAGGAAGCAATCATTTAAATGTAGGAGCGCAGTAAAAAGTAGTACTGAGTTGACTGACAGTTGACACTGACATTTGACAGTTTCTCATATCGTACCGCCTCCGCACCGACAAATCAGGAAGTCTCCTTAGGTGATACATAATAATAGTAGGTTTAACAAAAAAAAAAGATATAAAAATCCAAAATCTGCCACAGTAGTTGTCGTAGTTATGGAAGAATGTTTGTACCTTTATAGGCACCGTGAGCGATGGTAACAACACTCACGGTGGGAGATTGCGTGCCGGAGCATGTGCCTGCTGCCTCCCGGCCGGAAAGAGACCTAATATATTTTTATTACCGTGTCTAGTGGTTAATAGTTACCATTAAGCGCTTCATTGCTTTGTTTATCTCCGCAGCCCTATGGCAAATGAGGCACGTGTTCTTGACAATGCGATAGGGCACTAAGTTGTGAGATGGGGCACAAACGCCCAAGTGCGACTCGCTTATTAGGGTTCCGTATCTATGAAGAAGTTTTCGTTGACATAGAATTATGAGAATTAATTTAGATTTAATAATAAATGAAATGGAGAATTATGATTGGATGGGGCAAAAAAGTTACGGGCTCTCAATAAAATAAAAGTCCCAGTGCTCGACACCTTCATGCCTAGATAACACCTATTAATCACCTCTGTCATCATGGCATAAGATTGAAAATGCCATGTATCAGTGACGAGCACATTACCTACAGAACTTTTGGATAAAGCTTTCTGAAAATTATTAGGAAAATACATTTAGTAACCATGTTCATGTAAACCCTGTTCAATATAAAAATGCTGAGCAGCAATCATAAATTATATATTGCAGATTATCTGCCAAACTATGATGTTTGTCAATCGTTAGCAGGACGTTCATGAACTATTTTACTTAATCAATATAATTAAATAAAAGTTGTGATTTGATTATATTTGTCGCACAAAGTGAAATCAGCCAAGCATACAAAAAAGAAAGCGGGAGAAATCATGATTATAATGGAATATACTGGAGCTTAGTAATCCACTTGATTATTCGGAGGAACAAAATGTGTTTTTCTTGTCATCAGCACTGATCCCCTTTTCGCATCTTTTTGTATAGCTATAAATACTGCCACTCAAATGAATCTACAACAGTGTGTTACAGAACAGCTGTTAGGTACTTACTCTGCGTAGGTAGTACATATATTAATAAATGCGTTCCTTTCTAATAATGAGCTTGAAATATTGAAATTACAGTACCTCAATAAACTTCTAATATGCGGGATATTAGATATTTGATGGGATGTTGAGAGTTATTATTGCTGTACACCCCATCTCCACTACCTTTAATCAACTCTCTGCCCAGTCGGCTCACTTATTGATTTGTCGAAAACGGAACTCCAATTTGCCGCTATTCATACAAATCGACTTCATATACGCAGGTATGTTCCTCTAGCCGTTTGGCTAAGCTCGGTTCGCATAAACTTCTGAGGTTCAATTCGCGGTTGACAGACACATTGCAGTGACACTCATCGTATCCCATTTAGTCGTATCGTATCATCGTATCGTTGAAACCACGACGATGATACGCAAACATGACGAGCACGTGATAGAACGGAACGCCATGATTCAAGTTTTTCAGTTTTATTACACCGAGGACTTTATGTACGTAAGTAGGTACTATCATTTATTCTGTGATACGCGAAATAATAAACTGGCGAAGTGCATGTCGAAGTAGGTACTAGTTTTTACGGAAGCAACTGTCATCTGACCTTTCAACCCAACAGTTAAGGGGTAAGGGGTTATTTATACTCTGTATAGACCACAAAATACAAATTTTCTGAAATATGCTCTAAATTATCGTATTTTCGTTTGAAAAGAAATCCCAGCTAAGGTGCGTGTCGGACCACTCGGACCGGACCACGCGCAATGTAGAGTTCCGTAGTTTTCCACCCGTTACATTATGCGTTGTATTATAAAAAGTTCGCAAACTTAATGTTTTAAATAACTACGTGCTATGTGTTTGACACAACACAACTGAATATTAAATGTAACGAAATTTTGCAGTTCTAAGTACATTTCTTATTACTCGTATGCATAGCATAGTTACTACTACTTATCAAGAATTTTGTCACTATCCCACAGTAGCCACCGTTTAGCAGGCAAGGGGTAAGGACACTTGTAGAGTACTAAACTAATGACTTTTAATGCATTTTATCACGCAAACGGATTCTTAAATAAAAGAAACCGGTCATATTCGAATCCGACTCACGTAAATCGAAAATTGCCCAACTAAAAAAAACAAAAACATTGTTTAGAATGTACAAGTTAAGCCCTTTCATATGACACCCCACTTGGCATAGTTACCATACCTACTTTAAAATTTTGAACCCCCTTTTATATGTCACTATTCACAGAAAATAAAATATAATATTTTAAAAACCATCTTCCATGTATGGGTTACCCTTGTTTATAACTATTCCAAATATCAAATCGATAGCATAAGTAGTTCTTGAGATATTTAGCGATGTGACAGACAGACAGACAAAGTGAAACCACAAGGGTTCCTTTTTTACCTTTTTGGTACGGAACCCTAAAAATGGTTAGGGATTAGAAAACCCACGATATTTTTGAACGACTTTTGCTCTTCCCAATTTAAGTGTGGGAGAGGTACTTGCCCATACCAAAAAACAATTTTTACGAGATTATATTCTACCTTTTTGTGGGCTTGATTGATGATCATAAAACTAAACAAACCTCTGTAACTAAAATTTGTGTTTCTACCGACTTCATAAAAAGAGGAGGTTCTTAATTCGGTTGTACGTTTTTTTGTCCCTTTTTTACAAACATAAGTGAAGAATTGAAAGGACAGACGAACCGTAGCAGCAATTTAACTAAAATAGGATAAAATTGGTTTTATGATCGATTATGAATAAGGGGATAAAGTATATACGCTATCTACCAGTCTACGTGCCAGTCCAAATAAACTGATCGACGCGTAGATATGCGTTAAATCAACAAGTACGAGTAAGTATAATGACGTTGAACCATTAATCTGTAAGAGCAAATCGCCAGCACAACTGTCGTATTTGCATATTCATGGCATGAGAAACCCCTTCATTCGACGATAGCCACGATCGTTAAGCCCGGTGCGTAAAGTGGCGCGTCACCATTATTTCACTTTTCTTTCCATATCAGTTTCTGACATGGGTTTAAAATTTTACACGTTCTATTTCTAACCGAAATTTGCTGCTGGCATACGTAGATAAGATTCAGTCAACCAATTTCATATCTGGGCCACTTCGTAGGTACCTTAATCACAGTGACATAAAGATCTCTAGCGGCATTCATAACCTAGATTTTCACTGTGACGAAGTTGACCGTAAATATGCGGTACAACAATGAATATTTATTCGTGTTTTCTTAATAAGATAAATAAATAAATTATTGTTATTATAGATATCACATAACGTCGCACGCAATGTCGGTACTATTCCCTGACTTCCGTACTGCGCAAATGTACCTATATATACTTATAACTATATATACTTATACATATATACGTATGTACTCGTATACCTAGATATTAACAAGTGATGAAATACATTGCGGCATCTGCAAGCAGACTTTAACGTACAGTCCAATTCCATTGCAATAAGGTGCAAAAGTGTAAATGTATCTATGGCGTCGACCCTACAAATCACCGCATACCATTCCCGCTCCGCTTAGTCAGGAAGTACCCTAAGCCAACGAGACGAGAATGTCTGAAATGTCACAATTAGTTGTGGTGGACACTCTTCTAGTGGCAGTTAATATGAACTGCCCTACACACAACGTTTTCGACTTTAGTTCTGTTACAAACGCTAGATGGCGGTAATGCGCTAGATGTTAATTATTTGCAGAAATAATGGCGCTAGATAAAAACAATTTAAGATAATTTTTACACCGGCCATATAAATAACAATCTAAGATAGGTGTCAAAATAGTGAAAAATAATAAAGTCACATTGCAGAAACTCAACCAAATACTAAAGCATGAAGGTTCGTCCACAGCGCTGTTCACAATACGGCGACGGTACGGAATCGCAGTGAAGCATAGATATAGAATATGTATACATACAAGTAGATACAGTGACGCACTGCGTTAACGCACCGTCAACCTTGTGATCAAACCTTGACACTATAATGCTTGGGTTTATTTTACATTGATGATTATTTAATTACTGACGAAAATAAATAGGTTGGCAAGGCAACGTAAGTATCCACTTTAATTTACGGTTGTACCCCGATACAATCCGCAGAGTATTTTTCTGTTCTCCCTTTCATCTAGTCTAGTATCACAATATAATGAAGCGTTGTTACAGATATCTATGAAGACCAATCCACAGATCAATCCCGATGCACTATAACCATAGGTACCTTTTATTTTTATTTTATTGATTTACTATGCACAGTAACCACAGTAAGTTATGTATGTATGTCAGCAATATCCAGCGGGTTTTGCAAATCTCATTGCTGACTTGGCAGCAAGTTGTGCTAGCCCACCAGACTCGACATCACTTATACAGTATAGAAATTGTAAATATAAGAGCGACAGAGACATACAACATATCTTTGTCATATTTTCACTTTTTTATTTGCTTGCAAATGCAAAAAGAGATGGAAAGCGAGAGCCTGAGTAGCCAGACAAGCCAGGACAGAATCCGGTGGCGCTTACGTACAAGGAGACCCGACCGCAGATAAACTGGAAACAGGGTTGGACAAAGAAGAAGAAGAAGATTACTGATTAATGCATCCCACTGCAGTAAATCAATTTTCCCAAAAAATACCTAGACAGATTGTTTCTTCCCTAATACTCCACTACCTTCGTTTTAAATTACGATTTTAGCACTTAAAATAAATGTAATATCGTAGTAATTATTTTGTATACGGCAAAAAATAAAAGAGATAAAGAAACGGGCTCGGCTTTGACCCTCGGAGCAACATTACAACGTGACTGAGAATGATTAATGCAGGACAGTCCGCCCTCAGAACCACGGTGTCATCGCGGCTTCACCGGAGTTTAATATAATACCCACTCTTATTTACACTAAACTAGAAAATGTAGCTTAACTTTACGATTGATTATGAAAGAAAAAGCAGTTTGTGAAATTTAGGAGCAATATTTACGCAGTCGCTAGCGAGTACGGTAATGCTAACATTGCAAACTCATGGTAAGAATACTGATAGATTAGAAACCGAATCGTATTAAAACTGCGAATGCTAGGTAGTACGTAACTGAGAGCAGAGGGGTTATCAGTATCACGAAACTTTTCGAACGTACGGTAGGTATATGTTTTAGTAATTTTTAGTATGGGATTAGGCGACTTCCTGACTTGGCGGGGCGTGATCGATATGTGACATTTTCTTTTTATTTGAACGGACAGTTGTATCAAATTACGCCGTTCAAAAAGCGACTTTACCAATGACAAGTTTTATAAAATGTCGGACATTTTAAATAATTTCTACTATAAACTTACTGACGTCGCAAAGATTCCCACTTGACAGAATACTGTCAGTATTATACATTTGCGCAGTAGTAATATGCGCAGAAGCGGACCTGTACTGCCTTCGCATCGTCCCGCTTCCGCGCATCCCGCGCCAGTCAGGAAGCACTCATTTAAATGTAGGGGCGCAGTAAAAAGTAGTACTGAGTTGACTGATAGTTGACACTGACATTTGACAGTTTTCTCATATCGTACTGCCTCCGCACCGACAAACCAAGTTTATGATCAAATGCGTATCTTGACCGTTTGAGTTTCTGAGTAGCCTTCTGTGTATCAGGTGAATTTTTTCCTGACCAACTGCGAATCGGGTTACTTCAGAATCTAAATGCGATACGATTCAAAGTAGCAATGTATGTAGTGCAACAAAGGTTTTCACGTGTTTTCGAAAAAAATAGGTACAATTTGCTTTCAATTTCACGACGTTGGTCTGAAACCAGGGTATATGTTTTTGTTACGATTTTATTAAGAGCATGTATATTTTTACAAAAGATTATACGTGTTTTAGACAAAAATAATAGGTACCATGTTTTGTTCATAATTTATAAAGAGTGTCTCTAGTTCGCTGCTCTTCATCTTTCCATTGTTACATGTTGCTCGTCTTTGCTCGGGGCGATGTTAATAGCACATGCGAATCGGGTTTACGTTTGATTACCTACTGCTAGTTAACCTCCGGCATACTGTTACCTAGACGGAATACATGTACGTAACGGGTAGCTTAACAAGGCATATCGGCACACATAAGGGAGAAACGTGAGAAGCATAGTAAACTGATAATCAGCGTGTTGACACTTATACTCGTATTGTGCGCTTAACGGAGTACAGATCGGCGGAAGCAACCCTGCAAACTATAATACCAACCTACTTAACCCTTTAGATGAGAAATCACTTCATGTCAGATGATTAGCCAAGTTTTTGTTGAATTACAAATTTTCCGTTTTGCTGCGGTCTAAGGATAATAAAAACCTAATAGCTTATAGGTAATCGTATTTAATTAAAAAGTATTGGACTGAGTGTGAATTAAACTTATAGGATAACGCAGAAAACTGCTTGTCTTCGACGTAAGGCTTTTAGGCAAGTATTCCCACTTCCGAAATAAAACTCATATTAGTTGTATCTCAAACAAAAGTTGATATTATCGGATATTTCTACTTTCATAACACAGCATAAAATTCCAATAATGTAGGTACATCAACGCCATGTAAATGGCTTTTCCAGAACGGTTCACACTTCTGAAACAAATGTATTCCTAAACAAAATATTTTTTCCCTTTGCCAAGGTTAAATTAAAATTGTAGTGGATAAGTAAGGAATTAATTTCGCAACTATCGTATTTATTGCATTTCTTTCTTACTTTCACTAGATTTTTTGATTTCTGACATTTTTTTAATGCTTTAAGGGGGAACCCAGCAGCCGGACTGATTGTAAGTTATCACCGTCGCCCAGAGACACCTGTAATACCAGAGGAGTCACAAGTGCGTTGGCGGCCTTTCAGATGGGATTACGCTCTTTTCTTGAAGGTCATATCGGTACGGAATTACCGCAGACGTCAGTCCATTCCATAGTTTGGAGAGAAACATACAGTTGTGGACTGCTAACCATCTAAGGCGTGAGGATATATGGAAATGCTGCCGCGTAGAACGGTGGCGAAAATATGCGGCAGGTATCAGTCCTAACAATTTCTAAAAGCAGTCCCCGTGATACAAGCGATATAAATTGCAGAGTGTGGGTACAAGCTGAGCGAGGCAGAGAGCTGAGCAGAGTGAGGCTATGTCAAGGAGTCAAGCCGATCTGAAATATAGGTAGGTACCGTATAATTAGGCGATAAAAATTATAGATGTGTCAAAATAATAGACACAATATTACATATAAAATTATTTGTACTGCACGAGTATGCCTGCTCATGCAAAAACCCAGCAATAGTGTAATATAAATTGCGAAATTGCGCTCCATAGCTTGACGCATAGCTTCGAGATCGACGTTTATTAGCATTTCAGAACACGCATACTAGCTCTATCAAAGCACTCGATACGCCGACTAGGGTTGCCCGTTCAAGTGAGATTGCATCGTTCGTTTGACACGGCCACATCACTCAAATAATTGAACAAACTGTTCAATGTTGATTGATACATATCAATAACAAACACAATCTGGCGTAGGTGATACCTATTGTCAAAAGTTTCGTACTAGACTAGCATTTTTATATTTTAAATATAATTTTCGTAACTTTATGGCTATGTTTATTAATGAGTAGGTGTAAATGTAATTATATTTAGATCAAACCACAGAGTTAATCCTTATTTTATAAGGCTGCGGTGTCCACTTACCATCAGGTGGACCAAACGCTCGTTTGCCACCGTCGTTGTATAAAAAAAATCTGAGTCAGGGCTTAGATACTCAAATAAATGTCATCCATGTGACCTAATAATTGTTATTTGTTATAGACGGGTGCAAAGTTTTATTTTAACCGCGAGTGTGGAATTGGCACACGAGCTAGCGAATGGATTCTAGGGTTGAACCACGAGCTAGCGAACCAATTCTATGGTTGAACCACGAGCGAAGCGAGAAATTTGAAATCCCTGAATTACTCGAAAATGAGTATAATGTTTTTTTTAATAAAGCAAAATTAAAATATATTGGCAGGAATACTTTTTTCCACACCACCTGAAAAAAAACAGATGGGCGAAAATTGTCTGTTTGTTTTGTGTCCACACTAACCGATATCGGATCCGATACCGAAATGTATGGAAATGTGACCGATATCGGGTCGGATAGTGTGAGCACTAAGCAGTTTTTCATACATTTTTATCGGAATCGGATCCTACACCGATATTGTTTCGGATAGTGGGAACACAGCATGTTATTATGTTAAAAAAGTAACTAACAAACACGTTCGGATTTCAAAATTATTTTGAACACATGTGGATAAAATGCAGTTATGCTATCTGTTTTTAAAGAATAAAAAAGGGCTTCCCGAGCTAGTGAGGTGAAATAGTACATTACTGCAGAGACCAGTAAGTAAGCCATCCTGGACGAGTATGAGTTAGCCGGCCGAGCCGCAGGCGAGGTCCGGCTATAATACGAGGCCAGGATGGCACTTACGGTCGAAGCTTGTATAGTGCTTTTCTCAAAAATAAAACAAATTGTATGAGCAACGGTTTATAGTACCTGCATTCTGACCAACTAGTACTTTCATGTTCCGCTTTCCACTTGATGAACTTTTTATAAATGATCAAATACCACCTTAGACTTGGTATGGTATGGTATGGTATGGGTGGAAGTAATTTTTTCAGTACCTAGTGCGATCTGTGTATGTATCGCATTCTGATTCATCTAAACTCATTTTTAGCAATTATACTTCTGTATATATTAATTAAATCAATGAAGTCAATCCCGTCAAAATACCATGGCAACTTTTTTTAGCTAGATGTTGTGTTAAGACACTGATATTATGCCACAACCCCAATAGAATAGATTTATAAAATCGTATTTAAATAATCGTAAATAAAATCGTATTTATTTTATGTTTACTATTAGTATTTAATTTCATTCAATCTATTCATGTTAATTTCTAAATTAGTCTCGAAATAGTTAAAAACATGATTGAACTGTATTTCTCGCAATACACATCGTGCAATACGGACACGTCAACCTCCATGGTAGCTACATTTTTTTTAATGTCAATTACTGCCAACTTTTATCTTCTAGTTCTAAATTCAAATATTATGATATGTAATGGGATTTACATACTTACTTCCTGGACAGTAGGTGTGATTTCCTGGACACTTCTGGTAACTATCCAGGATGAGTCACTTTCGGATACTATCTTCACAGATGTTATGAGAACATTTCATACTATTTTTGAGAAAAAGTATTTATTAATTAACGTCATCGTAACTCAAACGCTTTAGATGAAAGCGAAAAACTACGGAAATCAGTATAATTGTAGACAAGTTAATTATATTTGGCACCATTTTGTAAGTAGGTGTCCCGACTAAGCGAATCACTTACAAATTGCCCCTACCGATGCGGCGCTAATGCTAATCCTTTTAATCACGATTAAACCCAGGCCCTGCATTTTGTTTACCGAGGCCTTTAAGCTTTTTATTGCTAGTAAAATATTCCAACAAATCTTAATTATATACTAAAAAGAGGTTTACTCAGGCATGTTGTGATTAGGCAAGTTTTAGTATTAAAATTAAGTTTTTGGTTTGTTGAAGTCGATGTATTGAATTTGAATAAAATTAATGCTTCCATGCGCACCACGACAAACCAAAAACTAGCACCATTTGATATTTGACACGTTTAGCTGGATACCTTCTGCTTGCTTTAGGAATAGATATATTATACTTAATTAAGTGGTTTTTGGCGTTGTCTCTTTTGCTAATAATATAGGTATTGATAGAAAACCCCCGTGAGATTCATTAAATATTAAAATATAACGAATAATATATAATCGCGAACAATAATTATTACTCGCTTAAGAGTTCTCAACATAAACCAACTTCACTTTTCATATAAGAACCTCCCTCACGTAGTACATCGAAAACACAATTCTATGACCAAACGGAAGCTGTAAGTAGGTAAAGGTAATGTAAACATGTTGTAGGTACCTTTTTAACCCTTATTTTTTTGTGACGAGCGAAAACTCAACGTCCTTGACTACCTAAAAAAAGTAAAAGGAAAGTAACTGACGATTTCCTCCAATTAAACGAACGGAACATCTCCTCCATTAAAGGCCCCTCGCTACCAAAGGGTCGGCCTGAGGCAAGTCTAATAATTAAAATATACACAGAACAATGATACGTCTCGCTTTACTCAATGTTTATTGACGGGCGCAGCCATGAACCCTTTGCGATTTCAATTTGCTAAGGGACCGAGATCGCCTAGAGTGGAGCCCTACGCTATGGAAACGGCGCGATCCGCATACGTGAAAAGGACAAAGAAGGAAAATTTGGTTATATTATGATGAAGCAAGTCGGTGTGGAGTTTCAAAAACACTTAGCAAACTCAGTTTTGTGTGTAGTTTTATAAAACGGAATTGAGTGTTACGGCAATATTATGCTACATGAATAAATAGGTCCTGATTGCTTCTGTCTGTCCCTTAAATATCGAATTGATTTAAACAATTATCAATTTCTTTGATAATTATTGGTAAAAAAATCTTTTTCGAGGTATTTTACAAGTGCTAAACATATTGTCAAGGAGTTTAGTGATAATTTTTGTACACTATTTTCCAGCTTTCATTAGATTGGTCGGTACATAATTTATGTACAGCTCAATCCTATTTCGGAGTAGTGCAATACTAGATATTTCATCCAAAATGAGTGTTTCGCGCACGTGCAAGACTCGTAAAGGTGCTCCCCCGCCCGCAGCGTCGCGTCGCGGTGGGTGCTATGACCTTGCCTTTAACGTTTATAATGTAGCATTCCACTGTATGTATCTTCCATTTAACTAATAAATATATGTATTACATACAATACTTTACTTGCGATTCGTTAAAATAATTCGTTGTCATACGAGACTATAATTAATTACAATCTAATATGTATATGAAACCTAAACCGTCATATCTCACTTAGCCTTTGTAAAAAATAACAAAATGTATATTAATTTTATGAAGCATTCGACTAAAGTAAACTAAACGAAATATATGTACGTACCAGTTCAAATTTATGCCCTGTACACCACAGCTTCGCGTCATGTATCCTGGCGCAATCGATGTACGAGTCAGTCAGTCTAGTATGAATCATATTGGATTTTCCAAATGGAATTGTAAAAAAGAACGTGACGAATCGGTAATTAACACTGGTACGGCGAGTCGCCTAAGTCAGGCAATAGTCGACCCGAAATATAACAAATGGAATAAATTGTTAGGGAAGAGCTTATGCGCTCTGTAACTTTGTGGACCAATATTGCTGTACAAACGAGCATGCGGCTCGCGCCGCTATAAATCACGTAACTTAGCATTGCCATTCTTGCTTCGGAAATAAATAAATATAAAAAGAGCGGTCGTAGGGTCCCGACTCTCGAGGCCTCATTTGAATTTCATAAAGGTGCTGTGTTAAAATAATCGCGATACAAAGGGATTCGAGAGGAAGACAAAAAAAACTACTTCACTTGTCCAAAATCAGCGGGAGAAGATATATTATATTATTCGCCTTAAGGCGCTACACTGAGATATTTGGAGACTTTGAAACGCTGTCCTGCCCAGACTAGCAAACAGTAGGGGCTGATTTTCAGATATATGATTCTTGACTATATGAGTGTGGTACTGACAATAGCGAAACATGATTGCTTAAAATTTTCTCGATAGAAAATAAATCCAAAGTCAGCCTACTAAAACAACGCATTATTAAATGACACGATTAAGTTAATATGATGGTATTTTACCTCATCTAGGTACTAACAAGAGGAAATTTAATAAACCTGCACACAGTCAGATATTTAACGAGATTTGTCTAAAAAGCCAGTCTCGGAGAGGGTTGCATCCCGTTTTGTCGTGAGCGAAAAACAAAGGGTGTCTCTTTCAATCGATATATCGCCTTAAGGTAAAAACCCACTAGACCGTTCCGTGTCCGGGCCGGCCCGTTTTCTAATACAGGACGCGCGACGGCCGTCGATTTCTTGTACTAGAAAACGGGCCGGCGCGGACACGAAACGTTCTAGTGGGTTTGTACCTTTACTCGCATCTTTCATGTTACTTACTTGGAGCTCTCAAAAATTTACTAGAAGCCGTATGCCTTGTAATCTTTCTCTGAGAGGTTTTATCTTATTTCATGTGTCTGTTTACAAATGGATTAAATATAATAAACGGACTGCCATCACGGATAGACCTCATGACTCATGATTAATGACCACGCATTGGTCTGAAATATGTCGATCGATATGACGACCGCTTTAGCTTAGTTGGTAGTGACCCTGCCTACGAAGCTGGAGGTCCCGGGTTCGAATCCCCGTCGGGGCATTTATTTGTGTGATGAGCACGAATATTTGTTCTTGGGTCTTGGATGTTTTCTATGTATTTAAGTATTTATTTATCTATATATATATAAGTATGTATATCGTCGCTTAGTACCCATAGTACAAGCTTTGCTTAGTTTGGGTCTAGGTTGATTTGTGTAAGATTGTCCACCAATATTTATTTATTTATTTATATTCGACGTTAAAGACGGGAGTGACCCGTTTAGGTAATATATTTCAAATGGGTATCACGTTATGTGCATAGTAATGCGTAAATAGATTACAATGTAATTCATGCAGGAAATCGTACACCTCGAAATATCCCTGTTTTTACTAACGTTAGCTGTATGGTGCGTTGCCATTATATTCTAGTTATTAATATTCTGCTTTCAAAACCCGACACGGCACGCTAAATTGTTTGCACTAGTTTTTCAGTTCATGCCCACGCAAAGTTTGCCATATAGAGACCATGAAATATTGTCGGGGTATTTATCAATATTGTGTTAGTTGAGCGTTCTCGTTACGTTCTCGAACGGTTGGCAAAGTAGAACATTGTTTCGTTATGGTTCTCGCGCAACTTTCATAATAAAACTTGATTTTAACACTGGCCATATTTGTGTCGATATTCATACTATACTTAAGGACTTCATCAAACGAGTTTGTGTATGGACCATTTCTACTGCAATACCTACTAGGAAACCCGGCAAACGTACCGACTTCGGTATATGACAGAATTTATGTGCTTTTTAGGGTTCCGTAGTAAACAAGGAACCCTTATAGTTTCGCCATATCCGTCCGTCCGTCCGTCCGTCCGTCCGACGCTCGTTTTTCTCAGTAACCGTTAGTACTAGAAAGCTGTAATTTGGCATGAGTATACATATCAATGACGCCGACAAAACGGTAGAATAAAATCTTTAAAAAAATTTTTTTTAGGTTACCCCTACATGTAAAGTTGTGGTGCAATTTTTTTTTCTGCCAAACCCCATCGTGTGAGTTATCGTTGGATAGCTCTTTAATAGTAGTTTATGCAACTGGTACATAATGAGGGGCATTAAAACACGAGTGTGTTTTATGAAACGAGCCGAAGGCGAGTTTCATAATAAGGTCACACGAGTGTTTTAATGCCTAATTATGTACAGTTGCATACATTACTTTATCTACACACATATTATAACTACTCTAAGATGGGTTCAGAAACCGTTGTAAATAAATACAATAATTGTGTTAATACAACCTTTTTTGCACGGTTGCGGAAATATCGAAATCAGAACTGGCAACCGATACCTGAATGTTATTTTAAAAAGTAAAGAGTCCCTATTCTGATGTGATCATGTCGTTCTAGCTCAAATTTCGTGCGATATATACTAAAAAAACATCGAGCTGACATTTCGCATCGACTGAATTTGAATTTTCAGTGATACTAGAATAGGGACATGTCAACTTTGACATTTAAATTTTGACAGTTTTGTTTGACGTTTTTATATTTTAACATCATATATGAGATTAAAATTAAAAATTATATTACTGCTGTAGCCTTAGCCACAGATAAGAAAATTGCCATAAATTCATTGAATGTTGAAATGAGAGTCATTTTCTACGGTTTCCGAACGCATATTAGAGGATTTATGATATGTGTGTAGATAAAGGTTTTTTAAAAGCATTTTTTGATTAAAGAATCGGTTAGCGTGATATTAAGCTTTGAAGTGATAATTTTTGTTATGGTCAAGTGTCCCCCCCCCCTGCCAGCTAAACGGTGGCTACTAGGCATGTGAAAAAAATCATGCTAGTAGTATATACGATGAATTTAAAAGGAAAACTATCACAGCTAAGTAGACATTACTAGTTAACGAGTAATAGTCGAACTTCAGAAATGTACATAGCAAAAGCAAACTTTCGTACAATTTCCATTGATACCTTAGATAATGTTGTTAATTCTGTCAAAAACATAGTAAATATAAGTTTCCGAACTTTTTAGTCCACATAATGTAACGGGTGGACGACTACGGAACCCTACCTTGCGCGTGGCCCGACACGCACTTGGCGGGTTTTTATTAAATCTGACCATCCAGGATTTTTTGTTGCTGGATGGTTTGTGAGTGGTTACTTGTTGCCACCTTGTATGAGCCCTAGTACTAACTAGATTTCGTTGAAACTTTAGTGGTCTCGTCTTTATTACGACTGCTTGCGTTTCGGAGGAGGAAACAGTCGAGAACGGAACCTCAATGTTTTAGATTTTACATATGATTTTAGTCGGGGCTCTAGTTGTCCTTATCAGCGCGACGGAAACATTGGCTTAGAGATATAGAGTAGCCCCAGGATTGCAAATCTTGTGAAGCTACTGTAAATATCAGCAATCACGAATTTGCCTCATCAAAAGCAAATGATGAGTGATTCAGTAAGCCACCAGTTTAGCTGCCAATGTGAAAGCACTTCGCGTCAAATTCGCGTCAAGTGGCTTAAATTGCCCCCTTCTCCCCTCACTTTCCCTTCCCTCTTTCTTATGATAAATGCAGGGAAAATTGAAATCACGTTTCGTTTCCCGTAGTCATTCTCCGGGACTAGCATTGAGGCAATGTGTGTGAATAGCTGTTTTGGTTTTGTAAAAGAGTATAATCAATTCAATAGATGTTTTGCCAGAAGTGGGTGACGTATTCGAGTAGGCTAGGGTTATTGGGATGAAAAATAATCAATAAATGTCCCTTAGTCGATGGTTTATATAACGTTTGCACTTATTTGTCTGATTTTCAAATGTGGAGATCAATTTATCAATCATAAATATGCACGCATACATACATTTGAAACTTTGAGTGCTCTCATATGACTGTTTATTTTATAAAAGATCACAACCAAAGGGTCTAGCAGGCTTAGCTAATAAGAACAGGCTCAACGAGGGATTTGGTTATTGGTATTGGATTAGTGGCAAGACTAAGAACACTGTATGTTTATTGTTCTAAAACAAAGGCAATCGTAAAAAATGTTTTAGTATTACACCCCGTCGTCGGCTAACTTATTTTGTGTTTGTTTCTTCGGACCCGGCCGTTCACTTGAACAGGTAAAATGAGAATAGAGAAGTTTTATTGCGAGCGATAGCAACGTGTGCCGCGTGCAGAATTACATCACAATTTAAGCTTATAAAGGGAAAGGACGCGTCAAAAGACATAAAGCAAGTTTACTCCGATTTATACGGAAACCGCTATCGTGGGAGCGAGACGGATATGTTAATAAAGTTGTAAATGGTTCAGTTACGGGAAAACCGCCGCCAACGCATATTAAACTAGACAAGATTAAAGTTGGAATTTGCTTGAGCGCTATATTCGGTCCCGAGTCCCTGTCGAACCTTTGTCATTTTAATCATGCTTCCGATCTTTCAAAATAATATTATTGAAATATGTTCAATTTCCTGCTTTCTGTAGGACTTTGTAATTTGGTGTGCGGCACTCTGCGGGCATCCAAGTTAGTAGTATGCGTAAACATAAAGCTATAAGCCAGTGTCTATATTCTATTCTTTGAGTTGACTTTCTACTTGATTAACATGATGAATACTGTCTGTTTACAGTAACAATATTCCAAAGGTGTATGTTTTTTGTTTATCAACCCTGTTGTAATTTACGATGTATATCTAGTGTTACACATTCATGTGTCAAATATATTATGCACCTTTTCGTGTCTACCTAGAATTGCGTTGTTTTTAATTAATGTGTACCTAATACTATAATTGTGTTAAATGTGACTCCGTAATGAATCAGCATTGGGTGAAAGCTGTGCGGTTTGAATTATAAATCCCAATAATTTTTCTACTCTAGTTTCTACTATATATATATAATATCATAAATGCGAATGTTTAGATGTTTGGATGTTTATATGTTTGTTACTCAATCACTCAACAGCGGCTGAACGGAAAATAATGAAAATTGGTATACAATGAGTTCATAGCCTGGATTAACATATGGATACTTTTTATCCCGGAAATCATCCCTCGAAAGCATGAAATAAGGAGTGGAAGTTTAGGCGGTCGAAGTGTAGGGCAGACACTAAGTAGTACCGAAATAATTGAGGTCGTCAATGGATAGTAAAAAGAATTCGTTTTTTTTTGGAAAAAAATGGGTTAGTATGCCACAAAAAGCCATGGTAAGCCACAAATTTTTTAACCCAATGTGTAAAAGACCAAAACGTATTTTATTTCATTATACATTATTAGCTATGGACTATACTTAAATATGGACCAGCGCTAGCTTAGCTCATGCATTACTAGCACATACATACTAGGTAAAATAACAAATGCATATAAACATTATATTCCTAATACAACAATGTCGTTTTGTTCGGAAGTTGTTTAAAAACCTATAAAATGTCAAATTTTGATGGCAGATTATTTAAATTTCAATGTCAAGTTCTGTTCGTAATACATTCATGTCAGTAATAAGGAAATTTTAATATTCAAGAGTCATTAAAAAGATATTAAAATTTTACAATAATTATAACGTATAACATAGGCATTTAAATAATCGTTTTTCAATAATTAGCTTCTGTAATCTGCTATTGAATAGTTTATCGTTGGGCATGTGTATAATTTGCTCAGATTTGCTATGATGATGCAATGGTCCCTACCATTTCTGTACATGGCTAGTCTTGCAATTGGTAACATACTTAGGTTTTTTTTTCTATTTTAGGTGACTTTTTGTAGTGTGAACATATTCGGGTTGTTTCTAACAAATAGTGCCGCTTCCAATATGTAAATACATGGTACCGTAAGTATTTTAAACTGCCGTACCGTAAGACAACTGTCAGGGATTCGCATGTTGGTGAGAATGCGTGTACCTACCTTACACTTTTTTTGCACCACGAATAGCTGATGCGAATCTGTACTAGCACCCCATAGAACTATGCCATACCTAAACCAAAAATCTGCGTAAGCGAAATATGCTGATAATGACGTTTCAAAATTTTTATTAACTTTAAGGATGTTCAGTGCATATATATGAATCGAGATAATTTAGCTTTTACACTTTCGATATGAGATTTCCAATTAAGGTTCGAGTCTATTTTTTTAATTCCGCCACTTCCTCAATGAACCTCAGTGTGTTGTTTATTTTTAGTGTGATATGTAATGTTTTTATTATGCACAGGCTTAAATTGAATTGTTTTAGTTTTCTTCAAATTAATTTCGAAGTTGTGGTCATCATAGCTATATCAGCTATATCAATAGCTACAGTACTGAATAGTTTAACTAAATTTACCCGATTACAGATAGTAAGTTTCTAAAGAGCGCGCGGAGTCTTAAGTTGGAGCCCTTAAAAATGATGTTATGTAAAAACAGTTATTTTTATTTGATATGTTTTTTCTCCGCCGCAGTATATTTGCGTCATCACCTGCAGTCTCAATTATAACCGTTATTTTGTACAACTACATTTCTAAATCGTTCTTATCTAAACCATATTTTTCAACAAACTTAGAATACAAGGATTGAAAATGAAAATATATTTATTTGTTATCATCATCAGCTTATTTATTTGTTATCATCATCAGTTTATACATTATACATAGAAAAAGAGAGATTTTGAGTTGTTGTTGAATGGATATTGTAGCTGTGTTGCCATAAAAAATCTTGTTGTATCTTTTTCAATCGCTATATAGGTTATAGGACACTGGAACAGACACTGGAAAAGGCATATGAGTACAACATCGATTTACACCACATGTTTGTAGACTTCAGGCAAGCTTTTGACAGTGTTAACCGCACACAAATGCTTTCTTGCATGCTTCGACTGGGTGTGCCAAGCAAGTTAGTCAGGTTAGTCGACGCCAAGATGAAGCACTCAAAATCTGTCGTTGCAATACAAAACGAACTGTCTGAGCCTTTTGATATTCGCTCAGGAGTCAAACAGGGAGATGCTCTCTCATCCATAGTCTTCAACCTGGTACTTGAGGCTGCCACACGCCAATTAAACATCAGCGGCCTGATCGACTACAATAGTAATCAGCTGGCTGCGTATGCTGATGATATTGTCATTACCATCAGGCTGCGAAATAGGATGGTCGACCATTTTCAAAAATTAGAGACAGAAGCTGCTATTTTTGGGTTGCATGTGAACGCATCCAAGACTGAGTACCTTGCAACTTCAAGGCTGCTAAAACAGCCACAAAACATTTCTGTCGGAAACAAAACCATAAACGGGATAGGCAGCTTTAAGTATCTAGAATCGATCATTACTTCCCAGAACAAGACAGACGAAGAAATAAGAGTACGGATAGTCGCTGGACACAAATGCTATTATACTCGTGTAGCGAGCTATTGGGTTCCAAGCTCCTTAGTATAGCATCAAAGGTAACTATCTATTACGCCATCATCAGGCCTGTAGTGACATACGGTTGCGAAACCTGGACCATGACCCAAAGAGACAAGTTAAAGCTTGCCGTGTTTGAGAGAAAAGTACTCAGGAAAATCTATGGTCCTATGAAAGGTCGCGACAGTAATTATCGTCAACGAATGAACCATGAATTGGATGCACTTATCAAACATGAGGTGGTGACCCGCACCTTGAGAGAATGCCGGACTCGAGAGCCGCGAAAATCATGATAAGGTGGACGCCGCAACAAAAAAGGCCGAAAGGCAGGCCTAAGAAGCGTTCGAGTGATTGTGTGGCAGAAGATCTAAGGAAGATGGGGAAGTTTACCAACTGGAAGAAGGCCGCCAAGGATCGGGCCAACTGGAGTAAAATTGTAGAGGAGGCCAAGATCCACAAAGGGTTGTAGCGCCATCGGAAGTAAGAAGTAAGTATATAGGTTATATTCGATATGTTCGAGTGCGCGCGTAAAAAATATAACACTATGAAAAACCAGCGTTTTTCGAATTGGGTCTTAGTGTTTTGCGTCGTCGTGCGAGAAAACTTTCCATAAAAGCTTTATGTAACTAGGCAACCATGAGCAAACACTCTCTCCGCCGGTCGATGTAGCGGCGATCTAGGGATAGAATTCTCTTCGACACATAATATATTATATTATATAGACAATGCCCTAGAAAGAATAACGGTAATGATTATAAAATGTGAAATTATTTCTTCATTTTGTCATGCCAAACAACGTATAGGGCTCCTGTTATTATTAATGATTTGTAATTATAATATCGTGTACAAAGTGTCAATATAATGTAAATACAGAGGTTTGTCTATCATTTTCGCTATAGTGGACATTACCTACATAAATAACGCTACAATAATCATTTATTTACAAGAAAATATATACAAAATAAGAATACAACAATAACTTAAATAAAATTAAAACGAACTTAAATCTAAGACGGGCCCTTAGAGGCATTGCTTGTATCGAGGATGCTGGCGGCATTTCCTGGCTGTATCGCAATGCTGATACGTTATGCAATAAATAAATACATTTAATACATAGATGAAATAAAGTGAAATAAACTCCTTTAATAATACAATCTACCATAAATAGATCTAGTGACCAAGTTAACCAACTGTTTTGTGTATACAATAAAGTGCTTACATAAATAAATAATTAATAAATATTTGTGGACAATCTTACACAAATCGATAAATAGAAAACATCCAAGACCCAAGAACAAATATTCGTGCCCATCACACAAATAAATCCCCTGGCCGGAATTCGAACCCGGGACCTCCAGCTTCGCTTCGTAGGCAGGGTCACTACCAACTAAGCTAAAGCGGTCGTCAAAACATACGGTACATATATACATATGATCTTGTTTCTAAGGAAAAACGTCGTAGACGATTTTCTTTAGGTTGTCTCTTAAAAAATATATGTTATGTTATGTAAATGGGTTCGTTAAGTAAAAACCGAAATAAAAATAGCCAATTCAAATACATATATCACTAATAGAAAAAAAAAAAGTGATAAAACTGCACGGCACAAATAGGTATGTGTAGCAGACTATAGGTATCTTAAGTTTTATTCGTTGTGGTTTTATCAAATGCCATTAATCAGAAAGAAAGTCCTATATAGGTAGGTACCTACTAACCCAACAATGACAAGCACCCTAAAAGTTTATAGCGAATGCTTATCAAACTTCCAATATTGTTCATATAGCAAGGCAATAAAAATACCTCGCGTCAAATCTGCCAGGCAATTATTCATTTGAAATGCCATCAGGGCCGTTTCGCCCTAACTACCCTCTTTCGCTATAATCGAGCACCATGCAAATTAGACAGGCGGGGGGAATGTACAGGTGAACATTACTATGGAAATGGATTTAATGCCAGGTGTAGATTTCAGTCATGTTGGCCTTTGCGCAAAGATTTTTAATTGAAAGTTGTAATACCTACATACTAAATATAGGTATCTCTACATCGTATCTTATCAACCGACCATGTAGGATTTCCAAGGAACTACATTTATTTTTCATTGCACTCCCATTCATACAGACTAAATACAGAAAAAAAACGTTTTCACCTCAGCGGCTCGAACACGGCTGTTTTGCTGCTTGAAACCAGTGGCCAAAATGCAATTTTGCTGCGAGCGTGGATCAAAGTAGCTTTTTAATTTTTGGTCCACGAATGCCAAGGTCTGCCACTCCGTAGTTCGGGGTATATTACGAATTCGATATATTTGACCTTCAATCGCTCTGTCCCTTTCAATTCGTTATATTAAAAAAGAGAGGGCCCACATAGGTCGATTCTTAATTTGATATTCAAATTCTCTAATCGACTCAAATCGACTCCCAAAAAGGCGCTAAAAGTAACGTAAAAACACGTTCGAAAACTCATAAAGTAACCTAAGAGTTATAATTATCAGGAAGTTGTTGGCAACGGTTCTTTTAAATACAATATTATTATGATAATACATATTTATAAATAAAACCTTTATTGCAGAAAAAAAAACAGAAAGTTTATCACTTTAATTATTAATTTTACTTTTAACAATCTTTATTTTAGTAGAAGAATAAAAGCGGAGCCATTTCAGAACGCACCCTTTAAAAAATTAGTGCGTTTTTTTTCGTTTTACTTTTATTCTGTCTTGCGCTAACAGACATTAATTAATAATCAGTGTTGAATATTATAAAAATATCTAGAAAATATTAGTGATGAAGGGTGTATTTAGACTTAGAAAACAGTGCGTCTTAGTGTACACGCGAGCTGGCTCGAGTGAGAAGAGTACCTACTTAAAAAGTGTTATTGTCTCATTCTTGCGCTACATATATTGTTCAAGTAACTAAAATACGTAGGTAAGTGAAATCTGTGACACTGACATAGGCTGTATTTTAACAACAATACAACTAATTTTTAGGGTGCATGTGAATTAGTTCGCGCGATTATGTACCTGAAATCTGCCGCGCCTAAACTCGAGTCGCGCGCTTGCGTTCGTCTTGTGCTGGCTTAGCTGAGGAGTTAAGACAAGCAGGAGATTCCTAATCAATGCTGAATTAAATCTGCCTGATTTATCACGAGACACGTACGTAAAGCCTATGATAAGCCGTAAATGATGTTATTAAAGTTTAATATGTTCTCGCCGCTGAGGTGAAAAGTTGTATGTATCACGCGAGAGCAAAGATATTTGCATCTCGTGTCTTTGAGTCCCTCGCTACGCTCAAGATTCTAATTTTGAATCACTCGCTACGCTCGTGATTCAATTATAGAATCTTTCGCTTCCTCGGGACTCAACATCAACACTCGCAGCAAAAATCTACTTTGCTCTCTTGTTGAACAAATAACTATTTCACCTCAGCGGCTCGAACACGGCTGTTTTGCTGCTTGAAACCAGTGGCCAAAATGCAATTTTGCTGCGAGCGTGGATCAAAGTAGCTTTTTAATTTTTGGTCCACGAATGCCAAGATCTGCCACTCCGTAGTTCGGGGTATATTACGAATTCGATATATTTGACCTTCAATCGCTCTGTTCCTTTCAATTCGTTATATTAAAAAAGAGAGGGCCCACATATGTCGATTCTTAATTTGATATTCAAATTCTCTAATCGACTCAAATCGACTCCCAAAAACGCGCTAAATAAGTAACGTAAAACACGTTCGAAAACTCATAAATTAACCTAAGAGTTATAATTATCAGGAAGTTGTTGGCAACGGTTCTTTTAAATATAATATTATTATAATAATACATATTTATAAATAAAACCTTTATTGCAGAAAAAAACAGAAAGTTTATCACTTTAATTATTAATTTTACTTTTAACAATCTTTATTTTAGTAGAAGAATAAAACCGGAGCCATTTCAGAACGCACCCTTTAAAAATTTGTGCGTTTTTTTTTCGTTTTTACTTTTATTCTGTCTTGCGCTAACAGACATTAATTAATAATCAGTGTTGAATATTATAAAAATATCTAGAAAACATTAGTGATGAAGGATGTATTTAGACTTAGAAAACAGTGCGTCTTAGTGTACACGAGAGCTGGCTCGAGTGAGAAGAGTACCTACTTAAAAAGTGTTATTGTCTCATTCTTGCGCTACAGATATTGTTCAAATAACTAAAATACGTAGGTAAGCGAAATCTGTGACACTGACATAGGTTGTATTTTAACAACAATACAACTAATTTTTAGTGTGCATGTGAATTAGTTCGCGCGATTATGTACCTAAAGTCTGCCGCGCCTAAACTCGACGAGTCGCGCGCTTGCGTTCGTCTTGTGCTGGCTTAGCTGAGGAGTTAAGACAAGCAGCAGATTCCTAATCAATGCTGAATTAAATCTGCCTGATTTATCACGAGACACGTATGTAAAAGCCTATGATAAGCCGTAAATGATGTTATTAAAGTTTAATATGTTCTCGCCGCTGAGGTGAAAAGTTGTATGTATCACGCGAGAGCAAAGATATTTGCATCTCGTGTCTTTGAGTCCCTCGCTACGCTCAAGATTCTAATTTTGAATCACTCGCTACGCTCGTGATTCAATTATAGAATCTTTCGCTTCCTCGGGACTCAAAATCAACACTCGCAGCAAAAATCTACTTTGCTCTCTTGTTGAACAAATAACTATTATAGTCAATTCGACATTATAGACAACATTATAGAATTTATTGCAGAATTAGTATTTCTATCCATTTTCTATCTGTATTTTCTCCACCCGTGTCAAATCGTATCTGATACGTGTCGTTTTGCATTCTAATTTTATACCAATGTATTTGACCCGCCAAGCGCGACAACCGGGCGCGCGCCGCGAGTGACAAGTTAAATACCTGTGTCCTAACGTGTGCACAAAACACAATACAAAATACAAACACAACCTCAACAAAAAACACAAATAACACGGTACAGTACAGAATAACAATGAGTAGTGGCAATTAAACAACAGGCGTTTTTAACACCAAAGAGCGATTTCTTTCAAACATCAAATTAGAACGAAAAATACTTGTGTTCGATTGACCCCAAGAGGAAATCGAAGTAGGCTACGTTGCTATGTTAGCATTAAATAATGTAAATGCAATTCCGCCGTCAGGTGCTTATTTAACTGGCAATAGTAGTTATTGGCAGTAAAGGAATATAGTTTTTTAATACGTTTTTGTAATAAACTTTCTGGGTACCTTCATAATTGTGGAATCACCGATCAATATAAGGTGACCTGCACTTCCGATGCTAAGTTTTACATGTAACGGTATTAAATTTAATTATTTACCTTACCCATAATGCAAACACCACAGCTATTAGGGCCATAAACACTTGAAGAAACAAAAGTTTTCCCTCTTGTGGTCAATAGTTAACGTGTTATGTGCATGTAGGTACATTATGCTTTTATCACATTGATTTATAGTAACGGAGACCACTGTGCACGCGGGTTACTAGACCAATCCAAAATTAAGCTTTGTACTACCCCTTAACTTTTGATATGTCCACAGAAAAGACGCGAACCGAATCTGTTTATGACCCATTAAGGCTGTCCCCCTTGGACAATGGTTTTATGTCCATTAAATGTGGTTATCGGCCGGATCTCACAGCCGTAGTCGTGCTTTGTAGAGTGCATCGTGCACCCAAAGAGTGCCTTTAATGTCCTAATAAAAACAATGCAAAGGGGTCCACCAAAGGATCCATTATACACATGCCACTGTATCAGCCAAATTTGCAAAGCAAAAAAACCGGCCAAGTGCGAGTCGGACTCGCACACGAAGGTTTCCGTACCATTACGAGTATCTATGAAAACGGCAAAAAAATCATGTCTGTTGTATAGGAGCCCCCTTATATATAAAGTTACGGTTCTCGGCGATAAGTATTTCAAATCGACCTTTGAAAAGAGTCTCGTTTAATTTCGGCTTCATAGAGCGTTGTCTCACTCTACCAATATGACGTTTCTCAGAAGCTATAGATATTCAAAGTTTACATTAATCGATTTGACGTAAACTAATAAAGACCGCAAAGTGTAGTATTAGTTTGATACGAAACAAGAAGTTTAGGTACATACTGCAGGTTGCGTGCCGAACATTGGTTTGAAACTAGAAAATATAGCCTTGAATGGCGTCACTGTTATATTGCATCTCTTTCATTCTTACCTAAGATGGATCTAATGAAAGAGATGCAATTCAATAGTGACGTTATTCAAGGACATATTTTCTAGCTTCAAATGAATGTTCTACATGCAACCTCCAATGTGTATCTAAATTTCTTGATACAAAACGTCTATTTAATAAATAATAAGATAGATGGACGTTCGGAAACCGTCGTAAATAGATCAATTGTCTCTTTCTAGAGACTGACGTGCAATATTTATTGACGGGTACCGGGTACTATACCTACTTACGTAATTCTCTACGTATGCAAGGCAATATTTACTATTACTTTTCTAAAATGTTTATTTTTAAGTTGACTTTGTGCATTTTAACTTCAATATGACTTTTTGCATGTCTAAGATAATATATAATGTAATATCTAACGTAGAGAACGTTAAGTAGATGTAACTTTTTAAGTTCAGTTTGTAATTTTTAACAGGCAGCTGATTTTTGAGTGTCGAACGCTCGAATTTTCACTCGACATCTGTAAAATCATCATAGTTTTTTGACAGATCTCGAGTGAAAAGTCGAGCGTTCGACACTCAAAAATCGGCCCCCTGGTTCCCCGCGATACAGGCGAAGCCTAGTGCGGAGACCCCTGGCAATTATGTAAGAAACTGTGCTATTCAATAAACTATTACTATTACTAATATAATTAATAAACAAGTATTTTTTGACATTATCTTCAGTACCTATTACATTTTCAGTATTCTCCTGTAGACTAGCAGAGATTCTTGATCCCTGTCCCCGGAAATTACCTCGTGGATGAGACATTGTCTCTGTGGGATTATTGTCATTTTGGTATGTCATTTCCGGTTTAAGCAAACATCAGGTAATTATTCGGAAATCAAATGTCCCTACTTAATAGAGAGAAGGTTGCTCAACAGCGGCTTATTTTCCTAAGATACCAATTTATTTATTTGTATCAGCGGGGCTAGTGGAGTTGCCATCAAATTTATCAGGACCATTAACGGTGCTCATAAATATGTTAACATGTCCTTATGTCTTGGCAGTAGAGTCGCGCTTAGATACTTATGAGCCCCTTGTTAGTTACAATGTATCTGATGTCAACCAGTTGTACGATGCCACGTCGAGAGATGAGAATATCTAATTGTAACTATGTAATATGTAATTTACCTGAAACCCCGTTAATGCTTTAACATTACCAATTCATGAGAAAAAATATTGTGTTCTGTCGTTAGTTTATGTACAGTCAGGGAATTTGAATCTTCGTCACTTTTGGAATCCATTTCTTTTCTAAAAGTGTAAAATTCCTCGACTCTACAAGTCCAACGGTATCTGCCACTTATACTTACGAGTATTATTAACCACATTCTGAGTCTTAGAAAAGCTGTTAAGTTAAGTATATTGTGTAATATGAGATGAGTAACACATAATTATCCACAGTAACCGGTAACCGTGGAAATTTGAACTGCTGACGATGTTTAGTATTTGTTAGGGAAATTGTCAACGGTTTCCGGTGTGTGCCCGTTGATAAACATTGCCGTAGCGAGGCATATTTGTCAGTAATTAATGTAGGAATGCCAAATATTCCCAACATCATTAATCAACGGCCTTAATAATATTCCATGGTGAAATTATATCTTATCCTTCAGGCGAGATTTTTTATCGGGATATTAAATTGAAATTATATTAATATAATATACCGTGTGTTACCGGCAAGCGGGCGTTTCTTAAGTTGGGTATTTACGTATGTAGGGTATGTACGTAGTTTCTTAACCCAAATTTTATCCGTGTTTTTGCGCTTGTTTTTAAGATACCCCAGAGAAGAGATTTGTTTTTAAGATAGATTTGATTGTTACTAACAAGCTATGGATCAACTGATCTGAAAATAAACAATTTTTTTTTTTTATTATTTATTATTGAACCAAAATGGTAACGCACCTAATTCGTTCTAACTATTATAAGGCTATGTTCACATTAGGACACTATATTAAAAATTGCGAAAATCATTTTAGGTACACAAATTAGGGTATTCTACTTTGTTTGATAAAGTACTTCAAAACTTTGATTTTCCTAATAAAAAGCCACAAAAAAATATATTTCGGCATAATAAACACGCTTTCTTGCCATAAAATTAAATTAAATTATGAAACTTTTTTATTCCCGCGAAAACGCTGTCAGCCATCTGATGACGTAATATTGGCAATAACAACAGAGGGCCTCCCACGAACCGTAAACGATATATCTGCCTCTCTGTATTACTTGCATATTAGAGCAACAGAGAGGTTCGCGGTAGGTATTGTACGACCGGCACTTTTGTTATTGCCAATATGACGACGTCACACCATGGCGGCTTGTGTCACGTGATATACAGATTAAAAATTACGACTTTTAATTTCAATGTAATAAAACAATAATGTGCTTTTGTGACTCAAAATCAGAATATTTAAGTATATTTCTACATAAATTTTATTTCAAATTTCATAATTTATTTTTCACTACGTTGATGATAAAATGAATAATTATTTACTGATAAATTCATCAGTAAGTCTCCACAATACATTATCCCACCAAAACAATAGGCTTTGAATTCTGAATAAAGACAAAGCAATACGTAAATCAAACTGCGTTGAACAATTCGCAATCGAACCCGATCTAAATCTCGCTAAAACACGTGGCCGTTCATTTGGGTAATAATTACCGGCGTTTTAGGTACCTATCGTGCAAAGGGATAATTGATAGTGTGACCGGAACGGCGATCCGGCCACAGAATCCGTTTATTGTACATACGAAAAACCTTGTACATTGTGGCTAGTTGTGGTATATACTGTAGGAGTAGAGAACATGAATTCATCTACAGTTCGTTTAATTCCATTATGTAACTATTATATCTACAATATATTTATATGAGATGCTTAATACGTTACGCAATGGAGTGGAACCTTATTTTGAATTCCGTCTCTTATTGATTGGGCTACCTATCATGTTCAAAGAATAAGGTGTAAATTAAATAAAAGTGAGAAAGAGAAGACTTAGCTATGAGTGGGAAAAGCAATAAAATAATAACTTTAAATATTACCCAACTAGCATTTCAGCGCCAGTAGCAGGTATTATTATAACTTTAACTTATTTAAGTGAGTTATAATTATCTCAGTTGTAACTAATAGTGGTATAAAGGAGTTAAAGAAAGAAACACCTAAAGTGGTAGTTAGGTTAGGTAGTACTTTTTTGAAGTATGAAATAAAAACGGTTCCGGGAAAACTCGCTTTCTGCGGAAATACACAATAGCGCCGATCAAAACTCGGCATGCCAGCTATACTAGCTAATTAAAATAATTTACACTTTACTGTAGGTACATAGTTTCTTGAAACCGGTTCCCGCTTTACGCTAGATATTGAATTACTGTGTCAGTTGTCACAAAGAGAACCCATCAAGTATTTGCGCAACGAACAATAATACCAGTGAAAGTGATAAGTTGATAACATGCTATTGTTCAGCAATACATTTAACAATAACGGCAATTGTCATTAGAATGTACTCGTATAATACTTAGTGGCAATTAGGCACGCGTACACATTGATTTGTGCATTCGGATGAATGTGGTTACTGTGATGTGACTGGTTACGTGTGAATGTGCAATATTATGCGTCAGGTAATTAACATCTTGGAATTATTATCAAACACCCTTTAATTTGGGATCATTTATTTAATTAGAAAAAGACGCCCTTAGAAAATGCGGCTTTAAGGTGTCACACATTGCGACGTTTTAAACTTTTGTTTGTTTCCGTATTGAGAGCTGATAATTGGTAACATTTCGTTTTTCTGATATTATTAAACAATTTTGTTCAAGTATTTAGATTTTAGGTACTATTGACATTATTATTATTATTTTAGGTTTTGGTTGACATTTTGTTATAATCCTTTTTTATTTTTTATTTTTCCTGTTTATGACGATCATGATAACTATTCTTGTAATTTTTACATGTGTACAAATTTATAATGTAATTCTTATCATGAAATAAATGAATCTAATCTAATCTATTCTAAAAGTTGGTTTGCAAATACTTACTGAGTTGTTCGTTTATGTGGAACGTGCTTATTTTATTCGAAACAATGAAAACCTTACCTCTGCATATGTTTGAGGAGTGTGGTACACAATACAACTGTGTTTAACATAAAGAGAACGTGATTTAAAAAAGTATTTTCTTGTGTTTTATTTTGATCGTACTAATTTATTCTAAAATAATTTTCTAAAAACGAAATCTGCCATCGGACATACCTACTGTTAGATACAAGAATACTTTTAAAATAATTGTCTAAAAATTTGCCATCAGACATCCAGGGGACCGATTTTTGAGTGTCGAACGCTCGATTTTTCACTCGACATCTATTCTGTCAAAACGTCATAGTGTTTTGACGGATCTCGAGTGAAAATTCGAGCGTTCGACTCTCAAAAATCGACACCCTGTCCGTAGATACAACAAGACAAAAAGAAAAGAGGATGTGCATTTCACTAAATGACAACGATTTTTTGTTATTTCATTGAACACAATAAGCTAACTTTTGCTATTTCGGTAGGTTAATCCTCGTGACTGGCGTCCAGCGGTCCTCTAAATAAAAACTCCCATAAATTAATCGTTTCAGCAAAAATGCGTCTGTCATAAAATTTTGCTTACTCATAATTACCAGAGTTTTTAAATACGAATAATGAAAACATGGCCGTAAGTATAAAGTAGGCCGGACGACGTTAGACCTCTGAATAACGAGCCAGCATTATTTATTCGAGTCTCTTCTGTTTTAATTCGGATTTATGTATGAACATAAGCCTCTTTCTTTAATGTAGGCCGGGATCCGCCCTGACGTGGGTCCTTGTACTTACTTTTGCTGTTATTTTTGCATTACACGCATTCATTTTAAACCAAATCATAATCATGACTTAAATGACAAAATGTTTATGTTGCTATTAATTGGGCAGCGTGATGTTAGGCATAAAACTAAGAACATTCGATTTTTTCTTACTTAAATAGGTATTTACAGTTAACTGTTTACTCAAAAGCCTACGCAGCAAAATTTGTGGCATCTGTTTCAACATTTGTATTGTAAAAAATCGGTACTCTGTAAAGTTAGTCGCCTTAAGCATATTAAGTAGATCTAGAGAGTAAATGTTACGCAAAGTAATATAAATGGAACATTACCTAATATGTATGCACAGCACACATGTTTTCATCCACTCAAACACCTTCAATACCAACGGTGCGCATTCAGCTTTGGCTTCAGGGAATCTCGTGAAAAGAGCACTTTCGTAGCTATTTTAATGTACCTACCTATGTCCATAGGAGGCTTCCCTGCCGGCCGGTGCAGCAATACAGTAGATCGATTCTTCAATGCTCGGTAACGCAAACGGTTGCAATTTTGTGATGCTCCGTTATTGCTATGGACGTTTCATCGTATTATTATTGTCCCCCAATAACACAATCATCGATGAAGGAACATGCTAAAAAATTCATAAGGTTACGGAGATACAAAACAATATAAGATTGATTGATTGAATTTGTTTTTTTATAACATTTAAATTTGTTTGTTATGGAAACAAGAATACTGAACAAAAATAACTTAAATAATGTGAAACCTATTTTATTTTAAATTTTATAATATACTGAGTATTCGTTATCTATATATACTTAAATAGAAATACATAGTTCATTCAAATGTAATAGAATAAATAATAATAAATAAATATTTACGCAAATCGACCTAGCCCCAAACTAAGCAAAGGTTGTAGTATGGGTACTAAGCGACGATATACATACTTATATAGATACTTAAATACATATAAAACATCCTTCAAGACTCAGGGAAAATTATTCGTGTTCATCACACAAATAAATGCCCTGACTGGGATTCGAACCCGGGACCTTCAGCTTCGTAGGCAGGGTCACTGCCAACTAGGCTAAAGCGGTCGTCAAAAATGCGTGTCCTCACATTCACACCTAAGTAGGTATATGACCTATATTTTTAACGGTTCAATTGTACCTATTCATGAAGCAGTTATTTTCAGCGCTAAAAAATCAATGACTTTGCAATTACATTACACTCATTGTAAGCGGAATTAGGTATGAAGTACGTGTACTGTGGTTTTGTTGGTAATGTTTTTAATAGTAGATTGTTTGACAAGGGTCTAAAGTGGGCCATATTACCACGAGATGGTTATTTTCCCGAACGTAGTGAGGGAAAATTGTTCAAGTGGTAATATGGCTTTTAGGCCCGAGTTATACACTCTACTTTTCACTTCGATTGCGAAAACACATGAACACCAATTATCCACCTTAAATTAATAATTTAACTCTTGGCGGGCGTATGTCTAATTTGACAGCATGTTTTTTTTCTTAGGCCAGCACCATGCCTCGCTATGCGTGTTTGCTTTGCGTATTCGCCTCCCTTTCTTTTGCTATATTAAAGACAGAGATGCATCAAGCGCTTTTTTTTTCTTTTAAGAGGAGTAATTTCTTTGACCATAGACACCGTTTAATCTTTAGAGAACTGAAAAAGTCTTTCCTGATTGGTCGATTTTAGTACAGCTGTATTCTGGTTGGTTGATAATTTTACCAAATATTTTTTAATCTGTCAAATTACTGTTCTGTGATTGGTGGATTTAATAGGTGAAGTATTTTGATTGGTGAAATTAAAATGTTTTGTAAATCATAAATATGTATCTATTTATCTATATAAGTATGTATATCGTCGCTTAGTACCCATAGTACAAGCTTTGCTTAGTTTGGGACTAGGTTGATTTGTGTAAGAATGTCCACAAAATATATATATATATTTTTTTTTCCCTAGGGCTTAAATGTACTACTTTAGCCCCGCTTCACAAGTCTAATATGACACACTTTTCGAGCATGAGTAGTGAAAAATACATTAAACTATGATTGTGCCTAAACTACTAAGTTGTCAGAAAATTTCTTGCTTTGCCGCGCTGAAAGGCGGTGTCTGTAATATGACTTTAATCATAAACAAACGGGTAACAATAGTAGCCAGAGCTTTCTGAAGCTCCCACAATTTTATTAATTATTCAGTTCTAAATCCTTCCGCCGAATTAAGCTCTGCGTTTTCATAATAAATTATACTTCTAAGAACATGAGAAGTCATAGTGTAATAAAATAAACTAGGGGCAGGGTGTCTAGGATTTTGCCCGTCGCCGCGTTGGTGAACACACGTGCTCTTTGCGACGATGGGCTGAATCCATTACCGAACAAAACCAGTTGCCTACTGTCATGGTGTCTTTGAACTAGTATTTATTGCCGAAATTATCATATGTTTGATGGAAAGCCATTTTTAAAGAGTGAAGTGAAGGGTGTCTTACCTGAAAAGGAAAAGTCGGAAGGAATCCTTATAGGACATATGTTATAGGACCACTGTGTCTGTCTGTCATCCGTCTGTAACAGCTAATTTGCTGAAAAACTACTGGAACAATTGAGTTCAAATTTGGTACATATGTGTAAGTAAGTCAGTGACCCCAAAGACGGACGTGTAACGTAAATAAATTTTAAACACTGGGGAGGCTTTTGGGGGTACCTAAAAAAAGTTTTGTGAAGTACCTACATATATCGTATGACATGTCAAATGAAAGGGCGCGTTATAACACCAATATTATGAAGGTACTTTTTATAATTTTGAAATAAATAGGTATGTTTGAAGTTATTTAATGCCAGCCACCCACGATCAATTCTACTGTCAAGCTTAAGAAAGTAGGTAGAAATAAACCACTCCCAACCCCCACCCCCTATTGTTATAATTAAAATGGCTTGTTGTTGGAACCATTCAATTTTCTTTAATCTCAAATATTGCCTACAAGTATCGCCTAATTACGCATATTCAAAATTTAATTTATGTGACTGCCCAGCTTAACCGCTGTAACCAATAATAATTGTTTGAATATATTAACAAAGGCTGCTGAAATGTCTGTGGTCATTTTATATTACTTTTTAATTGATAGTTGGATTGACAATGTGTTTATTATGTTGATTGGATATCATATTTTAGTAGTACCGTTTAATTAGCGTAATGCCAAATTACCATTATAGCCTCATGACGTGGTAATTATATGGTTTAAAATTACACGATTATCACACTTTATTATTGTTAAACGAAGATTAATCGCGTATAATTGAAATTTATTCACCTTTTTGAGTTGTTTGAGGATATTGCTAAAAATCGATTTTTTCCAATCCCAACAATTTCATGAATTCAAAAGGAAAACTACTACAAGTACAGTCGCGGAATGAAAGGGTTCGCCACCTGAAGATCTGTCTTTGCTTGCTCAGTATAAATTATCAGTATCTGCTTTAACGACCGATTCCGTCATAATGAAAGTCAAGAAATAGCAATAGCGGCTTAAACACTGGAATAACCTAAGAGTGCGCTCCAATGAGATTGGTTGTGCGGCTTCCAGCCTTATGAACAACAGCCCGGTTTTTTTTTCATATAGCACACGTATAGAAGAATACTCTATTTGACTAAAAAAAATTGATGGTGCCAATCGAACCAGTTTTCATAGACGATCAAAAGTATATATGGGACCAACTACAATTAGACCACAATAAAGGGCAAAAAATAGAGATGAACCTAGCTCGCCGCTAGCGGCCGCCCAAACGGCTCCTACAAATTGGCACGGGCAGCTGACCTCACACGCCTGGTATCGAACCAACTGTTGTATGGGAAAATAAGTATTTTGCTGTTTTGGTCGTAAAATAATGCGTTTAGGTACATAGTTGCCGTACATTTATTATTATTTTTTCTTAAGTATTCTATTGATACCTTTTGTTAGACTTTTGGATGACAAAAAAAACATAATTATCCGAATTTTCGATATCTTTTGTCTATTTTGGTAAAAGTTTATAATTTTCAATTCAATGTGATATTTTGATGGTTTACTATCCATAAAGTGACACCATGTTACAAATTTTAACATGTGTCAAATACTCTATTATATATATATATAAAGATATATACATATATAATCACTAGCGGTTGCCCGCAACTTCGTCTGCGTAGAGCCACAAAGTAAATAGCGGCGGCGCGCGTCGTATATTTTTTATTTTGTGGTAGAGCTCGGTTTTTAGTTAAAACATCTTAATATCTAGGAAACGGTATAATAATTGTGGTAATACTTTTACCCGGTGAGACCAAATTATTAATATGCTGTACAGATATAAATCGGTCAACCCAAATTCTCAACCCCTCAAAAAATCCCTTTAGGTACCTATTTATCGGTTAAAAACTCTCATTTACTTAGGCTATTTTTGTGTGAGTTGACACGTATCTTGTCGTTTTCACTTCGTTAGGCGATTTCCTGACTTGGCGGGGAGGAATCGATATGTGACATTTTCTTCTTTGACGTTAATTTAATGACGGCGCAAAGATTCTCACTTGACGGAACACTGTCAGTATTACTTTTGCGCAGTACTAATATCATGCGCAGAAGCAGAGCAGTACCGCCTTCGCATCGTCCCGCTACCGCGCATCCCGAGCCAGTCAGGAAGCACTCATTTAAATGTAGGGGCGCAGTAAAAAATGGTACCGAGTTGACTGACAGCTGACACTGACATTTGACACTTTTCTCATATCGTACTGCCTCCGCACCGACAAATCAGGAAGTCGCCTTACTGTACGTATTTAATTATGGACCTGTAGAAATTTCGTTTCAAACCTCTATCCAAATCCACAAATCCTGAAATCATTTAAACAGTCTTTTTGTGAAATGAAAGTCTCTCAATTAAAATATTGTTGCTCCCTATACAAACTTTGAATCCCTTTTTAACCCATTCAGGGGTTGAATTTCAAAAAACGCAGATATTAGTTTTGTTTTATTTAAACAGAGAGTCTCTGTAAGAAATTTGAAGTACCTCACTTAAAAAAAAAATTGCTCCCCATACAAACTTTGAACCCCTTTTTAACCCCTTTTGGGGATGAATTTCGAAAAATGCTGAAATTACTTTTTTGTATTATTATAAGGAACTTTCATACAAAGTTTGAAGACTCTCACTTTAAAAAAAAATTGCTGCCCATACAATATTTCACCCCTATTTTCAACCCCTTAGGAGACGAAAATTTTGAAAACGCAGATATCACTTTCATTGTCTTATTTTAAGGAGTCTTTGTACAAAGTTTCAAGTCTATACCTTTAAAAAATTATTGCCCCCCATACAAACTTTGCACCCCCGTTTTACCCCCTTAGGGATGGAATTTCCAAAAATCCCGTCTTATCCCTTGCCTCCGTTATATAACCTAACAATAGTGTAAATTTCAAATTTCTAGGACCGGCAGTTTCGGCGGGGCGGTGATTAATCAGTCACCCATCAACTTTATATATATAGATTAGGTCTATGAAACTTGACAGAACATAATGGCAGATGACAGAATATGACAGCAGATCAGATCACATTGTTAAGTAAATTTGAACTTTGTTGTCAAACAGTGTAACATAATTTTCAATACAGCAGTCTCGTCTGTTACACAGTTTAAAAAACCGGCCAAGTGCGTGTCGGGCCACGCACAATGTAGGATTCCGTAGTTGTCCACCCGTTACATTATGTGGACTAAAAAGTGTTAGAACTTATATTTACTATGTTTTTGACAGAATTAATAACATTATCTAAGGTATCAATGGAAATTGTACGAAAGTTTGCTTTTGCAAATTTCATTACTCGTTAACTAGTAATGTCTACTTAGCTGTGATAGTTTTCCTTTTAAAATCATCGTATATACTACTACCCTAGTAGCCACCGTTTAGCTGGCAGGGGGGGGGGAAGCACTTGGCCATAAAAAAAAAACACTTCAAAGCTTAATTTCACGCCAACCGATTCTTGAATCTAAAAATGATCTTAAAAACCTTATAATATTTTTAAAAGAACTATCCAACGATACCGCACACAGAGGTACACTTAAAAAAAATCAAGATTTTATTCTACTGTTTTGTCGGCGTCATCAATATCTATACTCATGCCAAATTACAGCTTTCTAGTACTAACGGTTACTGAGATAAACGGGGGACAGACGGGCGGACGGATATGGCGAAACTATAAGGGTTCCTTGTTTACTACGGAACCCTAAAAAGGTAACATGTGCTTGCAACGCTTAAATGAATGTAGATATTTGAAAACTGGTTAACCTTTTCATTCCGCGACAATACCTAGATTTAACTAGTTTTCATTTATCGTATGGCATTTATTTCGAACCGTGAGATCTTCGAGAAGACAGTACGGTTGCCAGTTTTTGTTGCACTTTTAGAACCACCCACGTGTAAGGTAGCGGTGGGTATTTTCCCTACGGACGTGGTGCAACTTCGACCCCGCTTTGTCAAGTGAGTGGGCAACTTGACTGTTAGAAGTTTTCAAGCCGCCCGAAGGCCTCCAACTTGGCTTAACGGCTGCTGCCATAGACAACAGCTGCATAGACATTTTTTTTTTTTTTAACCACTCAAAGCGGTCACCCATCCATGTACTGACCGCGGCCCACGTTGCTTAACTTTGCATAACGCTTGCGGCACGCAGGCGCCGCTGGGCCACGAGCGCTCCATTTAACTAGTTAAACAGTAATATGCAATCTCAGTAATTCATCAACCATCATAACCTACGCTTTGCTGTAGGTATGAATGAAATTATAAAGACACGATTTAAGTATAATGATCATGCAATGAAGTCGATAGTTTGTTGTCTAATATTCCTTCGAACCTTTTCTTGTTTGCATAGGTTTATCACTCCCGGTACGTGAGGCAGCATACAATTCTTCTACTTCACAATTCAATCAGTATAAATTAACAAGATTTTTTTATCAACCAAATGCTGGCTCTGTTCGCTTTCGAGCGGGTAAATGCTCCTATTAACGACCCCCTTAAGGCAAATATATATTTATATTGATTTAAAATTACACGATTTTCACACATTTATTTATTGGGTAAATTAGTTATAATTGTACGCGATTAAGTCCCGTTCCCCAATAATAAAATATATATTTTATCGTGACTCATTACCACCACCATAGGTTTTCAATTGATGATACCTATTGGGTATAATCTTATTTTATTCTGAGCTAAAGCGCTGATTTAAATTATACAAATTAATTCGATTTTAAAGGTCTAGACTCTGTTTCTTTTTTACTATTAAGCTATTTCTCCTCTCTATCAATTAGGTTCAAAATTTAATAATATTTGTATAGAAATTTGGTATTCAAAAGTATTTTTTGCAACCCGACTTACTTGTCTAAATGAGAATTATAGAAATTTAAGAATATATTACATAGTTTGTATTAAATTTAGTTTAATATACTCATTTATTGATAAAATATGATTTTTAACAAGTCTAAGAAATGTAACAGGATTGTCAGTTTATTTCATTTTCAAACTTGATTACATATTAAAAATGTAAAATCTTATCTGTAATCTTCCGTCTCTGGTGCAAGGATCAGACCCAACTAATTAAATTTCTGTCTAGTTGCAATAGGTTGGTAGGCATGTACCTACATAAGTTAAGTCTAAGAAGGTGAACTTAATAAACTTCAATAAACCCCTCTTGTAATTATAACATGATCCTAAGTTCTTAAATAGTTAGAAGTTAGAACACAGACATTCTAAATTTGTCCTAAATCACATGAAAGAGAGGCAAGAGAGGTAAAGACCTACAAGTTTTTCAAATATAGCAACAATATATTGCAGGTAAAAAGTGTTTATTGAACCCAACAACTTAGTGATAACCAGTAAAACGTAAACCGAACGATTTACTGGGTACAAAAACTGGAGGCAACAGGACTTAGCTTAAAGGGAACTTGTTTAATCCCCTGAATCCTTTAATGGACGTTCGGAAATGTTGTCTAAAAGGTGTAACCACATTGGGCGGCTTATTCATGCATCAGAATAATCTTGCGTTCAGCTATGAACGTAGGCAGAGGCACCAACGTTTTAATAATTTAACAGTAGATAATCAACTGTCGAATAAGTGTGTGACTTGGGGTATAAAGAGGAGTAGTAACGAAATGCGGTTTGTTTTGATACGCTAAGGCTCTTAAATGAACAAGAGAGATTACTCAGCGAGATGATTGCATTAGCAATCTGCAATATGCACATCAAAAAATAATGTTAATTTCAACTTTGAATTTCTTGTCAAACGTAAAATAATGTACATCACAAAAAAATCTTAGTTTATGGCCGTTTTAACCTAAAATTTGCTATTATGTTTAGACCATAAGTGACATATTAACGGTTCTTATAGAAAATCCACAGATCTCGTGCCTCTCACGACCTTGAATTAAAACAAATCAATTTTTCACATTTTTTTTTTATTAAAAACTCCTTACAGTTAAAATTATACGATACTTTAAAAGAAAAATAGTGAAGAAGTAACTACCACACGTACACGTGCGCTCTTAAATGATACAAGAAAACAGTAAAGAAATATACGATGCACTATATGTGTACAAATTATTGGATTCGAGTTGTAGTGTGTGCAGTGCTACAGTCAAACAAATCAATTTTTCACTGTTTTATTTATTAAAAATTCCTTAAGTTTTAAATTTTATGATACTCGAAAATAAAAATAGTAAAGAAATATACTATGCACATAAGTGTACGAGTACTACTTCATTTAATCGTAATCCGCTCTCATACTCTGATCTTCGGGCTTTAATCCCTCACTGCACTCAGGACTCAATTGTTTGACTGCACGCCCGCCCCGCTGGACGCAACGCTGGACGCCCGACTCGAGCGTCCACTCAGGTTTTACGCTAATAGCGAGGCCCCGGTCAGTTGCCTTGGTTGCCACCCCCTAAGGCCACCACTGCTAATATACCTGTATAAAGTAACTTATCAGTAGATTTACAACGACGCTCATGTTCTTCGAAGACATAGACTCGGATAGTTTAAAAAGATACCTCTGATCACATTCTATAATCTATGCCAGTTGAAGGGTCAGGTAGCTTTCGGTGGGACCCTCGTTAGGAAAACTTCACGGGCACGCGTCTGCGGTAAATACGTACTGAAAGTTACATTGCTCCTTTGTAACCGTTTCCTGAATTCGCTCTCACTGACCTTATTCCCCTCGTAAAAACTTTTACTAGGTACACAATATTCAATTTCATTTAAAATACATGAAGCAAGTTAATTGGATAAGTTTTTACGGCATTTTGATGCGACGTCGCATGTACTACATACTGTACCTTTCTCACTTCTTCTTCATTCTAATCACTGTAGAATGTAGATGACAACTTATAAGAAAGCAATTAAAATAGGAACACCTACTGAACTGAGAAGTTAACTATTCTTAGTGCAATATACACTCACGAGCAAAAATAATGCGTACACTTTGTATTGAACTTCCGTAGAAAGTGTACCCGTTATTTTTGCTCTTGAGTGTCATACTGAAACACCTTCAAAGTATGCTACAATTCAAGTAACAAAAGGAGATATTTGCATAAATTTTGCCTTAATAATAATTTTGATATGGCCGCCCCTCTGAAGGGTGCAAGGGAAACTTAGCAACGGCATCAGCCCTGGGCGTATTACGTTACAAGCTTAATAGTTGAATAATTTAATGTGCTTTCATTCTACTTCATGTGAATAAATAAATAATACCTAACCCGCTGGTGCCTATGTATGTATTAATACAATTAGTTATATAAAATAAGAATTTTACTGTAATAGTAAATACATACATTACTTACCTAGGACGGTAAGAAAGAAAACCCTTCCCTTCGGCTCGGTCGTCAAATACCCGCGATCTGAGACATTATTTATACCACCCATTTATGGCCAAGTGTGGCATGAAAGTAAATTAACGTCTATTAATTTTGATTTTTGATTGATAAACGTTACGAATACCACGAAATTATGGAATAATTTGTATTGATTAATCATAGCCTGTATAAATTTATTTGTGATTAGGGTCAGATTACGTTTGTCATAATATATAGTAGATAGTTTTAAATCTTTCCTAATCACGATAGTACACAAACAGAGCATGCATATATTTAAATTTAAATCTATCTATACTTAATTGTTTTATTTATTATATGGTATGTAAATAATTGTTTGAAGAGTAAAACATTTTATTAAGGTAATAATAACTATTTGTAAGTTTCGTGACGTAAGAAGAGAATTATTATAATAATCATTCGTGAAAATTAAAGTAATTAGTTACTTTAAATTTCTACGTAAAATACTACATAATGATTATAGGCAATAATAATTACATATTATAGGTAATTGTTTAGTGATACAAAACATTCATTTGTCATAAATAGCGATGTTAAAGGGGCTACCCGGCGAAATCAACCGATTTTAGTGCATTTTGCATCATAACTAGTTCACGGGTTGTTCAGTTTCCGCATTAAAAAAAATATATATTGAATGGTGGTCTTTTATTAACATTTTGACAGGACAGAATTTAGAAATCAGTCCTGTACACTTTACAAATAAAATCCCCGTGTGGGCCCAAAAAACCACAAAAATCGTAACTACTGATCAACAAAATAACTAAAGCACAGCACAAATTGCACAGGAGCTTTTTTTAAATTACCTAATACTTTTTGAGAAAAGTACGAAAACCTGCCCCTCTAGCACAACATGCATTCCGTATCTACTCGCGCGCGAGATAAGCTACCTGTCACTTTTTGACAGTATTAATCAAACAGTGACAGGTAGCCTATCTCGCGCGCGAGTAGAGACGAGATGCATGTTATGCTAGCCCCTCTGTTTTTTTGCCGTAAAAATTGCAATGTTTGATGGCATATAACTTGGTTTCAGTGACTGGTTGAGATTGTTGGTTAAAGTGAGATGGTATATTGTTAAAGGCGGCCTTTGTTAATACGATGAGACGGAAAAATGAAGAATTACAGTTCAAAGGTCATTCAGATAGGGTAGCCCCTTAATGCCGCTCTCACATCATAAGTCATAAGGTATGATAAAATTTCTAAACGTAACTCGCTGTAAGATTAAATTTACTTTCAAAAAGCTGACTCGGAATCTTCCGCCTTTTCACGTAGCGATGCACTGCGAGTACTTTCATCCTTAACTCAAAATGCAACGCTATTACTCGAATCGCTCCCTGCGGAGCAGAGGAACATTTTTTTCTTTGAGTTTTATTCAGATGAAGCGTTTATTTATAAAGCAAGTAAATACATGGACGGTAAAACTAATGTATCTACGTAATGATGGCTTCTTTCTTTGAATAAAAATAAACCCCATTTAAACTTCAGTCAATAATGGATTCTAGATAATTATCCTTTAGCTATACTTACATGAAGGCTAATTTTTCACACATTGTGCTCGGAAATGTCTTGTATTGATGTGAGCTTGACAATTGGATGTAAACTCAGACTAATCAGAATTGACACCTATACCACTACCGAATGAGGTGATCGTACACAAAATTGAATAGGTACAGTCAAGGGCATCAATATGTATATATATATTTTTACCTTATTCCATTGTAATAAAGTCCAAAATTGTATATATACTTATGCCCTCGACTGTACTTACCTAACAAAGTTAGAGAGAAAATGACGTAAGTATTCTTAAGTGGCTAAGGCCGGTCGCACATTGGACACGTTTTCGTACGAAATTACTCGTCCGAACACGCACGAAGCCGCGCGAACGATCCCGACATTCCCGACCTTGAAAGTACTACGGGAGCGCGCTCACTGGATACGAATTGGTCGTATTCGCATTACTCTTGCGAATACGACCAATTCGTATCCAGTGAGCGCGCTCCCGCGCGTGCAAAGCCTTAAGGAAATTGTGTTTGACTCAGTTGACTCTAATCCTTAGATTGTAAAGCGATGTTTAAACTTGTAACTAAACGGGTAGCATTTAACGAACCACCAAATTAGTTGCCGAATGATGCTCTAAAAAATTACATTGATTACCAAAATAACTAGATTCGCACCAAATTTTCAACTCCTTTTAAATATAAAGTGCAACTCAAAGAAGTAACATGTCGATAACCTATTAAATTAAATTGTTACCAAATAAATTAGTCACTACCCAAAAATACTTAATGATCACCTAATTTCAAACACCAAATTTCATATAATTTACATCCAAATATTACAGGGCTCGTAATCCTATTAAAATTATTTACACCCAAATAATTCTTTCGATACCCAGAAATACTACATGATCACCAAATTTCACGCGGCAATTGTTTTTTAATGTCTGACGCGCAAAGCAGTTCCAATCTAGTCTAACCTCATTGCTAGCACACTGATGCGGTTTTCCATACGGTCCGTCTCGCTCGCACCTCGCACCGCGTGCGAGCAAGACAGCGCTAAATGATTTTAAGAAGTTGAAGTTTGAAATAAAAATAGCTATTTTAATTTCAAACTAGTGGAGATTGGAACAGTATTGACGGATCTCCGCTGGCGCGGAGCTCCTATTTTGAGTTGTTTTGGCCCTTCGGGCCGATGCAAAACTAACATAACCTAAACCTACCTATACCTATTTCTACCTATTAACTTCCTTTAATTTTTCCATGAAAGTCTATCTATATTAATAAAGTAAACTCATTTGAGGACCTTTATCCATTTTCATAACAAACTAACAATTTAATAAATCAACAAAACTCATTTTCAAATAAAAGGTTTCAATCAAACGCGCTCACGTCAACGCATTAAAAAAAAAAAAAAAACTTCTTGCAGATAGCAATATACGTGTTATTATTTCACACAGCCACATTGCGCGTTGCTTTTTAAATTAATTTAGAATTTTACTTTCTAATTTATAACATTTTGGAAATAACTGAAATATTTATAGTGCTAAAAACAATTAATTTGTAACTGTTTACTAAAATGTAGCATGCGATGTATATAATATTTGGATGTAATTCTAATGAAAAAAGGTGCATGAGATTAGGTGGTAGTTTAGTGTTTTTGGTGGTACTTGACAATTTTTTTGATGCGATTATAAATTTATAGGAACGCAATAAGTAAAATAGGTGCAAGTGCTGCAAAAATAGGTAGAATTTTTTTGGTGACTCGGAATTGCTGATCGACAAATTTTTTTGAGTGTTCATCCTTATTTTAGGGTTCGAAAATTTGATGATATCAAAAGTTATTTAGGTGATCATTTTATTTGTTCCCTAACTAAACGCTACTTTGTATTAAGCAGTTATTGTTAATTCGGGCATGCTCAAACTAACACACTGAAATGACGCTATTAGGCTGCGTTTCCACCAGAGATGTGCGAGGATGCGTTTTCATACATTTGACACCTCGCAACGCGCCGAGTGAGGTGTCAAATATATGAAAACACATCCTCGCACATCTCTGGTGGAAACGCAGCCTATCACTACGTTTTAGAAGTGAGATTAACTTTGCATAAAAGTGATGATAATCGGAGTCGTCTGCATCAGCTAAAAGTCGGCGTGTCGCTAACATATTCGTCCGCACGCCCGGCGTTATCGGGCGCGCCCAGTGTCAGCAGCCGCCCTCTCAATTGTTTATTTCTACAAAATAATACATATTGCCCCTCTGTAAATATACATTACGCAGAGTTAAAGACTCTCCAGTCAAAAGCTAGATTAAATAACGAGAAAATACAAAATATTACTAGGAGATTTAAAACTCTTAATGAACCCAATTTGTACATTCAAGGAAGCGTGTATAATCAATTAGAAACAATTTGTGTCGTGGAATAAGAAAATTGGAAAAATAATACTAAAACAATCAATTGATAGGTACTATTCATTCGCAGTGCGACAAGTTTAATGTGATATCAATAAAGGTCGAGAAGTTAGAACAGCAGTGGTCTAGCTTTTTGTGAAATATCGTTGGCGTCCAACTTCACGACAAGTATTTGAAATACGACTATTTACAATCATAATTTGAGAGATCAAGATCTGATTTTCCAGATAAAAGTATCTGTCAGATAAATGTTAGCTTTGTCCTTTTCTTTCTTATGAAATTTGAAAGTGACAGCGACAATTTTAACAGACGGATAACTTTATATGACGATTGAAAAATTGACCCTTGAACAAAAATAAAAATAAACTGGCTAAGTGCGTGTTGGACTTCGCGCATTTACGTATAGGATTGATAGGAAAATTGAGGAAAGTAAAGAAATTTAAATTTTTTTTTCAATTTCAATTTCAAAGAACAAGCCAAATTTATCAATATGTTAGTATTTGTTCATTAAAAATAAGTACGTATTTTTTTTAAGTTGTATGTCAATGGAACGTAATAAAATCTTCGGAAATGTTGTAAAAGCTGATTTTGGTGGCTCCTCTCTCCTTTTGTCTTCCAATATTTTTAAAAGGAAAAAAATACGGTATTGACCTACGTAGGTACCTATTTATTTAACGGGCTCTACACAGCGATAAAAAACAATCAATCAACAAAAATATTGGCCTACCCCAATCAATGGGGTAGGCTAATTTTTTTTTCGCCCCCCATTTAATTATTTTTTTCAAACTGTACGGATTTGGGTTGGGTCAACCGAAATTCAAGACTGTAGCTACTACTACTACTAAAAACCTGTGTAACAGACCACGGACAGACGGACGGACGCGTGAGTGATAGCAATCGGGTTCCGTTTGAACCCTTCGGGTATGAAACCCTAAAAATGAGACCTTGTTATGTATTCCAATGTTTATCCCTTAACTTTAGAATTTTCTGCACAAACTCTCTAGTTTCACCTCATGTATTATGCCAGCATATTCCACGCAAGCGACTTTAACATTGTATGTATATAAAACAGGCTATTCCCGTTCAGACGTTATACCAGTTCATTATGTAAAGTGGGGCCTAAAACAACTCTTTGTGAACATAAAGTGTTATCAGCCGGGCCCAAACACATCGCCACATTTAAAAAGGTCCCTTGTGCTAATACGATCCAAAGTATGCTGTCTGAAACAACATTTAATTTGATCGTAGCTTAAATAATAAAACTTTTTGTGTTGATAGCACGCAGACTTACAAATAAACTTTCTTTAATGATTTACTTTTGCAAGTAATGATTTATTAACAAAAAATAATAACAAGAATACAACAATAACTTAACTAATATTTAAGTATATTTATTTTACAATTCTATGAGAATTCTCACTTAAATATGTACATATAATTTATTTATTTATTAAAACATACATTTGTAGGCTTACAGTAAGGTACCAAAGCGCCTACAATGTTAAGATATATAATATTAGAGATAACAGCTAACATAATATATGTATGTGCAAGTGAATTAGCTATTTTTCTTATTTTATATGAATTAACCGCACCGTTTGATTTCCTATGTAGTAGATACACTGCGTAAGATGACGCCGTAATAAACAAAACACAAAAGACTGTTTCGTGCAGATATTAGTCAATTTTACTTTGCTGTAGGTGCTGGTAGGAGCTGTGCTAACAAGTGATGATTTGATAGGGTTGAATAATTTCACGAAACTAAGCTTACTTAGCTTCCATTGTTGTGCCTTTTAAAAGCACATAGGGTTCGCTAAAATGGAACGGGCTTACACAATTGACGGCTTAAATTGAAATAAAATATTTAAGGATTGAATAGAACAACAGCTTTTCTATTTATCCTTTTGTTCGTACCGTGCTCTGTAATTACACGCTACCTTCTTCGCAATTAAATGACGTTTAGTCGTCCAAATTATAAAGAAAGGCTTATTAATAAAATGTTCAAAATAACCACGTACCTTAATTAACCTCTTCCTGGATAAAGTTGAAATTTATTGAAGATGTTAAGTTGCAGCTAGTTGATTATTATCAACTTTATACGCTATATATGTAACTGATATTTATAGTTACTTACAACATCTTATAAATAGATAAACAAACAATCAAATAAAAACTTAAACTAGGGGTATATAATAAAAATTAAAGATAAAAAATTTGACCCAAGTCGCCGTCAGCGGGTAGGGTGCCCAGAAGGCTGGCCGCATTACCACGCTGAATGGTAATACTTATTCTTTATAAGATGTTGTAAGTAACTATAATTGTCTCCGTAATCTATTATTTAAAAATATAGGTACCTATATTATATCTAGTCTAACTGATATTTTTAGTATGAGAAATGACTTTAGTACAACCTATGCTCGAAAACGTTACGTACCAGTTCTACCAAGTAGAAAACCAAGGTGCATACATCCACGCGTCATTTAAGGGTGGTTAGATACTACCTTTTTTTGTAAAATACAGGATATGCATTTCATACTCGAACCTTAATTAAAATAGTGTTGTGTGGTTAGCAGATTTATTAAAAATATATGTCACAAGTCACAACTACCCCTGTTAACAGAGAGCAATTAGGTATTTTCTCGACCAGCGATTTAACGACCAATGATATCGGCCTATATGTATTTCCAGTCATTAAAATAAATGATCGTATGGAAAACATACCACTGTATGTGTACGATCTCGTGACTCAATAAATAGTCTAGACGATAGAACAAAATATAAATATGCGAAACAATATCACGTTGCGAGTTTTATAAAAAATCAACGACGCTTTCATAAATTAGCACTGAAAAAAATGGCTTCCCCGCATAACGTGAGATATGGCCAATATAACGGCCATGATGTACGTTGGATGGGAGTTGCGCGGTCAATATTGATATGCCTTTATGACCCATTTACCTTTTCGGTTGCCGCGTTACGCGGGGCCGACACCGCCGGAATTCCGTCAGTGTGTCGTTTAAAATTCACACTGCTTTTTGAACATCTAACGTGTTTATATTGCCTCTAGCTATTCAAACTACATACTTTATCTATTATAAACGATTCGCTGCAGCGAATGTGTGATGACAGATGTAATCACAATAAACTTACTACCTGGATACTTGCCAATTCGTTAACGGAAGTAGGTAACCAGCCGCTTACCTGAAACATACAATACGTATAATAAAAAAACTTCTTTAATAGTTATTGCACAATATGTAGACACAGTAATGTAAAAAAGAAACAAAGTAGGTACATTCTTTCTCGCCTGACATAAGGCTGAATGCAATGGAAGACACGAACACAAAGTGAGCATTAAGTAGATGCCTTCACCATCAGTCTTCTTCGGGTTGACGGCTCTCGAACTATTTCAAAAGAACTTTAAATCGCTGAAAGTAAACTAGCTTTAAAGACGAATTTAACCACTATATACTTTAATTGAAAACTAGCTTGTGTATGCGACTTTGTCCGCGTAAACTCCCACTGCCTAGGTATCTATTTCATCTCTTCGGGTAGTGATATTCGAGATAAAAAGTACAGTACATATTCTACACGGTAATTCAGGCTATAAACTCGTTGATTGAGTAACACACGTCTAAACTTTTGCATTTATAATAGTAATAGTTTGGATAGTAGGATTCAAGGCGATGTATATAGTTACATAATTTAATTAGGTACCATCGCGGAAATGACTGTCACATATTTCATTAAAATTACTATAAAACATTTGTTAATTTTGACATTGATTAATTAATCAATATTATTAATAATGTCGAAAATTATACGATTCAAATAACGGTATGAATGGTATGATTGAATTCGCTGTCGGTCAAAAGTCTAGAATTGTCAGCTACAGCTACTATTGAGCAATTTACGCCATTTACGGGCCATTGTTTTAAAAATACAAAATATGTTTTGCTTAGACAAAAATACATTATAACAAAAAATTTGGCATTTATACATATTTTACTCTCAAAAATATAAAATGGCATCTAATTAGAAATGTATTAAAGGTATACATTTATTTATATTGAAATTGAATGACAAATTATCTACACTCTAGAGGAAAAATAATGGATACACTTTGTATTGAAGTTCAATAGAAAGTTGTACCCATTATTTTTGATCTTGAGTGTAGTTAATCAACGAACACGTTGGTTATATATACTTCCAATATTTAGGTCTCATTAAAGTCATATTTAAATTTGCAATGATCGAGCGTTAAATAAGAGTATATTAATTCAATAAGCCGTGCCAAAAAGTTCGCTTAAAATATTTAAATGCAATGCCGATCGTCAACTCGACACAGGACCAACGATCGCTCGCCGCTTCGGCGATAAATCAACTCTACGCTTTTATGTATAAAAAGGAAAAAGTTGGGCAAAGTCGTTTATTTGTTTCCAACTATATTCGAGCGGTTCTCGAGCCTCTATATTTTAATAAAAATCTTACAGTCGAATTGAAATTTCACATTTCGTCGCACTGGGCACGGGGGCGGTGGAGGTTCACAGGAAACTTTACGTGTTCGGCTTTAATTAGATATAAAATTCGGTGTTACCTGGTGTGGGAATAATAAAATGGTTGCGATAAAATTTTATTAAAGTTAAGATTATAACTGTTTACAATTTATAAATGTTAGGCACCTAATGCAAAATGTAAAAAACATAAGCTTCGCGCCCCGGCTTCGCACTGGTGGAGGCAAAATGTTCCCTTTACGTTAGATATGACTAGGTATACAATGAAATAAGGTGGAAATTAAATAACTTTGACCATGATTTGAACGCCAACTAGTAGATAAGTACCTACTCAATAAAGCAACTGAACAACCGAACGTCAATCTGTCATGGTCAATATGTTTGATAATCTTCATTCTGTCTCACGCACTCACTTTTTTCCGAAATTGTCTTTCATACCTTGTCAAACAAAAATGAAATTAACCGAATACACAGCAATAACCGAAAACGCTACACTTCAGATTGCTACACTACATAGCAATCTGAAGTATAGCGTTTTCACATAATTTTAATTGCTGATTTATTTATATGTATTAATATAGAATAGATATGCAGATAACTGAATATTTATCAGTGTATCACGTTCCAAAAGAATTGTATTTAAAAGCATTTAAAATTACTACCGAATTTTAAAAGAAGTAGTGCGTGGATTTGTTACTTGGTCCTTAATTGGAGAGGTTCTTGCGTCATAAGAATATTTGATTGTAGGTAATCCAAGTGCATAGATTTTCACCTTTACCGATGCCCCAAGCCTCCCAACCTCACCCCCTTTCTTCTGCTCCCAAATTTTTTTTATCGAGATTAAAAAAGACCGACTATTCCGGCATGTTTTCCTTCCAAACTGAATTTTCCTGAAATATTTTACGCTTATTATAGACTGGACTTTTTTTTAACTATAGCGTCATTTATGTACAAGGAGTAGGTATAATTGGTAGGAAAATATGTAGGCACTGGGGTATAAAAATTTATTGGTAGGTATTTTAAATGAAAATTTGTAAACTTAAAGGTATCTTTATAGACCAAAATTAAATAAAAAAAACCGGCCAAGTGGGAGTCGGACTCGCGCACGAAGGGTTCCGTCCCATTATCTTTAAAAACGGCAAAAAAATCACGTTTGACGTATGGAAGACCCCTTAAATATTTATTTTTTTCTGTTTTTTAGTATTTTTTGTTATAGGGGCAACAGAAATACATCATCTGTGAAAATTTCAACTGTCTAACTATCACGGTTTTTGAGATACAGCCTAGTTACAGACGGACAGAAGGACAGACGGACAGAAGGACAGAAGGACAGACGGACAGACGGACAGACGGACAGCGGAGTCTTAGTAATAGGGTCCCGTTTTACCCTTTGGGAACGGAACCCTAATGATAAGTAAGTATCTCTCAAACAACAAAACAATATCTATGTAGGGGAAAATTATGGTTTACTACTGTTTGGTATAACATATTTACGCAAAGATTAATTTCGCCAAACCTTATTTGTCATTCCCATATTTCGTTATTTCGTTTTTTTTCTCAAACGATGTAGTAAGTATATCTATATTTTACTAAAAGGCTAACTCACGTATTAATTGTCACTCCAGCCTGATGTTATAATTATATATTTCACGACAGTTAAAAGTATAAGACAAACCTATCCTCTATGGCTTAGATGTTTTTTAAGTCCTGATAAGTTAACGATTTCATCATCGGAAAATGAAACTTAAATATGCGAAATGAAAATCCTATTTCGAACATTATTAGAAGAATACATTTTAGAATACATTTATTTGCAAACTGTGTACACAAGATCTTATAATTTAGGTACAGTAGTGGTTTCAACAGTTACCCTTATCGGGCATGCAACTTTTGTAATTGAGCTCATACTAAAAACAAAAATAATCTTATATTTAAGTAAAGAAGAGACAAAACTGAACTCAGTGCCATACCCTGCAAGAGTATCAAACTTTTACCTTACCCAGTATACATAAGTAGCTTAGGAAGTTGTACATTCTTGTGGATTTTTGGTATTTATTTGCTCTTTGAAAACCATTGAGTCACACCGCCATAGTGAATGCACAGTCCAATTGACAATATTCCATAATTTCCAAAAGTCTTAATTCGAAAACCATTTCGGTGTTTTTTTTGCATGAAATAATGAGTTAAATTGAAAAAGAAAAAATACGGGTGGCTTAAATTTTTACCTATTTTCTAACTAGTTCATAAAATAAAGTAGTTAAAAATATGAAATGTTGTCAATTGTCAGTTGGACTTGTGATATTGTCAGATCGTTTTGTATTGGGACAGTGACCGTGTAAAGCGACATCTAAGTAAGACTCGACCCAAGCCCTCACATTCTTATACATTGAACCCTCAGGGGCTAACCAGCAGCTAGTCTAGCAGGTCGATCATCCAACCAAATCCTGTTTTGCTGTTCATCTGAGAAAGTTGTGGGTCGCCATCGTCGGATAGGACAAGGACTATTTTTTTATACTTTTTTTGTAATATTTTAGTTATGTTTTTTGTAATAATTATAGTTACAATTTCTGTTTATTAACTTACCAAGTATTGTAATCACTTTGATATGCTTCAAATAATGATAATAATTACCAACTTTTATTACTACGTATAGCTCACGTACATCGATGCACAGCGCGCTGCTTGCTGCAGAGATTTCAATTAGCGATTCGAAGCAGAAACCAAATACAGAAACGTGGTAAAATAAAAAGTTGTAATTCGGCTGTAGATATGCCGTCCACGTACGTTAATGTATGGTCTGGAGCAGGTGGCGCGAAATGTCGCCGCTCTCGTTTACCACTTTATTCCGGTAGGTTACATCCAATCCGCAATTTGCTGATACCGTTCCCGACTTGCAGCGCTATCGAGAGTCTCACGCCGTGCCGCCTTGCGCCCCGTGGCGAAAACCACCAGCCTCTCCACATTCCTACTTTCTTCATCGAACTTTTAAGAGTCATACATTAAATGTCGCTAGTTGATTACGTAGGTGGGCATTTTCACTTTAAAGTACACCTCCTCCTTTTTTTTTCGGAACTCGGATATTTTGGGTATTCTGACTCAGAATCACGAGTACTATTGATTCGGATGAAGAAAAAAAATGCCCTTGATTTTCCATACAAATTTTCTGTGTCAGTTTTGTGACGAGCCATATAAACTGTATGAAAAAAGCGTCACAAAACTGACTTTTTTTGGGGGGACACTTTTTTTCTTCGCGGAAATGGATAGTACTCGTGATTCTGAGTCAGAATACCCAAAATCACCGAGATCCGAAAAAAAAGTAGGGGGTGTACTTTAAAGTGAAAATGCCCAGGTATACAGGGCGTCCCAAAACTATGGGCCATCCAGGGAAAGTACCTTGAATATTGTAGATGGAAGATTTTACTAAAAGAAGACATTATTTTAATTTCAAAAACAATTTTAACTGCATTCATAGATTTTTAAATAATTACATGGTTGAACCGGGAGTCGAACACGCTACACGAGAACAAAAAATGTTTTGTTAAAATTCATGGTCTTCCTTTTATTTCTGACACTATGTTATTTAGCAAAAAATAATCCTTATGATGAAGCCTTTCGATCATCATCATCAGGGTATTTTTTTTTCTCGTGTAACGGGTTCGGTTCACGGTACAATAATGCAGATTAAATTGTTTTTTAAATAAAAATAATTATTATTATTATTTATTTATTTGACACACCAACAAGATACAAGGCTGATCATTTAAAGAAAATAAAATTAGGTGACACAAGTCCTGCCTGCATCTCAATAACAGGCGTGCAACATCATTCAATTAAAAATACCAGAGCAGTATAACAAACAATTAAATTTACAATAGAAAAGCAATTAAAACAATAACTTGATTACGTAATTTAGAATAGGTAACAATTTGGTAAGAAAATGATAAAAATACCTTATGATTTCAAAATATTACGCTTCCATTTAGAGGCACTGTCGAAATAGACATCCAGGTCGAAGGTCTTCTGGTAATAGTTGTACAGTGTCTGAAGTCTACTCATGACAGAAAACTTTCCCAAGTTACTTTTAGCTAATTTAGGCCGGAAAGTTGTGATGCGTGAGGCTCGGACATGGGTGTTTGGTACAACAAAGTTCAGGCTCCTAAGGAGGTGGTGTTCCTTGACGCCTCCATTAACGAGTTTGTATAACAGAGTTAAATCTAAATAGTCCCTTCTCGTTTGGAGAGTACACATTTTGAAATGATTCAATCTACGCTCATAACCGCTTCGTTTCCCGACCTCACCTGTGCGGTCCTTAAAGGCCATGAATCGAGTGTATGAGCGTTGAACTCTCTCCAAACGGTTGATGTGTACTTGGTACGAAGGGTTCCAAACCTGACTACAGTACTCGAGGCGTGAGCGCACGAAGGTGTTATAAAGTGTCGCAAGAGTCTTACTGCACTTGAAGTTACGTGCTACTCTTTTTATGAATCCCATCATTTTAAGGCTACCCTGTACAACATTATCAATGTGACAGATAAAGTTCAATTTGCTATCTTCTCTATCTAATAACTTCTTTCAGCAAAATATCCTATCTACGATATTTAAGGTACTTTCCCTTGATGTCCCCATAGTCTTGGGACACTCTGTATACGTATATAGATCTAACTGACACTTTTAGTATGGAAAATTACATTTTCACACATGCTATTCAGAAAAGAGTCATTGTTGCCCTCGAATGAGGGATTAAAGTCGTACTTTTCTTCTCTCATTTGAGGGCAACAGTGACTTTCTTCCCCACAGAAGGTGCGAAGAGTATATCTGCCACTCGGTAGAAAAATATTTGTAATACATTTCGTGTTGTTAGCAGCGGGAATGTTAGGCGGTGTGAAAAGCAGTATGTGTCACACGGTAGCAATAGTAGATTGTGTCACAAGGGAGCAAAATGCCATATTTACGGCGTAGGCGTACATTGAATCCTGAGAGTAGTGAGAGATTTAAGTATAAACACCCAAGGTGGAAATAATTCTGATTCCATGTGACACATACTGCTTTTCACATCACCTATTGAGGATAATGAAAGATCTGAAGTGCTACCGGTAGCATATTTATAGATGCTCTAAATTTGAAAACCTTTTCCCTGAATTATTCATCCCAAATTAGACGAACTCGAGTATAATGGCGATTTTTCGTACAACTTTTTTTCTTATAATTAAAAAAAAAGAATTTTTCGCAAAAAAAATACATATTGAGCTATTTGAGCTGACGTTTCGTATCGACTGAATTTGAATTTTCAGTGAAATTTTCACTAGAATTTTGTTGGTTTTGTATGATGCTCCAAATTTGAATATTTCATTATATATTTTATACTGGCAAAACAGGGTCCTTGAACAGAAAAGTGCCACTTTGATCCCTTCTAGCAGGGAAGAAAAAGCCCTTATCCGAATAGGTGACGTAAAAATTATTTCCGTCTTGGGCGTAAACACTTGAATCCCTCGCTACGCTCAAGATTATTTTGATTCACTCAGGATTCAATATACCGCCCTCACCGTAAATATATCATTTTGGTCCCTAGAGACACAATCGACTATTAAATGTACCTTACGCACGCTCGAAACATTATGTAATCATACCTGTGCTTCCACACTTTCTGCTCTCCCATTTTGGACGAACCCCACCTAATAGATACTAAATACATAATTAGAATTATAGGTACTCAAATAAGTAGATCCATTCATATAATATTTCATTTTCTTAATTTGCATTGCGAATTCAGAAGTTCGGAATTGTTCTGCATGAATTTTAAAGATACTTGATTAATAGGCGTGACAGTGCTTGCATAAAATATTGGCGTTAAATGTATCCAAGAATATATATTGTCTACGTACTTCAGTTTTAATAAAGTTTATGAAAAATCCTGACTACATTAGGTACAGTAACTTGCTTGAACTTGAATTCTGTTGTTCACAAGTTGCCCTAAAGATATCTGATTACTTGATTAGATTAGATCCGTGTCATATATTTTTGCGCGCTTTGTCGCTTCATATGCTGTTTCTATAAGTTATATAAATACCAAATTTATATTACATGAATTAGGTTTCGGTTGGTGATTGTACTTACCTTGAGTTTTAACATTAGCAGTCTTATGCAGGTATATACTTATTATGTTGTACACTCGGGGACTTTCATTGTTGAGCCATTTGGAGCTCAGTTTATACTGGACCTTCATAGTTGCAATGAAAAGTCCAGTATAAATTGAGCTCTAAATGGCTCAACAATTAAAGTCTCTGAGTGTACATGTACGACATTAAATTTTTAAATTCGTTAGTTTATCATTTAATTAGTGAGTTAGACGAAACCCCGCTGTGCGGGGCTTCTATTTCCGCTTTGAGGAGCCCTAGCTAACGAACGAACCTATCTAGATTTCAACTAACTAGGACGTTCCTCCAGCGAGTCGACGTCAAATTGTAGACACTATGTTACGGTCCACAATCTTTCGACAGTGTACAATTTAGCTAGATAGATTATAATCTAACGATATTTGCAATGGTACGGTGACATATCCATAGTAAACGCTTTAGTATTCGAAACTGTATTGCAATGACAATTATATACAGCGGTTTAAGGTCTTTTATAGAAGATACGTTTTTGCAACTTAATTTACCAATAAATATGATGTTGTTCTTACAATTCTGGCATAGGAGGAAAATAAATAAAAAACATGTTTCATTATTTATCATAAATTTGAGCCTTGAAGCTTTTAGTAGCAACATGAAACATATTATTCGCTTAATTAGATTTCATTCTGTTTCGCGTTTTGCTTCCACGCTGATCAACGTGTCGGAACGAGAGCACAAAACTAATAAGTGTTTAATCAAAATAGAATGTATATAATATCATGTTTGATTCACCCCGGTTTAGGGATCCATTACTCAATCGAGTCGCGTCGTCTCAAGGATCAGGTTGACGTCTTACAGAACCAATGAACAACAATCCGATACTTAGTTAAGTGTTTTTCCTTCGGATTCGTTATTATAATAACTTAATAACATTGTACTAATGGTTACCGTAATCAGGGTATCGACGCCAGAAAGCAAACACGTAGTAACCCACACAAGGTAAAAAAATACTACGGTTTTAGAATATATTTTTTTCTGCGTCGAATAGTGTATTTCACGTGCCGCTGCAATGGAAAATGGGGAAAATAGGAACTGTAATTTTCGAGTCTTTTTCTAGCCTTACACCGCAAAAACGCAGTAAATATTACTTACTTGCGTAGGAACGTACGATGAAAAGCACACGTGTTGTTATCGTTTTAAGGCGATATATTGATTGAAAGAGACGCGCGTAAGTTTTTCGTTCACGACAAAACGGGATGCAACACTCTCCAGGAATGGCTTTTTTAGACAAATCTCGATAAATATCCGAGTTTGTGCAGATTTATAAAATTTCCTCTTGTCAGAACCTAGATGAGGTAAAATACCATCATATTAACTTTATCGTTTAGTAGGCTGAGCAAAAAAAAGGAAAATATAGACTCAACATTGGATTTCTTTACTATCGAGAAAATTTTAAGCAATTATGTTTCGGCTATTGTCAGTACCACAATCATATAGTCAAGAATTATATATCTGAAAATCAGTCCTTATTGTTTCCTCGTCTGGGCAGAATAGCGGTTCAAAATTTCTAAATTTCTCACTGTAGCGCCTTAATAGATTGATTTAAGTACTTTCACTAATGTATTACTGGACCCTAATAATATTTTCTACTCCCTTCAAAAGAAACAAACCGGGTATTTATTGCTTCTCCTGTAACCCTAGTTGCCGAAACTGACACCACAATAAGGTCAAATGCATGTATTTGCAGAGGTGTGATTTGCTTTACAACCATCCCTAATAGTGTTTCAGACTTTCAGTAACATAGCTGTTCCTTATCCGTAGCTATTCTTATGGAAAAATACTATAATACCTTTATTATACTTATTAACTCTAAGATTGCGTGGAAGCATTTAGAACTTATCCTGAAAACCTCATTTTACAAATTTTGTTAGCACTTAACTGTTATTTGAACATTATGCCAATTATGCCGTGTTTGAAAATTCGACTGAATTAAGCAAAAAAAAGGTAATACTAATACAAACACAAGATAAAATACAAAATCATGAAATAAAACAAACAAAATCAAAACCAGAGCTTTATTCATGCAGTACTTTCCAGCTCCCGCAGCAAATAGTCTAATACTGCCTCAGTGTTGTTTCTGAAAAACTAAAAAATAGCAACAAAAAATTCAATAAAAAAAAAACATTCCCCTAAATGAATTTCAAATTCTCACCTACCTGTTAAAATTCGCACAGCTCACAACCACAGCACAAAACGTTCATCGTCACTTAAAAGTCATGGCCACAGAAAACAACACAGCCACACTGTAATTTAGATTCAACGTATGAAACTGCGGTAGGAATTTATACAGGTGATATGAACATTGCTACGAGGTCGTAGCTACGCGCGGTACCGAGGGTTGCTGACGGCGGAATGCGGCGGCTGAGGACGTGGCTCTGAGCGCGAAACAGACCCGCAGGGGCATTTATGCGAGTCGGGGTGGCAACGCGCACGCGTCCGAGACCCTGTTGCTTCACAGTGACGGGCTAGGCTCGGCCCGCTGTCGATGAAACCACCGCACCGGCCCGGCCTTACGGATCATTACATACGCCAAGCAGTCACACATGCACAATGTTACTTTTATAATCATACGGTTAATTACTTTCACGTTTCAGAGTTCCATGATGATTCAATTACAGGTACATAAATGAATACTTCTTATAGTTATAGATTAATTTAATGAAAGATTGTGTGGATTACATTAGATCATGTCATGAATAACAATTCTTATTATAGACACATACTCCTAATAATGTAAATATTGTAATCAGACCATGTACCACTTTTGTTTTAACTATATTTTACTAGGTAAACGGTTAACAAACTCCGATTAATTGTCACTCCGGGTGACATGTTTCGAACTCTTCGGGAGTTTTTCCTCAGGATGAAGGCGTCTGCGAACCCGCTTTGAACTCGCCGCACCTCCGTGCCCTGACGCTGCTGAATGCCCTGTTGGTGTGAACACCCAAGTGTGATCTGCTTGCGTGGCGATGGACGGCGTGGTGGTGTGTAGGGAGTGTCTGAAGTTTTGTGAGATGAAGGATGAAGGCCATGAAGGGGAAGATATTTATAGTGTACGTAGTCGATTACTATTATTGTATTGTTCCTTTTAGACTAGACTTAAGTAAATCTGTAATGCTGTGTAAATATATTAAATTAAATAAATAAATAAATAAAGTTAAATCATGTGTCGTGGACGTGTACCATCCTACAATACATTGGAGCTACCAACAGTGAAATCACTTTAAATATATCATTGAACTATGCAAGCTAGTAAGACGACGCCATGATAAGTTTCCCGTAAAAACGGACTTATAAAGTGATAAACTAAACAGGTTCAGGCGATATATTTATTGAAAGAGACTCGCGTATGTTTTTCGTTCACAACAAAACGGGATGCAACACTCTCCGGGAATGGCTTTTTTTAGACAAATCTCGATAAATATCTGAGTGTGTGCAGATTTATTAAATTTCCTCTTGTCAGTACCTAGATGAGGTAAAATACACCATAATATTTACTTAATCGAGTCTTTTAATAATGCGTTGTTTTAGTAGGCTTAGTAAAAAAAGGAAAATATAGACTCAACTTTGGATTTCTTTTCTATCAAGAAAATTATAAGCAATTACCTATGTTTCGGCTATTGTCAGTACCACAATCATATAGTCAAGAATTATATATCTGAAAATGAAAATCAGTCCCTATGGTTTCCTCGTCTGGGCAGAACAACGTTTCAAAGTTTCTAAATTTCTCAGTGTAGTGCCTGAAGTTGCCAGAACGAGCGGCTACCAGCGATGTCCTAGATTTGTTGCTGCTAAAGTCTATAAAGCTTTGCCACTTAAAATTAAATCACTTAGGGAGTTATAATAATGTTTTGTTAGCTTGAAGAATTAATTTGCTAATCTTGGTAATGTAATATGAATATTGATATATAATTTGCCCTTGTTAATGATTTATTATGTATAATTATGTATAATGAGTTACTATTTGTATTGATATTCTTTTTTATTTACCTACTCTTGACATGATCTTATCAACACCATTTTTATATACAATGTACTGTGCAAATCTTTTACCCTATGGATAAAATTGTATGCATAGAACAATTTATGGCTTAAATAAATAAATGAAATGAGAAGAAAATATCTTTGCCCGAAATTATGGTAAAATAAAATTATTTGGTACCTACGTTTAATAATTGGCCTTTTATTAAACGAAGGTACCAACGAATCCAATACAGAATTTCAGATACAGATTTTATTCAAAGGTTTATTTATTTTTTAATTACCTACACCAATTGGTTTGAAATATTTATGACAATGTCAAGCCGATTCCGAGAATCGGTGCAATTAAATGGCCATTAGGCAAAATAATATTCAATTTAGTACTTGGAAAAATATAATTTCAATCCAGAGATTGTATTTTACTAAATGTAGATAATTGAGTATAATAAAATCCTAACTATACCTAGCCGATTACCTGAATTATACAATATACATACATTCAAAAACGAAATATTTACACTATTACCTAAAAGTTTCTCATTCAGGCTACTAATATTTCTATGTAACTTCTTGTGATGTTCCGCTTGCTATATATTCTTTAAACTCAAGTTCATGATTTATAATGTCGATGTGCTTTACTTTAGTATCGATATCGGTCCTAAAGTAATGAACATCGACAATGGAGCTCCACCACTACAATTCCTCCCCTCACACCCTTACCACCTGCAACTCCCCACCCCCCTATCGTTTAAACACTGACTTATCAAAAAACTTGTGCTAAGTTGGAGATGTCGTTACAAGTTTTCTACTAGAGGTGGTCTTGATTTTGAGTCGGGCTCGAAATACCGTAATTGTTGGCTGGAAGGCGTGGTTAACCACAAGTCTTTTGTGCGAGTTTCCAGTGAATACGAGTACTCTCGCCCAACATCAATATTCACCTCGAATTATGTTAATGTGTAGGTCGAAATTGAATTTCGTCACAACAACTCTTTCATAGTGCTCATTGAACTGCTTTACTCTCGTTTAGACGTATGGGTGCTTACCAGTGTGCTTACCTATTCACAATGAAAGTGATCTTTTTGTGGGATCTCTTAGAAAATGTTACAAGGTTCACGTATTCAGATTTTTTGTTACCCATGATAAGTAATAACATAGTATTACGACTCGTATTAGAGATCTCGAGAGTACTCATAAGATTTTTTTCATGCGATGCTGCCATGTGATTAACGGTTAATAGAGTCTAGCGAAGTTATTTTTGAACAGACTCATCTTGTATATCTTTCTGCAGATGACTGTACACAACAAATATGCAAATTACCCACTAAAATTTCTTAGGTCTGTCCATCACTCAACCTGTACAAAATTATTAAGAGGCCGAACCGCATTTTAATTTTATCATGCTAAAGGAGTATAATAGAAAACAAAGGGTTTGAATGTTTTTGAAATGCAAACAAGAGCCATCGCACAATAGCATAGATCTTCACTGAGAGCTGCAAATTTTTTAATATGATTTATGCAAGAAAAAACTGGATCTTTTGTGAATTTCGTTATTTATCGTGTGAAATCAGTGAGGTAAGAAACAAGCTTAGTAGGTAATTTAAATTATGAATTTCTTTTTTCCATGTTGATTTCCATATGTTTGCGTAATGAAATTACACTAAGACGCAATAGAGCGGCAAATGTGATCTTATTTGATCTCCTGCGCGGTAATCACGTAACGTTTTCGACCGTTAGTACGATAGATTTAAATGTCAAATCCCATACTAAAACTGACATTAAATACGTACCAACGGTAGTACATATCGTTGATTACCCCGCAGATCTTAATTAAATACACAATAAAAACAAAGTATAGGGTGATTATCGCGCACTGGGACCGTTGCATGCATATCCCAGTTACATTAACAATGATTCAATGAGAATAACAAAATTCGAACGAATGTTGTGGGACACCATTTTTTTTTGTTACCGCACAATTGTTTCAACTTCAACTTCCTAAAGTTCGGTTCCGGGGAAACAGGAATCAACAAAAAGAGGAAAGAGGACTAGTGGGAAACCTTGAAGGGTTCCGTTGATTCCTTTTGAGGTACGTACGAAACACAGTGCGGAAGTCTCTTTCAGGATTTCCTTTCTGTGTTTCGGTGATGCGATGAAGCGCAAATGTATCCGGTTTTGTTTGTATAATATGTTGTAAGTATCTCTAAGCGTCAGAAACGTTCAATTCATATTCGGAAGTAATTTGCACGTAAGTATCTATATTAAACTAAGTGCCTACATTAAAAACACGACACACACGGTATCGTTATCGTTATGAACAAGACTTTTGTCCAGGCTTTAGATTATGGCTATTTTGAGTAGGTACCAATGTACCATGAAGAGTATATGTATGTCGCAGGCAAATTGCATAAGCATAAGGGATGAAACGGGGGTTGAAAGTTTGTATGGGGAGCAATTTTTTTATTAAACGAGGAGCTTGAAACTTCGTTTGTAGACCTATAATTAAATAAAAAGAAAACTAATTTCAACGTTTTTTGAAATTCACCCTCTGAAGGGGTGAAAAGGGGATTAAAACATTGTTTGGTCAACCTGAATTTTTAATGTGAGTGACTTCATAGGCACTTGGGTAGACTCTCAGTTAAAATATAAGAAAAGTGATTTGAGCGTTTTTGAAACTTCATCCCTTAAGGGTGTAAAAAAGGGGGTTGAATGTTTGTATGGAAAACGAGCAATATTCGAAGAGAAATGTCGTCTGTAGTAATATAGCAAGAATAAGTAGATCAAAACATTAGGTAGCAAAACTAGACTATCCGTGAGAAGCCGGGGCGGGCCGCTAGTTATTCTATAATTTTACTCGTATGATTTTAAAACTATAGGCTTACTACTTAACTCAGACGGGTCCTGCGCGGTGCGCGGCGTAAAAGAGGACAATCAAAGATAGTACATGACGTCCGTTCCTCGCCCGCTACCCTTTAACGTCACCTCCTTACGCGATGCACCTAGCAGGAACCTCCTGATTTAATCGGTAGGATAAAAAGGTGTAAGTACCCAGTCTCGGCCGCGTAGAGCAGAGCTACCGTTCCTAATTAACCTCACTCATTATCTTAACGATTATTCTTAGTGAACTTTTAAAACCACGACTGTTTATTTCCCCGCATTAAAAGCTGTGCTAATCCTATTAAAATTAAAATTAAACCGGTATGCAGCAACAAAATTTAAAGTCGGCACAGCAAACTCCGCACTGCCTCGTCCCAGCGCACAACTTTTCTAATATATTAAAAATTTCACGTACAAACATGCGGCATTAAAGTTGGAAAGCATCTAGAAAGTTGTTTAAATACCTACCTGTATGAGTAATATATTGACCGATATACGAAGGAACTAAACTGAAAAATAGAAATGTAAATAATTAAATCTGTCAAGTCACTGGCATGATGAGAGCTTTACACAGTGTGTTACCGGCAAGCAGGCTTTTCTTTAAGTTGGTTTAAACGTAGTTTCTTAACCTAACCATGCGCTTAATTTTTGATGATTTTTTTTCAATCTTAATAGGGGCACCGGTGATTATTATTACAATACTGTCAATATTATCGTAAATTTCAGAATTATTTAGACTTGGTTTCAACATTCTTCATTACCCACGTGATACGTATTGTGATATGAGTAGATCAATGATATTAATCACCGTGTGACCTGCACCAACGAGATTGTTTCAACTTTATGTTATTTTGTTATTTTCGTTAACTCATATAAAAAGTATACCTATAGGTATTCTACTATGTTTGAAAAAGTACTTCAAAATATAGATTTTCCTTATAAAAAGCCACAAAAAAATATATTTCGGCAAAATAAACACGTTTTCTTGCCATAAAATTAAATTAAATTTCAAACCTTTTAAAAAAAAAATTATTCCCGCGAAAACGCTGTCAGCCATTTTGGTGACGTAATATTGGCAAAACATGAGGAAAGTATAAGATGGAGCTGGCAGGGAGCTGGTGATACACACATACAAAGCGCTGTGAAAGTGATGCAAGCAAAGACACGTGGGAGCGAGAAACAACCTTCCTCTTTCTACGGAACTGACAGTTTTTGCCTATAGGTATGACGTCACACCGTGGGGGCTCGTGTTTTAGGTCACGTGATATATAATAATATCGTTCATATGACTGCAGTGGACAGAACCGGACAGAAGTCATTATTTACCCAAACATACTCGAAGGGAATTTCTGAGTGGCCAGTTTGTATCATGATCCATGGAGTTTCATAGCAAAGTATTTTTGAAAATTATTTACGTACATATCGACAATAATGTGTACCTAGCGATAAAATCTCGGATATTGCAAAATAGTCATCATATTAATCTAATTAGAAATAAACCCGCGTAACCGACCCACAAAGTATGAAATTTGACATTTCTGAGGACTGACGTCACAATAGCGCCTCTAGCGGCGAATCCATACGCGGTAGCCCTCATTGTGACTATCTCGTGCCACTGATCAGAATTGCATTGCAAAATTGTATCTTAGTTAGTATGTCCTTATCTTTTGATGAGTCCTGTCTTCCTACTAATCCCAATATTGCAAGTAAGAAGAGTGAAAGTGACAGCACTATCCGATTTTTTAGATTGACACTTCATAGTAATTTATCATTAGCATTTGATTACTTGTTACATCGAGAGAAGTTGTTCAAAAACATTAACGCTGCGGAAACACGCTTAGTGTGTGGCAAGCCTTAAATAAGTAAATCATTAAGTAAAGAGTTCCGTTTGCACTATTACATAAATCCTGCTTTGAAACCATTTGTGTCTGACAAGAAAACTTTGTGACTTTTGGTGACTTTGACTTGCCTTTTCTAATGGAAATAGATAACAATAAACAACGTTGCCAGCTCATCCTAAGGCATTGTTTTACTGGTGAAGCAGACATAATTAATTTATTATGTATGAAAACTTAAAAAAGTAAAAATCGTATTTCGACCTGGGTTCATATAACATTTTTTATTCCTTATGACCTCAGGAATACGCTGGTAAAGTTATGCGGATTCCTCACAAGCACCCTGTATATACAGATTAAAAATTACGACTTTTAATTTCAATATAATAAAAAAATAATGTGCTTTTATGACTCAAAATCAGAATATTTAAGTATATTAATAACAAATTTAAGTATATTAATAAACATAAAATTTAATATTTATCAAATTTCATATTTTATTTTTCACCACCGAAAGTAGGTACCCTTTAGTTATATAATTAGCTTTTTAAGCATTGACTTATAATATAGAAATAGACACACAATGCCGAACAAAAATGACGGAAAATGTGGCACTGGTTGACACTGTCAGTTGCATACACGCTTTGTCACTGTCACTGTCTGCCGTCAACACGAAAGTACCGCAACGCGGTACATTTGAGGGTGCCATTTTTTCGCCTGACTGTGTATCTAGTTCTTTTATAGTACATCTATGTTTTTAAGTCTCGAACCTTACTTAGACGTACAAAACGCGACTCTCGACTAAAAAAAACATACATTATATATATATGACGATTGCATAAAATACTATTTTATTTTTTCTGAAAGTGGGTCACTGTTCATCTAAAAAAAATTAAAAAACAAATTACATTTTATTACAATTACTTAGTTAATAATAATCTTTAATTTTTAAGTCTCGTCAAATCTAAGTCGCGTGCTGAAAGTAATCTATTTCTAGAGCAGAAAAGTATTCAAAAAAATAATACGGTGAATCTGAGTTAAATTGGGCAACGGCAGTAACCTATACTATACACTGGTTATACAACCACAGAGTTAAGATGCTGATATATTGAGAACTTTTTTTTAAATGGCTGACTGCTTACCGTAAACAATCTCCTTAATTTGGGTGGGTAATTGTTTGTCTGCCACAGTCAAAGTCATATATAATAGTTTAAGAGACTTGTAAAAGTGCCATTGCGGCCTACTTATAGAATAAAGTTCATTTTTATTTTTAAGTGGCAGATAAAAATGTGAAACTACTGTCTACGCGCCACACCGCCGCAGGGAAGCGGGAGACGAGGGACATCATATATAAGCGCCCGCGCCGCGGCATCGATCTCTTACAATACGCCCCCTCATTATCCTAGCAAAAGGGTCCTGCGAGGCCCCGCTAGTAGTTAGCCAACTCAAAAAAATCGATCTCTTTTCCGCCGATCTCCAACGCGCTCGCATCTCGCTAGGTAATATCATACTCGCACCATTTAATTTTTATTTTAATAAACCTATGTACCTATTTGGTACAGACTTATTTATTGAGGATTCCCGAAGGCTCCCACAACTACGACAAGGACAAAAACCATGCCTCTCTCTGTTACTCTTATATAGCCTGGCAAAAAAGAGTAGAAAATAATAGGGGCGCCACTGTCGCTTATTATGGCAACACGAATAGTTCGACGAAAATTTCATGATACTTTATTTTCAACTAAAACATTTTTAGTTAGTTTGAAATAAATATTATAAGTTAATCAAATACATTTACTAGTCATCATAAATTTAAGAGTTAGACTCTTGTCGGTGTAGCTCTCTCCATCTGACTCTATCTAGGGCCGGGCCGTCTCCTTGACCTCCTTATACGACACTACTGATAATTTTCCTTTTATTTGTTTCATGTAGCTTATCTTCGGTCTTCCCCTACCTCGCTTTCTCTCAATTTTGCCTTCTATGATGTTCTGTATAAAAGCGTCGTGTCGTATAAGATGACCAATCATTTTCCCTCTTCTATTTACCTTCAGCAGTTTCCTTTTCTCCCCCACTCTCCTCAGTAATTCTTCGTTTGTAATTTTTTCCTTTCAGTTAATTTTCTCCATTCTTCGCCAACACCACATTTCGAAGGCTTCTAAATAATTATTCTATATCTCTTTGGGTCATGGCCCACGCTTCACACCCATATACAACGCTATGCTCCATATGAATGTTTTGATGAGCTTCCTCTTGGTTTTCTGAATGAATGAATGAATTTATTTGCTGAATATGGGTCACATTAAGTAGAGATATGTTTGTGGTCAGTAGATGTTATTTTTATTGTGGAAAGCCTGTTACATTTACTAGTAAGTAAAGTGAAAAAGACCAAACTGTTAGCCAGGTGAAATTTAAACTCAATGACAAAACAATTGAGAAAACTTTATTTGTGCATGTATTTATTAAGACATATTTACAGAGATTTGATCGAATTAGCCGGTACAATTTTAATTATCACTTGTTTGCTATGCACTAGGTGTTTCACTATGAAAAAAAATCATCAAATATATCGCAAGTACCAAGTTTATTATAGGTTTTGTTTACATACATGTAAACATACCCTTCAAAATCTTGCAATTATCCCGGACGCAATTTCATCCATCAATCGTGATTGTACCTGTAAAAATATAATTATATAATTAGTAATATCATCAATAATTCAAGGCATAATAGTAGGTAGGACATTTTAGATAAAATAATTCCCGTTCCCGTTTCGACAAAATAATTCCCGCCTCAAATTCAACAAAACATCGGTTATAAACATTATATAAATATAAGTTCACGGGTGGAACTATGTATTATTTTATCCATTATCTGGTGATTTTATTGTGCTTCAACTGTGATAAATAAGCGAAATTGATTAAATAATAAAATGTAAACAAAACTAATGACAGTCACATGACAAAACTGACAATTTAATCGAAGTTGCCAGGGTCGAAAAAAGTTATTTCCGTTTCTAGACTTTTTGCCAAGCTATATATAGTTGTATACGACCATCTCGTTCGGTACTGGGGCGCTACCGCGAGCCACAAACGAAGTTTTCCCTCTGTGTCGCACTTGCAAGTCTGTAACGTAAGTGCGACAGAGAGGGAAAACTTCGTGGTATAACTATATTAACCATGTATATTTCGATTAGTCGATTGAAGACCTTTTCCTATGAAGCAGCTGTTTTTTTGCCTATTACATAAACACGTTTACCCTGGATAAAAGTGGTTCAGAATCTTGGATAGAATCAAATACCGTTGACACGTTTAAAGTACAAGTGTGTAGGTGCATAGCTGAATGTGCAAGTCGCAAAATGTGCAGATCTCATAATGGGCAGATCGCAAAATGTGCAGTTCTCATATTGGGCAGATCGCAAAATGTGCAGATCTCACAATGGGCAGATCGCAAAATGTGCAAGCAGATCTTATATTGAGCAGTAGGTCTATGGTATGGTCTCAATTTACTCGTATCACTCGTAGCTCTTAAAGACAACCCATCGGATTGCCAGTACACGTCGACGGCGGATCAGACCAGCGTGTACGAGTATAGTGTGATCTGCACATATTGCGACCTGCATATTTTACGAATTGCGCATTTTGCGACTTGCACATTTTACGATCTGCACATATTGCGACCTGCTCGTTTTACGATCTGCACCTTCTGCGATTTGCATTATTGCACATTTTGCGACTTGCACATTCAGCTATGTATCCGTAATATTATCTATTAAATTATTATTGGTAATATATTTTCCAATGCCGATTTTTTGTATGTATATAGGTATTTCTTTAAACCTTGAAGTTTTATAATAGGCGTTGGCTGCAACTCCTTTCAGAGGCCAAGATTCACTTCGATTCGCTAGCCAGCGGAGTAAGTAAGGAAGTCATATAAACGTTACTCTAATGTTACACTTTAAAAATATATATATACCTAAGTAAGTACTCGTAGCGTAGAATTAAATTGAGGCAAGAAGGCCCTTCGCACGTTCTTTTTTCGTCAGCGTGGCGGACCAATCAGTGGCAAATCGTGCGGAAGCGTCGAAGTTATCTGGAAAGGAATTCGGACAAGGATCAACCGTCGCAGTGCAATTTGTATCACATCGTCTCAGAGAAAACAAAAAGAATAAACATTAAATATTAATATACCACTTTGGACAATCAACGTGTAAGGTAAACACGCCAATTGATTGACACTTGACACTTTATCCCCAATAATTCACACTGTCGTTCATATCTATTGACGTTAATTATGATTTAAACTTTTCAAATTGGAATTTATAGGACCAGTGTCAAGCACCAGGTAGTTTACCTTCGTTACGAAGCGATTCTTGTGCCTATTCCCGAGGAAGATTGCTGAGCCTTCAGCGAAGTCTAAATTCTGCAACGCCAAACGAAGTTTCCGGCATTACGATGCCGGATAAAAAGGGACAATTCTGAGTCTACGGCTGGATTTTGATCGTCGCCGCGTTGGTGAGCACACGTGCCCGGGGCGACGACGAGCAGAATCCATTTGCTTACCGTACAAAACCTTATCTACTGTCATGGCGTCGTTACCGAACAACGTCATTGAACACGTGACATTGGCGAAATCATCATAAACTTGATGGAAGCCATTTTTTAAAGAATTGAATTCCGGCGCTCCGTAGACAACAGCAATTGAGTAAACGCAGTGTCAGCGTATTTGATTTAAAAAATGGTGTGGGTGGTCCTTACTTAATTATGACTTAGTAGATTATATAGGTACCTATGTATAATGTTGTGTATGGTAGGTATTAGTATTACCAACTTCTGTTCATTGGCTTTCCGTTACAAGTTAATCAACCACTGAATTTTATCCTAAACCAATTACTTGGCCCCACGCACTCATGTTAATTACATTTTATTAGTTAATATCCCGCGAAATTACGTCGTGGTTAAACATATTTTAGTGACGTGGCATGGACTTGACCAACATATAAAACAGGCCAAGTGCGTGTCGGGCCACGCGCAAGGTAGGGTTCCGTAGTCGTCCACCCGTTACATTATGTGGACTAAAAAGTTCGCAAAACTTATATTTACTATGTTTTTGACAGAATTAACAACATTGCGGTGTTAGGAAATTGATGTCTAATTGTAGTTGCTCCCATATAGAAATTTGATCGTCTATGAAAACTGGTTGGAATGGCACCATAATTTTTTTTTAGTCAAATAGTGTATTGCTAACGAAGAATTTTAAATAATATCAGTTTCAATAAATGCCCGCTTGCCGGGAACGCACTGTATATAATGCCGTCTATGTAATGTATGTAATATCTATACGCAATACAGTGACAAAATATGCGAACATGACTAATTACAAGGACGTAAGAGCGAACGGATATTATGTCGCTAATAGGAACACATAAATATAGGTACATATGTTATGCCTTCGACTGTACACAATGAATACGTTTTGCAGGTACATACATTACATAAGTACGTTATTTTTTACATTGCGGCAAAATGCGGCAGAAACGTCACATAAACTGAACTAAGTAGGTACGAAAAGTAGTACCTACCTTTGCTCCGTACCGCCGCATTAAGAGTCAGTCCGACCCAGGTCGGGCCTGGCTGCATTTCTTGCTGGACTTTTCTCAGCTAGACTAGGTTTAGTGAACCAGCGACAAAACTCCTAGTAGCTCGATTTCACTCGCACCTCAGATTCGGTTGAATCCGCTAAACCAATTTCACTGGAGTGCAAACTCATAGAGTAGGTATTCCAGAAAAGAAAAAGTACGTAGGGAGGCTCTTTACGTATTGCGTCCATTTGTAGGTAGGCATTGTGTAGTGTTTTACTGCGTAGGTATTTGTCTCATAACAACTTAGGTACGTATATCTATTACGTGTGTCTATAAATTTTCCTATACTCTGTTTTTGGAAATATCTATAAAGTACTATCATATACAAGTTCAATGCAAGAATTGGCAAAAGAACAAAAATGAACGCGCCATACATTTTACTATGGCAGTACTTCGTAGAAAAAAAAACAAGGTATAGCATATAACGTGGTCATCTTAAGTTAATGGTGGACAAAGTTCCCTGGATAGGATATACCCCAGATAGGAAATATGGTTAGTTCATAATAACACATCATAATATCTATCGAAAACATATTTGTTGTAAGGGAATATTGAGTGAGATGGAGTCCAAAAGGCAAGAAACAAATAGAGCACAGTATTAGTTGGTACCTACACTTGTAATTTCCATAACTTTGCAACCAGCCATGCCGAAAATCGTTAGGGCATCGGCACCGATAAAAATGCCCAACCACAATTTGTGACGCAGAGGGCTACCCGGTGCACAAACTTAGGCTATTTTCATATGGTCCGCCATTAGGTATGCGCAACTGTACAAGAGAATGTTGTACTCACAATTCGATTCTTTAAATTTTCTTTTTTTTATGGTCCGTCATTAGTATGCATACAATTTTATTAGCGAAACTGTACAAGAGAATATTATACTCACAACTTGATTCCTTAAATTTTCCTTTTTGCTATGGTCCGCCATTATTAGGCATGCACACAATTTTTGCGAAACTGTACAAGAGAACAGGTATTGTACTCAAAACTCAATTCTTGAAATTTTACGCGGTGTTCATAGCGTTCATAGTAGATTGTTAACCAAGGGTTGAAAACTATTTCGAACGATATAATATAACGAAACGATACATAACGAACGTTATATAACGATATGTTTCTGTACTATGATATTTTTAAGGTGTGCAATGAAGAGTATTTGTATTATATTGTATATTTAAAAAAAATGTTCGATGCTGAAATGGATGGTTTAATCCGAGTGCAAAACCTCTGCTTTTCACTTCGAATAAGAGGGTATTAAAAATATGCCGTATAGGCAAATATATCAGTCAGAACATTAATCAGTCAAATCCTATATCTAGAATATAGAATTGGTGTATGGACTATTTCGGCGTGAATTGTTAGTATATTGAACAAAATAATGCTTATAATTTTCTTTTTTTGAAATAAGTACTTTATTGTGTAGAGCAGAAATGTACCGCTTTCAGGACGCCACTTAAATCAACAATCACCCACATTCAAAGTATAACAAAAAAAAATAGTAGATTCTTAACTAACGGCTGAAAGTGACTCTTTGAGCGCCAATAGTTCAAGGGTTAAATGGGTCACCCAAATTAAACACTCTGCTATTATTAAAGCGAAGAAATGTTAAAGAAAAATTCAATGATATCCTCAGGATTCAGTAATAAAAACACACGCTGCAGCAACCAGCAGGCGGCGCGGTGTGTGGCTTAGTACCCTAGGGTTGGAAAAGCGATTTTCCACCCCGCTATTTGTAAATATGAAAACCGAACCAACCGTCGCTCAGGAAGTGCCATTTTGTGGCCTCGTTGAAGGAGAAGTTGAGGGTATTGTGGTTGTCGAGTAATACTTGACTAGATATTTTATTTTTATCTTTATTTTATTTCGGTATTTAGATATCATATATGTGCGTGTATTAATTTTGTGTTGTGTTTGCTCATGTACAATAATAGTACATTACTTAACAAGGGCGGTAAAACAAAGAATGTCTCAGATCGCAGGTATTTGACGCCCGAGCCGAAGGCAAGGACGATAAATATGCGATTTGAGGCTTTCTTTATTACCGCCCGTGTTAAGTACAAAATTTTATGTTACCCCCCGGCCAGGAAGTGGGATTTCCCGCGCGCGGAGCGTGCGGTAATTGCCGCTTTATGGCCAGGTGTGACATAAAGAATTTTACATACATCACCCTTGGACCGCGTTCACGTACATGCTGCGCTACGCGCCGCGCGGCCGAACAGGCGACTGAGATCGGCGGAGGTGGGAAACGTCATATTCGCCTGGACGGTGTGCGGCGTGAACGTGACATGATCGCGATCTTATTCATAAACTTTTATCAAACCTATTTTACCTAAACTGCCACTAAATTTTGTCTGACACTTGCGTTCTGTGTTTGTGTCAGAAGGGGTCAAATGTTAAGCTTTGTGAATGAATGATTGAATTAATTAAAATGTTTACATTTTTGCTCCTAGTTTTATTGTAAAGGCGTGATAAGATAAATGTATGTTTGTATAGTGCGCATAATGTATGACGTCGACTGTATCACGCGAGATCTTACACTACGAGTATAGAGTGCATCAGTGCACCAAGAAATATTGAATCAAGCAATCTGAGCACGACTCTTTTGTAGGCTAAGCGTGTTGTAATGTTATCAGAAACGTAAAGTTGTGATGAAATACAAATACAATTCTTACCTAACGGATTTTTTATTATACAACTCAACAACAAAAGAAAAATATTACACAATATTCCTCTCTTTGCGTCAGATGACTTATGGAACCCGTACAAGCGTATTACTTTCCAAAACATTCTAAATGTCAGAGAGCACAGTATTTCCAAACGATTCTCATCATTTCCGATAGCGACATGTTTTTAGGGTTCCGTACCTCAAAAGAAAAAAAACGGAACCCTTATAAGATCATTTCGTTGTCCGTCTGTCTGTCAAGACCCTTTTTCTCGGAAACGAGTGAAGGTATCGAGTTGAAATTAAAACCATATACTCAAGTTTGCGGACGCTTGAAGTTGTGAGAAAATCAAACTTCTAAGTAAACGTAAAAAAAAGATACGACCGTTTATGCCGTAAAAAAACGTACGTTTCCACATTTGGTAATTCATAGGGTACTTCCCGTTGACCTAGAACTAAATAATATTATAATATTTAGACCGATTGATACGAAGCCGGAAAGCCTTATTCACGGGCACAGGTCTCCTCTCATAGATGAGGGGGCTTGGGCAGTACTCCCCTCGCTGGCTCAGAGCGGGTTGGGGACTTCACATACAACTTTGAATTTCTTCGCGGATGTATGCAGATGCTTCGCCGATAAGCCAACGGTAAATATCAAATGATATTCCGTACATACGTTCCGAAAGACTAATTGGTACGAGCCGGGATTCGAACCCACGACCGCCGCTTGACAGCCGCACGCTTGAACCACTAGGCTACCGTAGCTACTAAGTGTCCATGTTTGTGCACATTTACTTTGTCTGAGGCCTTCGTGCGTTATATTCATTTTTCTCATTTTCTCGAAGGTTAGCTGGAAGAGATCCCTCAGAGGGATAAGTTCGCCTTTGTTCTTTTATAGTTTGTAATTTTATTTCTTGTTAATGTTCCTATTATGTGCAATAAAGTATCATACATATATATATATATCCCCCCGCCAGCGGCGACAAAAATGGCGAAAAGTAGTTGACTATACAGAGCCCAATTTGGGCTTTATCAAAGACAAGGGTTCCGGTCACCTTTCTATTCTATATTCCTCCATTGTGACTCTGGCTTCTTCTTATGATTATAACTTTTCTGGTAGGTAATATGATTTATCGATAATTTTCCACCACTAGCGTACCGACAATATATGTCAACGACTGTTGCCCATCCCTATTCCATCTGTGTACGTATATTTAGAAACTGACTCCGCCAAGAATTCGTGCGATAAGGACAACTGCAGCTCGGACTAAAATTCCCATGCAAAAAACTCTAAAATCGAGGTTTCGTTCTCACCTGTTTCCTCCTCCAAAACGCAACCAATCATTATAAAATTTTGGAAACTGCAAGAGCAAGAATTAATCTATGCCGCTACGTTTTGATTTTTTGGATATTTGTTGTCATATTTGTATACTGAGCCTGTTTCAGCAGCCAATTCAATTAAGCCGTTTTTGCGATTTTTGAGGCGCTGTAAGTTTCTTTAAAATTAAAATATCCAAAAAAACAAAACGTAGCGGCATAGATATTGATGATATTGATCTATTTGAAAAAATCATTGCTCTAGGTTCAAAAACCAGGGAGAAAACAGTCGAGAGCGTTTGTATGGGAAAATCGCAGCTAGGCATTCCTCTTAACAGTAACTCAGTACTTAAGATACAATCAACCAAAAACTTCTGCATTTCAAACAAGTCAAAACGGCTTTTATATTTTACTCCCGAGACGTACATATTTGTACCGAGTAACATCAGGGCAGCAATTTGGGGTAAATGCGATGAAAGTTGTCACATTACCACCCCAAATTACCCGGATGGTCAAATGCCTCACAGAAATATTTTTAAAGAGGAATCAATTCGTAGGTAATTACAGGGGCCGTGTAAGTAGGCTGCATTAGTGTTGGTAATAAAAAAAAAATAGGACGTATTTACTTATGTTATAACTGTAAGGGATCGTCCTAATACAAACGCGACTACGCGATCATCGCGCGATTTCGCGACTTTTACTAATAAATATTCCAAGTTAAAGTCGCGCGATCGCGCGAGCATCGCGTAGTCGCGCGCCAATTAGGACAATCCCTAAATGACCTTTCGTAAAAAAAGCTACAGGTAGGTGCCAAAGCAGATCGAATAACCGTAAACTACCTATTAATATCGACTGGTTTTAGGAAAACAAGTAGGTAGGTAGAAATATTTTAAACTTCAAATAATGCAGCGCCCGTAGCACATGTTGCGCTCGAGAGTACCTCGACTTATCTCGAGCTAAGCGTCTTTTTCTGATTGGCGCTGTTAGAAAGCGACGGATAGCTCGAGATCCGCCGACATAGTCTCAAGCGCAACACGTGCTAGGCCTACTGGTGTCAAAGAATTATTATGTAGATAAAATGCTTAAAATATTTCACACCGAAAGCGCGCGAGACACAGATTGTTTCAATTATTTGAATTCTACGTATATGTATAACAACAGATTACGAGTATAAGTGCTAGGTACCCATTACTTTCCTTTAGACCAAAGAGTAAAGTAAGTATCTTTAGTTTAGACTAATAGGGTATTATAAACAAAAGTAAAAATAAATTATTTTTTACTTGACTAATAAAAGATCTAACGAAAATACTCGGAAAACATCAATTATTAATCTATTTTAGCTAATTGAAAGATTTTATAAGCATAAAAATTTAAAAATGACGCTCATTTGAAACATACCATTTCATACTGTCTTAGTGACCTCACTAAGATAGTATTTCCCTACAAACTTCATACTAACAGAGCGTTTTTGATATTTAAAAAAGTTGCTGATTTGACTATGAGTAAAATACCGTATTATGTTAGTACATGTACGATTTCAGACCAACCGGTAGGGTTAAGGCGCGTGTAAAGGCAATGCCTTCTCCATACAAACTCTGTGCAAGTTTTATTCGTCGGTTTTGGCACTACCGCATAATTTTTTTTTGCTTGTTAATATTGGATATACGAAGAAGGTAAAAAAAAATTTTAAAAAATGTTAAAATTTAATAATACAAGAAATAAAAAATAAATAAAAAATAAAGCTCTTGAGGTTCTGGCTAACAGAAAAAAAGCATAGTGACCAAAAATCATAAGTGTAATGCAAACACAAGCAAAGAGAAACTTGCACAAAGTTTGTATGGAGAGTGCTTGCCTCTACAGGCGCCTTAAGTGATCGGTATTTGTTAAACTTTCTATACATTTATTTTATTTTATTTATTTATTTAAACTTTATTGCACATTAAAAAGGTACAAATGGCGGACTTAATGCCTTAAGGCATTCTCTACCAGTCAACCACTGGGCTAAAAAGAAACATTTGTTCGGTGCAGGATAAGAACGTAAAGACAAATAGATACACACATTTACTATTAGTTAAATTTCTCACCTATATAATTATAGAAATCTATATATACGTATATATATATGTATATATATATAAACATACACGAATACTTTATATAATAAACTACATACATATATTTATATATATGTGCCTACCTAGTGCGAAATATCATGAGAACATGAAGAGAAGTCTCATCAATTGCCCAATAAATGCTTGCGCAACATTCGCTTGAAAGAAAATTTGCTCTGTGCTTGCCTGATCGTAAGCGGAAGTGCGTTCCATAGGCAAATTGCCTGAAGAGTTGGATAAGAAACCGGTGCGATGAGGAGGAATAATGAGCTTAAGACTGCGAGACTGCGAGACGATACATAACAGAAATTAACGAAAATCGCTTATTAGATCACTGACGATTTCGCTAAGCGCTAAACGAAGGGGTTATCAAGCCGCTGACGCATATACCTAGGTGCGTTAGAGCTCAAATTTAAACATAATGCACGCATGATGGAAGGTAAGTTTACTAACCGCACTTATTACTTATGCTAAATAAACTGACAACTAAGGTAATCTGGACGGCACCAGTAGTAATCTGGTTAAGTAGAAAATACCGCATAGGTACAAATTCTGCTCCGACTAACCAGAGAAAATCATTATAATTTCATTTTCACAAAGCTAGAATGGCAAATATGTAATAACGTTGTATTAAATATATAAATAATCCGTTTATTGCCAAGCTAAACCCTAGATAAGTCCCCGGTAAAAAGTAATGACGCGTAACTGAAATTAATAAGATTACATTGCATTTAGGAGGCGTGTGTCGAAATATCATTCATAATGACTATACTATAACTGCACCCCGCCTTTCTCGCGAGTCTAGTTACTATGCAAGGGGTCTTTCTTAATTTCCGCAGGAAACATATTACATTGAAAATGAATGAGAAACTCTGTTGGAATATTTAAACTATCAACGTGTTTATTACATTAACTTTGTTGGCCGGCGCGATCGATATTTCACGGGTTTTCGGTTAATATTATTTAACGAGTTTTGATTTTGAAAGGGGTAGTGCTAATAATTGGAGAAAACTGCTTCCATACACGTGATATTTCGAATAACAAACAACACGTGCTTGTAAAATTCACTAGATCTCCCAGGGTAGCGCTGTGTTGGGAGTGAGGGATAGAATATAAAATTTATATGGTATGTACATGTCGAGACAATCAAATCAATAAAGGACGGAAAACGTACATGTTACTCCTGTGGACCACATGATTCAGTAAATTAAGGAAATCTTGGCGGAAATAATTCGTGTATAAGCGGATTTTGGCATAATTGTAGGGAAAGATGTCCTTAACAATATACTAAAAATCCTGACGGATGGGGGTGGAGATAACGGGTAGAGGGGGGTGTAAAGGTCATTTAAGTTTTTTTTTTTAGTTTTTCGTATAAAACTCTTAAACGGTGGCCCATAGCAAAAAATGTTCTGGAACATGAGTAATCTACATAAAATTCTCTACAAGAAAGATTCTATGCACTTTTTTGCTAGGATGAATATTTAATGAGATTTTAAAGGAGGAAAAGTTAATTATAAGTGGCCTCATGGGTGGTTCTCATACCTTTGTTTCTCAATATTCTTACAAATAAAAAATACAGTATTTATGCACTCAACGAGTTCTACATAACGATACCCCACTCGATGGGGTAGGTCAATTTTTTTTTTCGCGCCCCCCTTTAGCTGTGTGGAATCCCCCCTTATAAGCATTTAAGAATATTTGTTGACAATGTGTGTAGATGTGGGTCAACACGTCAACACGATAATTAAACTGTGAAAATTTGAATCTACCCGTTTAGTTTTTAAGGCCCTACACTGGAAAATCTAGCCCTCTTTGTAACTCTGTACTGACCACAGTAGGAAGTTACAAGGGCTGATTGCTAGATATTATGATTCTGGACTATATGATTGTGGTACTGACAATAGCCGAAACATGAATGCTTACACTTTGCTCGATAGAAATTGCGTCCAAAGTTGCGTCTTGATTTTTGGATTGTCTCTCAGTGTAGGTAAAAAACAAGTTATCAAGCGACAAAACCTACTTAAAAGTGATGCTATTTTACTGGCCTTGAACTGGACAAGAGGAAATAATTTCCTTCATAATAAAATTCTAATATTTCTCACTATTTTTGATTTCGCGTTTTCGTACACAAACGCCCCCTTCCTTGCAATGTTGCATCTTGTGTTTTCATACGACAATGACATAAGCTTGTCTCTTACCGGTGGTACGCCCATTCGGCCGCGAGCCGCCAGAGACGTCGGATCTATGTCAGACAACGCGGCAAAATATTTTACGTAAAAAATAAAAACCAGTTAAATGTAGACCCACAGCTCCGTGCAGTGGGGAAATAGCCAAAGGTCATTCTTAATGGCCAGTCAGCCGCGCCGAAATCCCACGCACACATACACAATAAATATTTACGTAAATGATTAAAATTTTCAACAGGAGCTCTAGTGTAATGGTGGCTCAGTGGATCCCTTGTCGTCAATATAACTATATAACGGAAACTATGTATCAGGGTTCGAATCTCGTTGAATAACGTTCATTTTGTCTAATTTTATTTGTTTCCTTTTTTTATTGCGCATAATTTTGTTTCATTTTTTTATATATTCTTTTTAAAAGTATATGTATATAGTTTTTATACTGAATTATGTTATATCATTTATTCATAAAAATAAGGATATACCTACTTAAGGTAAATTTACAACTTTTTATACTTATATATAAAAAGTCTCGTAATAATTAAGTATGTAATGTACCTACTTACAGTATTTTAGCCTAGGTACGAGTACATGTACTCAGGGACGTATATGTGGGGGGGGTTTAGGGGGTTCAAACCCCCCCCTTAGGGCTCGATGATCCACTGACCATTCCAAGAGCCAGAAAAAAAATCAGTGAGATCCAAAAAATTTTCCCTATCTAGAAAGTTTGCTGTGTACTTTTTTTTTTGGGAATACTTAGCTTTAGAGAGATTCCTCTATTGGGTAAGAGACTGACGCCGGGGCGCCCCTAAGTATGTGTATACCTACGTGGCCAGTAAGAACTCCAGTTTTAGAGAAGTTCTAACAGTCATAAACTTTGCGTTTTGCGTCGGCAAAATGTATAAATATTGTACATACGTTTTTTGATGTAATTAATTTGAAACAATTTAAGCAAAACCGCAGCCTTTGCCGCAGCGTTATAAGTACGCCAATTTTAGCTATGGCAATTCAAAAATGGTCTAATTTATGTTCTCGTGGTTCGTAACGAAGTCAAGTTTTTCGAAGTTGCAAATTTGGATGAACACTACCCTAATTGATCCATACAGCTGAAAAACTGGCCAAGTGAGTGTCGGACTTCCCACAATTAGGGTATATTATATTGGTATTTATTAGTAAAATATACCTAATAAATAAACATTAAGTATGACCAGATTCGAAGTTCAACTTCATAGGCCGATAGGAAGCAAAAAATATTCGGAACAAAATTTGTCTTTTTTTTCTCTTTTCTTTAAAAAAACTTACTTTGGGAGCTGGTCTTCTCATTCACTTCACAGCGAGACAAGACGGTATATCTCTCTAACTAACTCTCTCCTATCCTATCTCTCAGAATGTCACACACCGCTCAGGAGCAACCAGGGTGGGTGCGCTATCAACGTAGGCTTCCACTCGATCTTCAAAAGTGAAAGGACAGACAAAAGGGGTTTCCAATATTTTTTAAACAAAAAATATTGTATTTATCTATTCAACGAGCTCTCAGCAACCATAGGTACCCCACTCGATAAGTAATTTTTTCCCCTTAAAATAAAAAAAATAATATAAATAATAATTTTCATGACTGCATCAACAACATGCTTATACTATGAAAATTTGAAAACGGAAGTCAGTTCAGTCGTCTGTCTGAAAAACCTGTGACTGGCACTGTCACCAGTCAGGTGTGCAACTGTGCGTCTGTACGCACACGTGAGCTGAGCAATTAGGACTCCACCTGGACCCTTCGGGTACGACTCTCTAAAAAATAAGTAGATTTGCATCGAGCTTTGCGTTGTTATAGTTTTTTTTTAGTGTCGATTTCCACTGGTTATTTATTTATTCGGAGAACCAACAACTACTACGTTTACGTTAGGTAATTATGTATGATATTTTCCGCACCTGAAGTATAATGTTCGAAAAAATTCGCGCTCGCTGCGCTCGCGTTTCCATCTACATACTCTAGACGACTTGATGCGTATGAAGTATTTTCCGCACTTGCATCATAATGTTCAAAAAATTTCGCGCTCGCGTTATCATCTAAAATCTAGTTGTGTTATTACTTGATGCGTCTGAAGATTTTCCGCACCACCTGCTAGAGCCGGATCTAGGGGGGGCAAGCCGGGGTCCATGCCCCGGGCGGCAAGTTTAGGGGGCGGCAAATTTAGGGGCGGCAGGGGGGCGGCAATTCGAACTTCTTGACAGGCCAAAATACGTCTTGACAGGACAAAAAATTTCGCGCTCGCTGCGCTCGCGGTTTTTTATGACTTGATGCGTATGAAGTATTTTCCGCATCTGCATCATAATGTTTGAAAATTTTCGCGCTCGCTGCGCTCGCGTTTTTCACCTAGATATATGTATGGATTATAATATCTGAAATAAAATGATTGGATTGGATTGGATATCATGTATTGATGCCTTTCAAGTATTTTCCGTGTTGCCATCATAATGTTCGAAAAATTTCGCGCTCGCTACGCTCGCATTTTTCACCTAGATATGCCTTTCAAGTATTTTCCGTATTTGCATCATAATGTTCGAAAAATTTCGCGCTCGCTACGCTCGCATTTCTCACCTAGATATATCATGTATTGATGCCTTTCAAGTATTTTCCGTATTTGCATCATAATGTTCGAAAAATTTCGCGCTCGCTACGCTCGCGTTTTCGTCTTCATATGTTTTGAATTTATGACCCGTCCCCCCCTTAGAGTTTCTATATCTACGTGCTTGCATGTACTTTAACGAAAAAAAAACTGTCGGTTTGATTGCGGATACAAACGTAATGTTACAATTTAAAAAATAACGAATGTAACAAAAGCTTTTAAAGAAAACGTAAAATGTAGTAAGTAAAACAGTTTATTTAAAATTAAATACTATATTCTACTCGCTTACTAAATACATGAATATAAATAAATGCTTAAAACAGTTCGGGGGGCCAACTTACACCAATCGAACAAGTACCATAAACATGAAGTCCCCGAGTGTACATAAAAATAATAAATCCACTTCGAACAAACACAAAAAGATGACGTTCTACCAAGGATCGAACCCAAGTATGTTTCTAACGTTACTTGGAGATTTAAGCAAAACGGAAAACCACAGGACCACCGTATGCATTCAGCGAGTAGGCGAAAAAATAGTACTATTTATTACCGCCTTATTTACGTATGTCTTAGTTGTAGTAAACCTTTATTCTAATTTCGAAAAATGAAGTTCACTGAGAAGAGATCAGTAATGTCAAACGATACATTCGTCCCTTTCATTTTTATCTACGTCATTGGGCCTTCATTTGTTTATGCATAATTACATTGGTACATTTATATTTTCAGATTTTGCTTTTTGCGAAGTAGGTATAGAGTAAGTTACAGATAGTTCAATGCACCAACCAAGGTTTTTTTTTCTCTCCATTAAATAAGGTGTCGCGGGACAAGTACCTATTATTCGTTTGTTTTCCTTGTATGTACTTGATTTGTGCAATAAAGTGTTTACTACTACTACTTCTATTATTGAAGCGCGATTAATTAGGGATTGAGGTAGCTGTCACTTCATACAGCTTTAACGTAAGTATACGTAGTTAGGTATAAGACATATCTGTCATCTCCAATCCCGTTCTTGATTACTTGATGGGTTGATGAACGTGATGACTTGATGGGTGTCGTAGCTTACCACTTAACGCAGTTAATTTTTAAACTAATCACTACGGAACATTGCCTTTACACGTTGCAGATCGGTGGTCAAAGGAAACTTTTTGTTCATGTATACAAATATGCATACTTATAAAGTAAAGTTAGTAAGAGCTTGTCGCAGACAATTATTTAATTTTTTGACCACTCTGTTTTAAGCTGTGATTTGACTATAAGTAGAATAAATTTGACATGTAGGTATTATTTCAATATATGGCCAGTATTTACTACTATCACTTCTTAACACCTAAATAGGTTTTATGCGAAGGATAAGTTATAACAAGTGGAATATTTTTTAATGCATATACAGATTATACAGATGTATTGCAAAATGGCTTTCCTTCGGGAAAACTCGGATCTCAATCAGAATACGATGGCACCCGAACTGTCAATCAATGATTGTATTAAATGAGTGACGTTTTCATATCCATTATTATGGAACTTTATTGTTTAGTGTCAAATGTCAAGCTAATTGTCAAATGTCATTTGACACTTGACACGCAACATTACATCTGTAACAATACTTTACTACGAAATAACCAAATGCTTATGGGGCTGACAACACCTAGAAAAAGTCCCGCTCTAACGCGCGTGAGTTTCCAATTAACCATCCCGCTCTTTACGGAAGCTCTGCGCGTAGAATAGTAAATAAATACTACAATAATATTGAAATAAAAAAAGTGTGGATTATTTGTGAAATATAGCTCGTTAGCGGTTTAGGTATGAATATTTTGACTTTATGTTTTTAATTGCAGACCCATACGTAATAAAAATAAAGACATAGAACCGTTTAAAGATGTTTGGATGTTTGTTACTCAGTCACGCAAAAACGGCTGAACGGATTCTGATGAAACTTGGTACACTACTAGTTTATAGCCTGGATTAACATATAACATAATTTTTATCCCGAAAATCACCCCACCAAGGAGTGAAATAGGAAGTCGAAGTTGACGCGGACGAAGTCGCGGCAAAAAGTTAGTTTTGCATATATTTATATATATTTTTTGTGATTCTCATGTGAGAGACTGTCATGATGTCCTTTTGAGAAAAAAATAATTAATCCGACATAGTTAACATACAAATAATGGTAAATAACTGTAATTCCACCATTATTTTTTTTTCTAACTTTGATCGGCTGTATTGCCTTTAATATTTAGTTTACAAATCTGGTCGACCACTTAAAGTTTAGGTAATTTAATGCTCTTCAACTTTGTCATACAATATAGTATCCAAAAAGTGCATATTTTCAGAGGTATAAGCGAAAATCTGAAAAATGTCACACATTTCCCCCCCTGCCCCCCTTAGCACAAGGTCCTGGATGTGGAAAACTTAGGGTAGTCTTCCTTGTGTAACCCCAAATAACCCCATAAAATTCCATCAACTTCCGAGCACTTTCCAGGTACCTCCCCCTTGATAGGACATATCGACTGGATTAACACCTTATAGTTTTTGAATACTCAACCTAATTAACATTATAGTTTATTAAAATATGTAAAACTGTCCTATTTGTGCCAACCATAACATATTATCACAGTAATCTGTGGATAATGTCGTTGGCTATATATAAAGTAAATGTAGTAGCATTAAGACATTGTAACACTTATATTATATAGTTGTCCCTAAAATAAATAAAATAAAATAAAAATAAAATAAAATAAAATGACTGTGACACACGGACAGACGCACATGACGAAACTATAAGGGCTCCGTTCTTTTTTTGCATCAGGATTGAATATGGTAGTGATTCTGAGTTGGAGGACACCAAAAAGATCAGGATCTATGAGAATTTCAATATTTTATGGAAAACGCTCATTAACTTATTTATTTATAATGATAATTCTAATAACAAAAAAAAAGTACTATGTCGAGTTTCGAACTCGTGTCCTCTCGCATGCATGCCCACGTACATATCGCAACACTATTAGAGCATACTGACACAGGGTGAAATTGTCTACTACAACAATCAGAAAAACACTGTTTGTATGTGTGAGTAACCCAAATAATAATTGAGAAAATTATATTTAGTCTCGAATGCACGACATCTATATGTGTATTCATAAATACTCCGCTGTGCATAATGCTTAGTAACGAGTTCTCAATCATGTCGCTAGGTGACGTGACGTGCACGCACGAGTTCGAATGTGTGCGTAAAATATATGTACGAGAGCTTGTCTAGACGAATGAAAGCGTAGTAAGGCGTGGCTTAAAATACCTAACGCTGCTCCGATACATCGCCTTAAGGGGGGCAAGCTAAAGGGAGATACGAAAAAAATATTTACCTACCCCATCGACTGCGGTATCGTTGTTTAGAGCTCGTTAAGTGCATACATTTTGTAGTTTTTGTTTTTAAAATATAGAAGAATAAAGGAACGAGAAGCCATTTTATAAATTTACCTTGCTCCCTATGTGGGAGCCCCCCTCAAAAACTGAACGGGTGGATTCAAATTTTCACAGTTTAAGCATCGTGTTGACCCACATCTACACACAGTGTCAAAAAATTTAAAACAGATTGATATGAAAAATTATTATGTTTGTATTGTAATTGTTATATGTTTCTACCAAGATTACTCACATTTGCTGGTGATACACATAAAATATTACATTTTAAATACTTACAAAAAAAAGTAAACAATACTTTACTAATAAATTGTACCCAGATAGTATTATGGCCTTACCAGACGTCCTTTTGTCAACGCTAACTAAACATCAAATAATATTGCCTAACCTAAGTCTTTATTTTTTTCGGGTAACGTCGATCATCGTAATGGTTATTGAAATACCGAAGCCATCATCACCCGAGTCCGGAGATCTCCGGACACATTTACAAAACAATGCCATTGTTTATTTCACCGGGATAGGACGGTTTAAGGCCCTACAACGAGAAATATCGCGTTCTTTGAAACGCTGTTCTGCCCAGACGAGGAAACAATATGAATTCATTTTCAGATATATGATTCTTGACTATATGATTGTGCTTCTGACAAAAGCGGAAATATGATTGTTTAAAATTTTCTCGATGGAAAGAAAAACTAAATTTGAGTCTTTTTTTTCCTTTTTTACTCAGCCTACTAAAACAACGCATTATTAATAGACACGATTAGTCTAAAAAAAAACCATTCCCGAAGAGCGTTGCATCCCGTCGTGAGCGAAGAAAGACGTTAATAGCAAATAACGTAAATAAAATATATTAACGAAATTTGCTATTAAGTACCTATTAACGTATTTTTGTAACAATTATTTTTCGCATTGTCTTTAGAAATGGCGGATAAGGGTCTTGTTTTCCGTGATTATGACCGATGTAGCTATTTTGAGCATGACGCCGAGACTCCGGGACCTGTTGCTCCGACATTGTCATTTCTGTTACCATCTTTATTTCCTACCCCTCCGGGACTGTCTCTTTAAGGATATCCGCAAACCGAATAATATCAGAGCATGTATGTTAGTTAGATGAATCGTTTAAACAAGTGCGTGTCGGATCACGCACAACACAACGAAGGGTTCCGTACCGACACCTGCTAGTCCACATTTAAAAACACTATTCAATACCTTGAATCAAAAAAGGTCGTATCTTCATAGGGAAGTCAAGGCACTTACATCCTTTTGTTTGAACAAGACAGTTTTTCAGCTATAACTCAAAAACCCTTAATCCCATCTTGTTCAAACCAAAAATCGTTGAAAGTATTTATTAATGTACATGTAATGTACATTACATGTACATTAATAAATACTTTCAACGATTTTTACATCGTCTAAATTTTTTTCAGAATTTTATTCTTCATAGTTTGGAAATTAGATGGGGGGGGGGGGCTTGTCAGCTGATATTTCACCAACGAATTGACTGAAATGGAAAGCTTTTTAGTAACCTCTATACTATTTTTGCCCTCAGAACTACTTGCGTTGAAAAAAATTCATCCCCGAGTTACATGTATGGAGTGCCCCCCTAAAATATGTGTTATTTTGTGTTACAATATTTTTCATAGGTAGGTACCAAGTACCTATATTCGGAACAAGTACGCGTTAAAGATACCACATATATTTCTATAATAAGTATCATCTAAATGTAAATAATGATAAAAGTTACTGAGCATTATTTCGTTGAATTGTTACTTTTAAAATGTAAACTCAAATTTTATTACATATTAAGCACCAGCCACAACAAGTGTTATTACATTCAATAAGCACTTGTTATAAAAAAAAGTTATCAACCTGCGCACCCTCGTCATCATTGGTGAAAAAAAAAACACGTGCGACCCCTCGGAGGGGCGCATTGGTATAATACGTACAAATGTACAATAGCGTCACGCATAATAAATATTATTGATTCCACAACGTTGACCGATACTTTAATCTCCCATATAATTCCATCTCATGGGCAAACATATTGCAGGGCGATAGAAATTGAGTAAAGGTGCATTCACATGGCATAACTAGGTACCTATACAAATTTTTTTTATTGGAAATATTGTAATCTGCTTGCCGTTAAGTTACTTCGTCGCGACTGCGTTACGTTCACATCTTTATAGAGTAATGTAAGCTCAGGTTTAACCATACTGTTTTTCAAAAAAATATATAAATAAATATTTACGCGCGGCACTCCTTTGTAGTTGCGAGCGTCTATAGGCTACGATGTCCGCTTACCATCAAGTAGACCGTACGCGTTTTTACCACCGTCGTTGTATAAAAAATATAAGGCGAGGTTTCTTTAAGGTCCCTTTCGTGTTTTTGGCAAGGAAAAAGCGTCAGAAAACTGATTTATTGACATTGCATTTCTAAATATTCTTTAAGAAAAAAAACGAATTCAATGGGGGAGGCCGATGAAAGATTATTTTACTTAGATTCCATACAATGAAATAAAAATGGCTATATGTTTATAATGGTAGTAGAGTAAGTACTCTCAAATCCTCATGGAATCCACCATCAAAACTCAAGCTTGACAAAAATATGCCTTGAAAACCTAACTTGCTTGATAAACATAACGAAGAGAACAAATCGCCAAACGTGAACTATGCGTCGTTGAAGAGTTCCATTCTGATCATCGTCAGCAGTTCCACTTCATCAAATGTCACTTATTAATATGTTTATGAAAATACTAAAATTACTATATGTATGCCTTTAACATTTGAGGAGTTCTCTCGATTCCTCATGGATCCCTTCATCAGAACTCGAGCTTGACAAATGATTGTCTTGAAAATCTAACTTGCTTAACAAACAAAACAAAGAGGACAATTCGCCAAACGTGATCTATGCGTCGTTAAAGAGTTCCGTTCTGATCATCATCAGTAGTTCCACTTTATAAAATGTCACTTTTTTGAATGAAAATGCTTGATTAGTTGATGAAAATACTAAAATCACTATATGTGTGCCTTTCACATTTGAGGAGTTCCCTCGATTCTTCATGGATCCCATCATCAGAACTCGAGCAAGACAAAAATTTGTCGTGAAAATAGAACTTGCTTAACAAACACAGCTAGGAGGACAAATCGCAGAACGTGAACTTTTCATCGTTGAAGAGTTCTGTTCTGATCACCATCAGCAGTTCCACTTCATCAAATGTCACATTGTTGTACGAAAATGCTTGATTTGTTTATAAAAACACAAACATCAATCTTTATATACGTATGTTTGCCTTTAAGATTTGAGGAGTTCCCTCGATTCCTCATGGATCCCAACATCAGAACTGCGTTTTGACAAAAACGGGACCAACTTGGATATATATACTAATAATCAAAGAAATAATTTTCAAAATCTGTTTAGATATGACGGAGTAATGGAGTAACAAAGATAAAAAAACATACAACCGAATTGAGAACCTCCTCTTTTGAAATCTTGAAGTCGGTTTAAAACAAAAAAGTTATTCTAAATTCTGATTAAGTACGAGTACATATAAATACAATGTGTTACCGGCATGCGGGCTTTTATGTAAACTGGGTATTAAAACGTAGTTACTTAACTTAACATGCGTTTATTTTTACCATTTAACCAAACTTTCGACTTATTTTCTAACAAAATTTTCATTGCCGGCAATGTACTGCAAAGTAAATTGACAACTCTGTACAAATGACAGCCCTTGGTATTTTGTTTACTATAAAGTTATCTTGAGCAGTGCACGAATGAAAAAACATTGCCGGTGCGGAATTAGGAAATTCAATTTTGCAGTTAATTCACATAATTATGATTTGCTAATAATTGCTTGGAAATAATTGCTAATGGAACATATTAATATCAGGGGGCCGATTTTTGAGTGTCGCACGCTTGACTTTTCACTCGAGATCTGTCGAAAAACTATGATGTTTTGACAGATGTCGAGTGAAAAGTCGAGCGTACGACACTCAAAAATCGGCCCCCAGCTCGCGGAGTCTTGACTTTTATTTACACTTGAATGATGTAAAGTAATAGACTTAAAAACTCAGTTGTTGTTTATTAACCTTAATTTATATCCATTATGTAACCTGCGCCCTTAAGTTTTGTTACCTATTTTGTACATATGCTTTTTGAAGTTGTAATTATACCTAATATACTTAGGTACCTACCATATTTTTCAACAACTTGAAACACTGAAAGCAACTTGTAACTCCAAACTATGTCAATAAAAGTATATAATAAACTATCAGATTAAATAAAATAAAAAAAGAGAGCAAAGAAAAAAACATTTTGGAGCAAATTAAAACAACTTATATTAAATAAAGCCTATTGTTCTATAAAAGAATATATAAAAGACAAAATAATATAATAATTTATATATTATGCTCTTTAATAAAATTGTAAAAATACTTAATTATACAAAAACAACACATACTCGTACATAAATAATTACACACATACACTTAATTTCGGATACACAAAGTTATCGATACATACACTTACATACAAACTCTGACACACGTTCACTACAAGATAGTGTATCTACTTACCTAATAATTGTTAACCTGTTAGTTATAAGTTGCGATGCCCTTGCAGGGCTCATGTTTGGTACTTATTAACTATTGTCATCTATGTAACAAACAACATGTAACAATAAATTACTTGAAGGCCTTTTGGGGGTTTCTCATTATTGTTGAATTTTTAATAGCAGCATGAGAGAGGTACGTACTTACAGTTAAAAAAAACAACGGGTTGCACTCCGGGAGTGCCGGCAGAAGTGAAAACTCAATGACATGATAAAGAAGTTTTCACTTAATACATTTTTGATAACAGCGCCACCTACGAACAATACAACGCACTAACTATACAGAACGCTGCTGTCGGTTGTAACTTAACATGGTAAACCTGCACTGTGAGAAACTTCGCTTGTTTGTTCATAGGTGGCGCTGTTACCAATATCCATCTTCTAGAGGTCACGTGTCCATCTTACGATATTGAGGGGTCAACTTAGCTGGACTTACGCTCTGATGGTCACGTGACCCTGACGCGAGTTTAACATTTTTTCCCCATCACAAAAAGTGCACAGCGCCGCTAAAGAAGTTTTCACTTCAAAAAGCTTTTTTTGAAATATAGTAGTATTTTGCATTCCTCATAAATATAAAATAAAACCCATTGTGAAGGCGTCTTTACAACAGCCCAATCGTTGTGAAGCTCTCCCCATACCGAGTAGCAATATTTAATGTTTTTATTTTGCAATAAAGGCGGCGGCTGCAGCTGTGGCGCATTAGTCGTGCCTGTATGCAACTTTCACTATTTTCATGTTTATCAGCGTTTTGCCTCTGCTTCACTGGATCCGCTCACATTTACAATCAAATGGTTTTAGTGGATTTTTTAGAGGTTTCTTATAGAAACATTTTTATTGTCTTACCTAAGCTTCTCAACGATTTATATCTAAGACAGACTCTTAGCAAGTAATTATAAATATTACCTACTAATGTTGCACCAAAGCGGCTCTAAATAATCGTATAAGCGGTATTCGTTTAAAATTAAATCTGATTAGTTTCTATGGGATGATATCTACCGGCACCATACTTATTTACCGTAGCTCGGTCTTCTATAATATAATATGTAATGCAAACTTGGGTTAATCGGGTTATAAATCAAAAGGCAGTCACAGTCTTTTAGCTAGATCGATTACTTAATATGTCGATCATTTCGTAATTTTCATCATAGCCCTAATTCGTTACAAAAACTGATTTCAATGGATCATCGAAAATTTCATTAACATTTGGCCCTGCTTCAATTAAATCTTTAATTTTGTGATAAAGCAATATTTCTGCATTATACCCCCATACAAACTCTGAGTGGCTTAAATTTTGATCAGTAATTATAATGTGACCAACGGGTTTCGATAGAGAAAAATATAAATGTTGGTTATCGATGTTATTAGATATCAAATCGTTATTAGAACTATAAATGACGATTGGAGTAACTACGGATTTTAAATCGAATTTCCAATCTGGTTTACCATAGAAATGGAATTGTCCATTATGAATCAACTCCACATAATGCCGAATTGTTTTTGCAGAGCCACCAGCAGGGGTGAAATCATGCAGCTTGCTCTTAAACGAAGTAGTGCAGGTACTATCCTGCAATGGACTGCCAATGAGGAAAAATAAAGGATTGTCGCAAAACGTTTCGTTGAGCTGACACATTCTCAATGCCAAAGACAAAGATGTTTGTCTGGCGGGCATGAACTCTCTCGTACCTAAAAGTGCCGCCATCTCAATCTTATTCATCGTTGTCATCTTATGCAGCGGGCCTCGAGTATTTGTCATAAACGCAAGCGGAGCAAGCAATATAGCTAACCGAAAGTAACTATTATATCTACGTTTAACTGAGAGTAGCACTAATAAGGCCGTCGCTCCCATAGAATGGCCGATATAATCTATTGGTTCTGTGCTGTTGTTCGTCTTCCTGATGTATTCCAATGTAGCTGGTAAGTCGTATTCACCCATTTCTTGCCAGGAAAAATTCCAGAATTTTTCAGAGTTAAAGCTCATTGAAACATGGTTACGAGAGTAATAGTTGCCTCTGGCATTTGCTAACCAGACATCATGGCCCGCATCGAATAAAATATATGGCAGTGATTTATTTGGTCCGAGTAAAATCCAATCGACTGAGCTGCCTAGTAGCCCGTGGTGGAGCAAGATGGTACGCCTTCCTAGATGTTTGGCTGTACTGGAATGCAAACGGTGCAAAGTTAAAACGTAGCCATCTGAAGTGTATGTTACGTGGGTTTCTATGATCCGTCCATCAATGGCAGAGAGCTGAGGGGTAGTAAGGGAATGTGATGTCCACTTACAAATAATGTTCACATTGGGTTTTCCTTGTTGATATGTTGTTTCAGGCTCACTTCTTGTTGAAATGTGTCGATGTCTCCTTGACTTTTCAGCAGAAAAATCTCGTGAAACCTGTTGGTGGAAAGAGTCACGAATATTGACCGGTATCGCTTTTACGGTATTCAAAACTGCATTTGTAATATTGATAAATTTATAGTACATGTACTCGAATATAGAGTCACACTTTACATGGTGGTTATAATTTAAAAATATAATTAGCATTATTAATAGTTTAGTCATGATGACGTTGGTAAACTTGGTATTGGGCTCTGCCGCGTTCGGAAACTAAATGTAACGGTCAATAGGTCTACCCTTTTTTATATTAAGTAGTAACCGCATACAATAGGTCAGTATGGTACAATGTTGTGTGACCTATTAAATGTTATAACATATTATTTAATGTTTATCTTGGGCCTTGTGACAACTTGCCTTTTATTCTTATGGGAAATGTGCACGATATTATAAATGGAACGGAAGTGTACAGTTGTCGGGAAACATACATGGAGTATCTATTGTCTTTTGTGTCTCAGTGCTCCCAAACCTGTGAACTCAGGTGCGATTGACGACACAGTTAACTGGCCATTTGGAAACCTTATCGCTAAGAAGTAAGATGTGGGTAAGGACTAAATTTTTGACACTGTAGCACAACGGAGAACACACTGGAATGTGTGACACCGGAAAAAAGTTGCACATCAAAATTATAAGGGTAAGTTTACAAGGCTTCAAATATTGCTGTCGATATAGGAATCGATATAAAAAACATGTTAAATGAAGTACTTTTGTGTTCCTTATGACAAAAATCGTTTCCATTATAAACAATACTTAGTCGACATTATCATCAACAATAAAATAAACTTGAAACTAGGTACCCATAGCTTAGGTAAGAACCCAAGTAGAGTTGACTTTAAAAATTGAGGACACACGTTTATTTTAAAAGTTCAAGCTGATAATATAACATTTTTCTTATTACGAGTATATAGTATCGTTTAGCAAATTTATCAAAGATTCTGCCTACATAAATTTGGTAATGACAGCTAAGTTAGATAAATTAAAAACAAAATATTTTTATACGAAAAAGGGGGAAGTGGACACTCTTATTTTCTATGGAGCAGAAAAGGTAACTTTGAGATGGCCATTATAAAAAAATAAACAAGGAATTAAGAGTATCTTTTTTTATATTCTTAAACTGACATAGTTTTGCCTCAGACTGTGAACAATCATTTTGGATGGGTCAAATGCTGAATGTTCAATCACAAATAAGGAGGACACCGCTTTGCTTCTGGACTGGCCAAAAATTTGGTTCTATTACCTACCCATGTAACAATCAGTCTCTTTGTGTAGTATGTATCATGTGTAACTAGGTACCTCAGATTCAGTTGAAGCCACTCAATCTATTTCACTGGAGCGCAAACATCTAGAGTATTCCAGTGTTTAAACCGCCCGCGTGGTCATGTCGGAGGGTTCCCCTGGATTTTCCCGGGACACTCTCAAACCGCGCACTCCTATCGCTTTATTGGGCCTGGCCTATAATGCCACAGTCAGGTTAAAAAAAACTTTAGGTAATTAGTTCCGCTAGAAGAAAAGGTAAGTTTTGAGTTTCACTGTCATGTGCGCGGAAGTTATCAATCTATCACTATCCCACAACGCGTACCGTAGGTAAGTACATTTCTATGGCACACTTTACAAAGAAGACTCACTTCTATTTGAAGTTTCACATAGTTATTCAAATTCATGTCTAAATGTGTTAGGGGCAAGTGTTGTACCTGTGGATGATTGTACCTTCGGACACTGCCGGTATTAGAAAAACAATTGACCATAGACAAATATCATGGACTTAATCGAAAAGTATTTTTCTAATATGGCAACACTAGCTAGACGCCATTTTTAAAAATGGACGGAATAGTGTCTCTTACAGCCGTCAAAAGTTTTTTTGCGAAAAAGTAAATTTTCACCCATATTCTTACATGTTTTTTTTTGTAAATTCGGTGAATAATACGGTTACCTTTGTAATAAAATATTAAATTTCAAGGTTTGAGCATTGTTTCTTCAAGTTTTCATTTGCCGCCGGTAGTTTAAAAAATGACCAGTATTGTTTTAAAATTTAACGTGTCAATTTGTACCTGTGGACAACTCTATTAATGTACCTTTGGACTGTCCATAGGTCCAACATTATTGTGATGTACCTGTGGACGACTCAGTATTTTTAAATGTTTTATTTTATTTCAGTGCCTCGTAGTATAAAAAAGTACTTATATGAATATGATATATTAACAGACAAAGTAGACGTAAAACTAAGTTCTAGTAAGGATAAACAGACTTCTGATGTAAAAAATATGTATTTTAGAGGACAATATGTTATGGTATGCTAAGTGTGTTGTATGCAAAAAATATACTGGGAAACCTTTACTAACATGTGGCATATGCGAGGGAAAATATTATTCAAAATGCGTTTTAAAGATTCATCAAGATAAACATATTGATTCCGATGACGAATCAAACTTTATTTGTAAAAAATATTTCGTGTTAGACTATGATTTCGTTGACTTTTCCGATCGTAGAGACTCTCAAACTCCGATGATTCTGCTGAAGATTGTACAGAGAGTATTGTAATTCTAAGAGACAGAAAGTCTTTTAGGAGATGCTTAAAGTGTTGTTGGCTATTTATTGATTGTTGTCATCTTGTTAATCATGTGTTTCTAGAAGAAATACCCTGTTAAAATTATGTTGCTAATTTATGTCCTTAGGTACAATGCCGTCCACAGGTAGATTTTCAAAGTCCATAGGTACAAACAGTAGTTGTACCTATGGACAAAATGAATATTTTTAAAAATATTGTTATACCTCTTATTCCGAGATAGCTGGGATAATCAAACTCTGTGATGGTTAAAGACTGGTTAATTGTTTTTAATAAAAAATAAAGAGTTTCTAGAAAATGTCCACAGTTTTTTATTACTCATCAAAAATAATTCTAAATCTGGAAAGTGTCCACAGGTTGAGCACTTGCCCCTATCTGGAAATGGAAAACCGCAAATGAAAAAAAAACATGATATAAAATGACTGTCTAAATGTCATCCATCATCACTTCATCATCATTCGATTCAACTTGTACCTACCTTTAATCAATTTTCATTACAATGCACTGATTGCATCCTTCAGTCGTTCAGCTGAATTGAAATGAGACGGGGTCGGATGCGGACAGGAGCTGAAAATGTATGACGTCAGCTTCAGTCATGACATTTCATTAACTTCGCCCGAGTCCCAGCACTCCCGGCCACTCGTTCGTAATAATTAACTTTTTCGTAATAGTCGTGAACACAGATTAACGTTCGCGTCTATCATAGACTGGTAGTAGTGGTGGTAGTAATATGACATTATTTCAAGCTGAACGGCATTTTAAAGCCATTTTGGCTGGATCGGATTCTGAATGTTGCCGAGCTGAATTTTGGCTAATTTTCTCAAAATTCAAGATGGTGGAATTTAACTAAAAACTCCGTAAATATAACTTAAATCTGGTCGAGTGAGGTGCTCTAGAATAGGTTTTGGGGGTCGGGTCGCTACAATCAATTTTGATAACCAGAGGCCGGTCCGGGTACCCGAAGTGGACGCAAACACCCAGACCCAAAATGAAATTAAGGAAAACTAAAAATCTGATGTATCAATGTATTAGTGTTTTTTGGTAAAATAAACGTAAAATCTGGGCGACCGAGCTTTGCTTGGCGTTTTCCCGTACATGAGACCTAGCTAGATCGATTGCTCGTCCCCGAAACCCCCCACATACCAAATTTCATCAAAATCGTTAGAGCCATTTCCGAGATCCCCGAAATAAATAAATAAATAAATATACAATAATTGCTCGTTTAAAGAGATAAGATAAACATAAGATAAACATTATGAACAAATTTCAAGTTGATAAGTCAATGGGAAGTCATATAATTCTTCGGAAGTTCGGAACAAAAGCTTATAATAAAATTGCTGACTTTGGTGGCAAGTCAATCAATTGGCTTCCAATATTTTTTTAAACAAAAATTACCGTATCTGAAGTTCAAAGTTCTGTTGTATCTACTGGGTTCTAAACCATAATACCCCACTCGAACGGGTAGATCAATATTTTTTTCTCGCCCTCCTTTAGTTAGTTGTCTCCACTTAAAACATTTGTAACATACGGACTGACAGGCAGCCAAGGCTCGGAACCGGTTTTTAATATACCGGTAACAACTGGTTTATTTCGGTTCAGCTCACAACTTTTCTTAGGAACGCGAAAGTTTAGAATAGTACGCGGGCGAAGCCGCGGGCACAAGCTAGTATCACTATAAAGCTAAAAGTAGTCTTGAATAAACTTAAAGTCAATTAATAAAATTAAATATACGAGTATAAGTACCTATCGTAACTGAAACATTTCATGCATCATGCACCGCTAGAAACCGGCAGTACTTTGTGTTGTTTATTGGCATGATGTTGTATGTACCTCGTACTGTGTAGGTGCCGCGGCATGTTCGGCGGGCAGTCTCCTCGCCACGACATGACACGAGTTACCAGTGCCAGCGACCGACACGTCACGTTGATTTCCCGCGCGGCCGATATCGGTGGCGGCGGCTGACGCCGAATGTAAGTTGCTACATTAGAATTGTGTTTTTTTTAACTGCCTTAATTTCTCATAGGTGTAGAAATATGTTGGCGACAGAATTATACTTTTTGATTGCGTACCTAGTCTATATATATAGCATAGATTAGTATAAGATGCGCGTCGTCGTGGATGGCGCGCACTATACATATATATATCCACATATATAATACAGAATCCACATTCTGTATTATTTTTAAGGCCGTTCAATGCCGGTTAGGCTGGAGGAGGAGCTAGTGCAAGTTACAAGAACTCAAACAACAATATTGACATGTTTCTACGCGTGTCTGTTTCACTCCAGCAAGCATTCGGAGTACTTGTTTATATATACGATTTAAGCTGTTGCCCACCAGAGCCCATTATAGTATTGTTTAGGCCTAAGCCTAATTTGTTTTTTATACAGATCTGATCAGCCAAGCTACGCAGGCTATGTGTCACTTGCGATAGAAAAATGCCCACATTTATTTATTTACACTATAGGTACCAAATAATAAAATGACGACACTAATTTATTTCCATTTCTCATACCTGCTCTGAAAGTGGGTCATTGTTCATCTAAGTAGCGTGCTGAAAGTGGTCCATTTCTGCTTTAGAGCAGAAATAGTAGATTGTTAACCAAGGGTTGAAAGCCACCCATTTCAGACGAGATATTTTGGCGCTCGAACGTAGTAAGAGCGCCAATAATTTGAGGTTGAAATGGGTGGTTTCACCCGAGTTCAACACTCTGCTTTTCATTCCGAATACGAGGAAATTAAAAAAAATCCAAATATATGCAAAAACATTGTCTGAATCCAGTCAAATTTATCCTATTGAAGCCATATTAAAAGCGTTTGTGTATGGACCAATTTGGCGGGCACTATTGGTTGACGTTAATAGTGGAAGCGGATCTGTAGGGCAATTAAACAACTTACATTGAACCAAAGAAAAATAAGTTGGTTGGTGCAGCCAGCCTTATGGGCACTGTTCCGCAGGGAACAGACTTGGGGGACCTAACGTAGCCTATGTTTTATTTTAATTAATTTTATTAGTTGTAAGGTTAAGTTAAAATTTTCTTTTAGTTTGTAGTTAGGTATATTAAGTCACTAAGTTAAAATTTATTTACAATATAAGATAAAATATAACATTGAAACTAAACTATAACAAAATTAAACCTAACAAGAAAAACTTAAATAATATTAAAACTAGCTAAATCTAAAAACAAAGACCCTAAATTTGATTTTTTAATTTATTTAAATTTAGTTACTAAGTTGAGTATTATTGTTAATGTTTTTCGTTTCGTTACTTTATTAAATTTTCCAACTAGAGTGATAATGCTGTGATTTATAATTATTTTCTGGTTTTTTTTTATAAAATCTTATACTGGATTTGGAATCTCCTGGGATGCAAATTTATGTCGGTTTTTGTACGAAACTTTAAAACAACTTGGCTAAATCTTATGTAAAAATTGATACTCACATGACAAACTAATTTCTCAAATTATTCTAGTTTATACAAGTTTATTCTAGGAAACGGGGCATTTCGAGCAAATGGAAAGCCAATTTATGAAAGTTTGTTACATAAGTTTCTTAAAATATCACACCGTTAGCCTGCGAATGTCAAAATACGTTTTGTATGGAAAGCGTCCCACCTTAAGTATACTAGTCTCTATTCGTCACGGTACTGCTGCATACCAGTGTCAATCCGACGACGTACAGTTAAAAATACAGGGAGCAATACAGTATTAATTAGGAATCAAATATAAAAAAACAAGAAATAACAGATTATAACTTTTATCAATTATATTTTAACATCTGGACCCAGGTCAATCAAATCCCTTATCTTATAATAAAACAATAAGTCCGCATTAAAGCCCCAAGCAAAATCAGTGTGGCTAAAATTCTGATCTTTGATTATGATATGGCCCAGAGGATTCAAAACAGAAAGATACAGCAGTTGGTTATCGTTCGGGTCGGATATGAGATCGTCGTTAGAACTAAAAATGATGATGGGGGTACTTATGTACTTTAATTTGTACTTCCAGTCAGGTAGTCCAAAATGGTGGAAATATTTACTGGTAATCAGTTGTAAATAATGCGCTATAGTTTTTACAGATCCACCAGCCGGCACGTATTCCTGGAGCTGATCTGTGAACTCCGCTGTTCTTGAACCTTCTTGCAACGGGCTCCCAGCGAGAAAAAAAAGCGGGTTGTCACAATAAACCTCTAAGTCACTGCACAATTTCGATGTTAAAGAGAATGGAGTTCGTCTAGTGGGCATGAACTCCGTCGTGCCTAGCATTTTCGCCAACTCAGCTTTATCCGTCGCCGCCAGACCCTGCAGTGGGCCCCGAGTGTTTGCCATAAAGCCAAGTGGAGCAAGAAAAAAAACTATCCTTAAGTATCTGTTATAATTATGACCACTTGAAAGCAAGACTAACAGAGCAGTAGCCCCCATAGAATGACCAATATAATCAATCGGATCAGTACTGTTGTTCGTTGTCCTAATATAATCTAAAATAGCCGGTAGATCCCGTTCACCGATCTCGTGCCAGGAAAAATCCCAATATTCTTCAGAGTTAAAATGCTTCGTTATATGAGCGCGAGAGTAGTAATTGCCTCTTGCATTTGCCATCCAAACATCGTGTCCTTCGTCGGATAAAATGTACGGAAGGGACTTTTTAGGTCCAAGAAGTATCCAATCTGCTGAGCTACCAAGTAGGCCGTGATAAAGCAAAATAGTCCTCGCTTTTGGTTGGTAGCCATGTTCCTCTATGGGTTTAGTGAAACGCATTCGGTGCAAAGTTAAGATGTAGCCGTCATGTGTGTACGTCACGTGGGTTTCGATGACTCGTCCGTGAGTGGCAGCGAGCTGCGGAGTGGTCAACGTGTGCGCCGGCCTGTGAAACATTATGTCAGGTTTTCTGTTTTCTTGCACTTTCAGCGGTTTAAACATGGATGCCATTCGATTATCTCGTTTATTCGAGGTATGCTTGTTACTCAAACTTATAGTACCTCTGGTGTATTCTAAAACATCGTCTAGGCGAGACTGTACTGTCGTAAAGGCACTAACTAAAAAGCTTTTAATTGTATCAAGCACAGAACATTTCACATATTGGTTACTGTTTACCGATATAATTATTAAAATGAACACTAGCTGCATGATGAGCTTGATCGACACCGAGTTTAACAATCAAATGCGGTAGTTTTTAGCGCTGTGTGTTTATATAGCAAACATAAAGGAAGCCGTGAATCACTTTAATAAAATGTATAGATGATAATAGAGCTCGAGAGATATTATTTAAATAATGAAATGTTTTGATATACAATTCGACGTGATTTATCAATACAGTGCAATTTCTTAATAAAATAGAAGAAAACAGAAGCACTGTTAGAACGAACACTTCCGCAAATGTCATTGTAGCGCATTATAATTTACAATGCAGATTTTTCCCAGTCCCTCCTAGATCGGGCCTAGCTGAGTTCCTTGCTGGACTCTTCTAAGCTAGGCTAGGTTTAGTGAACCAGTAGTGACAAAACTAGTAGCTCCATTTCACCCTCACCTCAGATTCGGTTGAAGCCGCTCAACCAATCTCACTGGAGCGTAAACTCTTAGTGTAGAACCTGAGTGGACGCTCGAGCGTTGCGTCCAGCGGGGCGTGCATGTCAAACAATTGAAACTCATACTGGTGTCCTGAGTCGCCGCCGCACAAATAGTATGGACGCTCGGCCGCAACGCTGGACGCGACGCCGAACGCTGCGCTCCGAGCGTCCACTCAGGCCTTACACTTAGAGTATTCCAGTCCAGTTTGAACCACCCGCGAGGTAGTGTCGGAGGTTTCTCTTGTATTTTCCCCAGGCTACTCTCCAACCGCGCACTCCTATCTCTTTATTTTTTTGGGCCCGTCCTAAGTCCTCGGGTGTCGGGCCACGCACAATGTAGGGTTCCGTAGTTGTCCACCCGTTACATTATGTGGACTAAAATATTTGCGAACTTATATTTACCTACTATATTTTTGACAGAATTAACAACATTATCTACGGTATCACAGCAATTTGTAGAAAAGTTTGCTTTTGCAAAGTACATTTCTTACCTCTATGTTCGACTATTACTCGATCACTAGTAATGTCTACTTAGTTGTGAAAGTTATTATTATGTATACTTATGCTAAATTTCAGCATTCTAGTACTAACGGTTTCTGAGAAAAGCTGCGGACAGACGGACGGACGGACATGGCGAAACTAGGTTCCTTGTTTACTACGGAACCCTAAAAACCAGCCAAGTGCTAGTCGGACTGGCGCACGAAGGGTTCCGTACCATTTTCTATAAAAACGGCAAAAAAACCCACGTTTGTTGTATGGGAGCTCCATTAAATATTTATTTTATTCTGTTTTTAGTGTTTGTTGTTATAGCGGCAACAGAAATACATCATCTGTCAAATTTTCAACTGTCTATCCTAGCGGAGTCCTTTGGGTTTTACCCTTTGGGTATGGAACCCTAAAAATTAGCTCATCATAAGCAAACTAGTAGAAGCGAAATCATTCAATTTATTAACTGAATTTGTAAAAATAAAAACTAATTAATGCAAAAACCTGCTTTATCTTAGCCACGATAAGACTCAACTTAGTAAATTGTGTAAAATTATGTTTAGCTTTAACTTTACCCAAGGGGCTGACACGCTTTGATAGAGAAAGATAGTCTTATTGCGATTCCTATAAGAGGAAATAGAAAAAAGTGGCATGTTTTGTCCCTATCACCGACCGAACATTTTTTCATGGTCGGGTTATAGGCACAGGCAAACTTCCATAAGCAATACATTGGACATGCAAACCGGCCAAAATGCATAGTACAAATTTTGTATGAATATGAGCAAATATAAGAAAGACATAGCCACAAAGTAAATAGCGGCGGCGCGCGCCGGAGCAGAGAGTCCGCTCAGTACAAAGTGCCATTTTCGCCGCACGCACAGACGTAACATTTACAGGCATTCTCGGTTGATTTCGGACGAGCTTAGTCGCGACTGTCACTGTCGCATCGCGAGTGCTAGTTGTGCGCGCGTAGATCACTTGACGTCCCCGCCGCTACGTACGTAGGTACTTTGTGTCACGTACGTCAAAATGAATAACCGATATTATTACAGTTGGAATGTATTTTATTGTTTAAATACAACAAAAAACTGTGCCTACACTTTCTTCAAATTTTCAAACGATATTGAAAGGTAAATAAAACGGTTTTCTCATTTTGGTAGTTACAATACATAGGTAGGTAGGTAATTTTTTGAAACTAGTCGCTTTGATAACGACAATCAACCATTACACATTCATCTTATCGTTCGCTGGTAAAACGACAGTATTTAAGTACTATGGTTTAGTTAAGTAGGTACCTAATTAATAGGTACTTATATTCTTTGTTGGCGCTCTCGACCGCCGCCGGTCACAAGTCACAACTCGCAGCGGGTCACGCATCAATTTATTAGGGTTCCGTACCCGAAGGGTCAAAACGTAACCCTATTGGTGTCGCCCAGACGTCCGTCCGTCCGTCCGTCGTCTGTCACAAAATTTGTTCCGAAGAATTTTTAGACTTATTGACTACGGGTGGGCTTAAAACCAGCTTATCGCTGTGCTCACACCGATTTTTCCATGTCTATTAGATATAAGATATTACTAACCGATACACCATTGTAATTTAAAGGAAAAATAAACGCATTTGTATTTGTATTTGTATGAACTTGAAATTTGGTGAAAATGTTCAATATTACGTTTATTTTAACAACAAATACTAATATATTGATAAATCATATTTTTGAGGTTGATTCGGCACCCTAAATGTGCGAAGTCCGACTCGCACTTGGCCGGTTTTTTACCAAGATACGCTGGTTCATATTTAAATGTCATGTTGAAGAATTTTTATTATACCTACCCCTTTCTAAAATTCAGAATCAATACAGAAGCAACAAGCAACCCTGTGAGTCGGGCAAGTTTAGGTATGTATTTTCAAGAACGGCGGGAACGGACCTTCTGTATATTTTTTATTTTGTGACATAGCCCCGGTCGCTCGTTCATCTATAACTATACGTAGGACGTTATTTGAAGATCCCTATGACACTGACAGTGACATACCATATAGTGATGTGCATGTGTCGATACTTCAATTGTTTTTTTATCTGTGGCGGTTCTTATCAGCGTCGTCTCACGTACATTAATTTAAACCTCAAATGCGGTTATCGTGTAAAAGACGTTTCTGGCTACTTAACCGCCATTTTTAGGGTTCCGTTTCAGAATGGTCCAAACGGAACCCTATTGTTGTCACTCATGCGTCCTTCCGTCGGTCGTCTGTCACAAAAATATTTTTCGAAGATGTTTTCAACTTCCCTTTGACCTATTGACATAAAATTTGGACATAACGTATTCTTACGCCGCACCAGAAGAAAGACCAGTACCTACAGGTCAAAACAATAAGTGTTAAATAATAAATAAATATGTAATTTAACGTTGTTTTATTTTTACACAGTCACGTAACAATTAAAATGAAATATAAGACACGTTTTATTATTATCACTTCAATTATCGACATCTGTTATCGACGGCACCGCTTCCTTAGTCGATACAGACCAACGATATAACATTTGCAGTACGTCACCGTGTATATTCCGTTAAGCATATTTCTGGGAAATAAGGGACAATTCAAATTTCTTTCATATTGTGATTATGTAAATGTTACAATCCTACATAAATTAATTAGCTACATTCCCAAAAGATGCTTATTAACATTTCGATGTGACATCGACGCTGTTCCAAGGTTATATAAATGAACTGTCACTGCAAGTGTCATAGGGATCTTCAAATAACGTCCTACGTATACAGAGTACTTATATATTATCCCCCTTATATATATTCATAAACGTCCATCAAACCTCTACTAGTTAACAAGCCGCTAAAGTCCGTTTGTCCTTATCTGTCACTCTGACATTTACTTTTGTGAGAAAGGGACAAACAACATTTTAGTTAGCAGAGGTTTGTTAAGTTTTTATGAATAAGGTGGTATATCGATGACTTTACCGATGACAATGACAATGTCAATGACGTGCGTCAAAAAATCGGGATATTGACAACTATCTATAGACTCGCCTCATCATACGTCCTTATTATATCTTGACCCTGAGATTCGTGATAAAAATGTGCATATTCGGAGGTCAGGCCTATACTGGTTTTTCTGAGACGATTTTTTTTCGTACGTGAGCACTGAGCAGGTTTGTAAATTATCAACATCACTCTGTTCTGGTTTTCAATTCAATTTCCACCCCCGAATTCTTTAATTTGAGGGATGATTTAAGGGATAGAAAGTATCCTATATGTTAATCTAGGCAAAAAACTGTATGTACACCAAGTTTCACCATAATCTGTTCAGCCGTTTCTGCGTAATTGAGTAACAAACGTCGAAAAATCCAAACATCCTAACTTTCGCAATCATAATATTAAGTGGGATATTTTTTACGATTTCATTGCAAATGTACAGTTTTCAGATTTTTCCGTGTATCTGTAGTACCAGACGATACTACTTGCCAAATATCATAGTTTAGGTCAACGGGAAGTACCCTATGAATTACCAAATGTGGAAATATACGATTTCTACGGCACAAACGGTCGTATCCGTTTTTTTACGTTAACTTAGAAGTTTGATTTTTTTACAACTTCAAGCGTCCGCAAACTTGAGTAACGCAAACGTGAAGGTATCGAGTTGAAATTAAAACCATATTTTAATTTCAACTCGATACCTTCACGCGTTCCGATAAAAAGGGTTTTGACAGACAGACAGACAACAAAGTGATCTTATAAGGGTTCCGTTTTTTTCCGTTTGAGGTACGGAACCCTAAATATATATATATTTTTAAAGTTAACGCTTGTCTCCTATTACCTACTAATTGTTTGAGTGCGTCTCTATGCATTTCGTATATACACTTACGCCAGATGGAATACTCTGGACTACTCTGAAGGGACGTTAAGTGTAAGGATAGTTTAGGTACTCTACTTTTTAGCTGATTTCAGTATAACCGCGAATATGTTTTTCACCTTATTGTGCGAAAAGACACTTAAATAATGCCATGCCTACCACTACATTGATGTACTCGTAAAATGTTTCTGATATCGTAATTAGCATCTGATCTAGCAGACAAAAGGTTTTAGAGCGTCACGAGCATACGATGGATAAAGAAAAACATTTCATCCAAAACAACAAACAACCAGCGCAGTCCGGCCACAACATTGCGCGAATAGCGGCGCGGCATGCGTTTTATCTGTTCAATGCGCGGTCCAGACGCGCAACGCATTGCGGTTAGTTGGGATCCCACGCAATGTAGAGGTATGTATTAGGAAAACCGCTGCCGCTGCCGCCGCTCGAAGTCGTGGCAAGACCGAAACGGCGAGGCCTAAAAGAGTGTCACTGCGATTGCAGTAGGTATGTATGTCGAGTATCAGTAAGCAGCTGTGTGTCTCAACAGTTAGAGAAATTAGTCCTTTGTACCAGTCAAACTGTCGCAGATTTATAATTCTAGCAGATTTTTAATTTCTTATTATTATTATTTAATATCTGGGCGACCGAGCCTTGCTCGGCGTTTTCCCGGTCATGAGACAGATCGATTACTCGTCCCTGAAAACCCCCACATACCTAATTTCATCAAAATCGTTCCGAGATCACCGAAATAAATAAATATATGTACGAGAATTGCTCGTTTAAAGATATATGTAAGATATATTTATTTATTAAGCTGATAACAGAAATTAAAATAAACAAAAGCCCTGCAATATTACATATACAGTACATTACTGAGGACGCTGAGTACATTATGTTTGCTGACGACACGTGTGTCATAACAGCAGCCGCCGATTTCGCTAGCTTACAAATCAAACTGACCCAAACCATGCAAAGGATATCGGATTGGTTTACCGCTAATGGGATGCTTTTGAATGTCGATAAAACAAACATAATGTACTTTCAGTTAAAGAAAAATTTAAACACTCAGATTAAAATAGTTTTGAATGATATTCCGGTACCACATGTACACGAAGTAAAATATCTAGGTTTTGTGATCGATTCAGGACTAACGTGGGCGCCCCATATTGACGCGACATGCAAACGTCTCGCTTCTGCGTGTTTCGCATTGTCCAGGCTTACTCACAGTCTGTCTGAGGAAAACCTAAGGAAGGCCTACTATGGATACATCCATTCCATATTAATCTACGGAGTTGACCTGTGGGGTACTGCTGCGGACCGTGAACGACTATTTAAATTGCAAAAGCGTGCCCTGCGTATTATGTATAGAAAACCTCACGACTATCCTGCTAGGGAACTGTTTATAAATTGTAAAATACTCACGTTACCCAGCGTGTATATAATAGAGGCATGCAAATACGTGAGACAAAATCTTCATCAGATACCAACTCATAGCCAACTCTGGGGTAGCGCGACGCGCAGGCGCAATCAGCTGGTTGTGCCTGCGTGCCGCCTCGCGAAAACTAGGAAGTCTATACATGTTATGGGAATAAGACTATATAATATTCTGGACGATGAAATGAAGCAAGCTTCTAGTGATGCAGTATTTGTCCGCAAACTGAAGGCAATCCTACTGGAAAGGGCTTGCTATACTATCGACGAGTTTCTCGACGGCCCTAGGTCAGTAGCCTACTAATATACTTAACCTATGTAAATATTCTAAAATTATGAATGACCTTATTATAATTGTGTAGCGAAGTTTACATGCAATGTAAAATACTTATTTATTTTATTTTATTTTTTATATGACTTGACTGTAAAATGACGTGTAAATGTGAACTTTTACCAAATAAAAATCAATCAATCAATCAATCAATCAATAACGACCTAACCCGACCACTCCGCATAAAGGACCTCTTTCAGACAACAGAGTATTGGTGCCATTTTTGTATGGTTATTTGCCGTGGCACAGCCAAATGTGGCACGTGGCCGAAGTTGAACACTACCTGGCAACCTAGCAAATTATTATTTTCTAAGAATTAAGAAAGCGATATTTGAGATGCAGATGAGCGCAAGAAAAGCTAAAATTTCTCACTCCCTGTGCTTAAAAAAATATATACAAGCCTCCGCGGCGAAGTTTCTCGCCTCTCGTTCAGGTCGGACAAGTTTCTTTCCTAACGACGTAAACAATTTAAATCTAATGCAATATGCAGACCATGCCAGCGACTCCAGGAGCGCTCCCTTCCTCCCCTACCTGCGCCCTTATAAAAAATTCATCCTTAATTCTGAGCTCGGAGCGTTCAAAAACCTTAAGAATATTTACTAGGTGCTCCTAATATCGCCACAAACTACCAGCACGGCGATTATTGTGCATGTTATAGACATGTTGGGCCTTTACTTTACGTACACGCGGCATACTTAGCCTGATATTTATTTAGTACGGATAATCTTGCGGCTATGTTTGGAGTGGAAATCGCTTTTGTATTCCAAGTTTTTCTGATTTCGTAAAATTGATTTTACAGATGTTATAACATTGTCTATTAGATTACCATAGGTTTATTCTCTGTTAAGTCAAGCAAATCAAGGGACAGGTGTTGCTAACAACTATCTGGGTACAGCCACGGGCGTTCAATCTAATCCAATACGTTTTAGTCACAATTGGGCAATTTCTGTAGGTATCTGCACCCGGAGCCACGATAAAAAATATAGTCTATCAGCAAAAATAATAAGTGATTTTATAACACTTGGAATTATTATAGTTGTGTTAAGGTTTGTCTCTGGACTATAAATATGCCAGTCTGGCTGCTGAGAGCCGTTGCCATTGAAAGGGGTGGGGTGGGGGTTGAAAGATAGTGAAAAATCAACAAAATTAAGTAATTTTATAAAGGTTGTAGGTACTTTTCATTTTCCATGAATTAGCAGCATAAGTAATCATGTATTAGTGTTGCCAGACTATTTACTGCTTGCTAAGACACTGCCAGACTGGTCTCAACTTGCTGAAACCAGCAGGAAATTCAAGTAATTTTATAAAAGTTGAAATAAACGAATTTCAATACCTTATACTATCGGATTAACGTTTATCGAAACGCCAGATCAACCAGAAGTTGTTAAGGTGTTGCCAGACTGGTAAACTCTTTCGCTTTCAGATTAATAAAAACCTCAATATCACGCCAACAGAATCATGAATCAAAAAATGGTTCTAGAAACCTTACAATATTTTTGAAAAAGCTATCCAACGACACCCCACACGATGGGGTTTGAAACAAAAAGAAATGCACCACCACTTCACCGTTTTGTAGGCGTCATTAAATGTATAACTTATAAATGTATAATTACTGAGCTTAGCCGAGGTCGGACAGACAAACGGACAGACGGGCGGACGGACAGACAGACGGACAGACGGACAGCGGAGTCTTAGTAATAGGGTCCGAGATGTAAGGGGATCGCACTTTTTCGTGAAATCGGAGGGAGCCTACACTGGTGCGGACAAAAAGACATTTCCAATGTTCATAACAATAATTAACTACATCTTTAGGCACATGATATGTTCATATATTTCTAAACGCTTAGTAAGTAATGACTTCTCATTTCACTTTACCACAGAATAAGTAAACAGAAAAAAGATGGAACTCATGGAACTGTGTAACGTTCGAATTTTTAAATCGCTTTATCCGCTAGTGGATAAGGTGGACTTTTGCACGTAGATGTGAAACGATAAAGTAAGCCTTTAAGAGCGGGTGAGGTGAAAAAATTATTGACAATAATATACTTACAGCTTAATTTAGTAATCAAGATTTACTTACAAGATATTAATTTATTATCTATCTATGAAATATGTTATATTTCTGTTAAATGTGGACATAATCAGTTGAATCGGTTGTTACACAAGTAATTTATTTAGACATAGTTTTAATATTGTGAACAATTGTATTTTTTAGCTATATTTCTAATAAGGGAAATTGGAGGGAAAAGGGATAACGCTAACGTTCCCAACCTGGGGGTAATTACCCCCCTGGGGGTAAAACAGCCATTCTTTGGGGGTAATGAGAGGGGTACTCAAAATGGATGAATGGATAAAACCTGCATAATAATGTTCATAAAATTTCGCGCTCGCTACGCTTGCGTTTTGATCTGCATGACTTGATTCGTATGAATTATTCTCCGCACCTGCACTGCATCATAAAGTTCGAAAAATTTCGCGCGCTCTACGCTCGCGTTTTCTTCTACAATACTTTTTTACCTGATGCGTATGAAGTCTTTTACGCACTTGCATCATAATGTTCTAAACATTTTGCGCTCGCTCGCTCGCGTTTTCATCTTCATTAATTGGTGCGTATGAAGTCTTTTCCGCACCTGCATCATAATATTTGGAACATTTCCCGCCCGCTGCGCTCGCATTTTCATCTACATAACTTGATGCGTAGGTATGAAGTCTTTTCCGCGCCTGCATCACAATGTTCAGAATATTTTGCGCTCGCTACGCTCGCGTTTTCATCTGCATTACTTGATGCGTATAAAGTCTTTTCCACACCTGCATCATAATGTCCGAAAAATTTCGCACTCGCTTCGCTCGCGTATTCATCTATATAAGTTCAAAACTGGACTACCTGTGCGAAACCGGGGCAGGTTATGAATGCGAAAGTAACACTGTCTGCATGTTAACCCTTAAACCGCTCTACCGATTTAGATGAAAATATTTGGTATGGATATAGTTTGAGTCCCCGGGAAGGACAAAGGGTGCTTTTTATATCGGAAATCATGCCTTAACGGGGTTGAAGAGAGATAACTAGGTGAGTGGCTGAAATAAAATAATAGCGATAACATACTAACGCGATGATCGAGTTCTATGCAGACGAAGTCGCAGGCAAAACCTAGTGTATAATAAAAATGTATGTACTTAATGTATTGTTTGTTTGCGTTTTTTTTAAAAGGGGGTAAAATCGGTCTCCCGGATAGACCACAGGGGTAGCGATACTGAAAAGGTTGGGAACCACTGCGTTAAGGTGAAGAGGAGAAGCTATCTATTACTTACCTTTAAAATATTACACATACATATACACATAATATACCGTTTCTTACGGGCTCCCATGTTATTGTTTTTTCATCACACTTGCTCGTAAAGTGTGTTATTGCACGCGTGCGTATAAAGCAGTTATAGCCGATTTACCTCCCGCGGGAGTAATGGAATTTTATAACTCCCGTGGGAGTTATGAGTTTGTGTGTGATCTGATTGGTTTAAAAAAATCTTGTTTGCCGCGCGCCGCAACAATATTGCTCTGTGATTGGCTGCGCGTTGCGCTCCTCTCGCAGTGATACTGGAGGTGAAGTTAAGTTCGTCAATTTTTTCTGCCTTTTGTAGTTATTTATTTCCTCGCAAATGTGATGAAAAACATTGTGTGTATCACGGGAGGTAAGGGTTATTACAAACTCAAGTCAATAAACTTCTATGACTTTCGTTAGTAATATAATAACCTGCTTACCTCCCTAAATGCACTATGTACTATTTCACACCACCTGCTCGACACAGCCAAATTATATATCATGCAAACCTTACCGAAAGCAAATCATTATTGCCCTTGGCTTTAGCTGGGTAGTAATATTGTATTGAATTTCATTATAACCCGCTGGGTAATAATATAATTTAACTTTTCGTGAAGTCCGCACGGCGGCGGAGAGGCGGCACAGCGACGTTCCCATTCCAAACAAAACACTGCGCCGCCCCGAGGACTGGGATGCCGCTCCGAACAAATTTGAAAATCGAACGTATACGTACCTACTGGCCACCATAAGCTGAATGGAACACATTTTGAAAAAAACAAAACACGCGTATGTAACAAGACGCTGCAGTATAGGTCATCATCATGAATTTAAGAGCTGGGCTCTTGTCGGTGGAGTAATCGCCATTCCATTATTTTCTCTGCCACTGTCTTGAGCTCCTGATACGACTAACTTTTTCCTTAGCTTGGTCCATAAACGTCCGTCTTAGTCTTGCCCTTCCTCTCTTTCTTTCTTTTTCCCTTCCTGCAGTATAGGTACAGAGTAAAATTTCAGATTGTATAAAAATCCATTGGTACTAATTTTATAAGTCCGAAAGTGTGTCTGTCTGTTATCTTTTCACGCTAAAACCGCTGGACCAATTCAGATGAAATGTAGTATGGAAGTAGTGAGTCCCGGGGAAGGGCAGGATACTTTTTATCTCGCAAATCATCCCTTAAGTAGGTTTGTTTAGAAGAGCGATTACTAGGTAAGAAATTGAAATTAAATTCTAGCAATTAAATTCTAACGCGATGAACGAGTTCTACGCGGACAAAGTCACGGACAAAAACTAGAAGTTAGAATTCTAATAAAATGAGTGACGAATTCTAATAATTTGATTCTGTCTCTAGTAGCCTTGGTTTTCTTATTGTCTCGCTAGAGGTGTGGAAAGTAGAGTATACTCCTCGTGGACAAAACTGTTTTTGTCTTGGGCGCTTAAATCCCTCACTACACTCAGGACTAGGGAGTGCAATCTCGGTATTCCGAGATCTCGAAATACCGAGATCTCGCACATATTTCGCAATATTGATCTTGAACCCAAAACCGGACGAGATCTCGCTAGATTTGCAAGATTGGAAAAACTCGACATGCATTTAATATAATATAAAAAAATAAAAAGAATACGCCGCTTTGTCAGTCTCAGAAAATTTGTCCCAGATGGTCAAATTAGTAATTTTAAGTATTGTGGCAAAGATAAATCGATATTATCAACTTTGTGGATATAATGATAAGTTTTGATACTTAATAAGCTCTCTCTTGATTAAGAATTTGAAATAAAACCTGTCATAAAGTCCTTCAAATGGAACTGGTCCATTGCATATTACAGAGTTGAAAAACACAAGCAAGTATGTATTAGAAAAAAAAATCAGGAATGGGAATAGTTGGCGTATATGTTTGGTAGAATGGACCTTTTGCCGTTGATATTACACGAAACATCCAAAATACAGAAAATTTTAGTTGACAGACGATATGTTGAGTTTTTTAATATTTTGTTCTATAAAACAACTCTTGATATTTCACTAAATAGGTCGGCATAATTGTATTTAATTATTATTTCGCCCCTCTAACCGGAATTATACAGAGTTTAAATGGAATAGTTTTAATAATTAAAAGTACCTAATTTGTAGATTTGCGAGATCTCGCAAAATACCGAGATCTCGCGAGATTAGACTTCTCCAATCTTGCAAATACCGAGATCGCATATTATGCTGCAAGATTGCACTCCCTACTCAGGACTCAGTCTTAATTCCCGAGCGAAGCTCCGCTCAGGAGTAAAATCTGGAGTCCTTCGTTACGTTCAGAATTCAATATCGCGCCCGTGACATAAAACAGTGCTTTATCCCCTTGGTGTATAATCTACTATTATTGATGAAATGACGGAAGATAAATATTCAATTCAATTCTTTATTGATAACATTTGTCATTGAACAGTTTATAAATTACGAATTACATTATACACATTACGTTACACAGAAATTTTTACACAGAGTAAAATGCCCTATCTACGTATTAGGTATCCTTTCATTTTTATAAGTATTAAAGTTAGTTAAATAGATATTATGATTATGATTGATATATGAATAGCCAGTAATATACCATCTGAAACGATAAGTAAATTCACAATTCAATACAAAATTCTAGAAAATGTTTACTTTTTTAATTTTTATCTGAATTTTTTTTTTGACCGCACTGTGATCACATTAAGTAATAGGCCGGGCCCAATCAAGCGATCCTATCGCTTGATTCACGCATTCCTATGCGTGGTTGGAGAGTAGCTTGGGTATAAACCAAGGGGAGACTTTGCCCACCAGTGAAATTTGTTTAGCGGCTTCTACCGAATCTGTAGCTCTAGTATAAGTTTTTTCGAAACATTAACTAATTCGAACGCGTTTGCGTTTTGTCTCAAAATGTATGAAAATGTTATGAAAACGTGAACTCTGGTGGTCACTAGTGGAAACTAAAACAGCGAGTAACATTTGTTGCTAACCGATGAACGCGCGTATTTCAAACTCGGTGAGAGCGTTTTCATACATTTTGAGACAAAACACAAACGCGTTCGAATTAGTTAATGTTTCGAAAAAACTTATACTAGAGCTACTGAAGTGGCAGTGGAATCGAGCCACTGGGAGTTTTGTCGCTGGTTTTTTTAAATTAATAATGGGATTGCTCTTAGCCAGCATCTAACCAGGGGGCAAAGATGAGGCCAACGATGAAGCAAGCTCACCCAGAAAATGCCCATTCACTCTTGCCTTAAATAGATCCAGGTTATATGAACTCGGAAATACAGAAGGAGGCAAGGAATTCCAAACCTTAGCAGTGTGCATAATAAAAGAGGACGAAAAGTGAGAGAAAAAATCAGAGATGTCCGATGGAAAAAGGGGGAAGGTGGTATGAGCTCATGGAGCTCCTGAGCACACTCACCGAAGTACAATTTGTAGAAGACGCATAGACACGCTACTTTGCGTCTATGTGTTAGGCTCAGCAGCCTTGATCCTAACACTGCATCCTAACTCCGTACTGTAGCCAATCAGCCTCCTGGCTCTGCGATCCACCGAGTCGAGTGCGGTAAGGCCGGCAAGTTGGTACCTACAGCAAGGATAAATTGGATAAAGCACTTACATTTTTGGTTCCATCGTAAGCATTGTTATTAAATAACACGCCAGTGTATGTGTAAACGAACACCTACAACAGATATAGGTACTAGATTCATGCAAAATGCAGCGCACCTACCCCTCCTATTTCGTGCCTCCCGTTTATCCCCCCATTTATAAATGATTCCGGCTCAATTTCGCTGGTGCTCGCTCGCTTGAATATTGTTTGACTAGACTAGCGAAAGGACTGGACTTCGCTGAGTTAATCTGAGGTGTTAGTTCTTATGAACTTAATACATTTTGGGAATGTGTTTTATATAAATATCAATATTGACATAACGTTGGTACACGACTAATTAAAAATATAAATGTCCCGCGTCAATGTTTTAAGAGTAGTTATCTGCATTACCTTAACCGACTTCAAAAAAGGAGGGGTTCCACTGTATGTAAAAATTTAAATGAAATTTTATAGATTTCTCACGATAGTTACCATGTTTAGGGTTCCGTACCCAAAGGGTAAAACGGGATTACTAAGGCTCCGCTGTCCGTCCGTCTGTCCGTCTGTCACCAGGCTGTATCTCAAAAACCGTGGTAGTTGGATAATTTAAATTTTCACAGATGATGTATTTCTGTTATGCCGCTATAACAACAAATACTAAAAAGCAGAATAAAATAGATATTTAAGGGGGCTCCCATACGACAAACGTGATTTTTTTGCCGTTTTTACAGATAATTGTACAGAACCCCTTCGTGCGCGAGTCCGACTCGCACTTGACAAGTTTTAAAATTATTTTTATTCGAAAGAGTATGTTACTCCTCAGGAGATCCCATTGTCACACATGACAAGGTCTGATAATGAATCCCAGGGAAAGCAAGATTCAAATTTTAAAAATGGTTTTAATTTCAACTCGATACCTTCACGCGTTCCCGAGAAAAAGGGTTTTGACAGACAGACGGACAACAAAGTGATCTTATAAGGGTTCCGTTTTTTTCCTTTTGAGGTCCGGAACCATTAAACGTAGAAGTCATCATTTCATAATATGATTAAATAATGACTTATTAACAAGATTTCTGCCGTGCTAAAGCATCATTTAATTTAACAAACTGTGACAATTTAAAGCCAGATTAGATTATAAGCATAAGACTACTTATCGCCATCAGTGAACGAAACTGATCGCCATGCTTAATTAGATATATTATACTACTCCTAGTAGTGTGTTAATCAGCAAAAATACCTAGTAATCTTACTAGGTACCTATATTCACTGATTAACACGTAAAAATTGGGAGTCTAATTTCCACTCCAAAGTTTGTTTGTTTCGAGTCAAAACTTAAATTGGGCCTGAAAGTGCAATCTTAAATTATACTCCCTTAAAGTTTGGCGTCGCATTTCCTTCAAGTTACTCCAGCAGCCTTCTTGTAGAGATGATTAGTCTAATTTTTACAAGCAAGAGTTCAGGAAACAGCTCGCCGACTATGTTATTATAATATGGGTACTAGTAGTTTATGCAACTGGTACATAATGAGGGGCATTAAAACACGAGTGTGTTTTATGAAACGAGCCGAAGGCGAGTTTCATAATAAGGTCACACGAGTGTATTAATGCCTAATTATGTACAGTTGCATACATTACTTTATCTACACACATATTATACTTACTCTAAGATGGGTTCAGAAACCGTAGTAAATAAATACAATAATTGTGTTAATACAACCTTTATCTACACACATATCATAAATCCTCTAATATGCGTTCGGAAACCGTAGAAAATGACTCTCATTTCAACATTCAATGAATTTATGGCAATTTTCTTATCTGTGGCTAAGGCTACAGCAGTAATAAAATATTTCATTTTAATCTCATATATGATGTTAAAATATTACGTCAAACAAAACTGTCAAAATTTAAATGTCAAAGTTGACATGTCCCTATTCTAGTATCACTGAAAATTCAAATTCAGTCGATGCGAAATGTCAGCTCGATGTTTTTTTAGTATATATCGCACGAAATTTGAGCTAGAACGACATGATCACATCAGAATAAGGACTCTTTACTTTTTAAAATAACATTCAGGTATCTGTTGCCAGTTCTGATTTCGATATTTCCGCAACCGTGCAAAAAAGGTTGTATTAACACAATTATTGTATTTATTTACTACGGTTTCTGAACCCATCTTAGAGTAGTTATAATATGTGTGTAGATAAAGTAATGTATGCAACTGTACATAATTAGGCATTAAAACACTCGTGTGACCTTATTATGAAACTCGCCTTCGGCTCGTTTCATAAAACACACTCGTGTTTTAATGTCCCTCATTATGTACCAGTTGCATAAACTACTATTTTTGCACGGTTGCGGAAATATCGAAATCAGAACTGGCAACAGATACCTGAATGTTATTTTAAAAAGTAAAGAGTCCTTATTCTGATGTGATCATGTCGTTCTAGCTCAAATTTCGTGCGATATATACTAAAAAAACATCGAGCTGACATTTCGCATCGACTGAATTTGAATTTTCAGTGATACTAGAATAGGGACATGTCAACTTTGACATTTAAATTTTGACAGTTTTGTTTGACGTAATATTTTAACATCATATATGGGATTAAAATGAAATATTTTATTACTGCTGTAGCCTTAGCCACAGATAAGAAAATTGCCATAAATTCATTGAATGTTGAAATGAGAGTCATTTTCTACGGTTTCCGAACGCATATTAGAGGATTTATGATATGTGTGTAGATAAAGTATTTTATGCAACTGTTGTATAAGAAGCATCTAAAAAGGCGAGTGGTATGGGTTGCGATATGAGCCTTGACGAACATCCCAAATAAAGACACCACGAGCCTTTTTAGACCAGTTTCTAGAGTATACACTGTTGCAAGTTGCAAACAGTACTTTATCTACACACATATCATAAATCCTCTAATATGCGTTCGGAAACCGTAGAAAATGACTCTCATTTCAACATTCAATGAATTTATGGCAATTTTCTTATCTGTGGCTAAGGCTACAGCAGTAATAAAATATTTCATTTTAATCTCATATATGATGTTAAAATATTACGTCAAACAAAACTGTCAAAATTTAAATGTCAAAGTTGACATGTCCCTATTCTAGTATCACTGAAAATTCAAATTCAGTCGATGCGAAATGTCAGCTCGATGTTTTTTTTGTATATATCGCACGAAATTTGACCTAGAATGACATGATCACATCAGAATAAGGACTCTTTACTTTTTAAAATAACATTCAGGTATCTGTTGCCAGTTCTGATTTCGATATTTCCGCAACCGTGCAAAAAAGGTTGTATTAACACAATTATTGAATTTATTTACTACGGTTTCTGAACCCATCTTAGAGTAATTATAATATGTGTGTAGATAAAGTAATGTATGCAACTGTACATAATTAGGCATTAAAACACTCGTGTGACCTTATTATGAAACTCGCCTTCGGCTCGTTTCATAAAACACACTCGTGTTTTAATGCCCCTCATTATGTACCAGTTGCATAAACTACTATTTTCTACTAGTCAGGGACCGTTTTTCAAGAAGTAGCATGCAAGAAGCAAATCATGTAACAGTTGGGGTGATAACGTTAACAGAGGGTTTAGACCCTGCAGAATACGGATCTGCCTGTCTCCATCCCCAAATTTGAGCCGGAAGTATGTTAAACCGGATAATGTGCAGCCCATACAAATTTTTTCGTTGCATTTGGTAAATCGTGGTTCCGGTACCCTAACTATGGTCCGATTGTTATAGGTTTTTGATATGCCGTAAAGGACAATATTTTTCATTGTATCCCGAAATTTTCGACCCTCCAGCTCCATATCTTTCTCCGCCATCTTGGAAAATCTGTCACTTTTTTCAGTTTTTTCCTTGTAATGTCGCTAAAGTTCATTTTAGTGCTAAACATGGTTCGGCAATAATGTAGAACACAAAATTTGCTAAAACTCTTGGTTACAAAGATTTTTTCTATGACCCCTAGGGACGAAGGTATGACAGGAGATATCTTTAAAAATTGCCATGCTTTTCTAGTTTTCCTCTCATGTTTACGTTTTAAGGCGCAGGGTAGGGCAAGGCCTTCCCCATACAAACTTTGTGCACGTTTTATTCGTCGGTTTTGGCACTAACAAATATATATTTTTTTTTGGTTGTAAATATTAGATATGCGAAGATCGTGATGTGAAATTTTTCAAATATGTCAAAAAAAATCAATATTAAAAAATTAAAAAAAATATTTAATAATAAAAAAATTACATCACGAAATAACTATCAGAAAAATAAGCATACTGACCAAAAATCATAACTTTAATGCAAACACAAACGAAGTAAATCCTGCACAAAGTTTGTATGGAGAGAGCTTGCCCTACCCCTCCTCTTAAGAGTGCATTTTAGCCCTAGTCTGGTTCCAAGACTTTAGCTGAATTCGAAGCCGGACCGTTTGTTTTCATAAATATGTCCGAAAATAGATAAAACTTGTTTATTGGTAAAAAGATAATAAATTTATTGTATTTATTTATATTAGTAAATGCATTAATTATTCCATAAAACTATGACGATGTCGCGTTAGGTTGGCAGCGCTGATCGATTAATTAATTTTAATTAAAAAATTAAAAGCTTCAGTATATAGTAACGCACCAAATAATGAGTACTAAATACTGTATTAGTGGAACCCAACTATGCTTTAATTTTTCATTAAAGTAGGGTAAGGAGTGTATTTTTGGGCAACAGACTAGATACTATAGACTTTTTACAAACTTAATAATATATATGTATTTATATTAGTTTTCGTGTTTGCTTACGTCGCGAAAAATAAAAGGAGTAGAAAAAATATTTAAAACTATAAGGGCTCCGTTTTAGCCATTCTGGCTACGGAACCCTAAAAACGGGCATCATGCACCATATTCTTCACAATTTGTATTCAATCATCAGCATCCTAGCGCTACCCCAGTACAGGTGCATCCTCATGGATGCCCGGGCTCCGCTACGTAAGATTTGGCGTAGGCACAGTTTAACGGAAGCTACGTAACAATAGGTACCGTAGGTGTGTTGTGTATTTTGTCTTGACATGTTAACACTACTTTGTAGGTACAGTCAGCAGCAATGGTTGCTACGTGGTTTGGTTTTCCCGCCACGTGACCTTCATCCTTTATAACTGCTCCGAGTGACCCGAATAGAGTAAAAATATTTTTAAATTCCTTATCCAATTCCCAATTAATCCACTATAGTTGCGGTGTGTAAGTTTGAGTGTATTGTGTCTATATGCTTTAGACCATCAGACACTACAGATACAAGTTGTACTATTACTTATTCTGTGCGTCAGATGTGTTACCTACTAGGTATGTGTTAATTTTCTTACTCACTCTTACTTAGTGTATATACGGCCTCAGCGAGCGTGCAGCGTCCATATAAATCAAATGCGATTCATATGTGCCCTACACGCCCCGTTCACAGCAGAGCGTCCACTGAGGCCGTACACTTCCTCTTGCGGCGCTTGACCAGACTAATGTGGCAAAATTAGGCTTATAAAAAATTTAATCTTGACCTCATATTGATGTGAAAAATCCATCAGTTGAAAATAATCATTATAAAAAATATCCTCGTTGATCTTATCGTAAATTAGATGCCGCAGAAAAAAAATTTGGCTACGCTATGAAAATATTAATGCTTCTTTCATTGTATTTTATGTTTATTAATATATCGATGTCCATTTAGCTATGCACATTTTAAACCTATGCCTAATTAATTAATATCCAGCTTAAAATGACCCCTGGGTGAACATTGATTGTAATTTAACCTAGGGGAGGAAAGAAGGGAACAAACGGCTAGGATATAATTGGATCGACACGACGAACCAAATTAGTTAGTGAAATATGCATAGCATTATAAGGTTTGCCTTATTTGCCGAGCCATTATTAGTCGCCTTTAATTATTCAAATGTTTGGAGAAAACTGAGGGGAGAACTGGCGTAATAAAAAGAACAGGGGTAGCTGTATATAAAGACTGTATCGTTAATTATAAATACAATTTTACCTAACCGTATTTCTATCCTAAAGTCTTTTTTAGATTAAAATTGTACATGCGTCTAATTAGTGCTTTGATAAGGTACAGATTTCATCCAGGGAGCTCGATGTGAAGCATCTGGTTTAGTCATAATACTCATAATATACATAATTCATTTGAGTAACGCTAACGAAAACGGACAAATGGTAAGAGAAAATTTACTATATGCGAAGAAGACAACGTTGCACAAAAAAAAATATACTACGCAAACCGCAATTACCCTTGATTCGTAAAGCGAAATATCTGTGCAACGTCAAATCATTTCTTTTTGTTTAAAAAAATGGATTTGATCCGTGCATGGTGGCGATTTTGAGAATATGGCATATACTTACTCATATACAACTCCGACTTTGACATCTATTATAACTATCGAGGAGCGTTTCTATAGAAGCGTGCTCTACCAATGGTTTGATGCCATGAATATCCATTGTGCTTTGGTCTCCGGATGATATCGTTGGCTAGTTTCCTTCCTACCGCTTGCACCATCAGATGATGGGAACTCAAAACATAGTGTAAAAAAACCGGACAAGTGCGTGTCGGGCCACGCGCAAGGTAGGGTTCCGTAGTCGTCCACCCGTTACATTATACTTATATTTACTATGTTTTTGACAGAATTAACAACATTATCTAAGGTATCAATGGAAATTGTACGAAAGTTTCCTTTTGCAAAGTACGTTTCTGAAGTTCGACTATTACTCGTTAACTAGTAATGTCTACTTAGCTGTGATAGTTTTCCTTTTAAATTTATCGTATATACTACTACCATGATTTTTTTCACATGACTGGAAGCCACCGTTTAGCTTAAAATTAGTTTAAAATTATCACTTCAAAGCTTAATATCACGCTAAACGATTCTTTAATCAAAAAATGCTCTTAGAAACCTTATAATATTTTCAAAAGAGCTATCCAACGATAACTCACACGATGGGGTTTGGCAGAAAAAAAAAATTGCACCAACACTTTACATGTAGGGGAGGTACCCTAAAAAAATTTTTTTTAAAGATTTTATTCTACCGTTTTGTCGGCGTTATTGATATGTATGCTCATGCCAAATTACAGCTTTCTAGTACTAACGGTTAATGAGAAAAACGGGGGACGGACGGACGGACGGACGGACATGGCGAAACTATAAGGGTTCCTTGTTTACTACGGAACCCTAAAAAGTAGCTTTTACGTAAAAGTCTAAATCCACCACATTTATTCTGAGGATGCTCAATTAGGCAATTATGACGAGGACACTTTGATAACATGTTTTGGCAGCATATTAACCCATTATTTTATTAAATTATGCATTGGATTCCCTGAAATAGTCTCGAATCAAGCTCAATAGGCTTGTCCGAAATATATTTTGAGGCCGATTTTGAAAGCATCATAAAGTCTCTAAGATACAAAAGTTAACCACATTATATCAGATGAAATGGTTAAAAAACACCTCCAGATCATATTCTCAGAACATTGTAATTCAAAATAATACGCATGCCAACAGTCAGACTAGGTTTTGTCTGTATTTATAAATTTATAATTAACGATACAGTCTTTATACAGGATGGCCCAAATTTTGACATCAAATTTTTTTTTTAGATTCCTCACGTCGTGGGCTATCAGAATACGCCCCCCATGTATGTTAGCCGATTTTTCGTAGATTTCGGGTTATGAATTTTTAAACTTTTTTTTCTAAGAAATTCTAACGTAAAGCAATTTACTTATTTAAAAAAACTGTTGAACTTTCTTTAATGTTTGTGACAGTCAGTGACAGTTGCTCAATGCTATCGTCAGATTGCATGTGTTGCTACTGTACTCTTTATGTTTAATTTTTGAAATCTTCTGTGGTGTTTTTTTTATGAATTACTAATTTGGGAACTTTCCAGGATTATGTTACAAATCGAAACATTCAAAACAGTTCAACAGTTTTTTTTATAAGTAAATTGCTTCACTACAGAATTTCTTAGCAAAGAAAAATTTAAAAAATTATAACTCGAAAGCTACGAAAAATCGGCTTACATACATGGGGTATAATTCTGATAGCCAAAAAATTGACGTCAAGGTTTGGGCCACCCTGTAAGCCTGTATTCGATCTAAAGTCAGAGTTAGAAATCGGTAACTATAGAGTCGTTTAGCACAAGGTGAACCCACATTTTTTTAACATTAACACTTTGAAACATAAGTTCAATAATAATATGTATAAACATATTATTATTGATCCTTCCTCATTTACCTCATTACCTTGATCCTACATAATTATATAGCAGTGACGGGGCAGATAAAAACGAAAAACATATTAAATTGAATTAATTAATTCGAAAACTATATACATCCAATAGTCATACACTGGGAACGAGTTTAATTAAAAGATAAATCGGCGTATATTTGACCTTACTGGTTAAATAGAAAGATAAGTAATATAAAGAGAGTATCAAAGTAATAAATCCTCGTAAAAAATGTTGCACGCTCAATATTTTTCTTACAAGCTTTTGTACCGTTCGTATGTAAGCAAGTATGCGTTCATATAATAACATCGAAGTGGGACCTACTTAGGGTCAGAAATAAACTGCAGAATTAGTGCTGCGGCAGCTGCCTATGGCAAGCTCCGACCCAAAGTTTTTAGCTCCCACGAAAAATAAGCGTTTACTTGGCTGTCGTGCTGCCTTATCTCTTATACTCCTCCGAGATATGGGTAGTCTACCTCTACCTTATGCACATCCGCACACTCGACAGATTTCACCTCATATGTCTCCAAGACATCATGAACATTAAGTTGACAGACCGCGTCAGGAATACGATTGTCCTGAGACGCGCAAATATCGGAGGAATTGAGGTGTATCTGACGAGGCGACAGCTACGGTCGTGTGGACACGTGTCCCGAATGTCAGATGATAGCGTGGCGAAATATAGCTCAATCGGTTATTAAGATACAAACATCTAAAAATAGTATTTTTTTCGACTAGGATGGATCATGGATGGGAGAATAATCAAAAACCTAACCCACTTCCAGGTGACCTAGCAAGCTGAAATTTGGCATCGAGCTGGGTAAATGTATGATTACGAACCTGAGAAACATAAACAGTGATTTTTTTACGATTTGTAATATTTTCCAAATATATTTTTTTATGTACACACTAAGCTTCTATTTATTTTGTACTGGCAAAAATGTATGTAAAATAAACTATATAAATAAATAATAGTAATTTGTTCTATCTTTGTCTCTGATATCCTATCAAAACATAAATGTAAAATGAGAGCCAAGTTCAATATTAAGAATATGCGTCGTTATTGACTTCGCCGACAAAAGAATTGATATATATGGGTGCCAAGTTCTGTGTAGAAATTCCGGAAACTTGAGATGTCATTCAAGGTCAAGATATTGACTTGGCCGGTTTTTACGTACATGCTATATTATATTTGTCTATGATATTTTTCTAAACATTGGATTGTTGGTAAATGATATTGCTATGCTATGAATTCATACAAAATTCGTACTACGCAATTTGGCCGGTTTGTATGTCTAATGTATTGCTTATGGAAGTTTTCCAAGATTGTTGCTTTATATAGATACTTAGATTTCTTGATCTTAAGTAGGTTAAGTATTATCATTGTAATAAGCATATTTTTGTGAGAAAATGGCTGACTGTCGAGTTTCTTTCGGCATTTCTTCTCGGCAGTGGCCTCTGTGAAACGCTAGTAGGGTTTGACCAGGGTTTGACTTGTAAAAGTGCCATTGCGGCCTACTTACAGAATAAAGTTCATTTTATTCATTTTATTTTTATCCTTTGCCTATAACCCGACCATGAAAAATTTTTCGGTCGGTGATAGGGACAAAACATGCCACTCTTTTCTATTTCCTCTTATAGGAATCGCAATAAGACTATCTTTCTCTAGCAAAGCGTGTCAGCCCCTTGTGTATAATACTTCAATGTAGGTTGTATGTAGGTATCAAAATTACTCACCGATGCACACCGATGGACGTTAGGTACGTTACGTTCACAAAATAAAACTGTAGGAACACCGATAAAGGCTGAATGTTTGTAAATTACTCAAAAGACAGTATTGATTTACGACATAAATAATGAATTATATACAATGAATTATTACATAATATGGTGACAGTTGCGTAAAATACCCACTGACGTCTCTGAATATAGCCATGAGCACGACCATGACATGATTTGGCATATTCTTGACATGAATTTGACTTGAATTTGACTTATTAAAAGCGAGTTAGTGGATTTTTGTCAAATTCTACAATCATTATTTTATTAGTTGGTATCTTTTTATTTTTAAATATGCCTCTTATCAAGAAAATGATAGCTGATTTGAAGGACGATGTGACGGAGGGGTTCCTCGAAACCGACTGGGAAGCGAGAACTCCATGCCAACGGGAGACCACGGACAGACTCGGTAAAACTATACAACTGGAGCAGGAGGCTTTCCTTTCGCAAAATCCCAAGGTAAGAAGTCGCATACTATGGCGATCATTTGAAGGATTCACGAAAAAATTTCATAAATTTTCGGAATTTCCCCCGCACATAACCTACCTTTTACCCCCGACGCAAAAAGAGAGGGGTGGTATAAGTTTAATATGTCTGTGTATCTGTATATCTGTGTATCTGTATATCTGTGTATCTGTCTGCGGCATCGTAGCTCCCAAACGGATGAACCGATTTTCCTTTAGTTTTTTTTTGTGTCATAGATAACATTATCCCTCGCGTTCTTAGCCATGTTTCATGAAAATCTGTTCAGCCGTTTGAAGATCATCAGCTCTTTTCTAGTTGATGAGGGGATCTGACTACCTTCCATATGTCCTATCAATTCGAAATTTGGTAATGGTTTGGTTTGGTTTGGTATTTTAAAATCCCCCGACACAAAAAAAAAACTCTAAAAACTAACAAATCATATTTTAAACCTATTATAATTATTATCGTTAATATATTATGTAAGTTCAAATATTTTTATTTTCCAAGCGTCGTCGCGTTGGGGGAGCGCTAAGTGAGAATGTAGGTGATTTAACGCTAAGTGATTTAGGCCGAAATGTTAAAAAAAATACCTATATGGCGGATGAGAATAGTTATTTACGATACAAGTGCGGTAAGTAGGTTATACCCAACGAGTGACGTCGATGTAAAACACGAACGAAGTGAGTGTTTTTCACCGACACGAGTTGGGAATAAAAGAAGTGGTGCGAAAAAAAATTACCTACCCCATCGACTGGGGTATCGTTGTTTAGAGCTCGCTAAGTGTAAAGTCCGTGTTAAGTGTGCTCGTAAAAATATTGAAGAATAAAGGAACGAGAATCCATTTTATAAATGTATTTTGCCCCCTATATGCGAGCCTCCCTCAAAAACTAAATAGATGGCTTCAAATCTGCACAGTTTAAGCATCATCTACTTACATAGTCAAAAAATTTTTTTAAGCGTTTATAAGGGGGGCTCCCATATAGCTAAACGGGGGCGCGAAAAAAATATATTTACCTACCCCATCGAGTGGGGTATCGTTATTTAGAACTCCTTAGTAGAGTAGGCCCATTTTTGAAGAAGTAGAATACAAGAAGCAAATCGTGTAACAGTTGGGGTGACAACGTAATCAGAGGGTTTAGACCCTGCAGAATACGGATCTGCCTGTCTCCATCCCCAAATTTGAGCCGGAAGAATGTTATATCGGAAAAGGTGCAGCCCATACAAATTTTTTCGTTGTACATTTGGTAAATCGTTGTTCCGGTACCCTAACTATGGTCCAATTGTTATGGATTTTTGATATGCCGTAAAGAACAATATTTGTCATCGTATCCCGAAATTTTTGACACTCCAGCTCCACGTCTTTCTCCGCCATCTTGGAAAATCTGTCACTTTTTTCAGTTTTTTGCTTGTACTGTCGTTATAGTTCATTTTAGTGCTAAACATGGTTTGGCAATATTGTAAAACACAAAATTTGCTGAAACTTTTGGTTACAAAGAATTTTTCCATGACCCCTGGGGACGAAGATATGACAGGAGATATCATTATAAATTACCACTTTTTTCTAGTTTTCCTCTCATATTTACGTTTAAAGTGCATTTTAGCGTTAACTATAGTTCAGCAATATTGTAGATTACAAAATTGTCTACAACTTTTGTATTGAAATATTTTTTCCACGATCATCAGGAAAGAAGATACGATGTCACCTATGGGGTACTACCGTCGATATTTACTACTTTTCCAGTTTTCTTCACATATTTTTGTTTTAGTGCATTTTTCGGTCAGCAATATTATAGAAGACAAAATTATATGCAAATTCAAAGTACCTACGATCTTCTAGGTATCGTGGAAATAGACGATTTTGTCTTCTGAGGGATTGAAGTGGTATAGATCGGAAAGTGACAGATGCTTTATCTTGTCGTCTATCCCGCTATCACTCGACCATCATAGATCCCCTACAGATTGCGATTAAATGCACTCAAACCTAAATATGAGAAGAAAACTGCAAAAGTAGCAAATTTCAACGGTGCTACTCCATAGATGACTTCATATCTTCTTTCCTAATGGTCGTGGAAAAAATAATTCAATACAAAAGTTGTAGCAAATTTCGTGATCTACAATATTGCCGAACTATAGTTAGTGCTAAAATGCACTTAAAATGTAAACATGAACGGAAAACTAGAAAAAAGTGGCAATTTTTAATGATATATCCTGTCATATCTTCGTCCCTAGGGGTCATGGAAAAAATGTTTGTACCCAAAAGTTTTAGCAAATTTTGTATTCTATAATATTGTAGAACTATATTTAGCACTGGAATGCACTTTGACGACAGTAAAAGCAAAGAACTGAAAAAAATGACACTATTTCCAAGATGGCGGCCAAAGTTATGGAGCTGGAGGGCCGAAATTTTTAGGTTATCATGGCTAATATTGTCCTTCACAACATACCAAAAAACCATATCAATCGGACCTCTTTTAGAGTACCAGAGCAACAATTTATTAAATGTACTACGAAATTTTTTGTATGGGCTGCACCTTTTCCGGTATACCGTACTTCCGGCTCAAATTTCGAGATGGCGACAGGCAGATCCGTATTCTGCAGGGTCCAAACCCTCTGATAACGTTGTCACCCCAACTGTTACATGACTTGCCGCTTGCATTGTTTAGAGACGCCTTTTCCAATTCTGTTCCTCCTCTATAGTGCATTAATACTGTATTTTTTATTTTTAAGAATATTGAGAAACAAAGGAATGAGAACCACCCATGAGGCCACTAATAATTTACTTTTCCTCCTTTAAAATCTTATTACATATTCATCCTAGCGAAAAAGTGCGTAGAACCTTTCTTGTAGAGAATTTTATGTAGATTACTCATGTCTAAGAACATTTTTTGCTATGGGCCACCGTTTAAGAGTTTTATACGAAAAACTAAAAAAAATACCTTAAATGACCTTTATACCAGCATCTACCCGTTATCTCCACCCCCATCCGTCCGAATTTTTAGTATATTATTAAGGACATCTTTCCCTACAACTATGCCAAAATCCTGTATTTTTACATAAATACTGTATTTTTTATTTGTAAGAATATTGAGAAACAAAGGAATGAGAACCACCCATGAGGCCACGAATAATTTACTTTTCCTCCTTTAAAATCTTATTACATATTCATCCTAGCGAAAAAGTGCGTAGAACCTTTCTTGTAGAGAATTTTATGTAGATTACTCATGTCTAAGAACATTTTTTGCTATGGGCCACCGTTTAAGAGTTTTATACGAAAAACTAAAAAAAATACCTTAAATGACCTTTACACCAGCCTCTACCCGTTATCTCCACCCCCATCCGTCCGAATTTTTTAGTATATTATTAAGGACATCTTTCCCTACAACTATGCCAAAATCCGCTTATACACGAATTAATTCCGCCAATTGGCAGTTAGTGGTCTTCATTGCTTGAATCAATGTATGTAAGCACTTTATTGTACAATAACAGGTTTAATACATATATGTTACATGTCACAATATATGACAACGAAGATGTTCCTTTACATGTGGTAAAGTGAAGCGTTTTAAGCTGGCTACACAAAGCCCTGCCTGCAGGGCCCTGCTTGCAGTGCCACTGCCAAATCGTATTGTGTGTATGCATGCAGGGCCGATTTAACAGATAAATAAATCGGCCCTGCATGCATACACACAATACGATTTGGCAGTGGCACTGCAAGCAGGGCCCTGCAGGCAGGGCTTTGTGTAGCCAGCTTTACAGACTACTAGAATAACACTTCGCATAGACTGGGTACTATAAAAACTGTCGGTATGTATGGGGCGCTTATATTCGATCGCGTAGGTAATTGCAAATCCTGTTTCGACAATCGGATTAGGTTCCTGGTATGTTCGGCCGGCCTAAAATAGAATTTTTCCCGACCTTTACAGACAAGGTTTTGTTGGTTTTTAGGCTACCGTACCTCAAAAGGAAAAAACGAAATCCTAATAGGATCACTGTGTTGTCCGTCTGACTGTCTGTCAAGATCCTTTATCTCGGGAACGCGTGGTGGTATCGAGTTGATATTTCATATCATTTACTCAAGTTTACTGTCCCTTGAACCTGTAAAAATTTAAGTTAACGTAAAAAAAGATACGGCCTGTATGCCACAAAAAACTTATAAGTATTTCGACACTCGAGGGAATCAATGGGATACTTTCCGTTGACACTTTGTACGACTTTGACAGCTGATATTTCACCAACTATTGACTGAAATGGAAAACTTTTATAGTAACCTCTATATAATTTTTAAAGGCCTATCCAAAAAAAATAAACCTCGTGTCGTATAGAGAAGTCAAGTAACTGGCATTAAGTAGGACTGGAGAGAACTGCACCCACAAGAGTGAAACTCTTAAATAATAATGAATATAATGATGATCCAAAAATACCTAGTTTATTGCCACAAGTTAAACAAACGAAATTTTCTCGGCATTACGTTAGATTCCAGTCTGAAATGGGACGAACATATTAACAACTTATGCAGTCGGCTGTCCAGCGCGTGCTTTGCTCTAAGCAGATTGGCTCACGTTCTGCCTCGGAAACAATTAATATGTTGTTATTATTCACTGTTCCATACAGTACTGAGCTACGGGCTTGAATTGTGGGGGACAGTTGCAGAGTGGCAACGTGTTTTCATTCTCCAAAAGCGCGCCGTGCGTATTATTTCGTTTGTCCCAGCATACACACCCGCTCAAAATCTCTTTAGAGACAATAAAATCCTTACCCTGCCCTCGCTTTACATTTATGATGTCGCTAAATTTGTAATCGAGAACATTGACACCTTCCCTCAGAAGAAAATAACTCGCACACGGAAAGGGTCCACAAACCAGCTCCTCACACACACCTGTCGACTGACCAAGTCAACCAAAACCATGCACCATGTAGGGCCTAAAGTGTTTAACAAACTTCCCGTAGAAGTAAAATATGCGGGTAGTACCTCTTTATCTTTGAAAAAATTAAAATCATGGCTCCTCAAGTCCTCACCCACTCTTTTTATGACATTAAGGAATTCTACGATATATCTAATAATTCATAATACCTAACTTATATTACTTGAAATGATTATGAATGATTTCTGTAATTTGAATTAATACTGTACAATTTAATTAATAAGTAATAATAATGACATGTAATATTTCATCATCATATCAGCCGAAAGACGTCCACTGCTGGACATAGGCCTCCCCCAAAGAGTGCCACAATGACCGGTCTTGCGCCACCCGCATCCAGCGGACTCCCGCGACCTTTACCAGGTCATCAGTCCACCTTGTGGGGGGTCTACCCACGCTGCGCCTTCCGGAATATTTATATTATTATTAATAAATGACTATGACTATGACTACCCGTACAACAATATGCATTAAAAAAAATTTTTCATCCCCGTGTTAAACCGGCACCGGCACTCCATACATAGTGCCCCAGTTTTTTTTTCCTAATTTCACGTCACTTTTATATATTAGCGGTTCTTCGAATACATCTTTCTATAAAATTTCATAATTGTAGTACTTATACAATAGTCTCCGAGTAACTCGGCTGTGACATACCGACGAGCCGGACAGACATGACGAATCTATAAGGGTTCCGTTTTAGCCATTCTAGCAGCTACGGAAGCCTATAAAGGGCAGGCAGCGGATTTGTGATTATTCTGGAGTCCCAGGCGTCCATAGGATTCGGTGTCTGATTCCAATTTGTTCCAAAATCAAAGAACAGGATCATCAAAGGGGACATTTGAACATCATACGACAGACATATGATTATAATTTGGCCAAAATGCTGTTTTACTTTTCGCAGATAAAGCATATGTTGGAGACATATTATGGAAATTTGGTAACCGCTGGCAAGTCAAGGCTGAGCCTTAAGGATGCCGCGACAAAGATGCTCCAACTCTGCGATGACATCGATGGGACGCCGCCACAACCGCGTCGAGATCAAGTACATAATTTTAAATAGAAAACTCCCGTGTATCTCGGACATAACTAAAATATAATAAACAGGTCACTCACGTCACGTCTTTAAAGCTGAATATCGCTCGACATGTTCCGGAGCAATACGTGGTCCTTAATCATGAGAACAAGCCGCGATATTCAATGTTAAAGACATGAGTGACCCGTTTATTATATAGGGTTCCATACCCATAGGGTAAAACGGGACCCTATTACTAAGAATCCGCTGTCCGTCTGTCCGTCCGTCAGTCACCGGGCTGTATCACATGAACCGTGATAGTTAGACAGCTGAAATTTTCACAGATGATGTATTTCGGTTGCCGTTATAACAACAAATACTAAAAAACAGGATACGATAACATTTAAGGGGGCTCCCATACAACAAACATGTTTTTTGCCGTTTTTATAGATAATGGTACGGAACCCTTCTTGCGCGAGTCTTGCGAGAGTTTATTATATTTCAATATATCAAGCATGTAATTCAATCATTTAATAAACAACACAATAGGCCAACTGATTTTGTTGCTCCTAGCCATGGTCAAGTCTCCTGGTAAACTCTTTAGATCTGAAGTTACGGGATTCAAATCCAATGATTGGGCATCTTCAGAGCAAGTTAATAGTATAAACATTCTTCTTAAACTGTTAATATTTTTTTCACCTCACCCGCCCGGAAATGCTTTCTTTATCGTTTCAAATCTGCGTGCAAAAGTCCACTTTCCACGCTAAAGCGTTTTTAGCGTGGAAAGTGATTTTGAAATTCGAACGTTACGCAGTTCCATGAGCTCCAACTTTTTTCTATAAAGTGAAATGACAGGTCATTCCTAAGCGTTTAGAAATATACATATCATGTACCTATTGGTGCAGTCTATTATTGTGTTGTTTTTTATAATGAAATTAATAAATAATAATACTTTTTCTAGCTTAATTTGATAATATCAAACAATTATTTAGTTTTATTTATAAAGAATTAACACGAAGAAACATAATTTTAAATGTTTATCTGTTTCAAAATTTTACGTTCAGTGCAATTTTGGAATGCACGACCGTTAAGAAAGTAAGTTTTTAAGAAAACAACTCGATGTGAGAGATATTTATATTGTTTTGTTTTGTTTTTGAGCTAGAATAATATCAAAATAATGAATTTAATTAATTGCTTTCAGTGCAGAAGATATTTATATTACAATTTTAACTCCTGATAAGTTTGGAAAGAGTGAAATATATTCGTTTTAGCCGTTAGCCGTGAGTACATACGGCATACTCAAAAATAATATGACTCGTTTAATGTATGAATAGAGACTCTTTGATGCATTTAAAAATTGATTTTTTTTATTTAATTTTATAATAATCCACGAAATGCTTTGTAACGGATGAAGTTTAAACAACCGTTTATTGAACATGAGTATTTCCTCGCGGTGCTGGTGAGGTGAAAAGTTGCGTGTTGCGCTCGGCAGCAAAGTTGTTCAGCGTCTCGTGCCTTGAGAGCCTCGCTACGCTCAGGATTGTACTTTCTTACAAATCTCACAATCCTTCGCTAGCTCGGTTCTCAATACAAACACTCGCGCCAAACATCCACTTTGCAGTCTTGCATAACAAATAACTATTTTTAGTACATGAAAACTATAATTTGTACAGCCAGCATCAAAGGTTACTACGAATACGAAGAGGTCAAAAGCTCTTATTCCCTCTTATAAGACTTTTGAACTCCTCATATGCTGTACGTAGGTACTTTTGATGTTGACCTTACTGTCTCAGGCCGGATTTAATCCAATAGTAATAAAATCTTAGTCTAAGGTAAAACGTAAGAAAATGTGAGGTTTAGGTATTCGCCTTTGGCCAAATCCGGCTGAAGTGTCAATTCGACCAATCGTGAATAGAGTCCACATGCCTAGATTAATGCATAATATCTGGGCATTTTCCCGGGCAAGAGACCTAGCTAGATCGATTGCTCGTCCCCGAAAACCGCCACATACCAAATTTCATCAAAATCGTTAGAGCCGTTTCCGAGATCCCCGAAATAAATATATATAGATATAAATATATATAGATAATATCTGGGCGGCCGAGCTTTGTTCGGCGTTTTCCAGGGCATGAGACCTAGCTAGATCGATTGCTCGTCCCCGAAAACCCCCACATACCAAATTTCATCAAAATCGTTAGAGCCGTTTCCGAGATCCCCGAAATAAATATATATATAGATATAAATATATATAGATATATACAAGAATTGCTCGTTTAAAGATATAAAATAATTTTGACGTTTAATATCTGATTAAGCCCTCCTATTTGGTCCAATCCAGCCTAAGAGATGCTACACTTAGGTACCTACCTAAATCAAGATTTATGGTGTCGCAGTACAAAAGTCAAGGTCACGTAAAATTTACACCAGCCCATTAGGTAATTCTTTACTGTTTCTAGCATACTCAAGACAAACCCATGTTTACATATGAAGATCAATACCTAGACATTGACTTGAAAAGTATTTACCGCAAGCATTATCCTCTATCACCTTGGAAAGAAACTCCAGAGATCCTGCCTACTCCGAATACTCTATCCTCGTCATTTATTTCGATAATAACTTCGGCCACCACTTTGCCTACACCAGGTGTGTATCATCAAATATATAATAGATAATTAGGCCAATCGTATAGCTTATTTCAACGAGATAATGTCTACTAATTATCATGTGCTCTTTGTAACATTTGTGTAAAGTATATAATAGCCGTAGAAATGCCATAAATGTCTTAAATCTGATACATTTAAGAAAGAACTGAAAATATAAGATTTTAAGCTCACATGGTCATTTACATTATAATAGAATTCGATTAATAACGGGATATAACTCGCAGCACGTTAGTTACTCCGTGATAATGGCGCTTGCAACAGTGCCGAATATATAAACGTAAATGTCCTGACTGACTCACTTAAATCAACGCCCAGCCCAATCCGTTGGACCTAGAAAGCTGTTTTTTTCAGAATAGGTAGTTTTTATAACGTTAGTATCCACTACGAAGGGGTTTTTTCAAAATTCATCCCCTAAGGGGACGAAATGAAGGTCCAAAGTTTGTATACGGAAACCAGGTCTTCTTCACAGGTCAAACTTCACACGAGTATTTCTAACAATAAATAAGTAAATACGTGTTTCAGGGTTTTTGGAAATTCAATGTGGTTATAAAGTCAAATGTGGCTACAAAGTCAAAAATTTACAGGCATCGTAGGGGATAGTGCAATACCGCGTAACTAGCACTGGTAAATAGTGCGTATAGATTAGATTAGACCTTGACATACCGACTATGACCTTGCCGACCGTCACAAATGACTTGCTAAATAAAGTAATCCGACACATGCTAAAGACAGGCACAACTGTTGACATTTATGACATTTCTCCAAATATTTTATTATCAATATGGCCAATTATTTCTGACATTTTAGTTATACTTATTAATATTATTTTTAAAACAGGTGTGTATCCAGAAGTACTAAAGAGTACCAGAGTGAGTCCAGTGTATAAGGGCAAGGGTGACAAGGGCGATGTTAACAACTACAGGCCAATAACAATAGTCCCCACAATTTCTAAAATTGTGGAGTCCATCCTCTCGTCACATATAATGGCCCATCTAGAGACCAATGACTTACTGACTGACCGCCAATTTGCTTATCGGAAAGATATGTCCACAACCACAGCCGCGCTTAAAATATTTGACTGCATTGTTTCCGGGCTGGATGATAAATGTAAGATGGCTGGTATATTTTGTGACTTGTCCAAGGTATTTGATGTGATTAATCATGAACTGCTTTTGGACAAGTTACATCATTACGGGATACGAGACTTAAGCCACAAATTGATCACATCATTTTTATCTGACCGGAAACAAGTTGTCAAATTATCCACAAGCGGTAAACAACTCAAGTCTAGTGCTGGCAGAGTAAATATAGGAATTCCTCAAGGTTCGGCGTTAGGCCCTTTTCCTAACGTTTATGAACGATCTTCCCGCTGCCATCACGGCTGGCCTCTCAATCTTATTCGCGGATGATACCACGGTGGTGGTTAGGGTCGTACATTTGAACAGCTCGGAGAGAAGATCCATGACGGGTATGATCAACTGCAGAGGTGGTTTTCCACCAACGGCTTAGTCTTGAATATAGCCAAATCCACCGTCATGGTATTCTCGGGCCGAAAAATTACGATTCCGCCGTGTGTAACAAACAGCCCGATGCCGATAAGTGATGAATGTAAGTTTCTTGGCTTCACTCTGGACTCTAATCTCAACTGGAAGTGCCATGTAGACAAATTATGCGACAGATTAAGTAGTGCAGTCTTTGCTTTACGTAAACTAAAGCCAATCATATCCGCCGATGCCTTGAAGCAGGTTTACTTTGCCCATTTTCATTCGCTGATGTCGTACGGCACACTCATTTGGGGAAACTCAACGGATGCCAATAGAGTGCTGCTCATGCAGAAACGTGCCGTACGTGCGATGATCGGGGCAAAGTCGAGAGTTTCGTGCAGGGACCATTTTTTGAGACTTGGTATAATGACACACTACTCACTCTACGTCTTCGAAATTATTATGTTCGTAAGGAACAACATTTCTGATTTTAACACCGTAAATGCGATTGGCAAAACACTCCGCCATACTGGGCGTTTGAGAACAGTTCCCCGTAGCATGGCACTTGCAGGTAAGAACCCACGTGTTATTGGGCCCACCTATTACGAGCGAGTGCCCGCTGATCTTAGACTTGAACCGTCTGACGATGCATTTCGACGCCGCCTGAAACGCCTCTTATTGGAAAATCCATTATACTCCGTTAAAGAGTATACGGAGATCGCCGCTTGAGAGAATATGAGCCGCGGCATTTTTATTAAGCAGTAACTAGCTCGCTATTGGTTAAATGCAACTGGTGGTTGAACTGGTATATTCTAATCGATTTTACGTTCGTTTGTGGAAAAATCTTAATTTGGCTACATTTGCGCGGTATTAACCAATGCCATTTACGCGGATTTGTTTTAGGGGTGGTGTGCAGATACGCAGTATTTACCAGTGCTAGTTACGCGGTATTGCACTATCCCCGACGTTGGGTATTGTTTCTTTGGTTTATCCGGTCGCTGATTACGAAAACAACAACGATTTTAAAATTCAACGTACCTAGCAGACGTGAAATACCATCTTAACTGTTGGAGCGCATATCAATATGTATGTTTGTCGTTTTTATGGTTTTTTGGGACGTTAATTAGAAAAAAGGATCAATTTAGATAGGTTACGCCAGTTTGAGTCCCAGGTCCCAGGAAAGGACATGGATACTTTTCATCCAGGAATTCATCCCTTAAGGGGCTGGAAGTTTGAATGGAAGAGCCATAACTAAACTAGGGAAGCGCCTGAAATGAACGAGTTCTACGCGAACAAAGTTGCGGGCAAAAGCTAGTATACTTAATATATATAATAGGTACATGGTAAATATCGTAATTCTAAGAACTGAAAATGTTTGAAATATTATTATTGCCTGCGTTAAAATTATATCATAAATAATAATATAATATCCAGGTTGTACGAAATAACACCAGAATTTAATAATACTTGATCATCATCATCATATAGGTACTCTACTAGTACATTAATGAAACCATCTTAAGACAAAATATCTCCAACTTGCCTATTTACACTAACACAATATTGTTATTGCAGCACTATACCTGCTCTCTAATGATTTATCTTAATTTAATGGTGTCTTAGACGAAAACAACGGCAACGTGTTTTTATAACTCCCACCGACTTCTCTAATGAGCAACAACCTTACCAAGAGCATTGATAAATTTAGACAAAATAGCTCCAACTTCCCTTTTTTTACACTAACACAATATTATTCCTTTAGCAGGCGACTTGCTATCTAATTACCTAATTAATTATCAACATTTCATTTTTCTGTATTTCATTTTCTTTAGTAATTTATTAGAATTCTCGAAAAATTACCTAGGAGATACGTGGGTAGTAGGTACTAGGTATTTTTTATATTTAGGTAATCCCCTTATTTAATATAAATAAAAATTGGAAAAATTCTTAGTTTATAATACAAAAAGATGATAAATGTTTTTATTTATATGAGTAAATAATATAATATGCAATACCTAATTATTACACAAAAAATACGGCGGAGTTGCGTTAAGTTGGCAACAGTGACATTAATATTAAAAGGTTTACTTGAACGCACCAAAGAATGACTACTAAACATTATCTGTAGTAGTCTGTGGCACCTAGGCGTATCGTTTTGGGGAATAGATTACAGACTTTTCTGCAGACTTATTTACATAAATCTTTATATTAGCGTTCGTGACTGTGTAAATGACAGATACAGGAGTAGAAAAACGCAATAATAAAACAGACACAGCCGATGACTTGGTTGACTTGGCCACGGTGCCACAGACTGATTACAAATTGCTACGTAACAGATGTTGCACGGGTCTACACGATTTATAGAAACGAGCCTTGTCGGCGGGCGTGGTGGTGATGTGTCTGTTTCGCTCTAACATAAAGAAGTCTGACTTCATGACATTACATCATTGCATTACATGCGCTTAGCACAGACATTGGCAGTTGGCATAGAGCAGATACAATAATATACTGCACCAGGTGTGGCAATCCGGTACATTAGCATCAGCCTACTTATTGATGGTATGCGGACGTAAAGTGTAAGTGTGCCGCAGGCTCCGTTCAGATAGTCTAGCACCACTCTTTCCCTTCCGGGAGGTCCGTAGCTACTCAGTAAGCCGGTGTCGGCAGGGAGCCGGTCTAATTCCTTGCCATCAGATATGTTGAAGCGTATTAAGCAATTCATATATGGTAAACAATTAATTGTCCCTTAGGTCTATGTTTATGTTGAAAGAAGGTCTCTTTGTTTTATATTACTAACTCGTAATATTTATATAATTGATACTGCTTCAGAGCCCATACCGACGCCGGAGCCGACGCTGTCGGATCAGATGCTGCAGGTGGTCTCCAACACAGTGGACAAGGCTATCTACAGCCAGGTGACCGAGGGGGCCCTCCGCTACGACACCGCCTACGTCGAACTCGCCAAACGGGTGGAGGAAGCCATGGAAATACCGGTCATCGAGATCAGAGCTGACATAGCAGAACTACTATTCTGTGCCTATAAACTTTTTGAATTGGACATTATGGAAAAAGAAAGAATAGGTGGGACTCACTCGATTCATACATTCATGGTCCTAGAGATTTCAAAGTGTCATATTAGGTATTAATGGAGCCCGGGGCCGCTATGGCAACTTATCCCAGGATTTGGCGTAGATAGGCACTAGTTTTATGATTCTAATGATCTTTTAAACACTGCTTATTACTTATATTCACAAGTTTTTGCTCGCTTGCAACGCCTTTATATTTTAGCTCCGTACCAAATTTCACCTAAACCGGATCAGTTATTTAAGCGTGTAAAAAGGAACAGACAATGCTACTCTCGCATTTATTATTAGTATTTTTATGAACTTAAGAGGTAGGTATATTATATTTAAGTATGTACCTACTTGTTATACAGCTGCTGAAATTGCCTGGGAGAAAAGAATGAGAAAGAAGTTAAAGAGGACATTACGTCGCCAAAATAATTTCAAAGGTAAGTTAAGAGCGTATTCGCTGGAAACGCCGTGTTTCCGCGTTTTACCACGTATTCATTACAGAAAATCTCAAAAACGGTATAGTTTTTTGTAACACTGTTTACAGACCCGTGAAGAACAACTTATCGACTACGGGAGCTACAGTCAAAACATTTTTTACAAACATTTATTAAAGAAACTCGAGCACTTTTCTCACACTCGATTTCGAAATATTCGAAACCATGTCGTCATTCAAACCTGTTTATTCTGTAACCAATTGAAACTAAAATATGTAATACATACAGTTAGATGCACCGAAAGACGGTCTCTTTCGCCTACTGTCTGAAAATACACAATTTAAAATTTGGTTTAACTAAAAGAGCCACGGAAAAATCCATATTTTTGGCAAACTTCGCTGCATCATATTGTCACTTTAAAGCTAATAAAAAGGTTTTTAACTATGCTATTAGGGTAAAATAACTTCTATTCTACGATATTAAATAATAAAAAGTAACAAATAGGATATAAAAATATTAATTTTAATCGATTTAAAACAGACCTTTTTCTCATAGACTCGCTTGCTGTGACTCAGTACCGGCCATAAATAAGAGTGTAATGACTGGAAATAGATAGCCAACTTCACGCATATTGTGATCCCGACTAAAGCGCCACCAAGTGCTAAAGTTAGTAAATATTATCTTGGATACATGTGAAAAAACATACAAAAAGTGCATCCGCCGCTGGGGATCGAACCCGGGTACATTGTCTCTAAAGACAATATACTTTACCACAGGGCCACGTGTGTGATACTGGAAAGCATCGAATTTTTGAATACCTTTTTAACAGTCTACCTACTTTTACATTTTAGCTGACTATTCGAGCAAGTTTAATAACCGTGAAAATAGGTGGCGCTATTATTAATTCCGTCAGCTTTCTTCTAAGATGAACAACCATGGTACCGGCCCAGCGGCCATCGGAGGAGGACGTATATATCGTTTTTTTGTGGCTCTTCACAAAGCTACCGTAATTACTCTCAGGAAACCAAAAAAACATGTGACCTCCGATTAGGCGTATTTATTAAGAACGACACAGTCAGATTATACTGGGGACTAATCGTGATCTAAATTGAGACAAGTTATGAATGGTACGCAACCGTCAATTGATTGTCGACTAACAACTTTGATACTTGGTTGATTTCATATATTTATTATTGTATTTGGACTAGAGTTTTTTGAACTATAATGCTTTATTTTGATAAGCAATTATGTATGAATATAGCCAGCTACCAGAACTAGTGGTACAACCTGGAAAGTAGCAATAGCAACTAGAAGTTAATAAAAGTATAATAACTATAATATGTAGTGACTCATGGTAAATACAAATACAAAGTACAAATACAAATGCGTTTAATTTTCATACATATGAAACAATGTTTTTATAAACATGGTATATTATTGTGTATAATATCCCTTTTAATACATGGTATTAATAGCAAATCTGGCGCAAATGAACAATGCTAGCTTGAAATTGAAATATGTGCTTGGAAATTCTTTTTTAACCTGGCTGTGCCCATTAAAGCGATAGGAGTGCGCTGTTTGAGGGTGTCCTGGGGAAAGAGCAGAGGAAATCTCCGATACTACAACGCGGGCGGCTTAAACATAGAAATACTCTGAGAGTTTGCGCTCCAGTTAGCTTGGTTGAGCGGTTTCAACCGAATCTGAAGTGTGGCTTGGAGAAACATAGTGTAGACCGGGAATGAGTTACCATTACAAATACAGATAGTTAAAGAACCGGCCAAGTCATTGTCGAAATACGCACATTTAGGACCACGCAATCACGAATTAGAAAATTCAGATAAAATATGTCGACGAGTATCCGTACTTGGGCCAATAAGCTTCTTTCAGCCAAAGACAGGACAAGGAAGTTGAAAGACGGATCCAAAATGCTTGGAAGAGCTATTGGGCTTTGAAAGATTTACTGAAGGGAGGCCTTCCGGTAGCTCTGAAGCGGAGGCTCGTCGACATGTGCATTCTGCCTGTTCTAACCTACGGTGCACAAACATGGTCACTCACCGATACCAAATTGAAGGTTTACCAACGGGCAATAGAGTGCAGCATGCTGGGAGTCAAACTGATCGACCGTGTTCGGAACTCTGTGCTGCGCTTCAAAACTGGTATTGCAGATTATAAACGACCCGGACCATATGCTATAGCTCGAGTCGATTTATATTGTAAGGAGCACCTTCACTAACTTTTCCACTCAAATCTAATTCGCGTTAGATCTAAGTAGAGAAAGTATTATTCTTCAATAGCGGACTGTAGAAACTATTATTATTATTGTTTATAGACGGTCACTGACTCTAACTTACTATCAGCGAATTGCTGGTGACTAACTTTGAAACGAAAACAGCTGTTAGGATGGGTTAGGTTAGGTTATGTCTAACTTTCGGTTTACGGATGAAATTACAAGTCGATTATTTTCACACACTATTTATTTATGTTTGTTTTTCAAGATAAAAGTTATGTTTGTTTTTTTTACACGGTTTATTTTGTATACACGATTAATTGATTATAAATATCCGATCCCTTAGTCTAATTTTAATGCTCAAAAGAAACAGTTTTATACGATTTTACTTAAACTTTTAACGATTCTAACTGAAACTATGACTACAATGTCTAGCCTTCCTAAACTTCTTCGGTGAGCGGAGTTCCTGGTTGTTGCTGAAGAGATGACTGGATAGCACTGAACTAAACTTACATATTCCAGGAATAAAGCTCTTTTATTAACTAGCTTACGGGTCGACCTAACATAGAGACTCGACCGACATACGTTTCGACCAAAGTGGAACTCCTCCCCTTTTGGCTTATGGAACTGATGGTTCCAGGCTTCCCCTGTCGTCACGGGAGGCCGTCATGAGCTCATCTTTGGACAGATGAATCGCTCATTCGAGGCGTCTGCATGAGACTTACTACGGGGGCGCTAATCCACCGTGTTCGGGCTTGAGAGTCTGTGACGTGCGAATATATTTGACTTTGCGGGAAAATTCCGCGCTCGGGAATTTCTACTGATCTGAATTTACCCGACACAGACTAGATGCTGTGTGGTACAGATGCGCCTTAACGGCTCCTTCATTACTGAATTTAATATATAGATTCGATTCACAGGCTCTCGAGCTGTGTCACCATTTGTGACTTTGAGATAGCCAAAATGTCTATATTTTTGGGCTATCTCGAACTATTGCGCAATACTGGATGGGATTTTCCATCGATGTGTGACGCACATAAAAATGCTACTGCGTAGCCGATACTATCTAACTGCGCAATAGTTTTTGGACTTTTCCTTTGTGTCCAGGGAGGTAGTAAATAAGTATACGGACGATACCTAGGTACTTATACCGTTCACCTAGCGTGAACGGAATGCTAACTAGTTGGGTAAATAACATGGTTTCTTAAGTATTTGAGCTTACGAAACAGGATTACTCTTAAATTTACCTAACTGTTTTCTTATCTTTATTGACGGCTATACAAGTCATATTGACTGTAAAAATAGGCTCATTTTAGCCGGTTTTGGGCCCGTCCGCCACACAGATGTTAGAGCTGGAGGATGTTGGAGCAAGACTGCCAGGCTGCAATGGAACTGGGCCGGCCACGTCTGCCGTATGCATCCACGGAGGTGGGAAAAATTAGCAACAGAGTGGGTTTCGCAATATGCTCGGAGACGACGTGGCAAGCCGAGGCAGAGGTGGCGGGATAACCTAGACACATTTCTAAACGACTGGCCCGAAACAGCTCAAAGCCGGAACGAGTGGAAGTCGAGGGGAGAGGCCTTTGCCCAATAGTGGGACACCTTTATAGGCTTAGGAAAAAAAGTAAACATTTCATCGCCAAATTTCAGGTTCATATGTGTTTTATGTCTACAAAAATCACCTTTTTCCTTTGATGCAATTTTTAACTTCCTATTCTTCATATACTTCTTTTATTTTAATATACGATGTTTATCTACACAATAACGGTAGTTTTATCCTTTACCGTGGACTTTCACGGCACTTAAGTCGAGAGTCTTATGTTTAGATTAAAGTTTCTCCGAATTGAAATCATCATCATCATCAGCCTATCTACGTCCCACAGCTGGGCACTGGCCACCTTTCATAGATGAGAGGGATTGGGCAGTAGTCCCCACGCTGGCCCAGAGCGGGTTGAGGACTTCAAATACAACTTTGAATTTCTTCGCGGATGTATGCAGGTTTCCTCACGATGTTTTCCTTCACCGAAAAGCTAACGGTAAACATCAAATGATATTCCGTGCTCAAATTCCGTAAAAATCTCATTGGTACGAGCTGGGATTCGAACCCACGACCGCCGCTTGACAGCCGCATGCTTGAACCACTGGGCTACCGTAACTTGAACTAATAAATTGCTTGAAATTATAAAGCCGAATTGAAATACACACACAAGGGGCTCCTGCGGATGCTCTAAGGAAGCGTCCTTTTATATATTTGCTCCTGTTACTGGCTACACCTTGAATATCATTTCCGATTGCAGTTATTTTGCTAACGGCAATACTTGGTAGCCAGGGTTACACACCTACCACTACTGACAGATCGATCAAAACGCTCGATGACATCATTATCCCCAATGGCGAGAACCTTATAAAGGGCCGAGAAGGACATAGTTAGCAAGACTAAGATAGCCTTTCCACCAGAGCTATGCTATGCAGCTATGCTGCGAGGATGTTATAGTTTTCCGTTTAAACCAATGCTATGTTATGTGAACATATGATTGGTGGATATCAACGCATTCATAGCAATGACACAACTTTGATGGAAAGGCACCCTAAAACTTGAAAGCCGCCGCCATGTTCTTCACGTTGTCTCTTGAAAAGATTCGATCAAGACGCCTCAAGACACTCTCGTTAGATAGCTGGTCAAATACGAAGTATTGATGAATCATAGGTATAAGTAGGTAGGTACGAGAATATACTTATTTCATTGACTTGTATTTTCCTTCAATATTACAAAACGCATGATGTGGATGATTTTCCCACTAATTTATCTTCAACTGATTATATTTTCACATTCAATAGTAAGTCTGATACAAAAAAGATAATAATATGAATGTAGTTGTATATCCCTAAACACAACATTTTCGCTGCAAAAGTATCAAGGCTCATACACACACTATACGGCAACTTGTTACAGCATACGAAGATACATGACACATATCATTGTATACCTTATTGCACTATATAAGGGTTTAAATTTAAATGAAAAGTTATGTGCGATAGTGTTGTTACGAACACATTGGAACGCACCGTGTACAGTGCTCGTTTGTGTGCAGCGAAAAACGTCAAAAAATACCTAGATTTGACTTGTGCCCGGCAACGAAAGCACTCTTAATTAGTTCCTCATATAAAAACATAAAAATATAGCGGAAATAAAGGAAAAGTTTTCCTTAATTTGTGACTTTTATACGTTACAAATTATAACACCATTTACTTTTTTATCGTTCTTGGCGTTGTGGTAACGACAACAATATTCTAGCATTCTTAAGGTTAAAAGAACACTACAATTTCCAATATTTATTTATATAAAAGTGATGTCTGTAGGTTACGAGACCCCAGCGTCGTCAAAAAGTGAAATTTCCTCACACCCGAGCTACAAGATTCCCCCGCCGCGCCCCTGCGTCTGCCATCCACAGTTTCATTACAACAGGTATCCGAAGGTGAGCCCACCTTAAATTATGACTTGCGAGTTTTCATAGATCAGTTTTAAGTTCTGCACCTATAAGTAAGTACCTACTTCTTTGGTCATGGCGAACCTACTGGCACGGTAGTATAGCAATAAATGGGAGCTCTTGGAGGTAGACAAAGTGAGGTGTAGGTAGGTACGGTCACGCTCGTTAATTTATGACCCATTTCGCAAGCTTTTTCTTGGAATTTCTATACAGTTTGAAAGGACTGTCAACCTTAAATTAAAATTCGTGACTGTACGTTTTCTGTAGCTTAGGTAAATACCTGATAATTAATTTTTCACTTCTCATGCTCGAAAAGTGTGTCATATTAGACTTGTGAAGCGGGGCTAAAGTAGTACATTTAAGCCCTAGGGAAAATATGTATACATATTTATGATTTACAAAACATTTTAATTTGACCAATCAAAATACTTCACCGATTAAATCCACCAATCACAGAAAAGTAATTTGACAGATTAAAACATATTTGGTAAAAATATCAACCAACCAGAACACAGCTATACTAAAATCGACCAATCAGGAAAGACGTTTTTCAGTTCTTTAAAGATTAAGCGGTGTCTAATATGGTCAAAGCAATTACTCCTCTTAAAAGAAAAAGAAAAGCGCATGATGCATCTCTTTCTTTGATATAGCAAAAGAAAAGGAGGCGAATACGCCAAGCAAACACGCATAGCGAGGCATATGGAACTGGCCTTAGAAAAAAAATCATGCTGTCAAATTAGACATACACCCGCCAAGAGTTAAATTATTCATTTAAAGTGGATAATTTGTGTTTATGTGTTTTCTCGCAATCGAAGTGAAAAGTAGAGTGTATAACTCGGGCCTAAAAGCCATATTACCACTCGAACAATTTTCCCTCTCTACGTTCGGGAAAATAACCATCTCGTGGTAATATGGCTTACTTTAGACCCTTGTCAAACAATCTACTATAAAAGCAATTTTGTGACTTGTCGCAAAGAGTAAAATGTTTACTGTCATGGTTTCGAAAGAAGGTACCTACAGGTTACTTTCGAGACTTTTTTGCATTTGTAGTAGTATTTGTATATTTACAGGGATTCTATATTTAAATTTACACACGCTACAAAAATAATTTACACACATTTAAATTTTGTCCATACACAACTACAAATGCAGAAACGTCTCGAAAGTAATTTACCTGTAGTCCAATGCTTCAAATTTCTAAATCTAAATCTTTGGAATAATAAAATGTTGTGTAAAAATATAGAAAGTGACAAGAACAGCCTGCAGCACTCGCCTGCTTACGGGACCAGGTTCACTACTGCCACTGCTGGGAGCATGTCACACATATTAACGCCTGTTGTAAATTCTTATTCGAGCATCAGCGGCGTTCGAATCGCTAGTAGGCGCTCGAATATAAAAAACGCTACGAGTGCATTTTGCGAGTAATGTGCATTTTGCTTTTTGTACATTTTGTGAATGTACTTTTTTGATTCGTGTACGTTCCGCGTGTTTCACAATATGCTTGGGGTACATTGTGCGAATTGTACATTTTGCTATTGGTTACATTTTGCGTGTAGGTAGTGTACATTTTGCTTTTTGTGCATTTTGCTCCGAAGCGTTTAGTCTGTCATTCATTACTGTAACAAGACTTAGTATTTTTATTTTTATAAGTCCTAACGATTTACTTCGACCCATCTTACAATTGTCCTGTCCATTTTTCGCACGTTTCAGTAGTATTTTTATAAGTTCTAATGATTTAGGTACTCTGACCCTTGACATCTTACAAATGGTTATCTAATCCTGTCCATATTTCGCACCTTTCTGTTAGTATTTTTATTTTTATAAGTCCTATCGATTTACATTGGCCCTTGACCTCTTAAAATACAATACTGGTTATCTAATCCTGTCCATGTTTCGCACCTTTCATTATTTTGTATAATAACTGTTTTAATTTAATAACGAAAATGTATTTTAGCTTTTGATACTGACACAGTAAAGATTGTGTGTAGTAAATAAGTGTTAGAATCAATCGTATTTATGTGCCTCATTGGTCTCCTGTACGAATGAACTGATTAAAACCATAATTGATTTCGCAGGATCGTTTCGGCATTTACCTTCCACGAGAAGAAGAGTTCAGTAAGGTCAGTGTGACTGTGCCTACGGTATGTGTGGAGGAGGAGGGTGAAGGCGAAGTGGCTGAAGGCACCGCATAGACCATTTCCAAATAAGTACAATACGCATAGAAATTGTTAGATGAGCGTTCAAAGTTGGTCGACCGCTTAACTGAGACGGTGATGGTCGACCGAGCGGCAGGGAGCGGCCGTCCGCCGCCGCCGCCGCCGCCGTCTCGGGTACCCTTTGATGTTACCCATCTCGCCTCTATCCCGTCACAAGTGCTATCTCAGTTAAATGATAGGCCTTTAGTAGCCTTAACCACGTCAATTAAATTAAAATCAATAACAAAGTAAAATTTTAAAATGGAGGAAACATCCTAATTTAATCAGTTGTTTAAAATAATAAACATTTTGACGATATATATAATCGTTTTATTATAAACATACAATCGTAAGTAGATTCAAGGTCTTGTTAGATTTAAGTACTTAGCGTCGCGAACCGCGACCCTTGTGCACGCCCGGAAGGTTCGCATTAGAAAGGAGCTAGCTCATGGGCCCCTAGTTTCTCGAAATCCCTGGCGTGGACAATGTTTCAAAGCCATTTAAACACAAAAGTTTTTGTGTAGACAGAAGCGTGTAGGTAAGTTATATTTTCGTAAACATATACTCGTCCGTTTAACGCGATAAAGTGGATCCAAATGAAAAATACGGACGTCTACCTTTGACACAGCTAAAAGCACTTTTACGGCAAAGCGAGAAATCCGTAAAAGGACCGCAAAATTAAAGTGGTTGTAATGGGAAAAAATGAGGAAATTTCTGAAAAAAAATCTAATTATTAAACATTGTCACCAAATATCAAGTTCACAGGTCTCAGCCCAAAGAGAATAATAATCACGAACTTAATATGGCTCAATAGTGCTCACACGGAAAAGGTTGACGTCCAGCTGCGAAAAACTATGCGCTGCATATCCGGCACAATACAGTCGACCCCCGTCCAATGGTTGCCAACTTTAAGTCACATACCTCCCCCACATCTCAGAAGACAACAGGCATTGCTGAACGAAGCAAGGAAAATCGTAAGCAACCCAAACCTACCTGTCCACCAAGAATTTCTGTTCCCACCTCGCCTGCGTCTGAAGTCTCGACAACCACCCTACCAGACAGCGCAACATCTGAGGCAAAAACCATTCGAGATAAGTGCAAGATGGAAAGATGAATGGAAGTCTGATCCTCCTAGGGGTGACGTGTCAAACTTGGACCCTACAATAAAGCCTAGAGGCTTCTCGGCTTCCAGACGGGAGTGGTGCCAGCTGAACAGACTTAGAACGGAACATGGGCTCTGTGGGGATTATATGTTCAAATGTGGCTGGCGAAACTCACCGGTATGTGACTGTGGCGCACCCGTGCAGTCTATCTCGCATATTATCCATGACTGCCCGAAACGCAGATACGCTGGAAAACCTTTGGATTTGTTCTCACCTGATGTAAACGCAGCCCGATGGGTGAAGGAGCTAGATATAAAATTATAGAGTTATTTTATTTTCACTTTTCATGTACACAGTAAGCGACAAAGGTAAAAACTGCCATACGAATAAATAAATAAAAAAACGAACTTAATGTCTTGGGACAAACTCTAGTGGCGCCACCTAGTGGCAAAGTTTGGCAGCCGCCAACCCCATTAGAATATTCACCAGTATGAGCTAAGCTTTATCTTATATCTTTAAACGAGCAATTCTTGTATATTTATTTATTTCGGGGATCTCGGAAACGGCTCTAACGATTTTGATGAAATTTGGTATGTGGGGGTTTTAAGGGACGAGTAATCGATCTAGATAGGTCTCATGGCCGGGAAAACGCCGAGCAAAGCTCGGTCGCCCAGATATTAATAACTTATGTTACGTTTTATGGTAACGTCACGAATTATTTTTTATGCTAATTCTATGTCACATTGGTCAAAATTCGCGGCCTTACCCATACGCAAATTCGTTTTTTGGTGTTATTTTCTTGACTAATAGCCTAAAAATAAAAATCTCTCTTGACGTTGTTGGATACAATAATAAGAAATAGTTAAGTGTAAATTTCATGTGATTAAGTGCTCAAATAACGTTCGGATATCTAAAAGTTGTGCTGCACTAGCCTGTGCTTGAAAAATTCATAAAAAAATAATGGATTATTTTCTAACATAGGCTCTCGAAAATGAAATTTAAGGATCAATTAACCGTTTGGCATTCGTTCCATAACTTTGCCTTCAGTATTACCGGAGGAATATCAATACGGACATCGACAAAAATCGATTATTTTTGTATGGAGCGCCTTAATCATTATAAGCAAAGATGATCATTAGGTTGATCAAAGTTGACAGAATGTAATTAGCAGATCATAACATTGATCTTAAAATTTGAACTTTGTTGTCAAACACTGTTACCTACATAATTTTCAATACATCAGTCTCGTCTGTTACACAGTTTAAAAAGGCAACATGTGCTTGCAACGCTTAAATAAATGTTTTTGAAAACTGGTCAACCTTTTAATGCCGCGTCTATAAACCCTTCTTCTTCAAACTGCAAATCCATAGCAAGTAATTCCCGAGAAGTTGCCATATTACAGAGTAACATCATAAAGGTTCCTTATTTCGGAACCCTAAAGAGATGAATCGTCGAAGTGCTTAATATTAGTTATTTATGAAAAGGAACTGAAAGAACAATAAACGTTCAGGCATTTATCTACATAAATTAGAATGAACAAAACAATTATGACAAAAGAATGAAAAATAATCCATTATGCTAATTGTTTGAAATTACAATGCTACTCAAATTTTCGACTGAATAGGGTAAAGATATATTTACCCGACAGTGGGTATTACACGCATAATGACATATCTTCGCGAAACGCCACATACGCGAAACGCCATATACGCGAAAGGTCACATACGCGACAAGACATATACGCTGCGAGCGAAACCTTCCGCTGCAAAACCGACACTGTTAGGTTAGGTTCAGAAGGCTAAGGCGGGAGCGAAGCGAAGCGGAGCTCCCGCCTTAGTCTCCTGGTGTTAGGTTTTTTTTATGCGCCTTAAGGGGAGGTATCCCCAACGCAAATGTCCCGCTCTAACACGCGTGAGTTTATAATTAACCATCCCGCTCTCTACGCAAGCTCTGCGCGCAGTTTTGTAAATATTTAGCTATAGTCATTAAGCCAATCATTCTATCAAAGCAAACCCTGCGAATTTGTCTATAACTATTTATACGATCTTTAATTGAGTACAAAAATTAAACGTTAAATATCAGTAATATAGCCGTAGGTAGTATTGAAAATACATTCCAAAAAGGGGTAACTTCGCGATTTTTTTCTATCGAGTGAAATTCATCAGGTCATGTAACTGACTACGATTTTGACTAGACAAGATCCTTATGTTACACATATTTATTTTTTAGATTTTAAGACACTATATTCTATGTCTCAGATTGTTTTTAAAAACTCAAAAGTGGTAATACACGGCCTTAAAAAGACACGCACTGCAAGAAAAACTTTACATATGTCATTTTGCGTTTCTGTCATTTTGCGTATGTGTCTTTTCGGGTATGTGTTATTTTGCGTTTCTGTCGTTTTGCGTATGTGTCATTTTGCGAAGACGGAATGTGTCATTATGCGTGTAATCCGACAGTGGCCCCACTTGCAACTTCAATCAAAAAAACTTATAGGCCGGGCCTTATAAAGCGATAGGAGTGCGCGGTTGGAGAGTGGCCTGCGTACTTAAATGCTACGGGAATCCTCCGACACGACCACGCGGGTGGTTTAAACACTGCAATACTTATAAGGGTTTGCGCGCTAGTGAAATTAATAGTTAAGCGGCTCCAACTTAATCTTAACACGTTCACCACGGAATAATAAAAACTGGTTTTTATTATTCCGTGACGTTCACAGTCCCCATACAAAAAAAAACGATTGCCCCGTAACGCCCAAGCAAATTACTTTTCATTTCTCATACTCTGAAAGTGGGTCATTGTTCATCTAAGTAGCGTGCTGAAAGTGGTCCATTTCTGCTCTAGAGCAGAAAAGTATTAAAAAAAATTGTATGTCGAATCGGAGTTAAATTGGGCAACGGCACTAACCTATACAGCCACATAGTACAGATTCTACAGAGATCCTATATTTGTTCAAATGCCTGACTGGTTACCATAAACAACATCCTCAATTTGTTTTTTTTTTGCCACAATCGAAAGTAATATCAATAGTTTGTGGCAGATGAAAAAAGGGAATCCATGACAAGGACAACAAATCATATGTCTCTCTCTGTCGCTCTTATATAAAGTTGTATATGAGCATCTCGTTCAGTAGGTATTATTATTTGATGTCGAGTCTAATTAGTCTGAGCGTAAGCCGATTATTTTTTTATTAAAAACATACACAAACACCATTAACGTCAGTCAACAGTTCCCGCCAAAATGTTTTTTTCTCTGATTCAGAAAATGTTTGTGCATATTGTTATTGAATTTAATTTAACAAGTATTTCGCGTTGCAAATACGTAACACAGTTCCTAATTTTTTGATCATGTCAATATTGTTTTACATCTTGTCTTTTGTGAAAAATGAAACGAAAATGTGCATATTTGATTTTTTTTTGTCTACGAAGTTGAAGAGCCCGGGTTCGATTCCCGGTCAGGGCATTTATTTGTGTGATGAACACGTATGATTGTTGTTGGTGTTTTCTATGTATTCAAGTATGCATTTATCCATGTATGTATATCGTTGCGTTAGTACAAGCTTTGCTTGGTTTGGGACTAGGTCGATTTTAGTATAAGTTTGTCCACAAATATTTATTTATTTTTAAATATTTTACTTTCCTCGTATTCGAAATGAAAAGCAGAGTGTTTAACTCGGGTGAAACCACCCATTTCAGCCCTCGGTTAACAATCTACTATTCATTACACGCCCATGCTCCAAGTATGGGTCACTAAGAAACTTTTAGGTACGCACACGAATATGTACACTTTATTATAGGTATTACATAATGCTGCTGTGTACCATGATTGTCAAGCAAAAGAATTTAACAAAGTAGAAACAATATAAACAAACGTATAATTATACTGATTTGAGTGCGTACCTACCTGGTCGGCTATAGTGACCCTTGTGCGGGACACGGAGTCGTGGAGATTATGTACTGCACTGTATTTAAAAAATTACACCGAGTTACTGATAGTTATCTAACAATCACAATAGTATAGCTTGGCAAAATTGTCTAGAAACGAAACTAAATTTTTTTCGACCCTGGCAACTTCCATTATATTGACATATTCGGCATGTGTCTGCCACAGTCTTGTCACGAGATGTGTTTACAATTCTTATTCTCTGTCTCTAAGTTAGACTATAAATTATAATCCATTGCATTAAAAAAAATCTGATTAGGAATCTTTCATTATATACTGCTACATATATACAAATATTGTAATTGTTTCGCTATAACATATTTATTCCACTGCGATTATTCTAAAATAACCACCATGTATTTAAATGCGGAAGAGCGGGTTCTCCTGATACAGGTATAATACTCACCTACTAGGAAAACTCAAAAACACTGTACCTAAACAATAATATTGTACTTAAAAACCAATAAAATATTTTATTATTATTATTTTTATTATTGGATTAAGATTAGGCGAAAATGGCGACCAGTGTGTCGATCTTATGACCCTGTGCCAATTTCATGATAGCTCCAAAATTTGCCCACATTCATAAGCTGATAAAAGTAGCTGGCTACCTTACACACCTGACCTTAATCGTTTATAATATTTGGTCAACTTGAAAGACAAGAAAGGGCCTGCGTCACTAAACTTAGAAATGTACATTGCTCTGAAAGTAATACTTGCCAAAAAATTGGCAATATAACGTATTAGGATGTGTTTAACTTACGTTTGCAACTGTTCTGTGTATCAAAGCCAAAGGGGAATATTTTGCAGGCAACTAGTGTTTTGTTTAGTTTATTAATAGTATGTTAAGGCTTTCTCATAAAAGTCGTATCCAAAAAAATCCGTGTCAACGTATTTTTGGGCCACCTGTAATGCCATTCTGTCGGAACGCACCACCCGTCACGTCATCTATGTCAAACAAACATAATCAGTTTTAGTCACAGATTAAGACAGATAAGTGACATTTAATTGAACGATTTGTCATATAGTTGTCTCTTAAGATTCTTATGGTTAACCAAGATGAGTTAGAGTGGGACAAATAATGCGACATTTTTCGGCTATCCCCGAGTTGTCCCCCATTTGAACGAAAACCAAAGTTGTCAAATCACTGAAGTTGTCAAACGGAAAACCACTTATGTCACTACAAAACGGCACCAAGGACGGTTTTTCGCAATATTATATTAATATTTAAAGGAAAGTAAAGTTTTGTGCGGGTGTTATTAGTACTCCTGTCTAGGCATAATATACTGAGCAGTGCCGCAGTGCCGGATCACGTTTAAATAGGCGAGGAAGTCTGAAGAAAGTACCAGTTTTCATCGGTAAGAAACTATTGCTATTATTTTAAAAATTACAAGTTCAATATGCCATGTTATAGTCTCAGATTAACTTAAGATGCTTATTAGTATGAAATAAGTACCCTTTACTTAGTAACAAGTTGATTTTAGAACGTTAATTGGTATAAAATGAAACTTTCGTAAACCAGCTAGTGTTGTAATAAATATGTCGACAAATTATCGATAAGAATTATTTATGTGGGATTGGAGACAAAATGACCATGCTACAGGGGGGCATTTAAGAATGTAATTTATATTTAGATTTCCGGAAAACAATCTTCGTCAAACATGGATTGACGCGGCAGGGCTCAGAAATTGGATGCCGAGCAAACACCACCGGACAGACAGAAGAGGGGCTAAGATGATGGTTTAGCTTATACAGTGATGTTTTCATACATTTTGGCCATGTAACGGGACGGTATAGACTATCGTGCTAATGCGCAAGGTGGCTATAGTAATTCCTAAATTACTCAAGATAAACTCGTTGTGCTTGGGCTCATTAGAACCAAGTCAACAAGTAGTTGAAGACTATGGAAAAAAATGTACGTACAGTTGTAATAAAAGCTTGTATCAAAAATTTTAATTTTCATAGAAAATTATTTTACAGAGACGATTATTACTTTACACTTTGTTAAAATATCTTTTAACATATACAAAATTGGGTACTTGTTAAGATAACCAGCCTAACATAAAACTGATCAATAAAAGTCAAGGAGCTTCTGTAAATAATTAAATATGTATAAACAAATGTTTGGTATTTCATTTCACTATTTGTCCTTTTTTATAACATTTGCAGATGGGTCTTTAATTAGTCAACCCTAAGGGTTTAAAATCAGTCAACCCTAAAAATTATAACTTTTGATATAGATGAAATTATTTAAAATGTCTGAGATTTATATAAAACTGTCGTTGGATGTTAAACTTTCTAGCCTGGACGGTAAAGTCGCTTTTGGAACGGACTAATTCGATACAACTCTGACAGTTCAAATAATTTTAAGTTACAGGTAAATTACTTTTAAGTTTACCCCTTAAAAGTAATTTACCTGTACCTGTTACGAATATCAACAGTTGGTAAATATCGATGTCGATATTTTTTAAAGAATTTATCTGCCGCCGCACTAACTCTCGCCACGAAGTGATCAAAAGCGGGGACAGTGACAGATGAAGACCTGTCAGATAGCATGCGAACTATCTCCTTCTTACTCACTGACAAGTACGTTAGTGAGAATAGATCAGAAGTATAGAAAACGTTCAATTAAATGGCACTTATCTGTTAGTTCTGATATCTGTGGTTTTAGTGTAGTCACAAAAAAATTAGTTTCTGAACGCATCCTTCAATCCGTCAATGGCATTTAAAAAAAATCTTATTTTCCTTTGTAACTTATAAAAAAACTATTATTTTTTACTTGAATTTAAACTTCGTGAGACATGTTATACAACCCAATATGGATATGAAATTCTTGATTGAAAGTTTAACTTTTATATGGAAAACGTGTGAGTGCTCAACACTTTTGGCCAAGGCTGTATATGTTGTCCATTGAAAACTCTTATTTTTTTACTTTTGATAATTTGAGATAGGTTTCGTTCGGGTCTACCGTACCCCTCGACGGAATTATTAATATAGATTAAAATAACTATAAAATGATGATTCAAATGCTTTACTTTACTATAAATGTTGTTCCAGTAATACATATTCAATAAACTTTAAAATCACAATATTTATGTCATACCTTACCGGGGGGATGATTCATTTTGTATTATTTTCACTTAGTACACCCATTCGGAGCGAATACCCTGGCACCACGCACGCCATTTCAGATGTTAAATATGCTCATTTAACGTAAAGTTCACCATTCATACAAAAACCAAATATTTAGTTAGTGAGTAACGTTCCGATACACGCATCTTTACACAGATAGTGATCAGAAATTGAACACGACTTTATTGCTAAGGGCATAGGTTGCTCAGATATTTTTAAACCTTTAGAATGAACATATATTTATTTACCTACTCGACTGTACATTAAGGAGGTGTACCGTGTGTACAACTGTACATAATGTAGCTATATTACGTGCAAAAGGATTGAAGCAAAATAAAACTGCATAATAATTTAATGTTATTAGATATATATTTAAGGATTACAATAAAATAAAATAACATTATTCGTATTCATAAGACAATGAAACAAATGCCCGTATAACAGTGACATTTGCGGCCATTTTCTTCACACATCCTGTCGCTTACTAAAATTAATATTCAAACGTCTTGAGAGTAGGGCAAACTTCCGACTTATTTCTAGAACTATCAGAAAATAAGGCGTCGAAGGAGAACGGTCTAAACAAAATACCGCCACCTTCGAAAAATTTGCTCATAAACTCCACCCTGTAATAAATATTCAGTAAGGTTACAGATTGGTACTTTATGCGGGATTTACATTACGAAACTAGTTTCATGCATTTTTGATTACATTGCAGGCTGCGGACTGCCGAGGTAAGACGAGGGCGATCAAAGCCCGCAATGTAATCAAAAATGCATGAAACTAGTTTCGTAAAGTAAATCCGGCATTAGCTATCAAATTTCATGCACTCAAAACCCCTTGATGATAACATAAAACAGTCGTATTCAGATTATATGAGCAACTGGTGTGGTCCGATATATCTGATGGCGACTAGTGTACTTGCACTTTAGTAGTTTATGCAACTGCTACATAATAAGAGGCATTAAAACACTAGTCTGGCTGGCGAGTTTCATAATAAGATCACACGACACGAGTGTTTTAAGGCCGTATTATATGTATACTGCTAATTCAGTTTAACGAGTAAGTAGGTTATCGTCTTACCAATGCAAACGTAGCGTGTGGAGGAACGCAGAAAGACCTTCCATTACAACAAGAATAGCCAATGTGAATAACGCCCATATCATAAACACAACTACAATTTTAGGGCCACCTAACAGTGTATGATCGTCGAGAGCCATCTTTGCAAAAATCATAGCCCACAGCATTTCAGACAACTCTGAAATATAAAACGCATTGATGCAGAATTTGGAGGGTTAGGTCTGAACTTTTTAACACGTTCACAGTCCCAATATAAAATGTTTCAAATTTCTTGGACGCCCAAGCAAATTACTTCCATCACTCGTCCGTGCTCCACGTTTGGGTCACTATGAAACAACCAGGTACGCACTCGGACTGATTATTATAAAATATAATTACGGTTTAAAAACTACTGTAATAGAAATAATAATTAAAAAAAAACCGACTACAATACTTAAATGTACAAATTTAACATATTTTGGTAACTTCAAAGCAAAGAGCTTACAGGATAATAAATTAATGTAATTAGTTAGTTACTTATTTATATACATAGTCACAATATACAGTTATTTTTGGAGTCGGGGCCAGCGCAGGAGGATACCTAGTTTCCTGCTTTGCCACAAACTTTCGACACTCGGAGCGGTGGCGGCGCGCGCAGCGGGGCATATTTTTAATCCACGTTATAAACTATCTCGTTGCCAAATGTTGTCTTAATCCTATGTGTTGATTTTGCGTAATTTAGTTACAAATCATCTGAACATCCCAACTTTTACATTCTTTAACCATTTACCAGGTACGAACTAGCGTGTCTTCATACGTACTGTATACTCGTATACTGTTACAACCGTATTGAACGCCTTGTAAAAAATGTATTTACGAAAGTCGGAGATGTTCCTTTAAACCAGAAATAAAAATGTGGGTTACGGTTATCCCATCGCCTGTCTAAGTAATTAACAGTCATACTCGATTTTGTCTTATTATTTATCATATTCAAGGTTTAACTCCAAATCTACTACGAAACAATATATCAATCACTGAAAACATTATTTAACAGTTTTATTACTTACGTGAGTTTTTATGACATGGCAAGACAATTTACCGGGCCATGGGAAGAATAGCTCCCGCACAGTTAAACTCTAATAAGGCCATTAGGATAATGTCAACCCACATCGTAATTCTGGTCATACACAATAATGCATGAATATTTAAACTTTGCTTAGTTTGGGACTAGGTTGATTTGTGTAAGATTGTCCACAATTATTTATTTATTTATTTATTTAGCAATGTTTACGATTACATTACCTTTCAACACTCAATATCTACAAAATATCAAAAAATTGTTCGACCTATGTACTTCTGTTTTATAGAAATTAAGGAGAGTGTTCGAATTTCTCCGTAGTTTACTGAAATTAGGGGTCAAAAGAATTTAAACGGCTGCCAAAGATATATTACGCGATTTAGAAGCGTGTTGTGAATGAAGATCATAAAATACTATTTTCAGGGATTGACAAAATATTTTGTACGAGGTTTGGAGTTAAAACCTGACTACGGTAACCGATATAAGATGTGGGAGGAATATATCTCTTCGCCTGGTAAAGGGTTAAGAGTAGAATGACGATGCCACAAATAGACACACATATGTATACACCTGTTATAAACTTTTAACACCCCTCTTTTGACTATATTTACTAAACGTCAACACTCACGTTAGTATTAATTGTCACTCCGAGCGACGTGTTTCGAACTCTTGGGGAGTTCTACCTCAGGCTCACATGTCGCCCGGAGTGCCAATTAATACGTGAGTTTTAATCGTTTTGTAAAATATAATTATAACACGTCTCACGTAGATTTAAACCCCTCTTTTGCGTTTATTCTGTGGCTTAATAAACAGATATGGTACTTACGTGCATGCGCCAATGACAGCGCCCACAGACGCAAGTACGACGCAGTGTGCGATACCGTGCTTAGAACGAACTCAATAGTGTGTACAGATTGACGTATCATGAGGTCACTGAACGGCTTCGACACTTCCTCCATTTGCTCCTTCCACACTGCGTACCCCTCAGGATCCTCTTCTTCTTTGGCAACTTTATCCTAAAAGAAAACCGTATTGCATCATTTAAGCTTAGCACGCACTATAGCGGCCTGCGATGGTGGCCGCGGTGGCGTCCAGTTGACAGTATGACTATCAAGGCCGCTAGTGTCTGAATCATTGTTAGGAGGACCATGTTATACAACTGACCGGCTACGCAGGCCGCTCCAGTGTGTGGTACCTATGCTTTAACCTAATCCAGGTGTCGGCAACCTTTCAGCAGCCAAGGACCATTATCGCGGGCCGCATGTGTTAATAATTTGTGACTCTATCGGACGAAAGTTACCATATTGTCGGTTGTCAATAAACATTATAAAAACCTAACCTAGAGTGCCGCCGGCAGCGAGGCAGGGCCTAAGCTACCGGTGGTTAGGGCGACAGAGAGAGGAACCTCCTGACTATCCGCGACGTGTCCAGGATTACAGCCTTCTGTATCTGACCCTCGACCCAGCCATCTAGCGAGAGTCTCTTGAGGTGTTGGTCGAGACAAAAACGACTATCGGAAACGACAATGATCGTTGTATCAACATCCCACATGGCGGTTACCTCGTGTGCCAAGTCTAGGTACTTGCTGACTTTGTCCTTCTCGGTCTTCATAAGGTTCTCGTCGTGGAGGATAGTGATGTCAACGAGAACTGCCTGGCGTTTCGTTCGATCTATAAGCACGATATCAGGCTTATTGGCTACACATTTTCACGACCATTTACGAAAACGGGCGCAGGTGTGTACTTGCTGTACGGCAATAAAAGAGTGGAGCTGGTGAATGATCCTGGCTACTACACTACGTCATGTCTGTGCAAGTACTCGCCGTTAAATAGATGACCATAACCGGAAATGATATGCCTGAGTGACTCTCCGGGACGGCGGCGTGCCCGACAAATGTCGACCGTACCGTCCTTCAGGATATACTTCTGGTAGTTGTTCGTCATGATAACTTCGTCCGCAATTGCACAGACAAAATCTTCGTATTCCCCAAAGAGATCCCCGAAACGTAGCCAGTTCACCAACGCGAGCAGGTCTACATATAGGGTCCCGTAAGGGCCCTGTAGAACCGCCCGTGTAGCTCCTTACTCTTCCTTGCGGTCCCTGGTGCTCATTACTTTTAAGTCTGCGCTAGTTCTGCGGGGTGAAAGATGCTTCTACTGCCACTACGTCCCGATGCATCCCGCACTCGCTGTTTGACTGGAAATAATCCCTAAGACTGCACACCTCGCGGAGGAGGTCTTCGGCGTTTAAAAAGTCGCGCCCACCGCATTATTTATTATTATTATGGGTTATTAAGTGAAGATGATGGACTAATTATTATTATTTACCATTAACGCTTTCTGCTCTTTTTTGTTAATCCATGCCTCACAGCAGGGTGGGCCGATCAACATTAGCGGTATACAGATTAAGGCTATGGTTAGCAGAATCTTCTGAATAACATGTTGCGTTCCGAACATGTACGCTTCGCAATCTGGCCCCACGGGCTTGGTCGTGGACAACAGCATCATGTCGATAAACATAAGCAGTACCAGAGGGGCGCAGGTCTGCGATTCCCTTATAGAGGTTGCTACAACAATAAAATTGAATATTACTTTTCATAGGTTAACGTTCTAAACACTAATATGTACCTATCTCAAGTATCTCAACTAGATACTTAGTAAGTACAATAATATACAACCTATAAGAATTCACTCAAAGAATAAAGCATTAGATATCAAAATTTTAATTTTAATTTTTAATCTGTGGATGACTCAAATATTATGTTATAAATTGATTTAGAAACACAGATTACCAACATGACAACGGTATAAAAACTATTCAATAAGTTGGGTAGATAATTTTTCTTTTATCTATGTAGGTATGGGCCAATTTAGCTCATGTTTTCTTAATGTCAAAAGCAAGTGAGTGATTATTTTATTTAACGCCTCGTCTACTGGGCTCGGAGATTCTCGACGACATTATTATATATCTTCATAAAAATGACCGCGATAGATGACGCCTAAAAGCCCTTTTGACTATTTGGTAAGAAAACTGCGTTTAAACGGATTTTTGACGTTGTAATTCTAAATTATGATTACTTATAACCCAAGATAAAAGCCAGCTAAAGATAAGATAAGCTTATGAGCCAGTTCCTTATTATTTCAAACAACACAACAAAAAATCTACGATTTCTTATTATTTCATTTACGTTCGAATAACGGCCCGGACCCGCAAAGTTTACGTTTCTGAGAATGGCCGATTTATACCTTGTACATGTACTTGTAGCTACATAAGTAACATAATTCAGTAAAAAAAGTTGTTTGTTACGCTATCGGTTATTATTGAGGCATACGAGGATGTATTAAAACTGTCAGGTTTTGAACCTTTTCATTCCTAGTACTTACCTATGTTGAAAGTAAAGTGATAAAAAGACACTCACGGTCGCTACCGCCATATTTGAACCATTTGAAGAAGACCATAATGACAAGCCACAAAAATATACTCATCAAAAACAATATTTGTGGTAAAAACTCCAGATAAATCAGGTAACGTTTTTTGAAATATCTGCAACATAATAATAATATGGTGTACCTCTTGTAAGTGGGTACAACTTGTGTAATCAGGACACTGCACAATGTGGAACGACAGACCCTTCCCGGCTTTGGCTTGCGTCCAGAACGGAGTCACAAAAGATCTATGCATTTCACGGGCGCAGATGTGGTACAGTCAAGGGCAGTATATGTATACATTTTTTCACTTTATTCCATTGCAATAAGGGCCAAAAATGTATACATATTTATGCCCTCGACTGTACCTAAATTACGAGTAAGCAATGGGGTTGGCGGCTGCCAAAGTTTGCCACTAGGTGGCGCCACTAGAGTTTGTCCCAAGATATAAGTTCGTGATTATTATTCTCTTTGGGCTGAGACCTATGATATTTGGTGATAATGTTTATTATTACGTATATTTTACGGACCACATACTAATATATTAATAATTAGATTTTTTATTTCAGAAATTTCCTCATTTTTAGGGTTCCGTAGCCAGAATGGCAAAAACGGAACCCTTATAGTTTCGTCATGTCTGTCTGTCTGTCTGTCCGTCCGTATGTCACAGCCGGTTTACTCGGAGACTAGAAGTACTACAATTATGAAATTTGGTAGGAAGATGTATTCTATGAACCGCTATATAAATGTGATGTGAAATAAGAAAAAAAAAATATTTTAAGGGGGGCACCCCATACATGTAACCGGGGGACGACATTTGTTTGTAGTTATGAGGGGTATTATTTTTGGATAGACCTTTAAAAATGATATAGAGCTTACTAAAAAAGTCAATCGTTGGTGAGATATTAGCTCCCGAAGTCGTACAAAAGGTGCCCCCCCTCCCCGCTCCTCTAAAATCCAAAAGAGTAAAATGAAAATTCTGAAAAAAATTTAAAAGATGTACATTAATAAATACTTTCAACGATTTTTGGTTTGAACAAGATGGCATTAAGGCTTTTAGAGTTATCACTAAAAACTGTCTTGCCCAAACAAACAATACCAAACTTGGCATTGTATACTGTGATATACATTGATTTTCAGAAAAACTGAAAACATTAGATTTTTTAAATAATTTTTCCGAACAATAATTATTTTTGACCCTAAATCTTAGAACAGTTGTCCAATTTTAACATTTACACTATTTGTGTCCATGCCAAGTAGAGGATTAACTCTGTTGCCCTTGGGCCATTTTCCTTGGGCCATCCAGCTAGCAGAGGACGAGTCACTGTCTGCCTGAACAAAATTGACTATTTTGCAAGTAACGCAGGCGCGTCCGAATGCCTCATGCACTAGAATAGGATAATGAATTAGACGTCGCTAGAAATCAACGACTAAGTATACTAGTACTCGTAATATATGGTATTGCAACTAGTACATCTACTTCTAATAATATCCATTACATTTTAGATGTCATCAACCCGCAATTTTCTCTTGCACCCTCGCTGGTGCTGTCTCTGCGAGCGCCTTATGACTGAGAGGGAAAGCATCCGCCCGGTGTAAGTATGAGACATCATTACTTTTCGAAAGCCGTGTTGGCCTAATAGTGCATGCACTCTACGTAATGGCAATGGTTCAAATTTTTGATTTATCTCACGAACTCTTGAAAAAGAAATACAATCATTACTCACATATCATTAAAAAAACTAAGAACCAGGCCAAATGTCATGTGGAAAACTCCAACTATGATAGATAGTTTCATCTTAAGCGAATTTTCGAACAGGATCTTATTTTCCGCCAACTGGGAACAATATTAAACATTTTCACACCACCTGCTCGACACAGCCAAATTATATATCATGCAAACCTTACCGAAAGCAAATCATTATAGCCCTTGGCTGTAGCCGGGTAGTGATATTGTTTTGAATTTCATTATAACCCGCCGGGTAATAATATGATTTCACTTTTCGTAGCTCTTATTGTTATGTCATTAAATATATGGATGTACGTTCCGCTTAATATCAAAAACTACTGAACGGATCTCTATGAAAATTTCTAGTGTTGTAGCTTAGACATCAGAATAGGTCATAGGCTATAATTTATTTCAAAATTCATCCCCTTAGGGGGTTAAAAGGGGGTGGTAATTTTGTATGGAGACCAAAATTATCTTTAAAATAGAATCTTTCATTAAATCCTCTTTCATGTGTTTCGTGTGGGCACGTCTCGGAGGCGTGCGCCATGCTTGCCTCGACAGGCCGGCCCGCGCGCCGCCGCCAGCCCGCAACTGTGTCGTTAAGGTTGTACGTGAACTCGTAAGAGTATTATATTTGGTGTTCTTATAGGGGTCGCGCGCAACCGCGAGAAGCTTCCTGTACAGTATATTATAAAGCGGGATCTTATCTACGGTTTTTGAACTTATTAAAGAGAATTTACTATATAGGTGTAGATAAACTATTTTCTAGCATACACTATGACAAAGATCACAAAATACGAAAGAAGAATTCACATATTACCTACTAATTTCCTTATTTTTTTACGATCGGCGCCTTGCACTGATCAAAGGCCAATTTTCTCAACGGGGTAGTGGAATTGAAAAATCTTTGATTTTTTCCTATAGAAGAGAATCTCAGAATTCAGAATCTACCATCATCTATGTAACTTCGCACGGGAACATACTTTAAATGAGTTTTAAACTTCTCTTATAATAGTTATTTCTCTAAACTGCATTCTTAGGTTGCGCAACTTTGACGATTAAAAAAAGGACTATGGCACTTAGGGACATTTTTTATTGATTTTGGTAGCCTATGTATTGTAGATTATAGATCCGTGCGTAACTCAATATCGACCATAAGGGCCCCTCTGAGCTGGACCGCCACATATAGGATAGATGGGTCACACTTCTGGGGACTTTATTGTAGAACCGTATACAATTAAGCGGAAACGGTTTTTTTATTTTTTTTCCGAGAATAGGCTCTGCGAGTTTTTCCTCGTTTCTAATGTTAAAATTATGTACATCACAGTTCCTTTTAAAATTACCAATATTTTTATGGACATGCATAATGTTTTTGAATATGTATTGAGAATGCACTGTTAATATATGAATTTCTTATTGTTTTTCCCTAAGTGAGTCCCTAGGAGTCTTATTTATTAGTATGCACCAATACATCATTATCTCTGGTCACTTTCACTGTTTGTTTTTTTTTCCTTTTTCGTCCCATTCGCGACTTGTATTACAACCAACTTTTTTGGTAACGCTGTCATGTCATCGTCGTTATTCGTCATAATTTTGCAACACTTTGTGTTGGTGAAATATCAAAATAATGAACGTTAAAAGTCTCGAATAATAAATTTTACTAACAGTTAAATAGTAAATAGAGCTGAAATGAAAAATGCAAAAAAATATTATCAATTATAACAGCGAAGACAGCGAAAAAAGTGAAGAAGTAGTCCAGCAAAGAGGCCTGGTTAAATATAAAAATACCGGGAATAAATATGACAAAATAGGAATAAACTATATACAAGGTGCTGCGTAATAGTATGTTTCGGTATTTACATTCCAAGAAGGATCCACTCCATAGTAGTAAGGTCGAGAAGCGTCTGTAAGTTCCAGAAGAAAAATATGGTTTTTCTGTAATTCTTCCAGAGTTAATTTACAACCCCAACCTGGCCGAAATACTGTAAACGACTTAGAGAAACAGTCGTTATATATCGAGCCAGCGTAAATGCTGAAGCAACTCATAAGGAGCACTAGGTATCGTCCTGAAAAAAGGTTTTATGGTTACCAACAGGCCTTTAAAATGTTTATAAAAAATAGCGATATCATAACAGAATAATTCAGTTGAGCGTATACAACGCATCACGTACAAATCTGTAGGCATATAGTTTGCCGTGCACAAGAATCAACACTCGAAGATTTTTGCCACTTAAATTGAGCGTCAATATTGACGTTGAATAGTATCCAACAACTGCAAATAAGTTCATAATCGTCCTTTTGTAATATAGGTAGCTACATACAAATAATCGGTTTTGCGGATTAATTCCTATACCTACTTATGCTATAAAACAAAGCTTCTTGCCAAATTCCATAACACTATGTCAAAAGAAGAGAGACTCTCCAATATATCCCACGTCCTTCAGACTTGAAGTCTAAATATGAGTGACTAATACGACCGAGAAGAAAGTTCAAAGAGTAATCCGTACTACTACATTTTAAGATGAGAATGACTAAAAAACTTAAGCTTAGATTTTACTTTACCGCCAAATAATATATTCCATATCTCGCCACCAGACTTGTCTGCTAAGAATTTCTTCTCATTAACGATCATCCACAAAGCGCCTCCAAACATAATGGCGCCATGTCCCAGATCACCGAACATCAGCGAGAACAGGAAGGGGAACGTTATTATAGTGTACAGCCCTGTAAATAAAAAATAAATAAAAAAACAAATTTCTAAATGGAATGAGTCATTTTTCGGAAAACCTTTAAAAATAGAATAGAAATAGATTCATTTTTCACCAGAGTGTATAAGTTATTAAATGTTGAGCACCTGGATTTAATTCCCGGTAGGTAGAGTCGCCGTAAGCGTTAATAAGCCCTTGAAAGGCATATGTGAATTTATTGGTGCGATTGAAAGTCGGCGGCATCTCAGCACTCTCGCGCTTCGACATAAAGCAAGGCACAGACGTTTCCAGCTTTTGCTGAAATTATAATATACAGCGTATATTAAATAATGTTAATGTCACACCTGGCCATAAAGCGGCAATTACCGCACGCTCCGCGCGCGGGAAATCCAACTTCCTGGCCAGGGGGTGACATAAATTTTATGTTAGGAAGTTACGTAATGTACTATTTTAGTTTTAAGTATATAATTGTATGTATTTTAGCTATAAGGTATTTATCTATGGGCCCTTGTTGCCTGAAATAAATGAATAAATAAACCTAATATACATTATACAGGGTGAAATTTTATTGACCGTTCAAATTTTTCCTAGGCATCAGGTATCAATAAAAGATGCAATTACTGAAAAAAACGGGTAAAATTTTCCAAAAAAATATTTTATTTTTTCACAATTTTCGAGAACATGTAACAACAATGGTTGCAAACCAAGAGTCCTAAGCCAGTGAAAGGAAGTATGAAGAAAAATTTGCAAAAAAAAATTTTTTTTTGTTATTTGTCGTTAAAAATCGGTTTTTATGCGAAAATTGTCTCGGCGACTCAACGTGGGGCCAGGGCGAGCGTTATTGCTGCCTCCCACACAACCCGCTTCGGCGGTATCCACGATCGCATATTTTTTCGGATATCTTTCAGCTGCTGTATCTCAACATTTTAGTACTGCAAGATACTGAAAAAACCAGGAAGTATGTGAACATATTACAAGCACTCTATAGCAAAAGTAAAGCAGTAGTCAGGTTGGAGAGAAAAGGGAGTAGCTTTAACATATTGAGGGGTGTAAGGCAAGGTGATCCGATATCGCCCAATCTCTTCACATCACTACTAGAAGACATCTTCAGGAAATTAAACTGGAAAAGAATGGGCCTGCGAATAAATGGAGAATACTTGAGTCACCTTCGATTTGCAGATGACATAGTCATTTTGAGCGAAAACCATCAAGACCTAGAAGTAATGCTAAAGAACTTAGAAGCAGAAAGTCAAAAGTGTGGACTACAAATGAACACTAGCAAAACCTGCATCTTGACTAATGGGAAACATAGACCAGTTAAACTGAGCCAGGGCACCTTAACATATGTTGAAGAATATACCTATCTAGGTCAGAATATTTCATTCCAAGCACAGACCATGGTCGAAGTAGAAAGACGAATTAAAAGGGCTTGGAGTAAATACTGGGCTCTTAAACATGTATTCAAAAGTAAACTGCCTTTACACTTCAAAAAGAAAATATTTGACAACACTATATTGCCTATAGTAACATATGGATGCCAGAGCTGGGCTTTTACCAAAGAGATGGTTCGCAAACTCCAAGTCTTCCAAAGATCCGTAGAAAGAAGTATGCTGGGTTTAAGACTCAAAGACAGAATAAGGAGCAGCGAGATAAGGCAGAGAACGAAATTGAAGTGTGTGACAGAGGTAGCCTGCAGGACAAAGTGGAGATGGGCAGGACACGTGGCCCGAGCACAAGACGGCCGATGGAGCGAACGGGTGCTCCACTGGTGGCCACGGGAGGATAAGCGCCAACGGGGCCGCCCGCGTCGCAGATAGTGCGATGAATGACTTGTAAAGTGCCATTGCGGCCTACTTACAGAATAAAAGTTCATTTTATTCATTCAAAAGAAAAAAAAAAAAAGATGATATCATCAAAATAGGAGGACCTACATGGACCAGAATAGCCACCGACAGAGAAAGATGGCATCAGATGGAGGAGGCCTTTGTCCAACAATGGACAACCCAATAACTAAAATTGTATCACATATACTTATATTTAATACTTAAAAGGGAAATAAAAGGCTTATTATTATTATATATTATTAAGATACTGAAAGAAAAAACACGTATATTTTAATTTTCGCTAAGGAATCTACTGTGAAAATTTGAACGGTAAATAAAATTTCACCCTGTATAAAGTCGATAAGGGTGAATATACACCAGAAACTTGCGAACATCTGTATCCAGACATTTGACACCTAGCTGTCAAGCACGCATCAAGGTGTTATAAAATATGAAAGCACAGCTTCGCACTCCTCTGGTGGATATTCATCCTTAGGGACGGGCGATATGACGTAAATATTTATCAGGCGTACATACTACCGAATTACTGAATTAGAAAAAAGCTTACAACATAAACTAATACATACAAGAACAATTTATGACACAGTACCCCGGAGTAAATGTTTCAGAACAACGAGTTTCAGACCAACGAAGAATAATCATAGAGTATAACAACAAATAAATAAATAGTAAGAGACGAAATACTACTCGTAGCTAGGCTGATATAGAAAGGACCAATACTTACCGAAACCTTATCCAATATGTCCTGTACTTTGCCTAAATCCGCAGTTGGGATCCAACATCGTCCAATCAAACATTTCTTGGTGATGTCCAAACTAAATTGATTCATGACGTAGTATATCGCTTTCGCCTTTTTAACTTGCATCATATACATCGGCCAGGTTTTAGCTATATTTCGCATTACTTTGCAACGTTGTGATCTGGATTCTTTCAATACCTATGATGGAAAACAAGCTTGTTTGATGACTACCTACAGTCAAACACAGAGGGTTCCTGAGCGGCGCGCGGCGTATGAATGGTGATATGAAAGGGTGGCGGGCAAGAGAGGGAAGAAAGACGCACCGCCACTCGCGCCGCTCAGAACGAACGAAAAAGGATTTATAATCACATCGTTGAATGCATATATATGCTGAAGTCAAACAGACAAGCATTCCATGTTATTTTATCAAATGAATAGTGCAAAAGTTACTTTACCAAGGACAGATCATCGATCCTGATATTAAGATTGCTTAGAGTAGATATCCTGTCGGCTGGAGATGGCGGTAGTGGGTACAGGTCGCAACGGAACCCCTCGCACACTTTCTTCATTCGAACGCCGAGCTCTTCCCCTTGGACAACTAACAAGAAAGCTACTTTACGGACGTCGGTATTCTAAAAAAAAAGTATAGATATAGTTATGTTATAGTACAATACCTATTTAGTAGGTATTCTTTACAATTGTCAACAAAACATATTTTTTATCAGAATGCCTTTGAATATCCTGATAATATGTAAAGCCAATGATAGGATAAGTACTGGGTAAGTAGCCTTAAGGTTGTCGCGCACATAAAGGCTCGGCAATCGACCGGCGACGCCCCAGCTCGCGCCGGTCAGTATTTTTTGTTAGAGACTTCATACTGCAACGTACGCTTATCCACTCTGTAACCGCATTGCCCCAGCCCGACACGTGCACTTAACGGTAGGTGGACAGCTGGCTCGCCGTCGCGTCGCAGGGAGAACGCCGCCCTTTCAGCTCGCTGCCGCTTCACTTTCACCCATGGTACAGAATAGTATAATAGTATTACATACAGAACGGACACGAACCCCCCCGCACTGAGGTCAGTTACCTCGTCCCTGACAGGCCAGGATGACAAGCCGGGTTACGATCGGGTTACCGTCGCGGCTCGCGATTCGCCCATGCCACGCGCTACGCACTCGCGCAAACAATTGACGCGAAGGAAATTAAGTGCTGTGAGTATGTGTGCGTGCGTTGTCGGTACACGCGTCAATTGTTTGCGCGAGTGCGTAGCACGTGGCGCGGGCGAATCGCCAGACGCGACGGTAACCCGATCGTAACCCGGCTTGTCATCCTGGGCCTGTCAGGGACGAGGTAACTGACCTCGGTGCCCATGGTGCCAGCCTAAACAGGCCGCTAAGCGTATCCAAATGATTTAAATATTATTTATTCAGCACTAACAGTCGAAGGATCCTTAAATATCTCGTCTTGGTCAGTCTGCTTGTAATAGGCGTTGCCGTGAGCCAAGCGCCAAACCATGAGCTGGAAGATGTACGAGCGCCTGCGGAGCACCAGGCCCGTGATGACCGTGAGCCTGGCGCCACTCTCCTGCTGCATTGCTGCAGCAATCGCTCTTGTTTTCCTTCCTTTACTGAAATCAGAGTGTACAAGCTGATACATCTAAGTATTAAAGCGTCATTTTAATGAACATGACCATATTATACAACATTTTCCGGCGAAACTGGCGCTCTCCTATCTTAGAATCTACCTTCCAATTTTTTTTTATATAATAATTATCCAATTAGGTTGGGTTTGTTTAGTTTCCTCGTGGTGTTTAACTCGGGTTAAAACCACCCATTTCAACCGTTGGTTAACAATCTATGGTTAACTATAAATGCTACGGTTGCGGAGGTAAAAATGAACATGGTATTTACGCCGCTTGCTTGACCGCCTCAAGGCCGGTGCCTAGCCGCAAATCCGCATTGCCGAGCATCGTTCCGATATGTGTTAGCACGTAACTGAACTCCCTCGTCTCCATGTAACTTTTACGCAAATTTATGAGATTCGCAGACATCTCCAGGACGAGTCTTTCCCATTTTTCAATACTTGTCTGCAAAGAAAGTAGGCGGATGCCATAACAAACATCTGAATAAGGTGCTGCTAAAGTATAAAGCAATATTGTTAAACCTTTTCCTGGTGGCACCAACCTATGTAGTTTTGCAAAAAACAAAGTATATATTAAAAATAGTTATGTATTGGAAATTAATTTAAGCGCTAGTAACTTTTCGCCGAAATTCAATTCGATTTAAACCTTAACTTTGGGTATTAAGGTTGAATTTTAACTACATGTATGTAGTCACTATAGGTACTATGCCTGGAAAAAGGTTAAGGGCATTGCATGAAGATCGGGCACGATTTACGTTTGCAAGAATTTGCATGCAATTTTTATAAATTTTTGCAACGCTTTTTGTAAACCGGCCGTTAAGTGCGCTTTTGAGCATCAAAGTGGCACGCTGTATGTTTTTATAAAGCCGATAGGTAGTTGTAATTTTTTCTTTACTAACCGCCGTTCGTCACAAGACTCAAGAGAACATTTGGGAACTGATCATTAAAAGTACTATTCTGGTTTTTCTAAGACCACTCGCAATTGTTGGTCTAGATGTAATAATGGTACGAAAAAATTAGCATTGCTCATCGAAATAACAAAACAGAAAAATAAGCTCGCTAGATCAACTTGTATTCTTGTTATAAAGACGAAATAATTGATGTATTTTGCATCAATAAAAAGCGCAGTATTTTGCATTTTAACTACGTAGAGTTTTAGGTTTCTATTTTTACATTTTCATATCTTGTTTCTTTTAGCGTCGTTTATTAAACATTGATCATTTGAAAAACACAGTGGTAACTATAATCGAAAAAAACCGGCCAAGTGTCGAAAAAATAAAAATAAGTCGAAAAAAGCCGGACTCGCGCACAAAGGATTCCGTACCATTATCTATAAAAACGGGGGAAAAATCATGTCTGTTGTATGGGAGCCCCCTTAAATATCTATTTTATTCTGTTTTTTACTATTTTTTTATAGCGGCAAAAATTTCAATTACGGAATGTGAAAATTTCAATTACGGACGGACAGCGGAGACTATTACTAAGAAGTAACAGGGTCCCGTTTTACCCTTTGGGTAGGGAACCCTAAAAAGGTAACGAGAATCGTTTTGTAACAGTTTTACTTCACTTCGACAAAGAGGCGCCATTGCATGTTAATGCATGTAAATTAAAGGCATGAATTGAAAAATCATCTGTTTTAAAAATTGTGTTCAGTTTTCCTTTTAAAATAATTTCAATGAAAAAGCTCTTTTTCCGCTTAAATACAATAACATCAGCACGCACAAAAAATACTTTGTTATTAACAAAAATGTACAAAAGCATCGTGTCCTTTAATCAGTTTATTGAAATTATCAAATATTGTTATAAATATTAAATTATTATATTAAAAATTAAAAAAATTGTAAGGCCTCATAATTTTTTAAGGATATTTTGAAACTTAAGTACTTTCGAGATATAGGGTTATTGGAGGGAAATTGAAAGTAAGTTGTTAGAGTCTGGCTAACCAAAATTTACTGACAGATATTTACATGCTGTATCACTAATTGTCTATGATTGTTTAAATGTCTGTTGTCAACACGTTGTCAATTTATGTCAATCATTCAAATTGGTCGCGGTTAATAAGGGGTTTATTGTGTTTATTTTAAATAATATTAATAATTACTATACCGATTGAGGTCCGCGAACTATTATTTAAGCCCGTAAATAATTACGACAATGTGCGAAGTGGACGTGAAGCGTTGTATAACGAAAAACTGCAATGTTTACAACAAGATGTAAATGTAGTAGGTTGGTGCTCTATTAATATTTTGATACTTTCAGTACTAGTTTTTGTTATACAACGACGGTGGTAAACAAGCGTACGGTCCACCTGATGGTAAACGGACACCCCAGCCTATAGACGCTCGCAACTCCAAAGAAGGCACGTTCGCATTTTTAATATATATATATACCCTATATAAAATTTGACGATTTACTGTGTTGACAGCAGAAGGGACAAATTTAGGTCCCACGCTCTCAACACAGTGCAACCCGGTAGCTCTGGCAACCTTGCCCACCTCTAGGAACAAAACACTACGTACAATTACCTGACCTAACTAAGAACTAGACGTGCCATAAATCCTAGTTTTTTAATTTCAAGTATGGTACCACTTTTTTTCCACTATTAGAAGTATGGCAAATATGATGTCACATTGTATCATACATATTCTTTCCAAAAATCCGAACGCCATACTGGTACAAATCGTTTGGCAAAAATTTAAAAAAATACTCTTTCGCAGTGGTATGGCGGCCATTTGGCCCCATCGGAAAAGTATGGCATGGTGATTTTCGTGAATGGCTTGACGATGAACGATAGCTGTGCAAAAAAAAAATAGCCTGGTACAAATGGTTTTTTCTTTTTTTTTATTGACTTGTTTTTACTAGGTCTTATTTACACTACAAATTCATTTTTCCGCCTTGTTAAAATGGCATATGATGAGAAAGTGTAAATGTATGTTTTTGTCGTTGACTGTACTCCACATAGTGATAGAAATTATGTGAGCTAATTTTGAGTGCACATCAACCTACTTTTAACATGTTTCACTATAGGTACCTTAACTACGTGTGCACAGAAAATCAAAAATATTTTCTAGTATCAAAACTATACTTCCTACTACACAAAGTGTGACCATCCCAAGATTTTTTGAATTTCCCGCCAAAATTGTGTGTAATATTTCATTAGCCAGACTCTAAGTGTTGGCACGTTTATCTCAATATATCCGCAACCAAATCATCATTGTGAGAATTCGTATTTCCCACGCTCGTCTATACTAACTGGTAACTCGTCAGAAAGACTGCCCAACCTGACAACAAAATGCGATTGGGATGTGAAAGATCTAAATAAAATCATTCGTACAGTAGAGGAAACGTAAACACGTACTGTAGAGGAAACGTAAACACGTACTGTAGAGGAAACGTAAACACGTACTGTAGAGGAAACGTAAACAGATACTGTAGAGGAAACGTAAACACGTAGGTACTGTAGAGGAAACGTAAACACGTACAGTAGAAGAAACGTAAACAGATACTGTAGACGAAACGTAAACACGTACTGTAGAGGAAACGTAAATACGTACTGTAGAGGAAACGTAAACACGTACTGTAGAGGAAACGTAAACAGATACTGTAGAGGAAACGTAAACACGTACTGTAGATTAAACGTAAACACGTACTGTAGAGGAAACGTAAACACGTACTGTAGAGGAAACGTAAACACGTACTGTAGAGGAAACGTAAACACGTGCTGTAGAGGAAACGTAAACACGTACTGTAGAGGAAACGTAAACACGTACTGTAAAGGAAACGTATACACGTACTGTAGAGGAAACGTAAACACATACTGTAGAGGAAACGTAAACACGTACTGTAGAGGAAACGTAAACACGTACTGTAGAGGAAACGTAAACACGTGCTGTAGAGGAAACGTAAACACGTGCTGTAGAGGAAACGTAAACACGTACTGTAGAGGAAACGTAAACACGTGCTGTAGAGGAAACGTAAACAGATACTGTAGAGGAAACGTAAACACGTACAGTAGAGGAAACGTAAACACGTACAGTACAGGAAACGTAAACACGTACAGTACAGGAAACGTAAACACGTACTGTAGAGGAAACTTAAACACGTACTGTAGAGGAAACGTAAACACGTACAGTAGAGGAAACGTAAACACGTGCTGTAGAGGAAACGTAAACACGTACAGTAGAGGAAACGTAAACACGTACTGTAGAGGAAACTTAAACACGTACTGTAGAGGTTGTTTGTTACGGTATGAGACTGGCCATGCTTGGTCTAGAATCATAACGTTAACATATTTTATGTTTGAATAGTTCTAGAATGCCTGTCAAAGCGGCATTGTTCTGGGAACAAGGTGGTTTTTCAGTGACTGACAGTCTACTTCAGGACTCGATAGGAGTCACATCTGCTGTCAATTATCTAAGACAATTGTGATTGTATTTCAGTCTTTGTGTGAAGTATAATAGATTCATAAGTGCTTATAGTATTTTCTTACAGGTAAGACCTCCTCCTAGATCCCTCAACTGTACCTCTACGTCGACCCCCTATAGTACGTTTTTAATCCTTATTGTACAAGAGCGATAAAAACATGTTTCTATATCCTTGACTGTATGTAGAGGGACACACGTGTATCTTAAAAACGTCTGTGTGTTTATTCAACCTATATTTTTTTCAAGATATGCTGTCATAAAGTGTAGAATGTTAAAGCTTAGAATAACTGTTTATTCCTGTTTGGTCAAATTCAGCTTAAATAAAGACAAATTAACCTCGTAAGCATTCATTTCATGAAGTTCTAAGGCTGCAGGTTCACCGATTTGTTTCGGTATGTAGATATCATCTTCTTCCATCTTTTCGCCAATGTAACGAAGCTTCCTCTCCATATCGGAGCAGCGACATACTTCAAGCACATACGTGCGTTGAAACGAACTGAGCTCTCCATTCAACTGCAATAAGAAAACACAGATTAACAGATAACGATAAACGCAGATTAACTTATTATTTCGTTAGGTACATTTAAATATAATGTTCATTGTTTGATACAAAAGAACACAAATGACAACTATTAGCAATTATGCATTTATATTAGCGGCAACTAGGTCGAGCAAGGTCAATTGTACAGCACAGCCGTGTCTACAAAATTACAACTTCTGTTTTCTGAGTACTTACATCGCGAAACTGCGCGCACCCGATTTCGCCAAGCTGCGATAATACCATGAAAGCAGTATCTGGCGTCAAGAACATATCGACCTGCGTCATGGGGTCGCTTCGCAACATGCACCCCATCTTGACTGCTCCTTACTTCGCAGGACAACCGGTAAACAACAACAACCGGTAAACCGGTAAGCTCTGGATTCCTGATATTGTCGTATAATAAGTAGTGATTATACTCTCTTTCTATAATAATTCTGTGCTGAAATCTGGCGTTCAGCCGATAAAAGTCATCCTAGTTGTCAAAGTTGTCGTAAATATCATTTAAAAATATATTTTTTTATTTCGAATAAAAAGAAAGCACTGTAACTAAGAAAAAGTTTGTATTTTACATTTGCGAAAAATCTTTAGCCTGTTCCACTTACTTTACTCTTTGGCCTGTTCGCCCTGTTCGTGTTTTATCTAGATCACATCAGGATCGCGCAACTAGGAAGAAAAAGTGACTTTGACAATCTAAGTATGGTCTAAGGCTAGAAAAACACAAATAAAACATGGCGAATACCGATATCTCGCTCTCTCAGTTAATCTATCTCAGTCAAATGTCAATGTCACTTATTATCATTTCCGTTCTGTTGAAAGGAGTTTTTACTTCAATACTCAAACTCTCTGGTTTAGGCTGTCATTATTTTCAGTTGTCAAGAAAACAAACATTGTCAAATTAAAATAAAATATTGTTTTGGTCGATATTATAATAAAATATAATGGTTCTATCGTTTTAAACACGCGTTTACTCTGAATAAGATTTAAAAGAATATTCGGTCCAGCCGTGGAAGTCATCTCGTCAAAATATTCAATCGGAAGTCTCGAAGGCAAGTCAAATTGGTCGACTTGGAAGTGTAAAATACTTATTATGTTACGTGGCACCGCAGATGCCATGAGTGTGTTTGATGGAAGTCTGACAAAGCCAAAAGATATAGAAGAAGGAACAGGTGATGCAGCAGTTCTCATAAGATACATACATACAAGTCCTTTATCGATATCGATATCTCTATTGCGTTGTTATGTGGGCATGACGTACTTCCGCGTTTTCTTTTTTATTGTGGTTCAAAATGTCTGCCAAACTGTACATCAATGTCATGTGATGACAATATTGACAATGTCACTGTCATCAAAAACCTTGTTCTAAGTCCCGTCTCTTAGAACGTAGTGGTTATATTCTCTTAGATAATGCGAATTCAATGTGTGTGTGTTTACGACTACTGCTTCTGCCACCTTGTGAAAAAAATTCTAATCTTAAAAAATTACTTGGTTATATTTGTTGCAGCTTAGTAAGAAGAGATATCTATCTTATGTGGAGTCGACAGGAAACACAATCGATTACGCACTCGCTACCTACCTGTTCTTCTGTTATTCCGGGGATCCCTCGACGGCCGAATAATTTACAGTTTCCCAACTAAGTATGTTTTGGGGGGGGCTCGCTCCCAAAGGCTCGGGCCTATTTTATCTTCGTAAATTTCAACCAAATGAATGTTAGGACTCGTGTAAGTAAACCAACTAAAAACTTTCAATATTTTATTTCAAGCCCGGTAAATGAATCGACGAAAATATTGAAAAATGGTTAAGTAACTCTGTAAAAAAAAATCTAAATATCATCGTAAAATTAAACTTTCTTTCTGATTATTTCGTAATTGTCAACGGCAGTGAGATGTTTTTTTTTACAAAAAGGATAGCTTTTTTAGGGTTCCGTAGCCAGAATGGCAAAAACAGAACCCTTATAGTTTCGTCATGTCTGTCTGTCTGTCTGTTTGTCTGTCCGTATGTCACAGCCGATTTACTCGGAGACTATAAGTACTACAATTATGACATTTGGTATTCTAGGAAGATGTATTCTATAAACCGCTACATAAAAGTGATGTGAAATTAGGAAGAAAAAAATAGTATCTCATACTCTGAATGTGGGTCATTTTTCATCTAAGTAGCGTGCTGAAAGTGGTCCATTTCTGCTCTAGAGCAGAAAATCATTAAAAAAATATTGTTTTTTCCATAGCCACAAGAGACTGCAGATCTGAGTATTAGATAATATATTAATGTTGAAATGGATTCTCGAGCATATAAACGGAAATATATACTTATGTGCTATGTACTAAAATTTACTACTTGAAATATGTACAGTCAAGGGTATAAACATGTATACATTTTTGGACCTTATTTCAATGGAGTAAGGTGAAAAAGTGTATACATATTGGTGCCCTTGATAGTACAATACGGATTTGAAGGCAAACATTCAGTTCGCTGACGCGAAGGAGGCAGAGTAACTTAACTCGGTTATATTCTGGCTGCATTTGATTAGAGCCCTAATGTTAAACAATCCATTGAAACTTTGGAAGTTATGAGACTCGGCAGATCTATGCTCTATACAGAAGCAAAGAACAGATACATAAGTAGATATAGGAGAAATTTTCTTGAAGATACCAAACCAAAATAATAGTGTCATTTATTCGTATTATATTGAAAAGATTTAAAAAAATTAGAGCCGTAAAATTAAGTCTATGAAGCACCAATTAAATATCTCGTCGTGGGCAACACTTGTTTAGTGTTCCGTCCAAAAATTGGTAAATCCGGAACATTTGAAACACCGCGATGCTAGTCCATGTGTCTGTGACATCAATTCTATTTAAGTAAGTAACGTATTTTTATGAAAATTATGCTTAAGTGATATGGTTCTAAATATTATGACCTCTTCATTTCTCTGTTTACACCCGTTACGTTTGTAAAAAACCCAACAAAAATACTAATTTTAATATCGGCAACGATGGTATCAATATTTGGCGATTTTTCAATAAATGTCGTATCTTGGTAACTGACACAGTGAAATATTTGCTCCACAAAATCCGTGCTCAGGTATAGATCTCTTTTCTTTTCCGGCTAGGAAATCATTGTAAGCAAAAGTCATTGCGTATATTTTAGCGTGGCTCACAGTTAAACATAGTTACACCCACACCTCGCACGCGCCGAAACCGTCTTCAGCGCCCAGTCCTGCCCGCCTGCTCGTCGCCTTAACACGCTCCAGGTCAGTTTACTTTTTCTTATTATTTTTCTTATCAAGTATATACGTATACGTCTTCCATTAGTGCATGCTTTCCTTGGCGAAAGTTTTCATGGACATTTACCATCACTTATTATTGCACAGCGATTATTTTTTTCAAATTTAGTTGCTTTGTTGTGTTTACGTAAACTTTGTTAAAATACAATCACATCTAGATCCACAGTCATCCGTTTATTCAATATATGCGCTTCCGAGTTAGAGTTATTTTTAGTGGGGCCGTTCAACATTCACTGAGTGCATATCACAATACCTCGTGTCGGACAGACAAAAACCGGGTTTTCGTTACTAAAAATATACCCGTATCAAATGTTTGCGAAATCTATTTTGAAAATGTTCTTCTGTTCGCAGCGACGGTTAGAGGAGATCATTCATCAGAGAGAGTGATCGATCTCCTAAATTCGTAAATGACTCGGACCGAATACCTCTCCTATTATAATATTTTCATAAATACGTTGTTGACGGCTGCAATTCACTCCGCACTTGTAGTAAACACGGGTGAGCTTAAAAAAATATTCATTGACACTGAATATTTTCAATGACTTTCCGACGGCTCCATGCCAAGAGTTGGTTTTATCGTGTGTTAATTGTGTAGGATTACGTCAAGTCAATATGAAAATGTTTATTTTTCAATCCGATCTGTAATTAGATAAACTTGTTTGCGTCCACAGCAGTCTTGATCTTTGGCGCTTATACTTCCCCTGCTTATTTACAAGTTTTACAACAGTTGCTACGATGCTTTTTAAACATTCAGTTTTCAAGTCGAGAACCATAAATCAAAAATAAATATAATTGTTCTGTCGGGCAGGCCGGTAAATGTAGGTACGGAGAAGTTTAGCTGGTATTTCATTGAAATAATATAATGATTAAATATGTTTTACTAGAACTAACGCTATTATTGTACAGTCATCTGCAAATATGGCTTATTTCGTAGTTATCCTTGAAGATACGCAGATGTACGCCATTCTCAGTAATAATTTGGCAGTCTTCTACCAGGACTACCACTACCGACTACTTCGATACGTCTTGGTCTGGCATATATGGGCTAAAAAAACAATTAAGTACGGCTGTCCAAGGATAGATTCTAAATTCTGAGGAGAATTTACAGGAATGGAGCAATCTTATCACCGATACTAATTATGTACACTTTATGCAACTTCGTATATTTTTGTACTACCTTTACCCCATGCTAACTTCTCAACGCTTCTATTTTTTTTCATTTTATAAAACCGGTCAAGTACGAGTCGGACTCGCGCATGAAGGGTCCGTACCATTACCTATAAAAACGGCAAAAAATCATGTCTGTTAATATGGAACCTCCCTTAAATATTTATTTTATTATGTTTCTTAGTATTTGTTTTTACAGTGGCAACAGAAATACATCATTAGTGAAAATTGACAGACGTGACAGACGGACAGACGGACGGACAGCGGAGTCTTAGTAATAGGGTCCCGTTTTAACCTTTGGATACGGAACCCTAAAAATCTACGTAAGAATAGGTGCGTACAGCATTTATTCGAGACACGGTTAGAAAGATACGAGGATCAAGGCTTTTTGTTTCAACTTTATCTATTAGTAAACTGGATTGGACTGTATGTCGTTTGGTAAGATATGGAGGATAGTCATTGGTAATGTCTGGAAATACGAATATAGAGGTTCCAAGCTTTTGATTTTGTGGAAAAAATGTACCTACCTACAGCAAATTATTGACATCGAACAATCTAGTGGTGAATATAAAAGTTGTTCACAAAGTATCGTTTGTCACAGGGTAAATACTAGCGTGTATTTGTAGTGCTTCAACATTGCATTCATTTGCGCTTTTGCTTGTTCGTAATGACACTCGTACGTTTACAAACTGAATCTAGCTGTCTATTAGAGAGCCACGTAATTTTTCCAAACAAGTTCAAATCTGGTTTGTGGACTCGTATTATGTTCGAAATATCCAAAACTTTGAACTGAACCTACAAGTTAATCCCTAATTAAACCCACATATTATTAATCATTTATTCACAGACAACAGGGGTCCATTTGTGTTAGTAAGTTCTTAATTTATATTAGTAGATTTCAAATTAAATTATACAATTAAATTAGAAAATAAAAATGAACATAATTTTTTTAAGGTTTTGTAGCCCAATAGCGCAAAAACGCAACCCTTACAGTTTCGTTATATCTGTCCATCCGTATTAGCTGTCAAAGTCGTCCCTCCCCTCCATCTAACTTCCAAACTATAAAGTTTAAAATATTGAAGAAAACTTAGCTGGTCCAGTAATGATATGATTTTTGTTTTTAACATGATATGTCGTACAGTTTTTGAGATAGGTCGAATTAACTAGATATCTCAAAGTAGGGGTGGCACTCCATATAATTATCATGTACCGAACCCTTCGTGCGCGAGTCCCGCTCACACGTAGGCAATACTTTTGTACTTTTACTTAATACTTACCCATTTATTGTCGAAAGTACAACCTGTCTATATCCCCTTGTTCATAATCGTTCATCAAAAGTATCCAGTTTAGTTAAATATACGCTTTTTTTATTATTCCAATAATTAATATTTATTTATTGTCAACAACATAAAAAAGGGAAAAAAATAAAACGAAAACTTTATACTAAATAGACACAAAACCTCGGAATCTGCCGCCGTTTTGGAGGCCTTAGGCCTCGGTCGTTCTCACACCGCCGCCGTCGACGTCCAGCGTGTGGCGGCAGACGCAGGACGCCGCGGACAGCGGCTGTGTAGTGTGTGGTCGTTCTGGAACGTAACCGCGGTGGCCAAACGGCGGCAGATTCCGAGGTTTTGTGTACGCGAAGAGACATGTGTACGCGAAATTGAAAAAACACTACCATATTTATTGCTTCAGGAAGAAGATGATGAGGATTTATTAATAATGTAGTATCCAAAAAAAAATTTACTAATACTTTCCCACAGTGTATGTTTATAAATGCTGTTTTTAAAGTTTTTGTCTTGTACATCGTACAAAATACTCTTGTACTTTACAGAGTCGATCAAAAAATCGTCTTTCTCTTTGGTAAAATCCATACTGAACGCTACGGTCCACCCGCCGCAAAGCTTCAAAATGACTAAAGACGCCGCGTGCAGCGTCCGGCAGTCGCGGGCGGCGCAGCGGAGGGAAGTCGCACGCGGCTGGCGAGAACGACCGCTCCCATACATTGTCGAACATACCATTCAGACGCCGCGTGCGACGCGCCGCTGCCTGTCGCGGCCGACGGGTCAGGACGACCAAGACCTTATGCGCGTCGAGATGTCCTTATAGAGGCGCCAAGCACTTGGACCCCATGGCCTCAGGGTCTAAACCCCAATCGCCGCAAACAAGTAGCTACTGCCGAGAGTATCATATTTGCGACGCTTGATGTTTTCTGCCGAGGAGGCAGCTGCGCCAGCATCATCTTTGGTGCCTGAAATATGGGACGGCGCCAGGTTATCTGCACACGTAGCGTCCCAGACGAGGGGCCGACCCATACTCCAAGGCACCAACGTCATTCCGTCAGGCCTCTTGCCGTCATCTCTTGTCAGGCCGTGGGGTTCGAGGACTGCCAGCACCTTGGCACTGACAATATTCGCTAAAATTCGTTGGTCTTTCTATAACTTTGACATTTATGTTTGTGAAAAGGGGACAAACACATTTTAGTTAGCTTTGTCAAGTTTCATGAATGAATACGGATTGTAAATCTTCATTGTCCTCATTGCAGTGTCCGCCATAGATGTACTATTATAGAATATTTTCTTTATTATTTATAATTCAATGGTGTCCGCACATATCTGTCCACCAATATCGCCTAATGGTCTTCATGTTAACAAGATCATATCGAATTTCGTTCCCTGTTAACTGTATTACATGTCTTAATATATGTAATTGAACAGTCGTTTTGTCGTTTAAGACTGCCATCATGAGCCGCTTTGGCCGAACCCGGCGCACCCGCGTCTACGACTGCAACTACGACAAAGGCGAGAGTTACTACCGCCCGGTGCTGGACCGTCTGGACGGCAAGACCACGGCCGCGCCGGATCTGGCCGACCGGAGCCGGATCCGGGCCGATGTCGAGAGCCGAATCAAGAGCGCTTTTGACGGCGTGGACTCGGTTGGCGAAGAGCTATTCGACTCGAGAGGCGCGCGCGCCCCGCGTGGCAGACCGCTCTCCTCGGCTCTAGAAGAAGATGACCTTACGGAGGACGTAAGTTACATTATTTATTAAGCTGACAACAAAAAATACAGATAAAAACAAGCCCTGCAAAACTATTTTGTATTTACAGTGTGTCTGCAGCAAAACTATCACACTAGTATATTTGGCTAGTTCTACAGACAATGGAATAAAATTGAATTATACCAGGCTATTGTTTGTTTTAAAGTTAACTATTATGATAAATTATAACGGAGTATTCTAGAATTCAAAGGGTCAGTCAAAATATTTATTTACTAACAAGTTATAAGCATTTTTAATTTATATAAACGAGGAAATGAGTGTCGACAGGGGAGTGACAACAATTTTTTTTAATCTTAAAATCGACTTCACAGTAAATGTGACGTCGATGAAATAAATAAAACCATTTTATACAAATATAAATCTAATTATAGTACATATTTAGATTTATATTAAATATATGTACTATATTGATATTATTTGTAATACCAACCAGGGAAGTGAAAATGTAATACTAAACATCGCGAGCCGAACTTCTGCTCGGTGCACAGAATGTTGTAATGCTCATTTAATTCAACATAGCAAGTTAAATAAAAGCTTTTAATGACGCAGTGCACAGTTCATTTAGTGCTAACAGCCACAGAACATGCCTTTTTTTTAGGAAAGTGTTCCTGGAGTGATCTCACTTCCCTGACTATGTATTTCCAGGGAAGTGAAAGACAGGGAAGTGATTTTTTAATGTTTTTCCCCTAAATCCAGAAGTTTGTTTCTTTTTATTACAATTACAATATCTGTAAATCTTCCGTGCAGCGTGTAAAAGGAATACTTGATAGTTGAAATGTAAATACGTACGAGTACCATGTAAGTGAGAATTTGCCTGACCCGAACTCAACTGTCTCCAATAAACGCACCGGCCAATCGCTGCTCGATTGAAACAAAACACAGCCGGTAACATGCTGTCATCACCACTTTCTATTGTCTGAGAAGCAACTTTGCTTGCTATTCAACTTCATGGTGACTTTAACAAGCTTTTAGGTGACAGGGATGTGGTAATAAAGACGCGACGCCTTTGTAAAGTCGCTTAAACCCGTTTTAACTTTTCCGGACGCCATATAGATGTGATAATTATCTTGTAATAAAATTATTCCACCGAACTGCTTTTAAACCTTATAACATGGACTTACGTTTTGGACTTTGGAATGTCGCCCCACAGGGAAGTGACAATTTTGACTATTTTTAGGCAAATTTATCGTATGAATATTGCTTGAGAGCATTGGTTTTTAGTGTCCAATTAGAAACCAACATTAACTTTTATTTCATAGTATCGTTTTACACAAATAATTTACATATATTATACGACCTGAGCCAACCAAACCTCCTCAATTTGTAGAAATAGCCATTCATAAAAATTAAAAATCAATAACTTCCTAATTTTCCTATATCTTGTATTTGTCATATTGTGTTGTCAATAATACACTATGCACTATACAGTGTGCTATTATTTATTGTAACTTAAGCAATGTATGTGTAAAATAGTACGCTACGCTAAATCAAATTAATAATGACCTGAAATGTATCTCCGTCTGGTCTAGTAGTTTCGGGATTAGTGTCAATCCTACCAAATGCCAGCCAGGCCAGGCTATCATACTTGGTAGTCCTCGTCTACTGACTCTTATTAATAGACAACACTTGGCTTCAGTAATTTACGAGGATATTGTAGTACCTTTCACAGCGGAGGTGAGAAATCTGGGCCTGATTGCGGATAGTGGACTCACTTGGGTTCCTCAGGTGTCTGACGTATGTCGCAAGGTCACCAATATGCTGATGTCATTTTATAGGTTCAACTTAGGTAGCACTTTCTTCCAATTAGCACGAAAACACTTCTCATTCAAGCGTTAGGTAGTATTACCCGTTATAGATTAATGCTGATATGTGCTACTCCAACATTACCCAGGAACTTCTCAACAGACTGGATAGGCTGCTAAATAATTGTATTCGCTTCGTTTTTGGTCTCCGTAAATACGATCATGTATCCGCATTCCGTCGTCAGCTAAACTGGCTGCCCATTCGTGAACGAAGATTCTTCAGGATTCTGTGCACCCTTTATACGATTTTATTTGATCCAGCTGCAACAGACTATCTTAAATCTAAATTCCAGTTCGTTACACCGCGTTCGGGTGGCGAGCTTCGCACTTCCCGGAGTCTCAAACTCTCTGTTCGTTTTCACTGTACTGGTTTTCTCTCCAATTCCTTCGCTGTTCAGGCAATTCGACTCTGGGACGATCTCCCTCTTACTATTAGGCAAGCTCAAAGCAAGTTCTCCTTCAAACGCAAATTGCGGAAGCATCTCTCTCTAATACGTCAAGATTGATGATCCTCGTGTTAAGTTTGTATGGGTACATGTAAAGTATGTGTTACAAGTATATTTATGTATGTGTATGTATTTTATTTATTATTTGTGTATGTACGTATATTGATCTTATACGTATTAATTACCTAATTTCTGGGCGGCATGAGACCTAGCTAGATCGATTGCTCGTCTCCGAAAACCCGCACATACCAAATTTCATCAAAATCTTTAGAGCCGTTTTCGAGATTCCCGAAATAAATAAATATATAAATAAATGAATATACAAGAATTGCTCGTTTAAAGATATAAGATAATAATTTGTGTCTATAGTTTCGCGTCTCGTCGTTTATGATCCTGCCTGCACCACTATAGTTTCTGTTTGGCCTAATGGTTGACTGGTAGAGAATGCTTTAAGGCATTAAGTCCGCCAATTGTACTTTTATTTTTGTATATTTGCAATAAAGCTTAAATAAATAAATACATAAAACACGCGAATATTGAAATTAGCGTGCGACGTACAGTACTTTGTCCTATAAATAAATAAAATAAATATTACAAATGCAAGGACACATTGAACCGTAGGATTCCTCGATATTTTATGTTTTAATTATAAATCTGTCAATAGTACTCGCACATTATTGTTGCTACATAATTACATATTAACCGCATAAGCCTAATCGTACATAGGTATTAACTAAATACCTAAATAATAATAACTAAATTAGCATAGAGTGATAAAAACTGCTTTTTTTCGACATGGTTTCAAATTCATCGCATTATTTTAATCTAAATAAATTCTGTTGACTGACGTTCTCTCGCTGTTGAGCACGTTTCATAATCCGGTAAACCGTGCTCTTCATTTATTTTTTAATTTGCCGCAGGATCAACACGCGATTTGGATATTCTTAATGATATTATTTTATCATTATATCATATTTATTTACCTACCTACGCTGTCTAATGAATAACTTATAGGTAACGTTAAATAAACGAACCTATAAAAACCCCAAAATAAGGAACAAAATAGAGAACTAGGTATAGAGATAATTAAGTACATTATTTTAAACCGTACAATTCAAACAATACACATATTACAAATATCTATATTTTTTTGCTGTACATTATCTTATACTAGCGGCCCGCCCCGGCTTCGCACGGATAGTCTAGTTTTGCTACCTAATGTTTTGATCTACTTACCTGCTATATAGTCTACAGACGACATTTCTCTTCGATTATTGCTCGTTTTCCATACAAACATTCAACCCCCTTTTTTACACCCTTAAGGGATAAATTTTCAAAAACGCTCAAATCACTTCTCTTATATTTTAACTGAGAGTCTCCACACGTGCCTATGAAGTCACTCACTTAAAAAATTCAGGTTGCCCAAACAATGTTTTAATCCCCTTTTCACCCCTTCAGAGGGTGAATTTCAAAAAACGCTGAAAATAGTTTTTTTTGTATTTAATCATAGGTCTACAAACGAAGTTTCAAGCTCCTCGTTTAATAAAAAAAATACTCCCCATACAAACTTTCAACCCCCGTTTCACCCCTTTAGAGGGTGAATTTCGAAAAACGCTGAAAACAATTTTCTTCCATTTTGATGCTTAGTCTTTTAGGGAAGGTTTAAGTTTCTATCTTAAAAATAATTTTGTTTCCCATACAAAATGACCACCCCCTTTTAACCCCCTTTAGGAATGAATTTTGAAATAAATTATAACCTATGTCCTATTCTAATGTCTAAGCTACAACACTGGAAAGTTTCATAGAGATCCGTTCAGTACTTTTTGAGATTAAGTGGAAGGTACATACATTCCTACATTCATACATCCGCACAAACTTTCACGTTTATAATATTAGTAGGAAGTATAGTATAAATACTTATAATAAATATTGCAAGTATACATCAGTACACAGCACTGCTATTAGGAAAACGAACAAGTAACGCTGAAGAATCATGTTTTTTATGGATGGTTTATTTTTATACGGCGGCCATGGTTTTACCATCTGTATAAAATATAAACTGTCCATGTATCCGATCAAACCACAAAGACGCACCTCCATTCTATTTAAGGTACCTAACCGTGTTAGACACCTATTCGACATAAGGTTGAAAGTGTCAACTATCGGGTCAGTGTCAAACATAGGGACGCTTACCTTAGAAATAAAAAATCGCGGCGCTTCCTCGTAAATTGAAGTTACATACATATATATGTATATATATTATAGGCAATATCGTTGCTAATCGGAGTAACACCGATCACGCGTCCCCATGTTAAAATAGTATTTTATACAATCGTTATATAATGAATGCTTTCTTAGTCGAGAACCACGTTTAGACCACGAGGCTTGCCGAGTGGTCTAAGTAAGGTTCGAGACTCAAAAAGCTGATTAATTATATAACTATTGTATACAATACTTTTTCTACGAGTCCACGAAAATAACAAAATAACAGAAAGTTGACGCTGAAACGATCTCATTAGAGTCATTAGTGCATGTAGGTTACACAGTGATTAATAGCACGTGATCTGCACATATCACGTGGGTATTAATGATATTGAAAACAAGTCAAATTAACACGGATCTATACCTAAGACGGATTGAGTACTGCGCCGAAAAAGTGTGACCGACAGAAACAGAGTACTAGTGGGCGGTGTCTCGTTCTAATTAGGATGTCCAAGTCCCTACGTATTAGTTTTAATATAGGTTCTCATTAAAGTCACATTTAATGTAAATTGAGTCTTGGATTGTTAATATAAATGCGAATGTGTGTCTGTTTGTTATCTCTTCCCGCTGAAATCACTGAACCAATTTTAAATTAAATTTGTTATGGAGTTTGAGATACTTTGAGTCCACGGGAAGGACATTGGATACTTTTTATGCCGAAAATATGGGTAGAAATAGGTACCTAAGTAAATGAAAATAAAAGAATATAAATATAATCTTAACGCGATGAACGAGTTCGACTCGTGAGCAAAAGCTAGTAAAGCTAAGCTAGTAGTGTTTGTTTACCTAAATAAATTAAAAAAAAAAAAAAAAAAAAAAAAACATAGAAAACATACTTTTTGTTAGTCAAGGTTTCATTGTATCAAAGGTTTAACTGTTTTCAACGTAACTTTTTGGGCGCCAGCCAGTTACAAAATATTTACCACAAATATACTTCAAACGTATTTTTGACACGTTGAGGACTTAAAATTAGAGTAAGGCATAAGTACCATTACTTTATACATTACTAGCTTTTGTCCGCGATGCGTTTAAGGAGTAAACGACTTTGCACAAATACCGAACCGAATGTATTGCATGATTTGCATGAAAACCGCCCAAAGCATAGTCACCCTAATAATAGTGTATAAGTGCGAGTGGGACACCGCCCATCACTAGCCCCCTCTCGCTCGGACCGCTTTTTCTGCTCTCTTATCACAATATGATTTTAACTTTATGGCTCGGGAATATGGTCCAATTTTGATTGGTTGATAAATTAAAGAGCTCAATCCGTCTTAGGTATAGATCCGTGCTAAATAATAATGAAATTTAGGATAATATTACAAGTATTGTAAATTTGTAATAACAACTCCCACGGGGCCGGTGCCCCGTTAGGATTGAAAAAAAAATCATCAGTGTCCATGCCCGCCTTTGGCATCTTATGTCGAATCTCGACCAATCACGAGATCAGAGAATTTAAGTTTTTTTGTAATGATTATGGCCAGCATCCAGACGACCGTTTATGTAGGTAGACAATTTGGCAAGTGCATTGGGTTCAATTTTTGAAGCGTACATTTTTTCGTCATTTGTATGGCTTTTTTTTATTTTTTTGAAAATTAAGTTCATATACTTGCATCACAGGGTAGGCTTTTAAACAATAAAATTTTTGGTATGTGAGGCACCACCCTGCGTCTAATTGTTAGTTATACCTTATTTTACTGTTTTATCTTTTTTTTTTGCCTTTTGTTGTGTATTGTCACGAATAAATAATTTTGATTCTGATTCTCATCATGATTCTGATATGGCTAGTTCTACAGACAATGCAATAAAATTGGATCATTTTCGGCCTATTGTTTTTTAAATGTAAATAATTTTAAAGTTAAGAGGGTACGAACATTTCGCTCCAACTCATCCTAGCCGCGATCTCCCTGCGAGCGGCCATGTTTAGCTACACACTAAAACGATTACTGTGTGCGTGCGGTTCGAGTGCTGCCGGTTGAACTGACATGTCTTGATCATTGTTATAGAGTTAGAGTGAGGTAGGAAAAAATGTGGTGAGTTTTAAATGTTTTTATTTTATTAACATTACGTACCTACGCACTTATTAAGGTGGTTCGATTTTCATACAAAAAACGATCGACATTTATTATCTCATTACACATTATTAATCTATACATATAATAAAGCAGAAGAGGGTCGAAAATCTGTACATTGAAGATATTAGTAAAAAAATCGATGGAGGGGTCTAAGAATCGATAACAGAACACGTTTCAACTGTTTTTAGAATTCGTGTCTGTTTGTCTGTTTGTCTGTTTGTCTGTTTGTCTGTTTGTCTGTCTGTTTATATGTCTAACTATCACGCGAAAACTAGCGAATGGATTTTAATACAGCCTTCACTAATATGTTTATTGGATCTTCGGCCAGGTTATAGGCTATAAAAATCATATAGGTTAGGGATGAAAGGGGGTGAAAAGAGGGGTTAAACTTTGTATGAGAAGTCTTTCAGTTCATGATTTATAGGCTTGAAAATTGGTAAGTATATACATGGACGCAAAGTAAATAGAACCCCATTCAAACATTTTATAATAAACAGATAGTATTTGAAAAAATGGGGGGTGAAATAACAATACATCTGCCTCTCAGGGCTAAAGACAAAAATACAAAAGTCCCTCAAACCATATTAACTGTTTGAAATTAGAGATCTAATTATGTTGGTCAGTCAGTCTCTATCAATATTCACAAACCTTACTACGAAACCTCGGTTTTTTTTGTCTTCGATGGAGGGTACCTACGCAGAGCGGCGGGCTCTCGGTTGCTTGGTAGCACTTGCGACATGTACCTATATATTAGGTATGTGCATTTTTGTATAAAATATTGTTTTTTAAGGTGCTCATTACAATCCAATGATATCCATTTTCAAATCGAAGATGGCGGACATTTACTTATTTACTTTTCTTAATAATCGATATGGGTGTCATTGAGGTTCTTCGAGGTGCCGATTAGTTGCGTTTTCCGTCAGCAAAATGTATAAAATACGTTCAGCGCGTAACAGACATAATTTTAGGGTATATTGGTATTCGTTAGTAAAATATACCTACGTAACAATAAACATCAAGTATGACCAAATTCGAAAGTTATAGGTGGATAGGAAGCAAAAAAAAACACAATTCTCAGAAAATCACATACCTCTTAGAAGCAACCAGGGTGGGTGCGCTATCAACCTAGGCCCCTACTCCATCTTCGAAAGTGAAAGAACAGACCAAAGTAGGTATTCAGTTATACCTATGTTTTACAAGAAGGCACTTTGAACTTTGAAAGGTATTCCACTAATTTATGAACAAAAAAATATCTATCCAACCACCTCTTTACAAAGCCGTTTGATAGGTGAACAATTTCTTTTTGTTCAATCATCTACATTGCTTGATGCGTATTAAGTATTTTCCGTACCTGCATCATAATGTTCGAATCATTTCGCACTCGCTTTTTTATCTACATTACTTGACGCGTAGGAATTATTTTCCGCACCTGCATCATAATGTTCAAAAACGTTAGCGCGCGCTACGCTCGCTTTTTCATCTACATTACTTGAGGCGTTTGAAGTCTTTTCCGCACCTGCATCATAATGTTTGTAAAAATTTCGCGCTCGCTACGCTCGCGTTTCATCTGCATGACTTGATGCGTATGAATTATTTTCCACACCGGCATCATAATGTTCGAAATATTTCGCGCTCGCTACGCTTGCGTTTTCATACACATTACTTGATGAGTATGAAGTATTTTCCGCACCTGCATCATAAAGTTCGAAAAATTTCGCGCTCGCTGCGCTCGCGTTTTTTTCTACATTACTTAATGAGCATTTTCCGCACCTACATCATAATGTTCGAAAATTTTCGCGCGCCGTACGCTCGCGTTTTCATCTACATTATAGTTGATGCGTATGAAGTCTTTTCCGCACCTGCATCAGAATGTTCGAATCATTTCGCGCTCGCTGCGCTCGCGTTTTCATATACATTACTTAATGAGTGTGAAGTATTTTCCGCACCTGCATAATAATGTTCGAAAAATTTCGCGCTCGCTGCGCTCGCGTTTTCATCTACATCACTTGATGAGTATTTTACGCATCTACGAGTACATCATAATGTTCGATAATTTTCGCGCGCCCTACACTCGCGTTTTTATCTACATTATAGTTGTTGCGTATGAAATATTTTCCGCACCTGCATCATAATGTTCGAAACATTTCGCGCTCGCTGCGCTCGCGTTTTCATACACATTACTTGATGAGTATGAAGTATTTTCCTAACCTGCATCATAATGTTCGAATCATTTCGCACTCGCTTTTTTATCTACATTACTTGACGCGTAGGGATTATTTTCCGCACCTTAATCATAATGTTCAAAAACGTTAGCGCGCGCTACGCTCGCTTTTTCATCTACATTACTTGATGCGTTTGAAGTCTTTTCCGCACCTGCATCATAATGTTTGTAAAAATTTCGCGTTCGCTACGCTCGCGTTTTCATCTGCATGACTTGATGCGTATGAATTATTTTCCGCACCGGCATCATAATGTTTGAAATAGTTCGCGCTCGCTACGCTCGCGTTTTCATACACATTACTTGATGAGTATGAAGTATTTTCCGCACCTGCATCATAATGTTCGAAAAATTTCGCGCTCGCTGCGCTCGCGTTTTCTTCTGCATTACTTGATGAGCATTTTCCGCACCTACATCATAATGTTCGAAAATTTTCGCGCGACGTACGCTCGCGTTTTCATCTACATTATAGTTGATGCGTATGAAGTATTTTCGGCACCTGCATCAGAATGTTCGAAAAATTTCGCGCTCGCTACGCTCGCGTTTTCGTCTACATTACTTGATGAGTATTTTCCGCACCTACGTTATAATGTTCGATAATTTTCGCGCGCCCTACGCTCGCGTTTTCATCTACATTATAGTTGATGCGTATGAAGTATTTTCCTCACCTGCATCAAAACATTTCGCGCTCACTACGCTCGCGATTTTCTTCATTTCTTGATGCGTATGAAGTATTTTCCGCACCTGCATATTAATGTTCAAAAATTTCGCGCTCGCGTTTTCAACTACATTACTTGATGAGTACTTTACAAAATACTTTATTTTCCGCACCTACATCATAATGTTCGAAAATTTTCGCGCGCCCTACGCTCACGTTTTCACATTGTTTTCAGATACATTAGTTGATGCGTGTGAAATCTTTTCCGTGCCTGCATCATAATGTTCGAAACATTTCGCACTCACTACGCTCGCGTTTTTATCTTCATTACTTGATGCGTATGAAGTATGCATCACAATGTTTTTTTTTTAAATTTGCGCTCGCTACGCTCGCGTTTTCATCTACATTACTTGGTGTGTATGAAGTCTTTTGTACACCTGCATCATAATGTTCGAAACATTTCGCGCTCGCTGCGCTCGCGTTTTCATCTACACTATTTGATGCGTATGAAGCATTTTCCGCACCTGCATCGTAATGTTTGAAAGAATTCGCGCTCGCTGCGCTCGCGTTTTCATCTTCATTACTTGATGCGTATGAAGTATTTTCCACACCCGTATCAGAATATCCGAAACATTTCATCTACTTCCTTCTTAATATATATTTTGTCCTCTGTCATGTGTTTCATGTGGGCGCATTGAGCCGGCGTGCGCAATGTTTGGCGAGACAGCCCGGCGAAATACAGTGTAGAAGTTGATATGGATATTCACGCGAATGAAGTCGCGGGCAAAAGCTTAGATAAATAAATTTAAATCATAAAAAATCCTCTCCCTGTGATCCTGATCTGTGTCCTTTAATTGAGGATTGAGGTGTGCAATAAAGAGTAGGTATTTGTTGTTGTTTGTTGTTGTTTAAAACTGGACTACCCGTGCGAAACCGGGGCGGGGTATACATGCGAAAGTAACTCTGTCTGCCTGTTTCCCCTTAAAATGCTCAACCGATTTCGATGAAATTTGGTATGGATATAGTTTGAGTCCTAGGGAAGGACATAGGATACTTTTATCCCGGAAATCATCCCTTAACGGGGTTTAAGTTAGAATGGAAGAGAGATAACTAGGTAAGTGCAAAAAATAGAAGAATGAAATAACATTCTAACGCGATGACGCGAGTTCTACGCAGACGAAGTCGCGGGCAAAAGCTAGTACTTAAATATGTGTTAATCTATTTACTTCTGACTATTCATTTTCGCGAAATTAATAAAAAACCTGTGTTTCATACAGAAATTACGCAAAAAACAACGTTAATTTTTTATAAATTTTACGTTTGGGAGCGTGATAACTGTCATGTACATTGTGACGTTCGGCCTGGTACTTTAAATTACTTTCCACAGAAACTACTTGGCCTAAAAATCTGAAATTGCACATACATATAATTCGGTAACTAGTCCAAACAACGCAGTCATAAATTATCGGGCGCTCGTTAAGAATAATAAAAAAATATAAATGAATATGAATATGAGAGTAAATTTACACAAAAGATAACAACCAGTAAACATATGTTGGGAGACTATACAAACGATTTTTAGAGGTGCATGAACACGAATTAATCAACAAAATTGGAATAAGTTTGTCAGGAAAAAAGTCAAATTTGGAATGATAATTACGTGGAGTCCACGCGTTACGGGGACTAGTTTTACTTTAAATTACTTTCCACAGAAACTACTTGGCCTAAAAATCTGAAATTGCACATACATATAATTCGATAACTAGTTCAAACAACGCAATCATAAATTATCGGGCGCTCGTTAAGAATAAAAAAATATAAATGCATATGAATATGAATATGAGAGAAAATTTACACAAAAGATAACCAGTAAACATATGTTGGGAGACTATACAAACTATTTTTAGAGGTGCATGAACATGAAATAATCAACAAAATTGGAATAAGTTTGTCAGGAAAAAAGTCAAATTTGGAATGATAATTACGTGGAGTCCACGTGTTTCGGGGACTAGTTTTACTTTAAATTACTTTCCACAGAAACTACTTGGCCTAAAAATCTGAAATTGCACATACATATAATTCGATAACTAGTCCAAACAATGCAGTCATAAATTATCGGGCGCTCGTTAAGAATAAAAATATATAAATGAATATGAATATGAGAGTAAATTCACACAAAAGATAACAACCAGTAAACATATGTTGGGAGACTATACAAACTATTTTTAGAGGTGCATGAACACGAATTAATCAACAAAATTGGAATAAGTTTGTCAGAAAAAAAGTCAAATTTGGAATGATAATTACGTGGAGTCCACGTGTTTCGGGGACTAGTTTTACTTTAAATTACTTTCCACAGAAACTACTTGGCTTAAAAATTTGAAATTGCACATACATATAATTCAATAACTAGTTCAAACAACGCAATCATAAATTATCGGGCGCTCGTTAAGAATAAAAAAATATTAGTTTGAATTTTACAATTAAAGGAAAGATCCGAAATTTTCACAGAACGTCAAGAACATAGAAGCACATATCCAGACATAGAAATATCACTAGCAGCAATAGGTAATAGGTAACATGGTGCCTTAAGGTATGATTCCGCTGCCGACTGAATACAACAACTGCACCTTCCGCCGCACTCCAAATTGAACTGTAATCATAAGACTAAAAGTCCCAATTTAGAGTGAGCGGCGTGTGCTGTTCCGACACTTCTCCGCTCATTTCAAATTGAGCTTTTTACGCATACTATTACGGTTCAATTTGGAGTGCGGCGGAACGTGCAGTTGCTGTATGCAGTCGGCAGCGGAATCATACCTTTACTTGTGTGGCCGTAGTACTGTTGGATTTTTTCGTCCCAAACAATTTACGTTTATTGCCCATTTCTGTAAAAAATCATATTACTTTATTGCTTTGAGAAGAAATAAAATACCAAGTATCAAATTATTAATCTGTAGCGGACGCGCTACATCTACAGAATAGCAGTATCGGTGTGAGCTTGGTCACCGACCTTAACGCACCGAGGAGAGCGACACGTGCGTTCCTTGGGAAGGCCCGGCGCGTAATGAATCGAACAACGTTGTCGCGCGCTGTTATATTGTGAATTATAGTGGTTTTTAAAAATTCGTCTAAATTAAGTGGGTTATCCATAAGCGTTAAAAAAAATAAGAAATATCAAGCAAAACCTGTAGTTTTATAATAATAAGTTTTTTTTTTCAAAATATTATAAAACATGTGAGGAAAAAAATGTTTAAACAAACCGATTTAGACATTTTGTAGTATTTTTTTTTGAAAGTAAAAACCAATATTTCAGAACTAGTGCGATCGCTATGTACTAAAAGACTATACATCCTATTGTAAAAGATAAACATCCAATCGTTTTTGACAATTTAAAATGGAAATATTGTACCTGAAAGATAGCTCTGACGCGTATTTTTGCAAAAAACCCTGCGACGAAAACCTGACTGTTTTAAATAATCGTACATAGAAATAAAAGTTTAGCAACGCTATGGTCTAGAATAAGAGTTTATCTATACAAAACAGAAGTTTACTTTAACAATGTAGTCACTTGAACAAAGATATGACGTTAGAAAAAACCGTATATTTTCTAAAATACCAACTTTTTGTTCGTACAGTCTTAACTATTATAATAAAATATAACGGAGTATTTTAGAATTCAATGGGCCAGTCAAAATACTTATTTATTTAGAAGTTATAAGCATTTTTAAATTATAAAGGCAGGGAAATGAGAGTAGAGACACAGGGGAGTGAAATATAAATACATTTTTGATCTTAAAATAGACTTGACAGTAAACATTACTGGAAATATGACATCGATGAAATAAATAAAACCATTTTCTATAAAAAGATAAATCTAAATAATATACTATATTGTCTATAATACCAACCATAGAAGTGATAATGTAATACGATACAATGCGAGCCGAACTTCTGTTCGGTGCACAGAATATTATTCAACAAAGTGAAATTTAATTCAACACAGAAAGTTAAATGAAAGCTTGTAACAGCCACAGAACATGTCTTTTATCACTTTTCTGGAGTGAACTCACTTCCCTAACTATGTATTTCCAGGGAAATGATGACAGGGAAGTGATTTTTTTTTAATGTTTTCCCCCTAAATCTAGAATATTGCTTTATTTTATTACAATTACAATTTCCATAAATGTTCCGTGCAACTAAAAGAAATGGGTGATTCTCCGAGGTCGCGTTTTTTGTTTTATTCCTCTGTGCAATTTTTTTTAAATATTTGACAAAAATATGCAAAATAATCTTTTCCTAACTAGGGCCTAAAAAGTGCACTTTTCGCACGCTTCGCGTGCGTAAATTTCACTTTTTAAGGCACTTGTTATGAAAAAAATTGTTCGAAACATGTGTAAAAACTTATTTCCAACTCAGGTGATTGTCACCCTCGTTTCACTCGGGCTCCAACTCTCACCTTCGTCGAAAATAACTTTTATGTCACACCTGGCCATAAAGCGGCAATTACCGCACGCTCCGCGCGCGGGAAATCCCACTTCCTGGCCAGGAGGTGACATAAAATTTTGTACTTAACACGGGCGGTAATAAAGAAAGCCTCAAATCGCATATTTATCGCCCTTGCCTTCGGCTCGGGCGTCAAATACCTGCGATCTGAGACATTCTTTGTTTTACCGCCCTTGTTAAGTAATGTACTATTTTTTCACTTGTATCGAAATGTACTATTATATAATTTGAAAAGGCCATAGATACACACACACCTATGTGCATTGATTTTTTTTCATATTATGGAGTGCCGCCTAACATATATGGAATTATGGAGTAATTACTCATAACTTTTATGTGTAGCGGTTCATTAGATTACACTTCGTAGCAAATTTCATAATTCTGGTGCTTTATAGTTTCCGAGTAAATCGGCTGTGACTGTGACATACGGACGGCCGGACAGATATAAATAAATATTTGTGGTGGGTTCCGTTTTCGCCCTTTTGGCTACGGAACCCTAAAACAGTCCTATTGAAAACTCCTCCTTTGTTATTTGTCAGTAGAAAAAGCTTTCACAAAAAGATCGACATTTTCAATTTGTCTACTCTCCGAATTCACATTGAGTAATATATAAGGCAAACGTCCTAGTGCTTGATTACGACCCGATATTTTTGACACTTTCAAGTATACTTACATCATAAACTACAATGATGTCAACTATATTGGGTACCTAGCAGTGGCGGCGCGTCAAAAATATTCCTAGGGAAGCCGGAAATAAACTGACTTTCTTATTTTTCGTGAGCCATAGTAAAATAACTGGACTGGCTAAAAATTAGGCAAACCGGTGGGAATCGAGTTGTATGGAGGCTCCGCCACTGGTACTTAGCCTATTAAAGATGTCAAAAATTGGGACGTATGCCTTTCTCCAAATAATTATGGTTTTACTAGCTTTTTCCCGCGGCTTCGCCCGCGTATTAAACGTAACTTTAAACAGTCTACAAAAAAGGATGATCTAAGTTTGATTTTGAACCAACCAGAGGTATGTGTTTGTTCGCGATTATCACGCGTTTGGCTGAACCGATTTAGGTGCGGGTCGGAAAACTATTTGTTACATTCTGGAGGTTTGAAAGGGTTGAATTCTCAAAAAACCTGAAAAACTTGTTTACTCATGTATCATTAGGAGTACTCTTGAGAAGTTCCGAATAAAATAATCAAACTAAATCTTGTTTCTCCATACAAACTTTGGAGCCCCATTTCACCCCCTTAGGGGATGAATTTTGAAAAATCCTTCCTTAGTGAACCCTTAGACCCTATAAGGAACCTACTAACCAAATTAGGAATCTCTAGAACTAGCGGTTTGGGCTGTGCGTTGATATGTCAGTTAATCATTCAGTTTCTTCTTTTACATATTTAGAAATGTTCATGTGCACAATGTTAAATCTTAAATATGATGCCATTTTCGTAATTAAGGTGCTACACTGAGAAATTTGGAGACTTTGAAACGCTGTCCTGCCCTGACTAGCAAACAGTAGGGGCTGATTTTCAGATATATGATTCTTGACTATATGATTGTGGTACTGACAATAGCGAAACATGATTGCTTAAAATTTTCTCGATAGAAAATAAATCCAAAGTCGAGTCTATATTTTCCTTTTTTTTCTCAGCCTACTAAAACAACGCATTATTAAAAGACACGATTAAGTTAATATGATGGTATTTTACCTCATCTAGGTACTGACAAGAGGAAATTTAATAAACCTGCACACAGTCAGATATTTAACGAGATTTGTCTAAAAAGCCGTTCTCGGAGAGGGTTGCATCCCGTATTGTCGTGAGCGAAAAACAAAGGGTGTCTCATTCAATCGATATATCGCCTTAACGTCCCAAAAACCATGAAAACGACACCCATATTGATATTTAGACATTTCAACCCCATTGCACCCCGACAGGTGAGATAGTATTTCACATCCGCCACGTTGGATTTTAAAATCATTGTTGTCTTCGTAATCAGCGACCCGATAAACCATAGAAATAATACCCTTTGTCGGTTTTCACACTTTGACACCCCATTTCCCCCTTTTAGGGATTGAATTTTCAAAAAACCTGAAACCCGTGTTTACTCATTTATTGTTAGGAGTACTCCTGTGAAGTTTCGAATAAAATAATCCAACTAATCTTGTTTCTTCGTACAAACTTTGGAGCCCCATTTCACCCCCTTAGGGGATAAATTTTGAAAAATCCTTCCTTAGTGCACCCCGAGACCTTATAAGGAACCTACGTGCCAAATTTGGAATCTCTAGAACCAGCGGTTTGGGCTGTGCGTTGATATGTCAGCCAGTCAGTCAGTGAATCAGTCATCAGTCAGTTTCTTCTTTTATGTATTACATTTAGATTGCTTCTTGCTTCACGCGCATCTTCTTAGGTTGCATAATCCCTTAAAATGCTTGAACGACTTGTTTTAATGTTCACCGTTGCTAGTAGTTTAAACGACAAACGTACATTTCAATACCGGTCAATTTTATTTATAACTTTGCTCACAACTTTGTTCGATCTTCTCAAAGCGCTTTCGGGTCACGACAGTCTTAAAGAGAGTATATTACTTTTCATACAATTTTATGAAACAAATTCTGATTGCATTAGATTTGTTATGTATTGAAATAATCATACACCAATGCAGCTAAATTTAGCAAATCCACTAATCGCTATGTACTTTGGCCCCTCACACGTAGTTTTATAATTAGCACGACACCTGTGAGTAGGTCACAACTCGTTCCTGGCCAAAAGTGCATTGCTAGCAAATCTCGATCAGTTTTAATAGTACTGAACGGTACCTACTTACAGGCGACATAATTATTTCGCCTTAGCGTAGGTAAGAAACGCCGCGCGTGCAACACCTGATAATCTGATTAAAAAAAATAATAATTTGATTTTCCATTAGATTATACACTCAAGAGCTAGGAACGGGAATAACAGGGCCCAAGTAATAATAAGGCGCGCGGATTGAACATCAATAGCCTCTAGGTCAAGTAGCTTTGATGAGAGCTTTGACGGTGGTATGTCTGCTTTCCTATATACACTTGCATATTATATAGCTCATTCATGATTAATATTATTTATTGGCAATTTTATTATGAGCAATACTTAATTAAGGCTCTTTTATACAATAAAGAATTTCACGTATTTTATTATGATAATAAATGACATAATAAAAAAAATCTATTGAGTAAGTAACATGTCACGGTTTGCTTATTTAGGAATTTTAGGCTGTAGGTAGGTATTTAATAAATAGACTGCATGATTATTTCATGATCATTTCATATTTGGCACGACTTCAACTTTCCATGTGTACTGCTAATACCTAAATGCGTCAAAGTTGCGTCACTTGTTTCTAATTCAAAACAGCGAGACCCTTCTAACAATCTGAATCTTTACATGCGACTTGTTGAGTGATCAAATCTGAGTTGCCTTTTGCTATCTGGCCAAAAGTTACATTTAGAATTTCACGTCATGAATTATTCTTCAGTTTATTTTTAGTCCTATTTTGTATTGGCCCAGAAATTTATGTGCGAAGCCGTGTTTTCATACAAGCTTGACGTCGGCTAGGTAGGTTTGGAAACATATCTGCTGGTGGATATTCATCCTTACTCAGCCCTTCAGACGTGTATTTCAGCTTCCACGTGCATTCCAGACCCTATAAAAAGGATACACTCCTTTCACAAGACTTCGGCCAGGAGCTCTTTCCACGACCTTCAGCTTGGTTTTGGTTCCAATATTTTAAATTGAGTCGTGGAGAGATGTGTGACACGGAGTAGCACTATTACTTATTTTTAGTTACGGGTCTTTTCTGTTTATGTACGCCGTATCACTAACGGACTGTAGATATGTATGTTACAGACGGTATGTAGGTAGGTAGGTAGCAGTGGCGGAGCGTCCATACAACTCGATTTACACCGGCTTGCCTAATTTTCAACCAGTCCACTTATTTTAGTACGGATCATGAAGAATAAAAAGGCAAATTATTTCCGGCTTCCTTAAGAATATTTTTGACGCGCCGCCACTGGTAGGTAGAAATATTTAAAACCTTGGTTTAAATTATGTCTTGCAGTGCAACGCCGTCGTTGAAATTTTTATATGTTTTACGATGCACATATGAGACAATCTATTATAACAATTTCCATGCGATAGTAATAATGGTTTTATGGCTGAGTCAACTTAGGTTATGGCATAAAGCTTTTATAAATTAAATCTATATACGTAGGCCACACTGAAAGTTTTTAGAAATGGTTACATAGAAACCATACATTAAAAAACTAAAAATGCCGTTTTGAAGTGAACCTCGTTGGCAATATTATGGAGTATATTTCGTTCGTCTGTCGTTTGTTTTTGTCATTTAGCGTCAAATTGAAAATTGTTTGTTTCACGTTAAGATGAATTTAAGGTGAGAAATGGTCGATATTTTTTATGACTTTCTATTGTATTGAAATCAACAATATAGTTATGAAAGATTTTTCGATTGGCCTTTGATGATGAAGCTACATCCCCCAAGACTATTTACAACTAGTTAAACGGGTTCAAATGTCATCGGATCAATGACACTGATGATCTTCGTGAGGGACGTCATTTTATGGCGATCACTGAAGAAAACATCAGTGCTGGGCGGCTCATGATAGAGACTGTTTAGATAGTGCCCTATCAGCAGATGCAGGCAACCTTAGGCATCAGTATGAGTCAAGTGCAGAAAATCGTTCATGAGTATTTAGCTGTTAGGATACTCTGAACTCGTTGGGCACCTCATAATTTGGCCGAAGTTCAAAAACGCCGTAGAACCGAGCCATAAGAAAGAATGAGCAAAGCGTTTTTCTCAGAGGCTCCATCGAATTCAGCGATATATTGGTGTAATTGTAAAATAGTCCATGAAACAAAATTACAATAAATAACTTGCTAGTTAGTTTAGTTTTTGTTTTTCTAAAAACTTTCAGTGTGGCCTACGTATATATATATAAACGTAAAAGTCCTGACTGACTGACTCACAAGTTCGTTGTTAAGTATCTAAAAGCTCGTCATTTCATTTAATGTAACGCGTGACATGTACTTTGTAATATCAGCCAACCTTGATTTCACTAGACCCTATTCCTGGAAACCGTAAACAAAACTGTTGCGATTACGTTGGCGACGGTTATATTTTATACATTACCGACTGTTTTACATTATCTAATTACAAATAAGATAATTATAGAACCTCGTAAGATGAATGTATCGCTCACCGTCTAGGGACGCCTTTACGCCTGCAAACTGACGTCGGCTTATTGCGGGAGATTGTAATAAAGTTATTGTGTTGCTGCAGTTTCTGCATAATCAATTAATATAACTATAACAATGGGTTTTATTTCCTCGCAGTAGTGAAAAGCACTATGTTAAGCCTCGGCCGATAATGCAATAGATGGACTCGTACTTTCGAACTAACTCGTCCATCTCTACTACAATGTACTATTGTTGTCTATGCTATGACAGCAGTCCCTAGTCGTGTTAGAGTCCTTTGGTCTGCTTGAGATAATTCGAGGAAGCGTTCCAGACATTCTCATTTGTGTGTTCTGATTAGCGTAGCAGTAAGACTGATTTAATATTTTGCACCGAGAAAATTACAGAATAATTGCGTTCGTTGGTCACTTGCTGTATTATTATCACTAAAGCTTGAATTCTGTAATTCCTATATATGATATTTAAGGTTACACTCTAGACATCATGTGTCTTAGAAATACGATTACTTATAGTTTTCTTGATAAAAATTCAATCCAAAGTTAGCTCTACTAAAGGAAATAAACGCTCAGTACAACGTAAATCTTATATCTTTAAACGAGCAATTCTTGTTTATATCTATATATATTTCTATGTATCTATATTTCCGGGATCTCGGAAACGGCTCTAACGATTTTGATGAAATTTGGTATGTAGGGGTTTTCGGGGACGAGCAATCGATCTAGCTAGGTCTCATGCCCGGGAAAACGCCCAGATATTACTTTATGAAAGGTCATAAATTTTTGAATAGTAACAAAACTACATGTTATCTAGATCGTATGTGTTTTACATTTTCAAAATGTGGAGTTTTTTTAACAATGCGAAGGAAATTCCGAAAATTTGACCGGCCGCCATAGTTTTCTTGCCGGCAGATGGGCCAAGATGGGCTCCTATGGGCTCCAGCAGCAATGGGAGCATACGTATGCTGCTTTTCTCAGTTTGACATCTCATAAAAACACGCAATTTGACAGCTTGCTCGTATATAAATACCACATAAATACAAAATGTATACCACACACAAAGATTGCATTAATTGAACTAGGGTAAATAAATGTTGACGTATGGCGATTGAAGAATCTTTTAACATGGAATTTTAGTACTAGCCATTCGTTATAACAGAAAAATGCAATGTTTAAGAAAAAATTTTACTAATGCAACCAAATTATAATAATTTCCTTTACGAAAAGGCATTTTAAACGTAAAAAGGTTACCGATGTATTTCAGTTCGAAGTAATTTATTTTCTACAAATGCCTGACTGCTTACCATAAACAACCTCCTTAATTTGTTTGTTTTTTTTTGGCCACATTCGAAAGTAATATCAATAGTTTGTGACAGATAAAAAAAGGGAAACTATGACAAGGACAACAAATCATATGTCTCTCTCTGTCGCTCTTATATAAAGTTGTATATGACCATCTCGTTCAGTAGGTATTATTATTTGATGTCGAGTCTAATTAGTCTGAGCGTAAGCCGATTATTTTTTTGATGTTATATGTATAAAATGGTCCATACACAAACACCATTAACGTCAGTCAACAGTTCCCACCAAAATGTTTTTTTCACCGATTCAGAATATATTTGTACATATTTCTGTTGTTATTGAATTTAACAAGTATTTCGCGTTGCAAATAACACAGTTCCTAATTTTTAGATCATGTCAATATTGTTTTACATCTTTTCTTTTATGAAAAATTAAACGAAAATGTGCATATTTGATTTTTTTTGTCTACGAAGCTGGAGGTCCCGGGTTCGATTCCCGGTCAGGGCATTTATTTGTGTGATGAATACGTAAAATTGTTGTGGGTGTTTTCTATGTACTCAAGTATGCATTTATCCATGTATTTATACCGTCGCGCTAGTACATTGCAAGCTTTGCTTGGTTTGGGACTAGATCGATTTGTAAGTTTGTCCACAATTATTTATTTTTTAAATATTTTACTTTCCTCGTATTCGAAATGAAAAGCAGAGTGTTTAACTCGGGTGAAACCACCCATTTCAGCTCTCTCACTTCGTTCGAGCGCCAAAATATCTCGGCAGAAATGGGTGCCTTTCAGCCCTTCGTTAACTATCTACTATTCTCTGTTTTAATAAGGGGCAAAATACATTTTACAAAACAGGGGTTTGACAAGTTTCATGTTATGAACAAGGAACTGAGTATTTTACTACCATCAAATTCCAAATTCAAGACATTTTCAGATACAACTGATACATGAGTTTTGGTTATAGATCAGAACTTGACGATTTTTTTTCACTTCTCTTATGCTCCAAGAAACCTTTAAATATTTAAATCTAGGGAGACCAAGAAGAACGTACATGGACCAACTTAAGGAAAAAGTAAACGTCGTGTCGCATCAGGCGGTCAAACGAAAGGCTCAAGAAAGAGATACATGGAAATTGCTCCACCGACAAGAGCTTGGCTCTTAAATTGATGATGATGATGAGACAATATCCATAGAATATGTTAGTAACAGATGCAAAAATTAAATCTTAATCCCTATGTTAGTATTAAAACTAATTTAATTTAAAAAATAACGCATGTGTGAATTAATGGGATAAATTATTAAAAAAATCGAAATTTGACATGCGCTAAGAATTTACCCCGCACGATAGGCCCTTTTTACTCAACTATACGGCGTGTTATAATTCAATCTATATCTATGTTAATTGTTATGGTAATAGGGATGTTGACTGAAAAAAAAAAATTACTTCAATAGAAAGAAGACATAAGACTATGCCAAATAGTGAAAATCCTATTCAAATATCTCAAAAAATAACGAAGCTACAACAGTTAGAATGTTCGTAGTTAGAGAGAGAAAGTGCTACTCAACAGTGACGTCACTGTTGAGTAGCGCCATAGTAAATGACGATCGTTCAATACAAAGGTGCGTTTTGCGGAAAAGCGACAGAAAATAACCACTCTTAAAACTTTGAAGACTTTATAATTACGTAATTATTTATTTTTTGAATTACTTTTTTCGCCATTTGATTGAGAATTTGAGCCTTCATGTAGAAAATTTGGATTTTTTGATTTTCTTTTATAGTGCCATCATCCCTATTGAAATAACAATTTTGGTCCGGAAAAATAAACATAAATATTTAATTAGTAATTCATATATGTATTAATATCCAAATTAGCTTAGGCTTCAGATATTTGCCTTTCTATCCCAATTCGACGTCTGATTAATTTAATGATTTTGATCTGAATATACTGAATATAAAGGCAAACAAAACTAAACCATAAAAAATTTTGATTTCAGATCACAGAATCGCTTAAGCGGATCCGCGCAGGAAAGAAACAGTCTCGCTTCGCTGAGGACATCGACTTCGAAAACTCGGTGTCAAATCTGGAAAACCGCATGAGAATCTCGGACAAAATTTTGGAGACAGTAGGAATCGGACAATCCGAGGTCAGTGGAGCGAGACGTGCTCTACAAGACAACGAGGAGCGCACAGAGAAACGCATCGCTCGCAGACTAAACGAGGAGAACTCGCTGACGAAGTGGACGGCTTTAAAGGACGATGAGAGCGCGGCAGCGCAGCGCGCTAAGGCGAGCCGCGCGCGCCTCTCCGACTTGGAGGACGAGATGTCCGAGCTGACAGAGCGCAGCGCAGCGCGCGAGAAACGCGCGGCGCGCCTTCGCGCACTCGTCGCCGACTCCGACATCGCCGACTCCTCTGTCGCCTCTACCAAGATCACCGTCAGGGAACAGAAGGAAAAGAAACAAGTCACCTTCTAAACATGCTCCTGTTGAATATACTATCTGTAATAACCACTCTAAAACTAAACGTTTAGATTTATGTCGAGTACGTTAACACTATTTTATTGTTTGAGGTAGAAGAGTTTGCTAGAAAGTACGCTCCTGCATTTTCTTTTTGTACAATGGTGAGTTGAGTTAATTTTATACTCGTTGGAAAGAATACATAAGCGCTACGTATTTCCCTGTGTATCTATGGTTGTTTTTTTTTTACTTAAATAAAAACTTATTCGTTGTTATGATTTTTTTGGTACCTTATGCTATGCTAGATGTCTCTCTGTCCATTGAATAAACTCGTCATTCCATTTAACTTATGAGAATTAAATTTAGCCGCTTCTGCGGCTAAAGCAAGTGGTGTGCAATGTTTTATAGTTTGTACAGCCTAATATGTAATTTGAACAGCCTAATGTGTAATTTGGATCAGTTTTATTTTTATATTTATTAAGCATTATTACAATATTGTCGTACTTACATCATAATTTACACTGCATCGTAACACCATATGTGGTTTATAAAGTCAGGAATAAAAAGTAGGCGTCTTTCATCTCGGCATTATTGGTTTATTACACGTACTTATAAAATATGTACCGACGATACAAGTCGAACAGGCATTTAACATACTATCAAGGGTTCAGCAATAAAACTAAGCCTTTATACATATGTGATGAGATGTGTCTACAGAAAACACTGCACACGTTGCCATCCAAAGAAATTGGCTAAAGTTGACGAAATGGAACCAACTACAAAAATTACAATACGTCTATATTGTTGAATAAGAAGCGTAAAGTCTCTGAGCTATTCGAATTTAGGCAATTATTTTTGATTTCGTCATGGTCCCTTCAGTATCTTGATCGAGATATCTTAGTGCCACCCAAAAAACACTAGTAGTTTTCGATGACCATCCATGGTCTTCTTCTTTATCAGTTCCCGTCCACCAAATGCTACTTTCTGAATGCAAATAGGTATTCGATTTTTTACCGAAAATACTAAAATCGCTGTATGTTTCCCTTCAAGTTTTGAGCATTTCCCTCATGATACCCATCATCAGAACCGGATTTTCTTAACAACGGGGCCAACTTTGAAGCGTATTTCCAAATCGGTCTATAAATAAAAAAGTTCTGAGGTAACAAACATATAAAAATTAAATAAAACAGAACATGCAAACGAGTTGAGTACCTACCTCATCCTTTATTTGAAGTCTATTAAAAAAGGTGCATGACCCCACATTGGAAGCACCCGGACCAACCCACACAGGGAACATTGTAATTCATAATTAACAATATTTTTAATCGATTTGCTCACTCAGTAGCCGTCACTGCAGCCCGGCAGTGGGGAAGGTAACATGATTAACAACAAAATCTGGTTATGAAGCAGTAGCGTCTGCTACCATGCTGCTACCTAACGAATTTAATTTATTACAAAAGTTGTTGTTGGTTCTGGATGCAAACTATAAACAAGTAGCGTGTTGTGATTATGCGGTAGCCGAGCAGGCAAAATGCAGCAAAATGCCGATCGGCCTCACAGCATGAAGAGCTCCGTGCCGCGAGAGGCCGTGGGCACACGAGTAACTTAAGTAAACCCTACAAAATGACTTTTATCTACACACATATCATAAATCCTCTAATATGCGTTCGGAAACCGTAGAAAATGACTCTCATTTCAACATTCAATGAATTTATGGCAATTTTCTTATCTGTGGCTAAGGCTACAGCAGTAATAAAATATTACATTTTAATCTCATATATGATGTTAAAATATTACGTCAAACAAAACTGTCAAAATTTAAATGTCAAAGTTGACATGTCCCTATTCTAGTATCACTGAAAATTCAAATTCAGTCGATGCGAAATGTCAGCTCGATGTTTTTTTAGTATAATATCGCACGAAATTTGAGCTAGAACGACATGATCACATCAGAATAAGGACTCTTTACTTTTTAAAATAACATTCAGGTATCGGTTGCCAGTTCTGATTTCGATATTTCAGCAACCGTGCAAAAAAGGTTGTATTAACACAATTATTGTATTTATTTACTACGGTTTCTGAACCCATCTTAGAGTAATTATAATATGTGTGTAGATAAAGTAATGTATGCAACTGTACATAATTAGGCATTAAAACACTCGTGTGACCTTATTATGAAACTCGCCTTCGGCTCGTTTCATAAAACACACTCGTGTTTTAATGCCCCTCATTATGTACCAGTTGCATAAACTACTATTCCATGACAATTAAGCGAAAAGTACAAGTAAATATTAAAGATTTACTACTGGGAAATCAGTTATTCAGTATAAAATAACAAGACATTTTTTAGTAATACCTAAAAATAAAGTTAGTTATAAAGTTATTACATACATACATACATACCTACTTACGAAAATAGCTAATCAGAAATATAATAATCATTTAGCAAATGCTTCTAGCTACGAACTAGGTCTATCTATACTTCTTAAATGTTCTAATTCAGGCACATCCTGTCGTAATCGATTTCAGGTTCCAATGATTAAACTCCGTTAATTTCTAAAGAACCGAGCTTGAGCTTTCTCTTCAATCGAAACCCATACTATTCCGTGCTTATTTTACTTCTTTCTTACTACACTAATACACTTTGGCAGGCACAGACGCTCCCTATAGTTTACAAAGAGAAAGAAAAAGCTAACTTCATCACTACGTCGCCCTCTAGCGGATGCGCTAGTCACTACTATGATCGACTCGAGACAAACAAAATAAATTTTAGCATGATTAGCACATGCGGTGTTCATTTGATTCTTCAGCCAAAAGCGTCTCATAATTCTCACCAAGAACAGATAGATGGCGTAAGTGCTGTGAGACAAACAAAGAGTAAAGTAAGTAGAGATAGTGCTAGCGGTACGTCAAAAGATGCTGCAAATGGATGGATTCATCTTTAGGACATATGAATCAATTTGACTCGTAGGACGAAAAAAAACGAAAAGGAGAGGAGTTATGACGACATCTTTTTTTGTATGGAATTAAAAAAAATGTTTTGAAACCTAAGCCTTTCTAAGCCGGTTCTAAAAATATATCACGTGTATACATTTAATTCACTTGTCTTAAAATAAAATAAAAATAATTTTCAAAGCATACCAAGTTTGGGTTCCTCCAGGCACGATGCCGTTGGATTATTTTTTGTAAAATATACCTAATATATGGTACCTAATACCCTCATATCTAACCTCAAGAAAGCAATTTTGAAAATATTTTTATTTAGTATTTTTTTGTATTTTTTCATTATTACAAAGTTTGCTTAGCAACATTAACGAAGGAAAATTGGCGGAAATAATTCGTGACTAAGCGAATTTTGCCAGAGTTGTAGGTACAATTGACCTAAATAACATACTAAAAGTACTGGTCGATGGGGGTAGTCCACGACGACGACGCGCCCCTCCATAGTGAATTTTATACTAATCTGTGCGCAGTTGTACAGCTTGGGCTGTGGAGGGGCGCGCCTTCGTGGATGGCGCGCACTATACCTATAGGTACCGTGGAACATACAAATCCTTATTCGAAATCGGTTAAAAAGTAATCCAAACCAAGTTAACTGATACTGTCTGCGCCGACACAAACGATAGGAGTACCTATGTGGTTGTAGAGTAGCGTGGGAAAATCCAAAAGAAGTTGTGTCGCCAGTTCAATAAACCTAGCCTAGCTGTGAATAGTCCAGCAAGAAATTCAGCTTGGCCCGACCTGACTCTACCCGGTATGCGGCGGCGACGGGACGAATATGGACTACTAGCTTTTGCCCGTAACTTCGTCTGCGTAGAACTCGGTCATTGCGTTAGAATGTTATTGCTATTATTTTATGCCAGGCGCTTACCTACTTAAAGCTCTCTTCCATATAAACTTCCACCCCCTTAAGGGATGATTTCCGGAATAAAAAGTATTCTATGTCCTTTCCTTGGACTGAAACTATCTACATATCAAAATCATCTAAATCGATTCAGCGGTTTAAGCGTGCCTGTTACCCCAACAGGCAGACAGACTTACGTTCGCATTTATAACCCGCCACGACTTCGCACGGGTAGGGCAGTTATTATTCTATTGATCTACTAAGTATAAGTAAGTACCTCTATATTACTTAAAATCGAAGTTTCTAGTCGCTTACTTTACTTCGAATGTTTTAGGTACTTAGTATTTTTCCATACTAACATTCAACCCCCTTTTTTACACCCACCCTTAAGGAATGAATTATGAGAACTCTGTAATTACTTTCATATAATATAATGTTAGGTCTATAAACGATGTTTCAAGTTACACGTTTAAAAAAATATTTGCTTCCCATACAAACTTTCAACCTCCTTTTCACCCCTTCAGAGGTCGAATTTTGAAAAACGCTGAAATTACTTTTCTTTTAATGTAATGTTTAGTCAAGAAACGAAGTTTCCAGTTACTCAATTTAAAAAAAATGTGCTCTCCATACAAACTTTCAACTCCATTTTGAACGTAGTCGACAGCCTTCCTAACCAACGAATTCCTATGATAGCATCGAATTCAAAAGAGGTCCATATTAGGCATCCTGTAAATCTAGTATAAGTTTTTTCGAAACATTAACTAATTCGAATGCGTTTGCGTTTTGTCTCAAAATGTATGAAAGTGGTATGAAAACATGAACACTCTGATGGTCACTAGTGGAAACTAAAACAGCGAGTATAACATTTGTTGCTAACCGATGAACGCGCGTATTGCAAACTCGTTGAGAGCGTTTTCATACATTTTGAGACAAAACGCAAACGCGCTCGAATTAGTTAATATTTCGAAAAAACTTATACTAGAGCTACCGACCGGCGAAGTGTTAGTTCTCCGTACATTGTCTCGTACGGCCTTAGCATTTTTATTTTGAAGGTAATAAAGTAATAAACCAACCGGCGTCGAGGCAATGTAGACAAATGTGCCACATCTTCGCAAATATAATTGCGTTATATATTTTCAATTGATTTTCTTTACTATTTATATATATGAAGTAAGCGAAATAAATCCTCAGAATCAAGATAACACGCACGCGGTCGCGGTCACAGCAAGGTCAACAAATGAATACCTAATTAGATACGCAAAACGAGCGCAAATATATCTACAGGCGGTTTAAGAAACATTAGTGAGACAAAAATATATCAATAAGTACAGTTATTTGTTCCAGAGCCGTGACGAGTGAATTGGAATCTTCGGGGTGGGTGAGCTCGCTTGATCGTCGGCCTCATCTGTGCCCCGGGCTAGATGCTGGCCAAGAGCAATATCCCATTTTTGATAAATAAAAAAGAGCCAAAGATTTTAGAGTAAAATAATATTTAATATTATTTTCATCTCACCCGCTCGGAAAGGCTTTCTTTATCGTTTCAAATCTGCGTGCAAAAGTCCACTTTCCACTTTTAGCGTGGAAAGTGATTTTGAAATACGAACGTTACGCAGTTCCATGAGTTCCAACTTTTTTCTATAAAGTGAAATGACAGGTCATTCCTAAGCGTTTAGAAATATACATATCATGTGGTCAATGGTGCAGTTTATTATTGTTTTGTTTTTTATAATGAAACTAAAAATACTTTTCTAGCTTAATTTGATAATATTAAATAATAATTTAGTTTTATTTATAAAGAAATAACACGAAGAAACATATTTGAAATGTTTATATGTTACAAGATTTTACGCTCAGTGCCATTTCGGAACGCACCGTTTAAAAAGTTAGTTTTTAAGAAAAAAACTCGATGCAAGAGATATGCAAGAGATTTAGATATTTATATTGTTATGTTTTGTTATTGAGCTAGAATAATATCAAAATAATGATTTTACGAAATTTAAACAACCCTTTATTGAACACTAGCTTTTGCCAGCGACTTCGTCCGCGTAAAAGGGATGATAAAAAGTATCCTATATGTTAATCCAGGACATACTCTCGTTGTATACCAAGTTTCATCATAATCCGTTCAGACGTTTAGGCGTGATTGAGTTACAAACATCCATCCAAACATCCTAACTTTCACATTTATAATATTATATATATATATATTGCATACGACTTGAATGAAAGTATTTCCTCGCTATGGTGAGGTGAAAAGTTGTGTGTTGCGCTCGGCAGCAAAGTTGTTTGGCGTCTCGTGCCTTGAGAGCCTCGCTACGCTCAGGATTGTACTTCTCGCTTTGCTCGTGGTTCAATCTTACAATCCTTCGCTAGCTCGGCTCTCAATACAAACACTCGCGCCAAACATCAACTTTGCAGCCTTGCATAACAAATAGCTATTATTGCTACCTAAGGTAAATTTTCAATATTATCAGTAAAAGAAAAATATTGTGTTTCTTTAAGTTTGGGACAAATTTACCGTGGGTGAGCCTCTGTCCAAAATCAAATTTTAGTTTGTAAAAACAATTTTAAAATTAACGTTATCCCAATCCTAGTAGACATTATTGAAGTAGAGGCATTTTTGGACCAATGACCTTGGTAGAAATATGACGACAGTAGTTTTAGTTGGTATAGTTTCTTGAAAAATCTTTTCAGAGAAAATATCATCTAAATCACTAGAGACGTTTCTGATATCCCCGAAATTGATAAATATATCCCCGAATTGTTAAATGAACAGAGATATTAGATAGATAATAAATATTTTGCATCCGTAAAGGTAATTTCATTCTAGAACCATCCTGTGGATTGGCATCGGCATTAGGTCACACCGCCCAATGATTGAAGCCAAACTATTCGTCAATACAGTGCAACGTAGGTACATAGGTAAATCAATCAGTGCTGGGCCAAGGGTAAAACAATGAGTGCACGCTGGATTGATTCAACATAATGCCGTGCTCAGCAGTGAAACTCACGCAGCCAAAAACTCACAAAATTAAAACCCGCGTCGTGTATAAAAAATCAGGTGAAGGTCACTGAGGTTTTAGCCTAATCAACACGCATACCGCTGCGGTACCTACGCGGGGCCATATCTAGGTACTCTCCTCAATCAACGAACGGCAGCCAAGCGGCAGTCTGATAAGCGGTATGGTCTTAAAAGCAAATACCTACGTTGGCTTTCAACATAAATACATTAATACATACGTACGTATAGACCTCTAAACAGGTTTTTGTAATGCGTCTCAATCGTGTTAGTACTGTTATTTTTTAATAATATGAATAAATAAATAAATAAAATTGCGTCTTTAATTCTAGGTACTTGAAATCAATTCTGTATATTTTTCATCCTCAAACGATTACTTATGTATTTTTACTTTCGACAATGACTTTACTGGGGCGGGGGGGGGGATGAAAACAATATGTTAATTTACACGAAATTCTAATATATGTACTACCTACCTACTTGTAAAGAAAATTAAATGAAACTTATAATAAGAAGTTATCCTATTAAGCATATTTCACAAATTTTCTATCTATAAATCAAAAAAGGTCAAAGGCTTGCGGCCTAATTGGGTAAAGCACATTCATCTGGAATGTTATTTGATTGAACAAAGAGCTCAAAAATATCTGACACGAGTCTATTAAGACACCCAATAGAGCTACGTCGGGTATTTTTGAGTGGTCGGTCGTATCGCCCTTGACTGGATATTATTTATTTTATATACCTAATACAACGACGGTGGTAAACTGTTTGGCCTTGTCTGATGGTAAGTAGACACGGTATTTTGACTCTAGAAGAATGACGAGCGGGTATTCGTTGTATTGACAGCTAGGGTCCAGACAAATGCGCTACACGGGCATCCCCGGGAGCTCGGGCGACCTTCCTCGGCACTAGGAACCCGACACCGCATACCTAAAGAGCAAGCGTTGCGTAATTTATTATGACTGCGATCTTCTGTAAGATGGAGTTACTTCCCCAGTTGGGCCGGTCCAAAAATTAGCTAGACGCTCAGCTGAGCTCTACCACTTAAGGATGATTCACGCTAAACCGTTCCGTGTCCGGGCCGGCCCGTTTTGTAGTACAGTCAAGTGCGAAAATATGTATCGAATGAATCCTCTCATAAATATGTACCAAAACCTTAATTCATTTGCACTTGACTGTACAACAAGAAAACGACGGATTCGCGACGGCCGTCAATTTCTTGTACTAGAAAACGGGCCGGCCCGTACACGGAACGGTCTAGCGTGAATCATCATTTAGTTATCTTATATCTTTAGACGAGCAATTCTTGTATATATGTATCTATATATATTTATTTATTTCGGGGATCTCGGAAACGGCTCTAACGATTTTGATGAAATTTGGTATGTGGGGGTTTTCGGGGACGAGCAATCGATCTAGCTAGGTCTCATGCTCGGGAAAACGCCGAGCAAAGCTCGGCCGTCCAGGATTTTTTACCGTACCGGTGCACTCGTATCTAAAGTTAAACAGCTATTTTTAACAATAAATATTCTAGTTTATTTATAAAGTAATGTATGACAACAACAAACGGGACGATAGTCATATTTTTACACAGTTTGAACGACAGATGTCACGAGTAGCATAGACACACTAAGATGAGGTTTTATGCCTATATTTCCACAGTATCGGGCTACAGTTTGGGTCCCAGCTAGATTTACCCAAATGGTAAGTAATTCTAATTATGCTTTAACTTGGTTGCTAACCGACTTCAATTTCAATGCACGTATGTTCAACTATAATTCTGTAACATTTTTTACGATTTAGATAAACCTTTTTTTTCTTTCAAAGCCACCTTTATAAAATGTATAGCCAAGGGGGTGAAGGGCTGAAGGGGGCAAGGAGTATTGCAGTTGGTTCCAGTGCCAGAGAAAGGTACTGACTGAATAACATAGCAGAGACATATCAGCGCTGCTATTCAAAACGCTTCATCCCACCTCAGGCATGAGTCAAAAACCAGTGTAAGTGAACCCCCCACAGTAAGTACGCGTTGTTGTCATGAATCCTGGCGTGAAGATATTCTAGGAGTTGAGTTGACGGAAACAAATTATGAATAGTCACAGCACATTTCAATCAACACAGGCAGCGACGGACAGATATGGCAACCGTTGTTTACTGTTTACTACGAGTGTTGCATTGGAATCAGCTGTAAAATTTTCAAAGTTTGTATATTTGGACGTTGTTTAGGCTGCTTGTACACGTCAATGGACAATGGATCGTGTTTTTGTTGCCGGACTCGTGGTGGTGTATGGTTTATAATCAATGTGTGAAATGCGCCGGACATCGGTCAGGCGACAAATTTATCTACGCTAAACCAATTATAATGATATGATGAAACTTGATACGCAATGAGTTTACGAAGACCAAGTCGAGGACTTAATAATTTATATGACAACTACACGTCTAAAGGATGAATCACGCTAGACCGTTCCGTGTCCGGGCCGGCCCGTTTTCTAGTACAAGAAATCGACGGCCGTCGCGCGTCCGTCGATTTCTCTTACTACAAAACGGGCCGGCTCGGACACGGAACGGTCTAGCGTGAATCATCCTTTAAGGAGCAATATAGGTACTTACTTATTATCCCGTATAAGGCAACGGTTAGATCGATAACTTGTGTGTAACGTCTTAAGCTTAAGCTAGTGTCAATTTGTAGGAACCGTTTCGAGGGCCGCTCCTTCCTCCTCATTGCGCTCTAATTATAATTGGTCCTTATTATAGTCTCTAAAACTGATTCGAATAACACCGTAAATCTAAAATTGACAAGTAGCGTTTTCTACCACAGGTGAACTGCGCGAGCAAAAATGCCAAGTAATTATTTTTCACATCTCATACTTGTACAGTTAATCTTTATGTTGAGAGAAGACTGGCTTTTTATGCTCTTATGATGAAAGTAAACTTCATGGCCGGAGCCGGGACGGGCGCAGCGGGCCCGGGTGCCATCACCCGAGATATACGGGCACTTAAGTATAAATATGATGTCGTAACCTTAATTATATTGGTATTAATTATTTGTTAAATTGCACACTCAAACTGAATTAAATAATTAGTTGTCCGATTGTGAGCTCGTTCAATATCATTAGATCACATCATCTCCCAAAAATTCCACAGTCATATGATCATTTATTCTTGATAGTCGAAACGCTTTAAGTGCTTCCACTATATTTAGTGAGACTAATTATATGCTTGGTCTCCGTACAGACATACTTATTTACCGGTAGCACTCAAATATTTCGGCGTTCCCAAGTAGTACAATAAATAGCGATTTATTTTAAGCCAGCATTTTCAATTGGCAGGAATCGACAACATATAATTAAACACACACAAACACACTTTGACATCTTCACAAATGCATCGCAATTAATATTTAAATAAATTTGGCATCAGTTGTGTTTTTAGATAAATTAGTCTAATTACTTGTATAAATACCTCCTCCATTCACAAAGAGTTTCGGCAAAAAAGATGGCATTGAAATAAATACGCTCTGCCTACGCTAATTATGCAATACTAAGTGTATATCTACGATACTTTAAAAAATTTGGTAATTCTGTAGAGCCTAAACTAAACTGTATAGAAACCCAATCACCCAAAAATAATTACTATATGACGGATCGGATTCGCGGTTCGCATACCTTCTATGCAGATACGTATTATGCTGATTTAACTTGCTGTACCTACTCCCGCCTACGCCTTAGATGTTATTTAGCGAAAAAGTTAATCTGGAACATTAATTGAAAGTCAAAGCGCTTTTCCTCGGGACTGCTTTAATCATATCCCTAGACAAAATCTCTACAACTACTCGCCTGGGGTTCCGTTCTAGCCAGACTCCGTAATAATAAACTTATTACATGCAGTACTACAATAACGTTCGAGCGTTACACGATTTTCAGCCGAAACTGAATTACAGAATAAGCTGCACAGCACCGATCCTTTTATCAACGTATTAAAATTAATGAATTCAATTCAGTGTCATGTTATTTTTAGACATAGATATATGTATAAGTATTCAGTCTTGCGATTACCAAAATACAATCAGTCATATTCATAAAAATAATATTTTAAATTAGTTTTGTTATAAATTTTCTCTTTATATGAGTATTTTCATTAGTGGCAATTATTTTATTCCACCACGTAATCGGGAATATATAGGTCACACACACACAGACAGTAGCACAGACACTAGCACATGGTCCTCCGGTATCAAGCTGTAGTTGCCTTCATTACATTACCAACTTGGTAAATTAAATAGCACAAAAAGCTGTAGTTATGTATCTTATCCATACACCCATAAAACATACAGAATTTAACACACACACACACACGACAAAATAATTTCTGTACAAATAATATTTTTGTAGTTATATGAATACCTCATAGCTCATTATATGACATACTCTGATATGATAAGTGAATGAATCGTTTATATAACATGACTAGCCAGTGCTATAATTATTACATTTCTGTCAAATCGGTACATCAACGAATGTTATACTCTTTATCAACCTACGATAAATATCATGATGAGTACAGTGGAGTCACACATGTGAACTATTGGCTGAAGCAGTCGACTTCACATACGGATAGCCACAACTGATTTAATAAATGTGAAAGTTACTTTGTCTATATGTCTATTATCATTTCACGCTTAAACTGATGAACGTATTCAAGTAAAAAAAAAGGAATTTAAACTGTTTATTGCACTAATTAAAAAACATACATTTTGAGCAATACATAGTTAACATTTTATATTGTTTAAGCTATGTGGTAGTGGGGTAGTATAATTTTTAATACTTATATATACTCGTATATATAAATATCTCTCTTGTTTGTAACTGCGGAAAGGACCAAATTAGGTATGTCTGATAGTTTATATCCCGGAAATAATGATTGAAATGTCTTAAGTGGGTGAAAAGAATAGTATGCCTGCCTATAACAATTTAAGAGCCCATATATACACTTTTGCCAATGTTTATCGACCTAGATCTCAACATCCTATAGTGATTAAATATCTGTCCTTTCAGTATAATAATCCTCGAGTCTGTTAAAACTTAAAATTGAAAACACGCTGTGCAAAAATTTTCTCGATACTTTTATTTTTCAAACATAACCCTTTTTAGGGTTCCGTAGTAAACAAGGAACCCTTATAGTTTCGCCATGTCCGTCCGTCCGTCCGTCCGTCCGTCTGTCCCCCGTTTATGTCAGTAACCGTTAGTACTAGAAAGCTGTAATTTGGCATGAGTATGACATATTAACGACGCCGACAAAACGGTAGAATAAAAAGTTAAAAAATTTTTTTTAGGGTACCTCCCCTACATGTGAAGTGGTGGTGCAATTTTTTTTCTTCCAAACCCCATCGTGTGGGGTATCGTTGGATAGCCCTTTCAAAAATATAATATAAAGGTTTCTAAGAGCATTTTTTGATTCAAGAATCGGTGGGCGTGATATTAAGCTTTGAAGTGATAATTTTTTGAGGAATTTATCGAGACACGTGTGAGCGTTTGAATTTTAAAAATCAGAAGATAGGGTCCCTAGGCCAGTTGGCGGCCTCTTAGCCGAGTTGCGCACTTTAGACAAGTAAAAAAATATGAAACCTATATGCATATTGGATGGCAGTTATATACATAAGTCTTGAGTATTGTCAAGATGCGTACATAACAATAAAAGTTAGTACTTTCATCCGTAAACTTGGGAAAAAAGTAGAAAATGTGACAAAATAGCGAATGCGGCAGATAGCGGCCGCCTACGCCAGTTTACGGCCCCCAGTGAGCTAGTTTGCGGCCCCCTTAAATATGGTACTAGAATGATTATAATATAATTTTTAATACGTTTTTTTATATCAAAGGCGCATAATTATGTGGTGCAAATATTTTTAAATATTTGTTCCGGTTCCGGAAACGCTGGAGGAAGGTAGGTATACAATTATTCGGAAAAACCTAGGTATGGGTGGATTGTCTTTTTGGGTCAGTGAGGGCAGCTACCAGGTCCCGTGCTGCTACGCGAAAATGGTCTTAGAAGACCTTCCCTTAATTTCGAATTAAAGAAGATTCTCATTTATAGATTTTGGAAAAAAAACATACAGGGTGCGAGAAAAGATGTCATTTCTGACAAACTTTTTTTTTTGATGCCTATCGATCCCATTCCTGTCTAGGATCAAAAGCTTGTATGCTACCAAAAAAAATCTAAGATAAATTTTCTCATACAATTTGTATGAAAATGAAAAGTTATTTTTCACATGCTATTTTTTTATGCCAATCGATTCCATCCTATCCATTATCAATAGGTTCCTAGGGGTCAACTTCCGGTAATGTACTAAAATGCCACAAAATAAATGTATGGAAAGATAATTAATATTTTTTTCCATACATTTACTATGCTATACTACTACTACTATTTATTCACATTTTTCTATCTTCCTGTTCTGTCCTGTTTTCGTTTAAGGAACATAATATAAGAAAAAAATACGGTAACAGCATTCAAAATATCAAGAAACTTACTGATACTTTAATTATTTTAAGACCTTATATGTAACATATTCTAGCAAATAAATATTTCAATTTCTATTTCTAAAAACGGGGATTATGATGAGAATAAAATTTCACTATTTCTCCGTAGTAAATGTATGGGAAAAATATTAATTATCTTTCCATACATTTATTTTGTGGCATTTTAGTACATTACCGGAAGTTGACCCCTAGGAACCTATTGATAATGGATAGGATGGAATCGATTGGCATAAACATAGCATGTGAAAAATAAGTTTTCATTTTCATACAATTTGTATGAGAAAATTTATCTTCGATTTTTGTTGGTAGCATACAAGCTTTTGATCCCAGACAGGAATGGGATCGATAGGCATCAAAAAAAAAGTTTGTCAGGAATGACCTTTTTCTCGCACCCTGTATGTTTTTTTTCCAAAATCTATAAATGAGACGTTTTCCTCGATTTATGGATTTTCTAGCCGGAAATTTAACTTTTGATTCTGTATTGGAATGGGATCGATTGGCATCAAAAAAAAAGTTTGTCAAAAATGACCTTTTTGGCGAGACGTGCCCACACGAAACACATGAAAGAGGATTTAATATATGGATGTAGATGAAGTAGTGTATGCAACTGTACATAATTAGGCATTAAAACACTCGTGTGACCTTATTATGAAACTCGCCTTCGGCTCGTTTTAAAAAACACACTCGTGTTTTATTTGCATAAACTACTATTATTCCACATTTCATTATGTCACATCTCAAAATCAATGGTCTTTATAGTGGGGCCGCAAACTGACCTTTTCGGTAATTGTGTATACCAGATACCGGCCACCACAATTTTTTGATAAGAAAGTTTTAAAAATGCCAAAATCTAATGAAATCATATCAAAAACTTAATTATTTAACTGATCAAACAAGAAATTTATGAATAAAACCAAAATTAAGTAACATTAATTAGCTTTCAATGTCAGCTGTCTCTTTATTTTTTGTACAGATTCACTATAATTCCACGCTTCGCACGCACTACGGATTCAATGCGGGAATTGTAACGTTTTATCTTGTTGAAGATCAATCTTTTAGTTACAAAATTATATAGATTCTTATAGCATTTCTAATCAAGTTTAGCTTACCGTTAACACTTTTTCTTAAATGAGTTTATAATTGTTATTATCTTTAGTTAAAGGAACCTAGTCGGTCAGGGGGCCGCAAACTGCCGCAGGCCGCGTAACTGGCCTAGCGACCCTAACTTTTTATGGAATTTTGAGAAATGTAAAAAAAAGTCGGGTTTTTGTTTACTAAATTGTAAATATTTCGAAAACAAAACCGACTTAAGAAAAAAATGGGTTTATAATTGTGACCTGTAGGTGGTCCCTTTAGATTTGCTATTGTAGAAAAACTAGTATTTCCGTATATAAAAAGTGATGTAGCTTCTATGATTATTGACCAATTGTCATTGTGATGGCATTAAAAGATGCGGATGCAAGCGTGAAGTGCATTGGAGTTGGAATTTTGAAAATCGGTTATAGAAGATTACACACCAAGGGGATAAATCACTGTTTTATGTCCCGGGCGCGATATTGAAACCTGAACGGAACGATGGACTCCAGGTTTTACCGGTAATGAGTTAATTCCCGAGCGTAGCGAGGGAATTAACACTGCTGAGTGTAGTGAAATTTTTGAAGATGAGATTTTTATCTGTTTAAGAATCATTTAAAGCTGGAGTGATTATTGACAGATCGTCATGGTAATGGTGTTAAAAGATTCGGAAGCAGACGAGAAGTACATTCGAGTTGTAATTTTGAAAATCCTACTTGATATTATAAACGCGAAAGTTTGTATGGATGTTTAGATGGATGTTTGTTCATCTTTCACGCAGAAATGGTTGAACGGATTTGGATGAAATTTGTCACACGGACAGTTTATAACCTGGATTAACACATAGGCAACTCTTTATCCCGGAAAAATACACGGTTCCTGTAGTAGAGCTCCATATCTCGGAAACTACCCACCCTAGACGACTGGTGTGTAGACACAACAGCTGTCAAAATTGAAACGGACATAACCATAACATAATAATTTTGAATTTTGGTTATAGTAGATTATACACCAAAGGTATTAGGGAACGAAGGACTCCAGAAGTCACTGGCAATGAGTTAATTCCCGAGCGAAGCGAGGAATTTTAAAATCCTACTTAATATTATAATTCCTTATTATTCAGCTTGCATTATTCAATATAAAATAAAATATTATCGTAATTTTTTGTATTCATTTTCAATGCTCCGATTCTTGCGCGACTGCGAAATCTGTGAATTTTTATTATGACTGAATATGATTTTTAGTTTAGGAAAACCAGGAGAACCTAGCGCAGAAATTAATTTTTCTTTATAAAGCCAATTGATGGCTACCACCGGTGACTGGGATCCCCGGCCGGATAACAAAAAATTGTTTTGTTTTTTTTTTCGCTGGGAGAGGACGGGTTAATACAAATATTTAATTTACGCTTCCGAATAAACCTTACAATTCAAAACAATTTAGACTCCACGTTAATTATAGGAACCTAAAAGCCCGGGCAACAAAGCCCATCAGATCAGCGAGTAAAACCTAATTATAATGTTTTACATAATTTCTAAAAATAGATACGAAAGCTACATATATGTGACGAAAATTACACCAGTTTGGCTCTTTTCCACGGATTTCTTAACGAACATTAATAATTTTGTATCCCGGTCTCTCTATTCGATAATACCTATTTCATTAACAGGATCTACACTCGCGGACAAAGAAAATGGGTAGGTAAAAAATACTGTCGCTTTCAAAATAGTGCAAGCTTGTACAGTTTTTTTTTAATTTAGTCATAACTAAACTTCAAAATTAACTTTGTCAGGTTTTAATCGGACAAGTAAAAACCCATAAAAAATACAAAGTATCTTGGGTATGGCACCGAGAATACTTAATAAGATTCCTGACTCACTTATATTGCTTGACATACATCATTTTATAAAACAGGTGATTTTATTCCTTATTGACAAATGCTATTATTCAATAAATGTTTTTTCATGATACTGATATTTAACACACCTTTGTATTAATACTAGTTATAATTATTTATTTGTTTATTGTTGTTTTAATTAAATTAATATTGTTTTTTATTAGTATTTAATGAATGACATGTTTTTATTAATTTATTTTTAGCTATTATTTTATTAATTATTTTTTTTATCTGTTTAATAATGTTTACATAAAAATGAAAAAATATCTTACTGAAAAATAATTTTGTTCTTCGTTCAAACTTCTATCCCTTTTATGTAAAGGGATGTAAATTGAAATAAATGATGACAAAGCTAAAAGATTTTCATAGAAATAAGTTTCTACGCGGCAGCGTGCCAAGCCAAGTTCAAAAAAAAAGAACTGGCGACGCAGAGGCCGAGTGTTATATTACAGTAACCATTTGGTGGCACTATTGACCCCTATAACTCAAAATCTATTGAACGGACACATATGAAATTTGGTAATTTATTAAAATCTTCAAGGCTAACCAGATTCCCAAATATCATGAATATAGCTCAATCGGTTATGAAGATACAAACACCTAAAAATAGGATTTTTAGACTAGGATGGGTATTGGATGGGAGAATAATCAAAAACCTAACCCACTTCCAGGTGACCTATCAAGTTGAAATTTGGCATCGAGCTGGGTAAATGTATGATTACGAACCTGAGAATCATAAACAGGAACAGTGATTTTTTTACGATTTGTAATATTTTCTAAATAACATTTTTTATTTACACACTAAGCGCCTATTGAATGTGTACTGGCAAAAATACATAAATGTTATTTGAACCATATAGTATAGTACAGTCAGTACTGAGAAATTTTTCTAAACAAAAAGTAATGATATCCTATCAAAACAAAAATGTGAAATGAGAGCCAAGTTCAATATTAAGAATATGCGTCGTTATTGACTTCGCCAACAAAAGAATTGATATCTATATGGGTGCCAAGTTTTGCGTAGAAAATCCGGAAACTTGAGATGTAATTCAAGGTCAAGATTTTGACTTGGCAGGTTTTTACGTACAGGCTATATTATATTTATCTATGGTATTTTTCTAAACTTTGGTTTGTTGATAAAAACTAGCCAAGTCAAAATCTTGACCGTGAATTACATCTCAAGTTTCCGGATTTTCTACGCAAAACTTGGCACCCATATAGATATCAATTCTTTTGTTGGCGAAGTCAATAACGACGCATATTCTTAATATTGAACTTGGCTCTCATTTCACTTTTATGTTTTGATAGGACAATAGTTTTTAGGATTAAGGGTCCTAATAATGCTCATTTATTTAGCCCATTTTCTGTTAAATTGACAAGATTCTTGACATTTTATCAATGTAACTATCTAGAACAGGACTATTGCGACCTAATGACATAAATTTTAAATGTATTTCTTGCATTTTTCATTAAGATATATTGTTTCAAACATCACTCGAAATCGGCCATTTTCGAGCTAAAAGCTGCTTTTTTCCGCTAAAATTCTACTACACACCATAAAATCAAAAAACCGGCCAAGTGCGTGTCGGGCTACGCGCAAGGTAGGGTTCCGTAGTCGTCTACCCGTTACATAATGTGGACTAAAAAGTTAGAATTAACAACATTATCTAAGGTATCAATGGAAATTGTACGAAAGTACATTTCTGAAGTTCGACTATTACTTGTTAACTAGTAATGTCTACTTAGCTGTGATAGTTTTTCTTTTAAATTCATCGTATATACTATTACCATGATTTTTTTCACATGCCTAGTAGATAGCCACCGTTAAGCTGGCGGGGGGGGGGACTTGACCATAACAAAAATTATCACTTCAAAGCTTAATATCACGCCAGCCAATTGTTTAATCAAAAAATGCTTTAAGAAACCTTATAATATTTAAAAAAGCTGTCCAACGATACCCCAAATGATGGGGTTTGGAAGAAAAAAAAATGCACCACCACTTTACATGTAGGGGAGGTACCTTAAGATTTTTTTTTAGATTTTATTCTACCGTTTTGTCGGCGTCATTGATATGTATACTCATGCCAAATTACAGCTTTCTAGTACTAACGGTTACTGAGAAAAACGGGGGATGGACGGACGGACGGACGGACAGACGGACGGACATGGCGAAACTATAAGGGTTCCTTGTTTACTACGGAACCCTTAAAAGGTCAATGTTACTATCTAAAACTTTAATAAAATCATAATAACCTATAATCACTTTAATGGTATTATCAATACTTTTGTCAAAATTTTAAAACTTGTAAGGCCTCTTAAGAACGCACCAACTTTCATGTCGAGGGGTGAGTGCTCAAGCCCGATATGTGCCGATATGTCGTGTAAGAATTAATAGTAATAATAACGATCTTATGATTAAGTAGGAGCCGATTTTATTGCTTCATAATATCAAATATAATGTTTTTTTTTTCATTTCTTATTATTTATATTACATCTTAATAGGTTATTTATTATTATACTCCTGGCACACGGGGTAGCGTCCATGTGGTAGATAGTACTGTAATAGTGAATATGAAGAAATGTGCACGGTTGGTTGTAATGTGCGAGTTAATTAGTTTAGGCTTTATCGTTAAGTATTTTAAACTGTAAACATGTATATCCGGTTTTTGTTAACATCCGCATGCACCCTGCACTGCTTGGCAGTGCGAATAAAAACGTCTAGGAATTTGCGCGTGAAGAGCACGGTCAGCGTATTGACAGAACATCATTGGCAGCAAACATCACGCGTACAGCGCTTGCGACAGCCAGGTGGGGGCGCAAACAGATAAATCGGGAGGCTGCGAGATCACCGGGGGACGCCGACACCAGTCGTAGATAAGCGATCACCCGATCCACGCGCTTCTCCAATCCCACTTAGGTTCGTGACCAGTTCCGTGTACACCGACCGTGTGTCGATCAAGTATTAGTGAATTGTGTACATTTATAATAACGTTTAGTGGTTTTGTACCCAGAAACCCAACACCTTGCCGAAATGTGGGACGATGCCGATATCGAAGAGACCCCAGCGCCCGAGCCCGCGCCCGAGGAAGCCCCCGCCGAGGCCACCGAGGAGGCCAAGCCAGAGGAGGCTGAACCCCCGGCGCCAGAGGCCGTCGTCGTCACTGAACCTAAGAAACTAATATTCAAACACTGGGTCAGGTGAGTAGACAGACACGCGCGCCTTTAACTTACGTACCACAGCCAAACAACAATCATGTTGCCGGAACATTAATGCTGACCACGAAACATTGTAGTAGGTAGGACTGTAGTAGGTATGACTAATATGACCATATATGGATGATATGTGTTTTTTATTGTGACATACGCTCAATTATAATTTTGATTAAAAACAACATTGGTCGATACTGTAATGCTGCATCCACATTGCCATAGCGACCAGAATGAAGGCTCAAATTCTACTGTCGAGAAGTATTGACTCGTTTGTTTTGGGTTTCAGGCCCAAGTTCCTACAATACAATTACATGTACGACTACCGACACAACTACTACGATGACGTGATCAACTACCTGGACCGGCGCAACAAGGGTCTGGCCACAGAGAAGCCGCGGCCGCAGACGTGGGGCGAGCGAGCGCTGCGCACGTACATCGCGCGCGACAACAGCTACCGCGCGCGCGCCACCAGCCGCGACACCGCCCTGCTGCGCGCCGTGTCCACCGGCGCCCGCTTCCACCGCTACCACACCAAGTCCATAATCTCGAGGAAGTATTCTAAACTGGGTTTTAACACCGTCTCCATCTAGCTTCGCTCTAACAATCTCGCTTGGCCTCGCTCCGCGGACTCCTCCCAGACTCCCGCGTGACCTTTTGTGGTACTGTTACAGGATTTCCTTGTCGTGATGCTGCTGAACTTTACGAATATAACCGCACGAGCGGTGCAACCTCTAGAGTAACCAATCTCCGGTCGGAATCTGTCCGCATTCCTAACTCTAATATGTCTTAAATAAGGCAATAAATATTTAAGTTCTAATGTCTTTTTTATTCTACCTATATTACAAACAAATGCTGTACATATTCTCATTATCATATTTACAAGCGCATTGTGCATTATTGTTTCATATTACATATCTGCTATGCCTTGCTAGAGTATAAACTAATATAGGTATGTACAAAGAATAATTTGAGTATGACGACTTTAAGTGTTTGAGTATTCAATCTAGCAATGCAAAGCGATATTAACTTAGATAAAAGTCAGCTCTGCGATGTCAGCATGTGTAACTACGAACTGACATTTAAAACGAGGAGTTATATGCATTTGCTGTTGTTACAATTAATGCATCTAATCTGTGCAATGACAGAACTGATGAGATCTGATGCACTCACTCGACAACCGAAAGATGCCTCTGATATGTCAGATAGCATGTTACGAAACATCATCTAATGTAGTTTTCCCTCTGAGTTCAAAGGACAGATGGCAGTCACTTTTGTACAACTAGTGCCTACGGCAAATAATGTGGATAGGTGCCACAGTAGGCGCCGGGATCCTTTAGGCACAACCTAGAAAACGATTGGAGGATACACCAATGGATAAAGTCCAATCACTTCTTGTCACAGTTTGTGTAAGATTGTCTTGTAATATTTATTTATTTCTTAATTTTCACTACACTGAGCGAAAAAATACTAATTATTAGTAAGTTTTAGTGAATCCCAAGACATGGAGATTATATACTTAACGGTTACAAAACAGTTTAGTAGTTACGAGGACAAATTTTTTGGTATTAGTAAATAACTACTATTATCAAAAACTGGTTTGTAACCGTCAGTATATAATCTCCTTGTCCTGAGATTACTAAAACTTACTAATAATTAGTATTTTTTTTTTTCGCTCAGTGTACCTCAGAAACAAGTGGTTATCACATGGGTACAAGTTTATTTATAAGAAGATGGCCCGTCTACAGCAAACTGCCCTTACACGGGGCAATATTCCCAGGACTTAGCCTCATTTCTCACTTAAATCGGCAAGTCCAAATGTACAAGCGAGTGAATGCCTATGACTAGAAATTAAGACACAGAATTATCCGGCAATTTGAACAGGCCATGACGATACAATATAGTATCTATTATAATCTTCCGTCTCTTACCACTAACCTCGCCAATAAATGTAATTAAAATAGAAATTATATTTTACACCTAATCTCTAACCCGGAAAACCATAAATCAAAATGACAGTTAAACAAAAGACAATTGAACAAAGTAAAATGACACTTGGTTTAAGTCGTCCAATGTCACATCTGTATGACACATCCACTCAACGGCCGTAACTCAAATTCTCAATGTCGAGGTATCTAAAATAACTTATCTTTGACAGTTCAGTGAATGTAATCATTTGGAAGTCAGCCAAAACTATGGGGTACCTAGCAGGTAAAGTAGGCAATCGGCCAAATAGAAGATAATTAAATGTTACAATGAGCATCGGAGCCTAGACATCGATTAGGTGGATGGGTAAGAATAGAAGTTACTTACGACACCTACTCGATATCGTCGTTGCATTCCCTAGTGTTCTCGTGTTGACTAACGACGCGGTCTCTATGATGTTTATTATTTATTTCCTTTGCTATTTTCAATAAGCTATTACCGATCTCATTATTCATTATTAATAAGAGTTTCACTCTTAACGGTGCAGTTCTCTCCAGTCCGTTATACTTAAGGCGCTACACTGAGAAATTTGGAGACTTTGAAACGCTGTCCTGCCCAGACTAGCAAACAGTGAGGCTGATTTTCAGATATATGATTCTTGACTATATGATTGTGGTACTGACAATAGCGAAACACATGATTGCTTAAAATTTTCTCGATAGAAAATAAATCCAAAGTCGAGACTATATTTTCCTTTTTTTCCTCAGCCTACTAAAACAACGCATTATTAAAAGACACGATTAAGTTAATATGATGGTATTTTACCTCATCTAGGTACTGACAAGAGGAAATTTAATAAACCTGCACACAGTCAGATATTTAACGAGATTTGTCTAAAAAGCCATTCTCGGAGAGGGTTGCATCCCGTTTTGTCGTGAGCGAAAAACAAAGGGTGTCTCTTTCAATCGATACATCGCCTTAACGCCAGTTCTTTTTCTTCTCTATACGATACGACCAGCTTACCAAAGACTACAATGTATTACATTAAAGTACAGCTTATTCCCTCCATCCTTCTCCAGCACCGTACTGATCTCATAGAAACATTAATTGAGACGATTGTATGGATGATTTATCAATGCAATATAAGTTTTTTCAAGACATGTAATAAAATGTAAATAAACGTATTAAAAATTTGTCATCCCAGTTTGTCACCGTAGGAACTTATTCGGATTCTTCGCTTATGTCAAGCGGAAAATGAACTCGAATAAGTCCCTACCCTTACCTTCCTTCCATTTACATCATAATGTTCATATAGACAAATTTATGAAATTCCTTGTTGATAAAAAAAATCAGAACAACCGACGTAAGTGGAAATATCTTAATGCTAACTTTGTCAGATTCCATTTTTTCTGTTATCCTGTGTTTGTGTCCCACTGTTGAGCAAAGGCCTCCCCTCTTTTCCTCCACTCGGCCCTATTTTTTGCCTGGTCCCGCCAATCTGAGCAGAACGCGTCCAAATCGTCCCGCTATCTCCTTTTTGGTCTGCCTCTGCTCCGGTAACCGTCTTGCGGGGTCCACTCCGTACTTATCTTGGTCCATCTTTCCGGGTGCATACGGCAGACGCAGACGTGTCCAGCCCAGTCCCACTTCAGTTTGACTGATGACAATGAGAGATTCCAGATATGACATATTTTTATATGATTGCGAAAGGTAACGCACAGGGATAAGGGCAAGCCACCCAGAAACAGAGCCCCCGCTAACGGGGCTCCGTTGTTTAATTACAATACAGATCCGCTAAGGCCGTGTATTACCACTTTTGAGTTTTTAAAAACCATCTGAGATATAGAATATAGTGTCTTAAAATCAAAAAAATATATATGTGTTACATAAGGATCTTGTCTAGTCAAAATCGCAGTCAGTTACATGACCTGATGAATTTCACTCGATACAAAAAAATCGCGAAGTTACCCCTTTTTGGAATGTATTTTCAATACTACGGCTATATTACTGATATTTAACGTTTTATTCTTGTACTCAATTAAAGATCGTAAATAGTTATAGACAAATATATACAAAACTGCGCGTAGAGCTTGCGTAGAGAGCGGGATGGTTAATTATAAACTCACGCATGTTATTTGCGTTGGGGATACCTCCCCTTAACGTCAACCAATAGTGCCCGTCAAATTGGTCCATACACAAACGCTTTTAATGTGGCTTCAATAGGATTTGACTGGATTCAGACAATGTTTTTGCATATTTGGAGTTTTTTAGTTTCCTCGTATTCGGAATGAAAAGCACTCGGGTGTTGCACTCGGGTGAAACCACACAAGTAAGTTACTTTATGGAAACCACCCATTTCAGCCTCGAATTATTCGCGACTATCGACTTCCTAAACCTGGCCCAATAACCGTTGAGCACGTTGGTTATAATATAAATACTCGAATTGTATATAGTTTTCATAAGTAATAAATCATCAGTATTACGATAGGTTATATTGCTGTAACATACCTAGTATACCTACCCTTCGTTCGGTTGTCCTTAGTCACGGTGTTCTCTGTGCACGGGGTATTCCCCGAAGCTGGGGTTGGCCCGAACAACATGTTTACAAAGTACCTAATATGTCAAGCATACACTACCGAAAATGTACTAACTCGCCAGTAGGTAAGTAATATTGCTTATAGAAAGTCGCGGGAAAACCCTAGTATTTAGAGTATGTGTGATTACTTAATGACACGTTTATTAGCTATGCCAAAAAATTATATAGCGACTCATTAATTGAATTAAATGAACATGAATTTATGGTTCAAAGACTAGAAACTTTCTTTCCCATTACCCTAATACAATTCATAAAAAACAAAGTTTATGTCCACATGAGACGTATCTGCAACGTTTAGTGGGTGGATTCGAATGATAAACTTAGCGGTAGCCGGGCGTTTTTTAAAGAGTCCCTTTTTAGTGCAGGGGCCGATCGCTCGACTTTTCACTCGAGATCTGTCAAAAAACTATGATGATTTAACAGATGTCGAGTGAAAAGTCGAGCATTCGACACTCAAAAATCGGCCCCCAGGGCAGCTATGGAAATGGAACCCACACTGCCCGTGGGACGACACACATTTGGCTAGTTTTTTCCTTCTATGCGAAGCCCCGTTTAATTGTTGGGATGGATTTCTTGACTTATCTTAACAAATTATCACAATAAAGTACCTAATTAAGTTACATGTTTTAGGTACCTACTTTAAGTTTATGGTAGGTATAGTCCCGAGTTTTAATTTCGGACCCACTTAAGGTTGACAGTCCTGTCAAACTGTATAGAAAGTCAAAGAAAAAGTTCGTGAAATGGGTCATAAATTAAAGCGCGTGACCGTACCTACTTACGTAAATATCAAAGTGTAGTGCCGACTTAATTTGCTAATACCTACGAAAATGTTATTGGAGAATATCTTTTCACATTATTTACTACATTATCGTTGGCAACTTTAGTATAAACATAAATGCGCATGAGTAATGCCGCCACACTAGAATTTATTAACATTCCCTCACTGTGGGCCACGGTCTTGAGCGACTATTTATACCTCGAGCGCAGTGAGACAATTGTAAACTCTTTCGCCAATTGGAAAGACGTTGGAGCCAGTGACAGACATAAATTAATGCGCCTACGTAAATATTGGCGGGCGATACTATGCTACAGTCTAATCATCCTTACCTTATGTGTCTTATCACGTAGGTACCTAAACAAACTCTCTTGAAGATTTCAGTCATTACATATCACCCGTTTCTCTGGGGTTACACAATAATCATTACTTAAAATGTTGATATGATGAATGAAAATACTTAGAAGCTCACACAATATTGCAATCCTAGAGAAGAGGGTGATAATGATGAACGTCTTCAAGAATAGCTCGTTTACATGCTATGATACCTACGTAAGCATGAACAGACTGTACGCCGGGCGGCCTCTCTAAGAAGCGTTTGAATAACTAGGCGACTTCCTGACTTGGCGGGGCGGGATCGATATTTGACATTTTCTTCTTGGACGTAAACTTACTGAAGTCGCAAAGATTCTCACTTGACGAAACACTGTCAGTATTACATTTGCGCAAAAGTAATATCATGCGCAGAAGCGAAGCAGTACTGCCTTCGCATCACTCCGCTACCGCGCATCCCGCGCCAGTCAGGAAGCGCTCATTTAAATGTAAGGGCGCAGTAAAAAGTGGTACTGCCTCGACTGACAATTGACACTGACATTTGACAGTTTTCTCATATCGTACCGCCTCCGCACCGACAAATCAGGAAGTCGCCTAACGCGAAATAAATTTCTGTATCAACTTAAATAGTGAAATTCTCATAAAAGTGTATGAGTTTTGTATGTGTACACATACAAAACTGATACATAAGGTAATCTAATCGTAAAGGTAATAAAAAATACTTTATAACATAAACTCGTTACAAAGCTACTATGAAACATTGTTAAAAATATACCTATTGCGATATATAATATTGCTTATTCTATAACTGGATGCGAGTATAATGTAAGTCTTGACGTTATTTTAGTACACACAATGGCATATGATCGCACAAAAATATCCCTTATATCTAGTTATATTGTATTAATGCAAGGACTTTTCGCAGATACTATCGAGGACCACGAACACGAAGCTACTGACGGGGTTAAGTACTTCAGTAAATTGCTTAAAAAAGAGAGTAAGTAACTTTGACTCAAAGATCAACGAAAAAAATATGCCGTGTAATAAAATAATTTTGTAGTAGATCACAGGTTGCGACGCGATAGACTAACCTTGGTCTTTTCTGTTTTTATGAAAATCGATAACATGGTTCCTAAGAACAGGGAGCCGATTTTTGAGTGTGAAAAAACTATGATGTTTTGACAGATGTCGAGTGAAAATTCGAGCGTTCGACACTCAAAAATCGGCCCCTATGGGGGCAATTTTTGAATGTCGAAAACGCTCACTTTTTACTCGTAATCTGTAAAAAAAACTATGATGATTTGACAGATGTCGAGTGAAAACTCGAGCGTTCGACACCCAAAAATCGGCCCCCTGATCTTCGTATGTCTTATAGTTTCAGACTTTCCCATACTGACCGATTTAAATGCTCCCTGTATATATATATCATCTGAGAGTCTTATCGAACTAGGTTCAGTGTCGTTGGCTCTTAAACTATTTGGTTGAGATCATAATATTTATGCATAAACGGCGTCTCCATTTCTATAAATTTATATTTAATAAAACTTACGTGCACAGCACGATGCACATAAGCCGTTAAACTATCAACTACGGGAGAGATGACTTTTGTTTTTTTTTATTTGTGTAATACCAACGACATTTGAATTATAATTTGTGCCTTTATGTTTGGTTAATGTTAATAAATCTGGTCTATCATTTTTTATGGAACAGGATTAAATTGTTACGATGTTACTTTTTAGGCGTTCCTGAAAATCCTCCGTACCTTATATTCACAGCTCCGTATAGAATCTGTAGGGGCGGATGTACAGGTGATGACAAAAGGCCTAATTTGGAATTTCAGTTCCCAGTGTTTCTAGGCAAACATGGACGTAATGATTTTAAACAAATTTACCCAAAAGCTAACAACATGGATGATATTTTTAATAGAAGTAGACCAACTAGAGCTCCTTTTACCACCTGTCGATCAGGAGGATTTAATCATACAGTGACAGTGCTAGTAACGCCGACAGGGACAGTTAATCGTCACACTTCAAGTACTGGATATCCAGGATACAATCCCAACGCCGACACCAACACCGACATTCATATGAACACTCCGAGCACCAATTACCCGGGCCATCACCGCAGCCATGAGCATGATACACCTACTTCAAAACACGATCCGTGGGACACTAGTAAATCAACTCGGAGCACTCACTATCATGACTACACTGAAACAACACACAAGAATACAATAAAAAAAACTCTAAGCACTAGGTACGCATATTATAAAGATTATCTAAATACTCGAAGAATTAGACCTCTAGACGTTCAGCCGCTTAGGAAGGTTCAAGGCAATGCTTTTCCGGACTATGCTGGATTTAGAAACATACAAGACCTAGATTTTTTACGACATAAAGCACTGCTACGTACTACTCCGGGACGCTACAGCCAGCTCGAAGAAAACGAAGGTGTTTACTCACTCCAATCCCAACAGGAATTTTCATACAGGAATTCAATTATGCCGAACTCTGGGATGTTGAATTCGAAAAAAATGCAATGGCTTATCTCTATGATGCGGAAAACGAGAAATATGGCAACTTCAGCACCATTCCTCGTGCGGAGAATCGCACCACTTAGACGAGAACCACAGAGCCACCAGGACTCGATTACAGCGGGCCGGGAAGCGAGAATACGTAAAGAGGAATGGCCGTTTGGCTTGATGCGCGTTCTTCCCATACAGTGAATAAATAACAAGGTATTAAATTATTTTTTATATAAAGGAAGGTGACTCTTTAGCGACAAGAACGCCTGTGGTTCTACGTCTGGCTTCCTGGACCTTTGTTAATTATTTTGTATGTTCTGCTTTATTATATGAGATGTGCAATAAAATTATTTGTATTGTCTTGTATGGACACTAAATCTACCTAGAACATAATACGCTGTTTGACTAAAAAAAAATGGTGCCATTCGAACCAGTTTTTATAGACGATCAAATGTCTATATGGGACCGACTACAATGAGACCACAATAAAGGGCAAAAAATAGAGATGAACCTAGCCCGCCGCTAGCGGCCGCCCTACAAATTGGCACGGGCAAATGACGTCACACGCCTGGTATCGAACCAACTGTTGTGTGGGAAAATAAGCATTTTGCTGTTTTGGTCGTAAAATAATGCGTTTAGGTACATAGTTGCCGTACATTTGTTTATTTATTTTTACTTATGCATTCTATTAATACCTTTTGTTTGAATAAAAAAATGAATAAAATGAACTTTATTCTGTAAGGCCTACAATGGCACTTTTACAAGTCAAACCCTACTAGCGTTCACAGAGGCCACTGCCGAGAAGAAACGCTGAAAGAAACTCGACAGTCAGCCATTTTCTCACAAAAATATGCTTATTACAATGATAATACTTAACCTACTTAAGATCAAGAAATCTAAGTATCTATATAAAGCAACACAAAACAAAGAATAAAACGAGGAAAATAAAAACAGTTATGTACAGTGTGTAATTCTGCAGGAAAATATTTCGAAACTGTATACCTAAGCATTATCAAATTCTATATAAGAAAATAAATGGAATCCTTTAGACTATAAATTTGGTTATAAATCTTTTGATATGATTTCTTGCAAGAACTGTGCCAACTAGATAAAATGAAAAAATACACATATATGAATCTTTACTCTATTTATGTATCTGATTTGGGCCATGCTTTTCTGTCTGTTAGATAGTTCTCAACCCTGTAATAAGCGTTCGACATCAATGATTTTGTCAAGTACTTTTTAAGAGCTGGAAAAGGTAAATTCAAAACTTCATCAGGTAACTTATTATAAAAACGGACACATTGACCTACAAAAGATTTGTATACTTTACGGACACGAAATATTTTAGTGGCAATTTTATTTTTATTTCTAGTATTAAAATTATGTATATCAGAATTTTTACAGAAGGAGTCTATGTTCTTAAGGACATAAACAATATTCTCATAGATGTACTGGGACGCTACAGTTAAAATGTTGATTTCTTTAAAGAGTTCTCTTAAAGATTCACGTGAGGTTATATATGGAGCGAATGGCTCTTTTTTGTTACACAAAAATTGTCTGTATGTCAGCTGCTTTACCCCTTTGCTTTGACTTTTGGATGACAAAAAAACATAATTTTCCGAATTATTGATTTTAAATATCTGTTTTATATTTTGGTAAAATTTTATAATTTTCAATTCAATATGATATTTTGATGGTTTCCTATACATAAAGTGACAGCATGTTACAAATTTTAACATGTGACAAATTGTGTATTGGAAATTTATCTAGTGCTTATTATTATTACATACATTAATACTTAAATGGTATTAAAACTAACTCTGAAAGAGGCGCTAGAGGTACGAGTTTCATCATCATCATTTTCAGCCTGTAATCGCCCACTGCTGAGCATAGGCCTCTCTTCGAGTACGCCACTCGTCCCGGTCTTGAGCCAATCCAAGAGTGACCCGCGCTAGAGGTATAAAATATACCAAGGCATATATGTACCAATTACTTCAACTAGGAGCTTCACAATTTTGCGAACAACTTTTGCGCGCTGGGATCAGTGGGAGGAACAAGTTCATCAGTCAAATTTTAAATCATCAGTCAAAATTATCAGGTATGTTCAGTTCAAACTATGGTAGTCAAATTTTGAAATTAAAAAAAAAAGTACTAAACTTAGTATTATGAAAAATATATTTATACATATACATTATCATTATCCTTCAGGATGCCACTGTACTGGGATAACGCTAGGAGGATGATGATGATACATTATCATTATATAAAAAGAAAATAGTTCTAAGTTTAGTACTTTTTTTTTCCATTTCAAAATTTGACTACCATAGTTTGAACTGAACATACCTAATACCTAGTGAATAATTACGAATCCTATAAGTATAGGACGAATATTAGATGACGAAAACTATGCCCCGCTTACAGGCACTTAACGATAATGTATATGTATAAATATATTTTTCTGCTCCTGGGGACCGATTTTTGAGTGTCGACCGCTCGAATTTTCATTCGACATCTGTCAAAACTTCATCGTTTTTTGACAGATCTCGAGTGAAAAGTCGAGCGTTCGACACTCAAAAATCGGGCCCCTGTACTTTTATTTGTCATTTACATAGTCACGAAGAATATAAAGACATACAAAATAAGTCTGCAGAAAAGTCTATAATCTCTATGCCCTGAAACGATACACCTATGTATCTTTCGGGAATAGAGATCGCCAAAACCAAGCCAAAACCACGGATCTATACCTAAGACGGATTGAGTACTGCGCCGAAAAAGTGAGGCCGACTCGGGAATATGGTGCAATTTTGATTGGCTGATAAATGAAAGAGCTCAATCCCTCTTAGGTATAGATCCGTGGCCAAAACGATACGCCTAGGTGCCACAGACTACTACATATACTATCTTTGGTGCGTTCAAGTCACGGATCCATACCTAAGACGGATTGAGTACTGCCCCGAAAAAGTGAGGCCGACAGAGATAGACGATCAAATGTCTATATGGGACCGACTACAATCAGACCACAATAAAGGGCCAAATATAGAGATGAACCTAGCTCGCCGCTAGCGGCCGCCCTACAAATTGGCACGGGCAAATGACGTCACACGCCTGGTATCGAACCAACTGTTGTGTGGGAAAATAAGTATTTTGCTGTTTTGGTCGTAACTAAAATAATGCGTTTAGGTACATAGTTGCCGTACATTTGTTAATTTATTTTTACTTAAGCATTTCTATTAATACCTTTTGTTTGACTTTTGGATGACAAAAAAAAAAAAAATTCCGAATTATAAATGTTAATTTTGAAATTTAAGAAAATATTTTGTTTTCGAAAAATCGTCATTATACTTGGTTTCGACTAAAGGATCATTCACGCTAGACCGTTCCGTGTCCGGGCCGGGCCGTTTCGTAGTACAAGAAATCGACGGACGCGCGACGGTCGTCGATTTCTTGTACTAGAAAACGGGCCGGCCCGGACACGGAACGGTCTAACGTGAATCATTCTTAATTCGGAGATAAGGATTTCAAATGTTATATAATACCGGCTACTATAAATATGTAACCGTTAGCACTGGTAGCAAATGTAGCAATGCAGGTCATTTGCCTTCGGCTTCTGAACCCATCTTAGAGTACTTGTAATATGTGTGTAGATAAAGTAATGTATGCAACTGTACATAATTAGGCATTAAAACATGCCCCTCATTATGTACCAGTTGCATAAATTACTAGTATGCAACGGTGTATAACTGGTCCAAACCGGCTCGTTGTGTTTTTAATTGCGATGTTCGCCAAGGCTCACCGTTTTGGAACCTTTTTATAAAACTTGCGTAAAATACTATTAAATAGCTAATAATATTATGATTAAAATAAAATTATACATATTTACTTTTTCAAAATAAGATAAAAGAGGCTCCTTACATTAAAATATTATGTTGAATCAAGCAATGAACAATCCACTTTCAAGTAAATTAATGCCACTGACAACTTAGATCCTGCAAATCATCTAATTTATACTGCAAGTAGTGTCCTTGAAACAATGGTTTATATCTAATTATTATTATTATTATTATAGCTTTTTCTCCACTTAATTGTCTGTTTTTATATTTCAAAGTTATTGCTTTTCACTTTTTATTTGTGGTCCCTATAAGGGTGAAAGCCTCCCCCATCTTCTTCCATTTTTCTCTATCGTGAGTTTTGTCCATCCAGTTTTGACCAGCTACCTCCACTATATCGTCCACCCATCTCTTCCTCTGTCGTCCTACACTCCTCTTCCCTAGGGGGCCAGTCCATTCTGTGGTTGACTTAGTCCATCTCTTATCCTGGTACCTTGAAACATGGCCTGCCCAATTCCACTTTAGTTTTAAGGGGAGGTATCCCCAACGCAAATGTCCCGCTCTATCACGCGTGAGTTTACAATTAACCATCCCGCTCTCTACGCAAGCTCTGCGCGCAGTTTTGTAAATATTTAGCTATATTGATTAAGCCAATCATTTTATCAAAGCAAACCCTGCGAATTTGTCTATAACTATTTACGGTCTTTAATTGAGTACAAAAATTAAATGTTAAATATCAGTAATGTAGCCGTAAGTAGGTAATTATTGGGAGTTTCAACTCACTTCGTGAGATTGAAACTCCCAATAATTACGATGTAATTTCATATTCAGGTTATCCATGATTTAGAACGCTCAATCGGGTTTACAGTTTATCATTGATTTGAAACTCCCAATCGGGTTTTCAGGTTATCCATAATGATGTAGAACGCTCAATCAGGTACAAGTTGTGTTTTTCAACTTTATAGTGTCATTTATGTCAAAACTTTACTGTTGGCAACACGTCTTCTTTGCTGAAACATGAAGTTTGTAAAACAACCTCAGAGATTGCAGTTGGATATCGTTTGTTCTTCGTCCAATAAACGCTGTTTTCGGCATGGATCACTTTTACCTGACACTATTCGCTGTATAATATGCGGTCCATCGAATTGTGGCAAAACTAATTTAATTGTTGGTTTGCTGCTACACGAACAAGGTCTACGCTTTCAAAATGTTTATGTATACTCCAAAACATTATTCCAACCTATGTATCAATTTCTAGAGCAAGTTTTAAAGCTGGTTCCATCAGTTTCGTTTCAAAAATATAGTGAAAATGATGAAATTGTAAGCCCCCATGCAGCCAACATTAATTCAATCATGATATTTGATGATGTTGCGTGTGAAAATCAAAATAATATACGAGATTACTTTGCAATGGGAAGGCATAAAAATATAGATAGCTTCTATTTGAATCAAACGTATAGTAAAATACCTAAACAATTAATAAGAGATAATGCTAATTTAATTATTCTTTTTAAACAAGATGATATTAATTTGAAACATGTTTATGATGAACATGTAGGAAGTGATATGTCGTGGTCCCAGTTTCGTGAAATGTGTGGTCAAGTATGGAACCTACCGTTCGATTTCTTAGTTATAAATAAAGATTGTAAAAGAAATTCTGGATGTTATAGGAAAGGCTTTGATACATTTATCATGCTAGATTAACTGGATATATAAGCACAGTATTTAATTTAAAAACTTATTACTTAAAATGGAACCGCATAGTTCGGACATAAAACATAAAATAAACGAAGAGAAATTATTTAAACAAAAAGTACTTCAATCTGCTCAAGCAATAAGAAAAAAAGTTCAGCTCATTCGTGATGTCAAATCAAACGATAATATAATGCTGGAATCAATGTTGAAACCAATCACAGTCCCACTTAATGAAATGGTAAAAAATAATAATAATGCTAACAATCTGAACATAAGTGATACGGATTTTGGTAACGAAAGGTTTAAATGGAACAAGTCGGTAAAAACATTGAAATATAGTCCTTCCGAAGATGGAATGAAAGAAAGTTTTGATAATAAAACATTACTGAGAAAATCATCGGAATCAAGTTATAGTGAAAATGAATTAAATGACGGAAATTCTATATCTCATGAAAATGACAATCAAAGTGATTCTGACACAACAAATAATGCTTCATTTAGAACGTCAGACTCGTACGCTTCTCCTCGCGAAGATCCTGCTTGGCAAAAACAATATTTTAATATGAACATTCCATTTGGTGTACGAAATGAGCGTGGTAAGCTAATGCTTGGATCTTGTCCAATTTCTGTGAATGATGACACACTCACGATAGGCGGAGAAAGCTATTCCTTAACGCAAGGTTTAAACGATTTATTGTTCAAGAAAGTACCTGACTTAGAATTAGTAACTGAAGATGATAAACGCTTATATAAAACATTGTTATTGAAAACTAATGCACATAGACGTGACTTCGATCCGAATAAGCCAATAAAAAGTAACAAGGGCATGAAATATTTGTATGTTATAAGGCCTCTTTTCAAATTAACCAAACAACGTACAGTAAGTGAAGAATTGTATGTATCCGGTGAAGGTTTGCCGTCAATGAAAAAAATTAAAAGAGACATCTCATATGTGTATTGGGATGACCCAAACGAATTAGTAGAACGATTAAAACTGCTTATTGCATCGCGCGACGCTGGCAATACAGGGTTAGATAACGAAATCATATCTATCATTGAAGAATTACGTGAAGCAGGCTTAATAAATAATATATAAATGAATACTCTTCTTTTTTACATCAGTCGAAGTCTGACTTTCAAGTATAAAAATGAATATAGATAAATTTGGTCACCATGTTCATAAACGCTTGCGTGCTGGTGAAATCTCTGAGCTCAAGTACAAGGCTTTGCTTCGAACAGAAGCAGGACATTTTGATTTAAAATCTTTAAGATTAAAAGGGGTTGTCAAACCATTGTCTTCTGACGATGCTGTTAACAAGCAGTACGTTGACGAATGTATTCAAAACATATACGAAAAGAAGTATATAGATTCTTTGATTAACACAATAAATAACCAAATTCATCAACTCGCAAGTCAGTTAAAACTGAACTTTTACACGAAGAAGGAGACAGATGATATCTTTAAACAATTAAATAATGATAAAACAACAAATAGTGAACGAGATCCATCGATCAGCGCGAAGAAATTTTAAGCGACGATCGGTTGTACTAAAAGGAATTGACGATTTATGGCAAGCTGATTTAATTGATTTACAAAAGCTACATACGGTTAACAGAGGATATAAATATATTTTAACTGTCATTGATACTTTTTCAAAGTATGCATGGTGTGTACCTATTAAGTCTAAAACTAAAATTGAAGTCAAAAATGCATTCGAATTTATAATAAAAACATCTAAACGAAGACCTAAAAATTTACAAACAGACCTAGGAAAAGAATTCTACAATCATGAATTTGATTGCTATTTAAAATCACTAAAAGTAAATCATTATTCAACTTATTCAATTAAGAAGGCATCTATTGTTGAAAGGCTGATAAAAACACTTAAGTTCAAACTCTATAAATATTTCAGTTTAGTTGGTAATTATAAATGGGTTGGGAAACCGTTAGACGATGTAGTAAAATCTTATAATCAAACTGTACATAGCACAATCAAATATAAACCTATTGATGTAAATATTGATAATGAAATACAGGTATCAAAAAATATTGAAAATTCGCAATCTAATTTGCGTTATAAATTAAACAAATTCAATGTAGGAGATTGTGTACGCATTAGCAAGTATAAAAGCGCCTTTCACAAAGGTTATACACCTAATTGGTCAACTGAACTTTTCACTATTAAACATGTGAATCGCACTCAACCTGCTACGTATCATATTCAAGACCAACGTAGAAACACTATACTCGGTACATTTTATGAAGAAGAACTTCTGAAAACCAATCATCCAAACGTTTACCTCGTAGAAAGGGTTATTAAAAAGAAGGGTAGAAAGTTGTATGTTAAATGGTTAGGGCTTAGTGATAGCGAAAACAGTTGGATTGATAAAAATGCCGTTGTTTAGTTATATTTATATACATTCTCATCAATGACGGTATTATTATATTACGGGACATGAAAGGAAGAGGACTCTTAAACAGCGCTATTAATAATTTACCATTTGAATTACACTTACCTGGTTATAACTATTGCGGTCCGGGAACAAAATTGCACAAAAGGTTACAAAGAGGCGATAAAGGAATTAATGCGCTAGATAAGGCGTGTATGAAACACGACATAGCATATGATAGATATTCTGATTTAGCTGATAGACATCGTGCCGATTTAGAACTATATGAAATGGCGAAACAAAGAAAAAAGGCGAAAGATGCAGGAACAGGAGAAAAAATTGCTTCGTGGTTAGTTAGCAAAGTAATGAAATCTAAAATAAAGGCTGGTGCAGGTATAAAACCTTTTAAACGTTTTGTGTCTAAGATTCGTACTGAATTAAAAATGAAACCAAAAACAAAAGGTTGTAATATAATTGATCGCGCACTTATTGCCGCAAAAAAAGTTTTTAATACCAATGCTAAGGTACGGATACCTCGTCTTATACCAATTCCTAAAACTGGAGGCCTCTTACCGTTAATACCTATTTTTGCTGGGCTGTCTGCATTGGGATCATTAGCAGGAGGAGCTGCTGGAATCGCTAAAGCTGTAGGTGACTACAAAGCCGCAAGAAAAAGTTTAGCTGAATCAGAGAGGCATAACAAGATGATGGAATCTATTGCGTTAGGAAAAGGGTTACACATTAAACCATATAAAAATGGAAAAGGATTATGTTTGAAAATTTCAAAAAACTAAATGAGAGGTTACCCAGACGCGCTCTTTCAAATATTGACATTTTAAAACACTCATCTGATATACCTCATTTTCGAGGAGTTTATATGAGAGATAATTTACCTAGACGTGCCAAAAAAGTAGAATGTGCAATCATAAATTTAGATAGTTCAGAAAACCAAGGAACTCACTGGGTAGCCTATGTCAAAGTAAACAAGTATTGTGAATATTTTAATAGTTATGGTGATCTTCAACCACCGCTCGAATTAATAAATTATTTAAAACACTGTAGCATTTCATATAATTATACCACTTACCAAAAGTTTAATACTGTGAATTGTGGACATTTATGTTTAAAATTCCTGAAACAGTTTTGGTGTAACCATTTAAAAGCGCCTGATCAATAAAAAATGTAACATTCACGCAATGTCTTTTACTTTGTCTATAACTGGTTGCTCCTCCTCTCTTTTAACAAATCACTCACCTGCTTTAGAATTAGATGGTGATTATGAATGTGGGTTACTATATTTGTCAACTTTTAATTCGATACCAAATATAGACAAGAGAAGTAATAAGTTTTATTATGGTGAAAATGGAGAAGTAGAAATACCTGAAGGCTCATATGAACTGCAAGATATTGAAGATTACCTCAAAAGTCAACTGACAGATTGTTCTTTTACATTGACATGCAACAATAACACATTAAAAACCTCTATATTGTGTTCTAAAAACGTTCACTTCAATAAAGAAGACTCTATTGGTAGGCTTCTTGGTTTCGGGAAAGAAACTGTTTCGGCAGATATATTAACTGAGTCCGCTTTGCCGGTATCCATTCTGTCAACAGCCATAGTCCGAGTTGAATGTGATATCGTGAGCGGATCTTTTGTAAACGGGAAACCTAGTCATATAATTCATGAGTTTGTACCTAATGTACCGCCTGGTTACAGAATTATAGAAACACCTAAAAACGTTATCTATTTTCCTGTTACTCAAAAAAGTTTGAGCTCTCTTAAAATAAGGATTTTAGATGAAAAGAATCATTTGGTAAATTTACGTGGTGAAGAAATTCAAATATATTTACATCTTCGTAAAAATGATAGTCTTTAATAAAAGCGTGAACCCATGCAAGAAAACTACTAGTACTCTTCGTGCTGCCAAGAAAATAACACCTAAAGGACAACTTACAAGTGAAAATAAACAGTTCTTAAAAATAATAGGTTTATTAAAATGAGTGTATTATCAGTAACAGATAGTTTCAGTTTCGACAACTCCATAGAAAGTTTTGAATATCATTCGTATAAGCCATACGTTACAAGTTTTAATTTAAATGATGAAATTCGTATACCTATTAATCAACAAGATCTGTATGTCCTACCGTCAGAAAGTACTTTATACATAGAGGGCTCAATTGCTGTATTCAACAGAGATACGAAACAGCAAGTGAAGAGTGTACTTTTCACAAACAACCCAATTCTTCATTTGTTTCAAGATATTAGGTATGAATTGAATGGCATTGAAATAGATAGAATTAAGAATGCTGGGGTCACTACAACAATGAAATCTCTCATATCCATGAATGAACTTGAATCATCAATGTCAAAGCAGTGGGGATGGGATATCAAAGGCACTAAAAATACACATGGTTCATTTTCAGTCTCTATTCCGTTAAAAAATATTCTTGGTTTCTGTGAAATGTATGGCAAGATAGTAATTTCGTGCAAGCACGAATTGGTGCTCCTACGCTCCAACACGACTTTGAATAGCGTAAAACTGAATACAAATGAATATGTAGATAACCTTACTATATCTAAGATAGTCTGGCGTATGCCTCATATTAAGGTTTCTGATCGAGAAAGATTGAGATTATTGAAACATTTGGAAAAAGATCAAGTTATTCAAATGGCCTTTAGGAATTGGGACTTGTACGAATATCCACTTTTACCTAAAACATCAAAACATTCATGGGCCATCAAAACATCATCTCAAATAGAAAAACCGCGATATGTTATAATTGGATTCAAAACGAACAGAAAAAATGATGCTCTCAAAGATGCAACTGGTTTCGATCACTGTAATTTGAAAGACGTAAAAGTGTTTTTAAATTGCACTTATTTTCCCTACGAAAACTTGAATGCTAGTTTTTCATCAGAAAAGTTTGCTTTATTATACGAACAGTATTCCAATTTCCAACAGTCTTATTACAACCGTAGCCAAGCGCCGTTGCTGTCACCTCAAGAGTATAAAGATATTGCACCTCTATTTGTTATCGACTGTTCTCGACAAAACGAAACCTTAAAAACAGGGTCCGTGGATGTTAGAGTTGAATTTGAATGTGAAACAGATTTACCTGACCTTACTTCAGCTTATTGTCTTATTTTGAATGACAGTATTGTAGAATATAAACCGCTTAGCAATATTACCCGCAAAATTTCATAAATGGTGCACTATCTGTTTGTTGACCTCCAGGGTTTTAAATTCGCGGAAAATGAGTTTATTGTTAAAGAATTTGCATACAGCACGTTGGAATACACACAAGTGTTTTTAATAAAACCACCCTTCCCATTTTCAAAATTAACAGAAAGTGAAAAGAGGCAGACACGATGGATCGAAAAACATTTAGGTATACTGTGGCATGAAGGTTATATTGATTATAGTGAATTTAAACGATTTATTGTTAATCACATAAAGGACAAGACGATTTTTGTGAAGGGTTTGGAAAAAATTGAATGGGTTAAAAACTTATGTTCGGACTGTACTATATTAGATTTGGCTGAAAAAGGAGTACCTAATTTACTAGAGCTATATAGAAAATATTGTGTGCTAGATTGTACTTATAATTGTGTATATCATAAAAAGAAATGTGCGTTAAAAAATGTTGTATGTATTAAAAAATGGTATTTAGATAGGAACGAAAATAATTAGTGAATTGTAATTAACTTTCATTGTATAAATAAATGTTATAATGGAATATATCTTTCTTTTTTTTTAATATTACTATTTTGTTTTTATTGACTGATGAGTTTATAAAATAATTATTTTATGTTTTATCGCGGATCTGCATAAACTCATCATTCAATAGAGAAACTATAGGAAATACTGAAATGGAAACAGGATTCAATAATTACAAATAAATCAAATTCGACAGCTTTATTTCAAAATTAAAAAATACAAACGTATTTACTACTTAAAAAGTAACAAGTTAATAAGTATTTTATCCAGATTCATGTCCTTAAAGAATACACCTTTACAAGAATCAAAGTGATGAGACATGTTTAGTACAAGTAGTAGTGACTTAAAAATTCTAACACACGTTTAAACTTATAGTAGAATACAAAATTTATAGTAGACTCTTCTGTTACTTAACATTTTGCTCGATATCATAGAATTTAGATTTAACTAAATATGATATAGCTAAACCCAGTCTTTAAATTAGTAATATATTTATAAAAACGAAGCATGTCCCCAAGAAAGCGTGTGAATATTGTCCTTTAATATGACTCGCTTGTCATCATTCGAAGATAGAGCTACTTTATTAAGAGCTTGCGTGTAAATTTCATGCTTTATAGACTTAAATATGGAGTTCTTTTTACGTACCAATTCTTTATTAAATAAAACATTTTCATAATCACTATATCGAAGATCCCTTACCGCATGTTTTTTTGTACCTTTTGCTTTCTTTATCTGTTTTTCTTGGGTTTTGATACAATATAGTTTTGACCTAAGTCCTACAAACTGAAGAATTAGTTCACCTCCTAGCTCATCTTTAAATAGCCCGGGCACCTTTTTGTTTTTTTGGCATATGTCATATATGTTGTTCGCTGGGTAATTACTTGTATCTAGGTAACGATCAAAATTTAATTTTAAATCTCTGTATAAATCATTTGTTTTTATTAAATACAAAAATGAATCGGTGTCACTATAGCACAAACTAAGATTTTCTCCATAGAATGGTTTCATTTGAGAATAGTGAAAGTTGTACATGTGAGATTTGGATATTTCTAGTACAGTAAATCCAATGTAAATTGGTTTGTCGAGTATAATAATTTCTGGATTCATTTGAATTGCAACTAAATTTTCGGTGAACACACTAGCACTATGAAAATTAGGACGAGCTATTAATATTTCTGCACTTGTTTTTTTCTTCGTTTTGTTCATAGTATCAGTCCATTGATTAACTAACATTACATTTGTTCTGTTTTCTGATGATTCTAAGGTTTTTCCGAAAAGACTGTTATTGAGAAGTTTATAAAAGTTCATTTGGAATTCGGATTTAGCATTTTTTCTCAACTGAGTGTTTAAGTCAATATACTGCTGTATAAATCGACTTTGTTTAAATTGTATGACTCTATGTATTTTTTTTAATACTAAACCATGTTTCACACATGTTTTTAAATGCACATAATGAATAACATATTCATATTTATCGTATAAGTTCGGAATCAGTTTAGAATTTTTAGACCCAGGAGGTACAAATTTTTGTGGGCAAAATGGGATGTCATTATGTAAGTTGTGTAGGTATTCGGGATATTCTAAATCTACTTCTAATATGTAACCGTGGAGACTATTATCTGGGACTTGTAGAAAATTCGTTTTTTCAATTTCCTCTTCGCTCATTAACTTGAAATCGGCAAAAGGTAAATAACTGCACATTGCAAACCCGTATAGATTATTACAGTCAATGTAAAATAAAAATGAATCCGGAACAGACGCATCATAGTCTGCCATATATTTATTATTAGCTTGCGCATATCTAGTTGAACAAAGGCATACACCACCACGAATTCCTTTTTGAATCATTCGAATAATTTCAAGATCATTTATGAGCTCTAGTCTGACATTGGTAATAAGTAACATTGCGTCAAAACTTAAAGATGGGGCTGTCATGTAAAAAGCAGGATCTAGTTTGTAGTTTAACATAGAGGTATGCCGAAAGTTTTCAAATATATCAGCCAATAACAACACATCTGATTTAAGATAGAGGTCAGTGTACTCGCCCAATGTCTTTACATTAAATACGTTCCAAACATGTCTAGCATGGTCATACTCAGAATTAGAAATAATGTTATCGGTTATTGAGCTGTAAAAACAATGCTGTGGTGGTAGTTTTTTCTCCTCGTAAGTATTCCAGCAAGTAATAAATTCATAAGGATAAACGCCTTTACTTCTAAGTAGCGCGAATTGGTCATGATCAGGAAAAAAACTTCGTAAATGAACAAAGTCTTCATTATTTAAATCAGCTGCTAGTTTTTCTAAGCTAGTTCCTAAGAATTTGAAAGAATCAACAAAACGTACAGGCACAAATTCGTCTTTATCTATGTGGAAAAACTTAGTAAAAGAAATATAATTTTCTTTATTTTTTGCTATGACCTTTAACCTACCAGGCATTTCACCTAACTCACGAATAAACAAATGACAATCATAGCCTGATAAATTATGAAAAAATACTGGGACAAACTTTGGTAAACGAAATTGAAGATTACAGAACGCATGAGAAGCGCCTCTGAAACGGCCTGTTAGATGACAATGATCTCTAACAGCGTCGCCTAAAAGCAATTTATTACATAGAAAACAATATTTCGCCTCTTTAAACTGTTTTTCCTCCTCCTCTGTGAGCTTTAGTGGTGCAGGGTTATCATATATTTTTTTAATCTTTGCTACATCACTTTTTAGATGGGAAATAAATTTACTAACGCAATCTGGCCCACGATAAGTAACAAATTTGTTCAGAGAACTATTATAAGAACACACAATATAATATGCAAAGGCAGCTGGAACGTGTTTTTGTAATGTGGTAGTACAATTTGAATTTAATTCATCACCTGTTATTGGTTGTAATATACATTCAAAATCGGCATACACGACATACGGATTTAATTGCATTCTTTCAAAATGTTTGAATTGGATATGTGTGCCACTGTCAGGTAATACTGTGGCAACTCCCCCACAAACATGATTATTTAATTTGTCTGCGGTGTAAAAAAATACTAAACATTCTTCACAAAAAAATATTTTTCCGTTATGTTTCGTTAACTGACTTTTTAAAAGACGCCCTAAATTTTTTATTAAGCAATAATGCGATTGATCACCATTTTCCAACATCAACAAATTAACATGATGTTTACGTTTCGTCTTACTTTTGTATAATGGTCCAACAACTTCATTTTTTCTTAATCCATACACATTAACGCTTATTTTTTGGTTATTTTTCTCAAATATTTTGATATCAGAGAGACCAACAGGAAATGTCATGTTTTTTGTGATGAGAATATTTTCGAAATGCGGATAAGATGATGTTCGATCATGATTTTTTTGTGCAGGAAATAACGCAGCAACTATACACCATAAAAAACAGAAATCGTCATTGTTTCTAATATTTATGCAAGCTCTTCGATGTTTTATCATTTTTGGTAATTCTATAAATCTAGATGCTCTGAGAGGATTATATTTGTTTATGTTTACCTCCAGATATAGATTTCGTAGAAAACACCAGCCACTGTCCCGTTCTTGGAATTCATCAATTTTTGTGCTCAATGTACTCAAAAGGGTTGAAAATATTTCTTTAAACTCGTAACTTTGATGTAAAATGATATTTTGCGTGGCGAATGATTTAATTTCACATGTTTCATTTTTCGGTAAACAAAATTCAGCAAACAGTTCAAAGTTAACTTTTATAGATCCAAAAGCAGCCCTTCTCGCTTCGAGAATATGTTGGACATGCCTGCGGAGAGCGCACAGAAACTTAGATGGTGTTTCATGGAGGCTACTCTCAGGGCCTCGCACTCTGTATGATGCTATCCTGCTACGAAAAGCACTGCTTATTTTTTCAATATCCTGAGTTAACTGAATGGAATTATTATTCTTATGCATGTTAGTCCGTAAGTGAGCAGAAAAGGCTTTACTTGGAACACTAATGTCACATACTGAACAAAATATCGAGCTATGACGCATTTTACCGATTAACACTGAAATAGACTGGGTTTAGCTAAAATGTAATTAAAACCCTGTTAGGATTATTGACTTTTTTTATCTGGGAAGAACGTTCCCTCCTCTGAAAAGTCGTCCTTACAAAGTTTTAGAATCTTATTTATTCCGTTTACTATATTTGAACTGGAATCCACGCGATACTTAACACTAACCAATGCTTTCTCCCATCGATCCTGAGATGGAACGCTTTCAATATCTACCACGTTATACAGTTTAAGATCAATAAAAAGATCACCTGGTAATGAAGCTGTGCGACGTACGTAGCCGCCGGGAACGCGACGTGTTAGTACTGACGGCAGAGAGGATGCACGACGCTGCGCTTCAACATCTTCAATGCCCCAGTCCGATAACCAGCCCGGTTGACGTTCAGGTGATGCTTGACGAGCACTTTGTTTCTTTGCTGATTTCTGCGACTTTACTTTTGAACTGGAATGTTAAAAAAAATTATTTAGCTTTCATAGTTAAAAATAATAAAGACAAAGTCGGGTTGATAGTTAATTTTTAGTTTAATTTATATAGTACATAAATATTTAAATACCATATGGATCAAGTATAGATAAAGATATTGAAAAAACTAATTACCTGTTAGTTTCAAATCCTTCAAAGTCGCTGTCGATCTGCGGCGTAGCGGATTTTAATGCAGGCGTTGTTTGACGTGCACTTTGTTTTTTCACAGCTTTTTTTGGTTTGGTCTTCTTGCTGTAATTTCGAAAAGTTTAAATTACTTTTAGCTTTTTTAGATAATCAGTAAAAACAAAAAAAAAACTAAATAAAATTAACTGATATATCTTTTTCATTTCATACTTAAAATCAATAAAATATAAATTAGGTACCTACCTTTTAGCAGCATGTTCTTCCACAAATTCGTTATCACTGTCCACCAGCCAGCCTGCGTCGCGTTTCAGAAGGTTAGAAGAGCTTTTAGTTGTTTTCTTTTGGGTCCTGTAATAAATAATGATTATCCATTAGCGCAATCTAATAAATTAATGCGAATTAAATAAAAAAAACTATAGAATAAATGAAATACATACTTTAAAGGTTCAGATTCATCCTCGGACCGAATCGCGTTGTACTCAATGTCAGACCTGAAAATAAAAAAGTTAAATAAATCAAAATTCATCAGTGTTCTGTTTTATAATAGAGGCACAATCATTGTGGTAGATTAAATCCTTAACTTTACAATCAATCATTAGTCAACTCAAAATTGAACATTATAGCTAAATAAAATATAATCAAACTTACGAACATTATTGTAAGGTGAATTTCTCTGAGGGTGTAAAACGTACACTGCAACACTTGCACTCACTAAAAATATTACAAGAAATGAATAAAACTATGGTTTTATCCACACAGCAATACTGATGTAAGTCATGAGTTAACAACCTAAAACAAATAATATTGCATATAAACTAACACAGTTCTATACAATACTTTGTATATTAAAAAGGTTGAAGCTCGCTGTAAGTCAATATTCGACTCAGCTAATTACTTGAAAAATAAAGGCATCATGTTTAAAACTAAATCGGAAACAAGATACGACAAAGTGCCGCCGCTTATCAAACGATACCGCCGTTGGCGTAAAGCTGCAATCAGAGTGCAAGCTATAATTATAATTATAGCTGTACTATATTTTGTAACTAGAAAGAAGATAAAATATTTCATCTTCGCATTTTCCTCATTGCACAGTGTAGGTATATGAAAGGAGTGCCTTTATCAAAATATCTATATACAGCTATTTGTTTATTTAAACTTTTAAGATACCTATATGACAGGTTCTAACATGAATCATAATATGTTTAGTTACAGGTATTAGTTGTACAGAATCAGCACAAAATATGAACATATATAACATGACATTTATTAAATAAAAATATATCTGTACGCGATTTCAAGCGGGACGCATTGACAGTTTTAATCAATTTCTTATTCAATGTTTGAAATCAGAATGGTGAGTTCTTAAAACATTTTCATATCTTATTATCGTTTCTAGGTGAAAAGCGTTTTTGATAGTTAACCCGTCGTCTACCAGTCCCTGGGATCCCAGGGCAGATAACAAAGAATGGCATTGTTTATTTTTTCGCCGGGAGACGACGGCTTTGTTCGAGTATTTTTAAACCATTTAATATTAAGTCATTTACTCATTAAGTGAAATATAATTTTCATTTGAGAAATAAAGTTCTTAAACATAAAAATAATTCAAGTTTATTTTCCAGAGTTCACAACCCGTTAACTCCGCTGCTGAGGTTAATGAAATCACTCCGTTTTATTCGCTACATAGTGAAAAAACAGATGATTCGTTGAATTACTCCCAAGACATGAATGCTTATTTAAAATATCAGGAAGCGCTCCTGAATCCCGCTCAAGAAATTCCGTTATCAGGAATACAAGCGAAAAGTGTTAGGAAAATCGCTAAGAAAGGAAAGAGGAAGGCAAAAGAAGCTGGCCTAAGTTCTCATGTCATCAGAAAAGTGACAAAAGGGAAGCGTCTCATAAAAATTTGTATCTCTGATATAGAGCAGTCAAATATCGAAGCGAATTCTGTAACGGTGCAGTATGTTGTACAAGATGATTATGATGAGTTATTAAATGCAACCGAAGGCCTAGTGGAGAAAATTGTTAAAAAGTTGAGTGATGTGATTAGTTATTAATTAATGAACAGTAAAGTAAATATTAGTCTTTAGGTACAATTATATTTCATAACCTAAGTTCTAGTTTTATTTCATTTAGATTTACTGATTTGGTTAAGTTACTTTTCAGTTATGTATGTCCAATAAATAAGTTTGAATTTGTTATGTTAAAAAATGAAAGAAATAAATGCGTAATTCAATTGAAAATTTGTTTTTATATACATAATAATGTTACTTACAGAACGAAACCCTAATTACCTAACATTAAGTTGCACGTTTCGTTCGTAACACCATTCTAAGATTTAAGTGTATGCTATAGAAGAGAGATTATTTGATTCATTTCATGTTCATAATTAGTATTTTCTCCTAAAGATTACCTAACTCATATCTATGCGCCCGATAAACGCAAACAAATGAAGTATCAGAATGACTCAAGTTTCAATAAAATGCGCGATGCTAACTTAATAACATCGATCTACATTGCTTTGTTGTAAAAAGCAATATGATCTTAGTGTTCAATTCTAATTTGAATCTTACATCTTTATTATAGCCTTTGATTTACAAAAACTAATCTAGAATAAAGACTTTGTTTACAATTTAAACTACTTTATTTTAAAGTGCAGATTACTTATATCACTGTAAAACATGACGATCGAGTACGTCATGCGTAGAAGCCAATCAGTGTGCCGGGTCTACAACGCGCTTATGAAGTTTTTTCGTACGTTTGTATAAATACAATTTTTGTGCAAAGGATTGTCGGGAAGTTGACGACCGGACGACCCCCTCACGTAAATCATACATTTCGGACTGGCCACCCGGAGTGTGTGTAGTGTTGACCATGATAAAGCGAATCAGGGGTACTCCTATACCTATGCGGTCGGTAGCGTATAGGGTCCCATACCCGGAGGGGGTAAACTCAAAGCACGTCAAACCGTAGCCTTATGCCAGGAATCGGCTTCCTGGGGGTTGCGATCACGACTGACGAACTTGATCAACTCGTTAGAAGTGTTGTGCGGTAAACGCCATAGTCAATCCGAGTCCTAGAACTTGGCGCGCTATGAAGGGTTTATGCCAGGAATCGGCTTCCTGGGACCCTTGCATACAAATTGAGGGCTGGCCTCCTTAGTCTGTGTGTTGTGTTAAGCTTTTGAACTTATCCGCACACGGGTGCCGGGATGTGGTAAAAATATAAATAAATTAACCTGGCACCCGTGGAGCCCTTTTGCTGTTTAAAATATTAACTTTACAAGTTATTGGGGATTCTGGCTCACTTGTTAGTTGGGCTCACTTGTGGTACACTAAATACGTATTTAAAATCTTGCTGAAATATTACTCAAAAACCGATTGGGAGTTTTAAATCAAAACCTGATTGTACGTTGAGATTCACGCTGATTGCAAGTTCCAGATATTAACTCAAAAACCGATTGGGAGTTCTAAATCATGGATAAACTGTAAACCCGATTGAGCGTTCTAAATCATGGATAACCTGAATATGAAATTACATCGTAATTATTGGGAGTTTCAATCTCACGAAGATTAACTCAAAAACCGATTGGGAGTTCTAAATCATGGATAAACTGTAAACCCGATTGAGCGTTCTAAATCATGGATAACCTGAATATGAAATTACATCGTAATTATTGGGAGTTTCAATCTCACGAAGTGAGTTGAAACTCCCAATAATTACCTACTGCCGTAGTATTGAAAATACATTCCAAAAAGAGGTAACTTCGCGATTTTTTTCTATCGAGTGAAATTCATCAGGTCATGTAACTGACTGCGATTTTGACTAGACAAGATCCTTATGTAACACATATATTTTTTTTTGATTTTAAGACACTATATTCTATGTCTCAGATGGTTTTTAAAAACTCAAAAGTGGTAATACACGGCCTTAAGGCATGTTGGAGGGTGGTTTATATCTAATAATAAACAGTAATAAAAGTCTGCCTTGTTTAGTAACGACACGTCAATTAACAGTCGACGGGAAGCTGTGGTCCAACAAAAGTGAGTGTGACGAGATAAGGGACCCGCCCGCACCCGACCCGCCGCGTGACTAGAATAATAACGTATAGTGCTGGCGGCACGCCAAAAGATGCTGCAAATGGTGTTAAAAGCATGAAAATCGGCACGTTTGATCTTTAGGCCATATGAATCAATTTGACCCGTTTGACGAAAAAAAAAACAAAAGGAGAGGAGTTATGACGACATCTTTTTTTTGTATGGAATTTAAAAAAAAATGTTTTGAAGCCTATCGTGTATACCATACAACGAAAGGGCTTTCTAAGCCGATTCTAAAAATATATCACATCATTACATTTAAGTCGCGTGTTTTAAAATAAAATAAAAATAATCTTCAAAACATACCAAGTTTGGGCTCCTCCTGGTACGATACCGTTGGATTATTTTTTGTAAAATATACCTGATTTGGTACCTAATATCCTCCTATCTAACCTCAAGAAAGTAATTTTAAAAATATTAACATTTAGTATTTTTTTATAATTTTTGTTTCTAGTTACAAAAATCTACTTTGTTTTTTTACTAATACATAGGTACATGAAACAGATATAGGTACTTACACAAAATAAAATAAATAATTATAAATGAAAACGCCCCTCCTCAATTCCCCCTAATGTTGCCCGAGGCATCGTTCCCAGGACGCTCGCTGCGTCGCCTTGCTGAATTTTTATAATTTTTCATTATTACAAAGTTTACTTAGCAACATCAACGAAGGAAAATTGGCGGAAATAAACTGTATCACGGAAAAAAGAAATGTTCCATAGTCCTGCTGGCCGGACTACACAACCGTACCACGGTTAAGGCTGCGTTTCCACCAGAGATGTGCGAGGATGTGTTTTTATATATTTGACACCTCGCTCGGCGCGTTGCGAGGTGTCAAATGTATGAAAACACATCCTCGCACATCTCTGGTGGAAACGCAGCCTAAGAAGCGTTTCTGAAAGGCGCGGGATGCGCGGTATCGGGACGATGCGAAGGCGGTACTGGGTAGGGTTTGCTCCCGGGAAATACCGGTACCGAAAATACCGGGATTTCCCGGTTTTTTGAACCAAGGTAGGAACCGGTACTACGAAATCGAATTCCCGGTATTTTCGGGATTTTCGGGAAATGTAATTTACAGCTTAAATTTAATACGCTAATCTAGAAATGATAAGAGATATATCGATAAAATAACGCAAGCGATGTTTATAAACGGAAACTCCGCTCTAAACAGCCAATTCACGACCACGGCTGGCCGTTACTCCGTCCCGCTTATACAAATTCATCAGCGCCATCACCTAACCAGTCCTCCACCCGCATACTTACCCCAACGTGCGTGTTCATTGTTCTTCAGCTACACTATTAGTAGGTAGTCGCCCAACTAACACCCTACCAGCACGCTAGCGTTAAGAATGCCTGTATATCATTCTTATATCGGTTCCATATGATTAACACATGCCTGTATAAAGATGTTAGAGCGTGCTATAACATCGTTATAACCCCGAAACAGGCCCACGCGATACGACAGGTAAAGATTACAGAAAGCCTGTAGAGCAGTGATTTTTATACCCGTAACCAACCCTCGACAACAGCAATAATACCGATGAAGTGTTAGCTGAGAGTGAATTAACACTCTTGTGCAGGTACTATTACAGGTACAGCAAGAGTGTTAATTCACCCTCAGCTAACACTTCCACCGGTATCACTGTGGTTGTAAAGGGTTGGTTTTGGTTACTGCTATGGGTTATAGATGCGCTTCGGCTGAGAACGATTTACCACTTTAGACTTTATTACACCTATTAAAATATTTTAAGTGAGAATCTTACTTCTTTCTTATTAATATTATCCTACACGGTTACAATAAAATTATGTGACAAATAGCTTACCAAATGACAAAGGAATATTTGACAGAAGGAGATAAGCAATAACTAATGAATGAAATGATTTTTGTTTGTGAAGTGTAAACAATCCTGGTAATTTTACGGTTATTTTATACGCTTTTTGAGATGTAAACACCTTTAGTCAAGAATATTGTACAGGATTTGTCTTCATGACAATGTAACATAACGGTGTAATAATTACACTTACTATATTCTGGACAAACTCTGTACTACAACCTTAAGTTGTACAAGACACTCCACGGCAGCAATGATTATGACAGACTCTGATTCAATTAAAGTTAAAATAATAATGAACAAATTGTAAGCATTTAGTAAACTCTTTGATTTAATTTTGAGTCCTTTTTATAAAACGCTAAGATAAAATAAGCAAATTCATTGTGATTTATATAATTAATGTGTATTTTGATAACAAAACACGTGTATTTTCGTTTTGCATCCCTGATATTATTATCATATTGTCCAAAAAAGGTATTAGGCTAAAACTACTCACGTCTCAAAACCACCACAGGTAATTTCCCGAAAGTACCGAAAATACCGGGAAATCCCGGTTCCTCTACCGGCCAGTACCGAAAATCCCGGGACTGATAAATGGTACCGGTTCTGCATTCCCTAGTACTGGGGGCCGATTTTTGAGTGTCGAACGCTCGAATGTTCGCTCGAGATCTGTCAAAAAACTATGACGTTTTGACAACTCAAAAATCGGTCCCCTGCTCCGCTTCTGCGCATGATATTAATACTGCGCAAAAGTAATACTGACAGTGTTTCAATTTCAATTTTCAATTTCAATTTATTTATGTTCCGTCAAATGAGAATCTTTGCGCCGTCAGTAAATTTACGTCAAAGAAGAAGATGTCGATGTCACCCCGTCAAGTCAGGAAGTCGCCTAAAAGATATAAACGAAAATCTATAAAATGTCACACGTTTCCCCCTCCCCCCAAGTTAGCACAAGGTCCTCGAGGTGGGAAAATTAGGATAGTCTTCCTAGTGTACCCACAAATAAATTCATAAAATTTCATTAAGTTCTGAGCACTTTTCAGCTACCCCCACATTGATGGGACATATCCACTGGATTAAACTTTTTTCGTCTTGCCGATGCAAATTGACCATTTGAAGAATCACCCATAACTTACTCTGGATTTTATAAGTAGACGATACGCTAAGCTAGGCCGTCTTTTCCAGAAGCGCACCATGACTAACGGAAACGCAGGATTATGCTTCAGCGTCAACCGAAACATGAAAAAAAACTCTTGTAAAAGTACGCACACAAACTCGATCCACCTTACCTATCAAAAATAATAATAAAAGACTTTAACATCTTAAACTCGATATCGAACACATTGTTGCGAAAATATATTGCAATAAGTAATATTGCCTATTCTATATACCTATGGATACGAGTGTAACGTAAGTCTTAACGTTATTTTAGTACACGATGGGTTTAGATCGCACAATAATATGCCTCATATCTAGTTATATCGTATTAATGCAAGGACTATTTGCAGATTTTACCATCAAACAGGCACGAGAAGCTACTGACGGAGCTAAGTACCTCAGTAGATTGCTTAACACAGAGAGTGAGTAACTTTGACTCAAAAGTCGACGCGAAACAAAAGTATGTTGTCAGTAGTTGTGTATCATGATCAGGCTGCGATAGATGTCGCAGCCGGATTGTATAATCCGCCGTTTCACATTACGGCTAGCCGTTTTACAAAACAGAGCCGTTTTGTAAACGGCGGGTTAACGATTAGCCGGATCGTCATTGCAATACGTTCTACAATATGGCGGCTCACGTTTAGCCGGATTGTACTTGCCGGATTGCATAATCCGCCGTTTTACATTACGGCTAGCCGTTTTATAAAATGGCCGGATTGTCATTGCTAAACAGCGCTGCGAGTATTATAAATGGGAACGAAAAGCTGTCAAAGAGGTGACAGCTAAAACTACGCTATTTTGTGAAAAGGCTAGCTGTAATGTATTACGGCGAATTATACAACCAGACTGAACCGCTTTTTAGGGTTCCGTAGTAAACAAGGAACCCTTATAGTTTCGCCATGTCCGTCCGTCCGTCCGTCCGTCCGACCCCCGTTTTTCTCAGTAACCGTTAGTACTAAAAAGCTGTAATTTGGCATGAGTATACATATCAATGACGCCGACAAAACGGTATAATAAAATCTTAAAAAAATTTTTTTTTTAGGGTACCTCCCCTACATGTAAAGTGGTGGTGCAATTTTTTTTTCTGCCAAACCCCATCGTGTGGGGTATCGTTGGATAGCTCTTTTAAAAATATTATTAGGTTTCTAAAAGCATTTTTTGATTAAAGAATTGGTTAGTGTGATATTAAGCTTTGAAGTGATAATTTTAGCTATGGTCAAGTGTCCCCCCCCCCCCCTGCCAGCTAAACGGTGGCTACTAGGCATGTGAAAAAAATCATGGTAGTAGTAAATACGATGAATTTAAAAGGAAAACTATCACAGCTAAGTAGACATTACTAGTTAACGAGTAATAGTCGAACTTCAGAAATGTACTTTGCAAAAGCAAACTTTCGTACAATTTCCATTGATACCTTAGATAATGTTGTTAATTCTGTCAAAAACATAGTAAATATAAGTTTGCGAACTTTTTAGTCCATATAATGTAACGGGTAGACGACTACGGAACCCTACCTTGCGCGTGGCCCGACACGCACTTGGCCGGTTTTTACATAACGACTAGGCGAATTGAAGAATGCAAAGCGCTGAACACATTTCGGCAGATTTTCAATCAGCCATATTCAATCTGCCTAATCGTTGACCCGCCGTAATACAAAACAGGTAGCCAATCTCGCGCGCGAGAAGAGACGAGATGCATGTTATGCTAGCCCCCCTGTTTTGTAAAACGCCTAGCCATAATGTAATACGGCGGATTATACGATTTGCCTGCGTCATATACACTATAAGAAGTAAGCAATTTTTTATTCAAGTTCGGTTATATTGTTACTATGTTGATTTTTTTAGACATTCCTGAAAATCCTCCGTACCTTATATTCACTGCGCCGTATAGAATATGTTCGGGTGGATGCACGGGTAGTGACCAAAGGTCTAATTTAGAATTTGTATTCCCAATGTTTCTCGGAAATCATGGAAAAAGTTTGTATAAGCACATTTACCCAAACGATAGGAAAAATTTCAAGAAGTTGTTTAAGACTAGACGAACCAGAGTTCCTTTCACAACCAGAGCACCTTTCACAAGCTGTCCTCCTGGGAGCGAAGGGTCGACACTGCCAGCTGATGTTCACACTAAAAGCACCGGATACCCAGAATTTAGCTTCAGTTTTGAGGTGAACACTAAGAGCACCGGTTTCCCGGACTACGAGACCTCTACAAATGCTCCAATAGACGATCCGCTATACCCTGAGAAGAAGGAATCTCAGAGCACCTACTATCAAGATTACAGTGAAATAACTCCAAAAGATGATCCGCTGAACCCTAAGATAAAGTATACTCGGAGCACGTACTATGATGGTTACAGTGAATCAACTACGACGATAGACGATCCGCTGAATCCTGAGCCGAAAATGAGCACTCGCAATACCTACTATTTTAATTACATTTACAACGAAACAACTACTCCAAGAAACGGAACAACTTGGAGCACCTCCTATTATGGCTACAATGAAACAAAAAAAGAAAGTGTGAGCACCGAGATCCCGGATTTGAATGGTTCTAACTCTAGTAAGAGGATCAGGCTTCTGGGCTTTCAGCCTTTAGACTATACTGAATTTAAAAACACTCGAGAGCCAACCAATTTAACCAATAAACCGCCGCGCATAAATACTATTCCAGGAAGCTACAATCAGGTTGAGGAAAATGGACCAGATTACTCACTCCAACCAGAACAGGAATACAAGTACAAGAAAACAATTACGCCGGACTCTAAAAAAATGCACTCGAAAAAGATGCATTGGCTTAAGTTTCCTATGGACCGTAAAACGATTAATATAACAACTTCAGCACCGACCCTCATGCGGATATTTGCACCATTGAAATCAGAACCGAACAATTACCAAGACTCGATTACTACGAATCTGGAAGCGAGTAAACCTAACGAAGGTTCACCGTTTGCTTTTATGCCCTTTCTACCTTGATAAAATTACATAAATTGATTAAAACACAGGGATGTTCCTCTCGTTTTACAACATTGAAAGCTAATTTATTCTAACTAGTTGGAAATAGATCTAGTGCTTATGAAATATTATAATAATATTTAACTAAACTTCCATTTTATTATTAACTCCTGAATAAAAAGAAATAGTAGAGATTTGGTTTGATTCAAGCCCCAACTATAATTAACAATCAATCAAATTAACATATTAATACCTATAATTGTCATTAGCTTCTACGACCAAATATTACTATTACTAATTCCTAAACTTTTATTCCAAAAAAAGAACCAGGAGGCCAATTCTCGGGCCGTTCGAGATATGTCTAATAGACATCATCTCGAACGGCCCGAGAATTGGCCACCAGGGGGCCGATTTTTGAGTTTCGAACGCTCGACTTTTCACTCGAGATCTGTCTAAATACTATGAGGTTTTGACAGATGTCGAGTGAATATTCGAGCGTTCGAAACTCAAAAATCGGCCCCCTGTAGCCACCCACCACGCGAAACGAAACAAATCAAATAAATGCAACTATGTTCCAATTTTGATATATACATTCCATTGAAGGAGGATACCTTTGGGCGACTAGAAGTTAGGTTAGTCTTCATTTCCCATTTTCACATTACTAAACCGTTTTTTCTTTTGTTTCGGCAGGTGCACGCAAGCACCATGTTGGCACTTTTACTGATACTCGTTCAAATTAATTTAATGTCAGCTGATCAGATAGCATGGGATAGGTGGACGCTAGACATGTCTCCGGAGTCATTAAGACGTGATCCAGAAAGGAAACCAGATCACGCACCCTATGACACACCTGGTTTATATTGCAAATGTCCTCCAAACGATGGTTAGTTTAGTAATAAGTAACCCTGCCGGTGCCAATCAAGGCCCGAACACAATAGTTATTTGTTCAACAAGAGAGCAAAGTAGTTTTTTGCTGCGAGTGTTGATGTTGAGCCCCGAGCAAGCGTAAGATTCTATAATTGAATCACGAGCATAGCGAGTGATTCAAAATTAGAATCTTGAGCGTAGCGAGGGACTCAAAGACACGAGATGCAAATATCTTTGCTCTCGTGTGATACATACTACAACTTTTCACCTCAGCGGCGAGAACTTTAATAACATCATTTACGGCTTATCATAGGCTTTTACGTACGTGTCTCGTGATAAATCAGGCAGATTTAATTCAGCATTGATTAGGAATCTCCTGCTTGTCTACTACTCAGCTAAGCCAGCTCAAGACGAACGCAAGCGCGCGACTCGAGTTTAGGCGCGGCAGACTTTAGGTACATAATCGCGCGAACTAATTCACATCATTATGATCCTATGTCCCCTAGATGGGGCAGAGGGCTTCCACAGTGCGCCGCCATCCCGTTCGGTCTTGAGCTTCGCGCTTCAATTCGCTCCACGTCTTCCCTATTGTCTTCGCCTCTGCGATGATCGTCCGCCGCCAGGTTTGCTTAGGGCGGCCACGCTTACGCTTTCCTTGGGGATTCCAGTCTAGGGCTTGCCTCGGAATGTGGTCGGGATCCCTTCGGAGCGTGTGACCGATCCAGATCATGCAGATAAAACGCCGCAAGTGGAACTGGAACTAATTCACATGTACACTAAAAATTAGTTGTATTGTTGTTAAAATACAGCCTATGTCAGTGTCACAGATTTCACTTACCTACATATTTTAGTTATTTGAACAATATCTGTAGTGCAAGAATGAGACAATAACACTTTTTAAGTAGGTACTCTTCTCACTCGAGCCAGCTCGCGTGTACACTAAGACGCACAGTTTTCTAAGTCTAAATACACCCTTCATCACTAATGATTTCTAGATATTTTTATAATATTCAACACTGATCAGTGATTATTAATTAATGTCTGTTAGCGCGAGACAGAATAAAAGTTTTATTCACATGTTAAAAGTAAAATTATTAATTAAAGTGATAAACTTTCTGTTTTTTTCTGCAATAAAGGTTTTATTTATAAATATGTATCATCATAATAATATTATATTTAAAAGAACCGTTGCCAAAAACTTCCTGATAATTATCTCTTGGGTTAATTTATGAGTTTTCGAACGTGTTTTGACGTTACTTATTTAGCGCGTTTTTGGGAGTCAATTTGAGTCGATTAGAGAATTTGAATATCAAATTAAGAATCGACCTATGTGGGCCCTCTCTTATTTAATATAACGAAATGAAATGGACAGAGCGATTGAAGGTCAAATATATCGAATTGGTAATATACCCCGAACTACGAAGTGGCAGATCTTGGCATTCGTGGACCAAAAATTAAAAAGCTACTTTGACCCACGTTCGCAGCAAAATTGCATGTTGGCCACTGGTTTCAAGCAGCAAAACAGCCGTGTTCGAGCCGCTGAGGTGAAAAATATATTCCTGCCTGTCACTCGAATATGCAAGTGCGACAAATAGGGAAATACTTCGTTTTCGCTTTGCTTATGCCCTCTATTTGTGTCACTGTTCAGTGACGACGCTACAATCGTTAGTATGACAGTTTAAACATGGCATTAAGCGATACGGTACAGAGCTGTAAAGCAGTAGTCCCACCGCCGGTGACTAGCGAGTATCCTTATAGGAATTCTACTCGCGTGAGCGAGAAATCGTGTAAAATTATTACTATGAGAGCACTCGGTACTCGCCGGCGGTGGGACTAGTTATTGCCTTAAGCCCCTTGTCTGAAAATTCTATGACGTATCAATTATACATAATAACAAAAGCCACGGTGATTAAGATTAATTTAAATCCCCACGTATCCAATTCACTTATTTTATTAACCACTTTTTATTTCCGCAGAATGCAAATTAGAATTCGAAATCGATGACAAAGCAATAGATTTTTTAAAAATCCGTGGCCTTTTGAAAAAGCACGAAGAAGCGCAATTAAAATCCCATGCATTACTTGAAAAAAGAAGATCTTTGAATAACCGAATTACTAGAAGATCCAATGGAAACCAGTCACCAGAGAAATGCTGCTGTCCACCAGAAATTCATGCTTCGAGAGAAGGACATTGATACATATTCTATTAAAAATGTTTAGGTATTCAATTGTACCTACTTGTTTTCATGCCTATTCTTCTTTTACCTTCCATGATGGGGTTTGCAAGCAAAATAATTTGTTTCCCACTTTACGTGTAGGTACCCCAAAAAAAACAAGCATTTATATTATTTTAAATCTGTTTTGTCGGCGTGATTGATAAGTATACCCATTGCAAATTACAGCTTTCTATTACTAACGGATTTTGAGCTAAGCCGCGGACATACAGACAGGCGGACATAGCAAAACTGTAAGTAAGGGTTCCTTGTAAGGCACAGATATCGGTTTTATTAACATAGATGACGCTGCATGTTCTAATAAATGTAGTCATGTAGCAACTAGCAACGCTCTGCTACCACAAAGTAGCAAGCCATCGTCAAATCGTCATATTAATAATAAATAGCGACCCATAATATTCTAGATGATGTGCCTAAACGCGAAGTAATAGTAAAAGTGCTGAAAATGAAAGTGTGTGAAATCCGCGGCCTTTTTAATAAACACCTATAACCTTACATAACAACTTGTTGTGCAAATATTTCATAACTAAATTACAAATTCCAGACGTTATTTTCCACAAAATAGAAGTCTTATCGATAGGTCAGATACCTATTTTTCTATCGTGATAGAAAATGGAATTAATCCATACTATTATTTACATAATGTTTATATCCATGTCACTATGTCACGAATCAAACTACAACGTAAGTGAATTTGGAGATTACATGGGTCCAATAATAGAACAATTAGGTGAGTACCTACAATATTTTAAGGGGAGGTATCCCCAACACAAATGTCCCGCTCTAACACGCGTGAATTTACAAAATTAGCCATCTCGCACGCAAGCTCTGCGCGTAGTTTCGTAAATATTTAGCTATATTCATTAAGCCAATCATTTTATAAAATCAAATCCAGCTAATTTACCTATAAGTATTTAGGATCTTTAATTTAAATATCAGTAAATAGCCGTAGTATTGAAAATACATTCCAAAAAGGGGTAACTTCGCGATTTTTTTCTATCGAGTGAAAAATCATTATGTCATGTAACTGACTGCGATTTTGACTAGACCAGCGTGGTAATCACGTAACGTTTTTGACCGTTAGTAGGTACGATAGATTTAAATGTCAAATCCCATACTAAAGCTGACATTAAATACGTACCAACGGTAGTACATATCGTTACGTGATTACCCCGCTGATCCTTATGTAACAGATATATTTCTTTTACATTTTAAGACACTATATTTTATGTCTCAGATGGTTTTTAAACACTCAAAAGTGGTAATGACCACCCTTAAAGCCAATACAAAGATCCTTACACCGACAATTGAGAATGGGCATCTTTTTTATTTAAGCCGCCATTCGAACAAGTTTTAAGTAGGAACAAATGTTTCTATCAGTAGAATAGCTATAATTAGAACCAAAATTAGAACAATACTAAAGACAAAAATGGATTTCAAAGTTCCGTATAACGGAAGAGCCCTGCAAACGCTCTACCTATAATAATTGAGCGTGTTTTGTGACGTCACATACTATGTGGCCCTACTACGGTTGTAAGGAAAAACGAGTAATTTGCTGTTTCCATCATGAAATAATGCGTTTAGGTTCTTACAAAGATGTGGTATAATTTTTGTTTATTTCACATACTAAGAAACCTGATGGGGGGTTTTAATTCACTTTTAATCAATAAAAAAATGGAAATTTATAATCTTACAGGTGTCGTAATTTTTAAGATATTGAACATATTTATTAACTAACTTTTTTAATATGATTTGATGGTTTACTATCCCTATAAGTAGTAACATCTTGTTACTATTCATTCCGTATGCGTATTCCCTGTTATTTACTCTTTTTTTGTCATTATGTCTGAATGTGAATCATCCTTTAACTCGTCTACCAAGTTCAGTGAGCACTTTTAAGAGAATGGAGGTAGAATAAATACCAAACAATCCTTAGTTTTTAGGGTTCCGTACCCAAAGGGTAAAACGGGACCCTATTATATGCTAAGACTCCGCTGTCCGTCTGTCCGTCTGTCCGTCTGTCACCAGGCTGTATCTCAAAAACCGTGACAGTCAGACAGTTGAACTTTTCACAGATGATGTATTTCTGTTGCCGTTATAACAACAAATACTAAAAATCAGACTAAAATAAATATTTAAGGGGGCTCCCATACAACAAACGTGATTTTTTTGCCGTTTAAAAACGACGTTTTTTAAAGAAAATGGGACGGAACCCTTCGTGCGCGAGTCCGACTCGCACTTACCCGGTTTTTATGATTTTGTCAACAATGGCACTAAGTGGTCAGTGCGGTTTTTGTGCAAATATAAAGTTATCACCACCGTGTGCAAAAATCTTTATAATAATTATGTTTTAATAAATTTCCAAAAACCAGCCGTCAAATCGGACATATGCTAACAAAATTTCACGAGAAACGGTTGTTTTACATGCGACTCCTGCGCATCCGGACATAAGAAAGCATTTGTGTCGCTGAGCTGCTGAAGCGGAGACCTTCTTTTTTTTAATCTCTTTTATTGTATAAGCCATACATCGTATCATTAAGTCGGAAAGCGGAGACCTTCTTATTGCGCCATCGTAAGCCGGATTTATATTTTTGAAGCGTCACATGTCGTGGTGTAACAGGACTAGAGTTAGGTTCACATTCATGTTCATGTGATGCCCTCCTCTGACGAGAGGGCCCGTACTGTACTGTCAGTGAGTTAAGTTTCTAGACCAGTCTAAAGTCTAGAAAATCATCCATTATTCACAGTAAATTCCCTGTGATGTTAGTATTCATTCCGTTCTACTCCAGTAACTGTCAGTAAGTTAAGTTTCTAGACCAGTCTAAAGTCTAGAAAATCATCCATTATTCACAGTAAATTCCCTGTGATGTTAGTATTCATTCCGTTCTACTCCAGTAACTGTCACTAAGTTAAGTTTCTAGACCAGTCTAAAGTCTAGAAAATCATCCATTATTCACAGTAAATTCCCTGTGATGTTAGTATTCATTCTAGTAAGTAACTTAAGTTAAGTTTCTAGACCAGTCTAAAGTCTAGAAAATCATCCATTATTCACAGTAAATTCCCTGTGATGTTAGTATTCATTCCGTTCTACTCCTCAGAGGACGTTACGACTCCGCCACCTGCGACCACGCAAAAATGTCCGATGAGGAATATTTTGATGCCTACTTTCATTACGGAAGGGAAATTCAAAGAAATGATTGATTACTTTAAAGAAGTGGCCGCTAATAAGTCAAGAGGATAATAGATACCAATAAATAATACAGACGGACTCTTGTTTAACACTCTTCTTCCCCCCAAAGCATGGACTAGGGAGCAGAAATAAATTTACGCGGTTGAAGTTGTGGGAAAACATTATCATAATATAAGCACGAGAGTAAAAGTAAATGTGGTAGAAAGAAAGTGTGAAGAAAAAGAAGAAGAAGTGTGTGTGGATAAGTGTGTGAAATTGTATGAAGTGAGCTCGTGAATGGCTTTTGTTACTATACAATAGACAATAGCATTCATCTGCTTTTGTTCTCGTTGCCGCCATCTGTTACTTACAAAAGAAGGGTAGAAGTACATTGAATGTTTACATAATTTTCGACCTTATATCTTCTTGATTAGGTTTAAAATGGTCTAAGAGGAAAATAACACCTTGAACAGCACGATATGTACTACCGTTGGTACATATTTAATGTCAGTTTTAGTATGGGATTTGACATTTAAATCGGGAACAAATAAAATGATCACCTAAATAACTTTTGATATCATCAAATTTACGAACCCTAAAATAAGGTTGAACACTCAAAAAAATTTATCGATCAGCAATTCCGAGGCACCAAAAAAATTCTACCTATTTTTGCAGCACTTACACCTATTTTACTTATTGCGTTCCTATAAATGTATAATCGCATCAAAAAAATTGTCAAGTACCACCAAAAACACTAAACTACCACCTAATCTCATGCACCTTTTTTCATTAGAATTACATCCAAATATTATACACATCGCATGCTACATTTTAGTAAACAGTTACAAATTAATTGTTTTTAGCACTATAAATATTTTAGTCATTTCCAAAATGTTATAAATTAGAAAGTAAAATTCTAAATTAATTTAAAAAGCAACGCGCAATGTGGCTGTGTGAAATAATAACACGTATACTGCTATCTCACTCAATCAAATACAAAGAATTGTCTGAAGCATAAAACCTATTGATATGTCGTTAGAGTGAAAGGTACCTATTGCTGTTTCATTCTAACTACCTATTGCTGATGGTTTACAAACTGCAAGAAGTTTTATTATTAATTTTTTAATGGGTTGACGTGAGCGCGTTTGATTGAAATCTTTTATTTGAATATGAGTTATGTTGATTTATTAAATTGTTAGTTTGTTATGAAAATGGATAAAGGTCCTCAAATGAGTTTACTTTATTAATTTAGATAGACTTTCATGGAAAAATTAAAGGAAGTTAATAGGTAGAAATAGGTATAGGTAGGTTTAGGTTATGTTAGTTTTGCATCGGCCCGAAGGGCCAAAAGAACTCAAAATAGGAGCTCCGCGCCAGCGGAGATCCGTCAATACTGTTCCAATGTCAACTAGTTTGAAATAAAAATAGATGTCATAGAAAAATACTACTACCTAGGCAAATTGACGTTTATCAGCGAATAGAGTAGAGGCAAAAACATCTGAGAACAAATAGCTGTATGCGACCAGTAAGGAAAGCACTGTTGAAAATATATTAAATTAAATTATGTTATGTCCGTGTCTGATTAAAAATACAGAAATTTTGAAGCTTCTATAAAATAAAATCATTTAGCGCTGTCTTGCTCGCACGCGGTGCGACGTGCGAGCGAGACGGACCGTATGGAAAACCGCATCAGTGTGCTAGCAATGAGGTTAGACTAGATTGGAACTGCTTTGCGCGACGGGCGTTAAAAAACAATTGCCGCATGAAATTTGGTGATCATGTAGTATTTCTGGGTATCGAAAGAATTATTTGGGTGTAAATAATTTTAATAGGATTACGAGCCCTGTAATATTTGGATGTAAATTATATGAAATTTGGTGTTTGAAATTAAGTATTTTTGGGTAGTGACTAATTTATTTGGTAACAATTTAATTTAATAGGTTATCGACATGTTACTTCTTTGAGTTGCACTTTATATTTAAAAGGAGTTGAAAATTTGGTGCGAATGTAGTATTATTGGTAATCAATGTAATTTTTTAGAGCATCATTCGGCAACTTATTTGGTGGTTCGTTAAATGCTACCCATTTAAATCTATCGTACTAACGGTTGAAAACGTTACGTGATTACCGCGCTGGTATTTGTAAATGAAAAAAGTGCAAAATGTTTTTTTATTCTTATAGCAAAGTTATAGAGGCGATAATTCCATGAAATCGCATGGTATCCCGTAGTCCTTTTTCTTGTTGAGCGGCGGCCGCTCGGGCGGTTGTAAAATGAGCGTCATTATTCTGTTTGTTGTGTTAATTATTGTTTCTTAACCGCATTATGGTATTGTAGTCTTAAATGGACGAGCTCAGTTGAAAAACTTTAAACTATACGTTTGTGTGATGGAATTAAAAATAGTGATGCAAAATAGAAGAAGATGTACATAATGACTAAGATTGAAAAAGGTAAGTATGCTTCGGTGGTTTGGGCATGTTGAAATGTTGATGTGTGTTTACAGAAATGAATAAATCGTAGGTAGCAGAACAGTTAGGAGTTAAAATCCTAATCTATATATATAAAGTTGATAAGGTGACTGACTCATCACCGCCCCGCCGAAACTGCCGGTCCTCGAAATTTGAAATTTACACTATAGTTAGGGTATGTAACGGAGGCAAGGGATAAGACGGGATTTTTGGCAATTCCACCCCTAAGGGGGTAAAACAGGGGTGCAAAGTTTGTATAGGGGGCAATAATTTTTTTAAGATACAGACTTGAAACTTTGTACAAAGACTCCTTAAAATAAGACAATGAAAGTTATATATGCGTTTCAATATTTTCGTCTCTTAAAGGGTTGAAAATGGGGGTGAAATATTGTATGGGGAGCAATTTTTTTTTAAAGTGAGAGTTTTCTAACTTTGTATAAAAGTTCCTTATAATAATAGAAAAAAAAAATTTCAGCGTTTTTCAAAATTCATCCTCTAAAGGGGTTAAAAAGGGGTTCAAAGTTTGTATGGGGGACAAATTTTTTTTTAAGTGAGAGCCTTCAAATTTCTTTCAAAGACTCTCTGTTTAAATACAACAAAACTAAATTCAGCGTTTTTTGAAATTCATCCTCTAAAGGGGTTAAAAAGGGGTTCAAAGTGTGTATTGGAAGCAAAATGTTTTTGAGTGATTGAGATAAAATTTCTTACAGAAACTCTGTTCACATTTAATACAACAAAACTAATTTCAGCGGTTTTTTAAATTCATCCCCTCAAGGGGTTCAAAGTTTGTATAAGGAGCAAAATTTTTTTAAGTGAGAGACTAAATATCTTTACTGTCTCTGTTTAAATACAACAATACAACAAACGGTTTTAGTAATATGTAAGTAAATATATTAAAAACTGACCTACCCGTACTAAGTCGTGGCGGGTTAAAAATGCTAAAGTATGTTTTCCTGTCTGTAACCCTTTCACGCTTAAACTGCTGAACCGATTTAGATGAAATTTGGTGTGAATATAGTCCGAGTCCGAGGGGGGGGCAGCTCGGCGCTGAAGGTGTTGTATGAGGTCGTGGTGAGGGATCGTCCCCCTCGATCAATGGTAAGCACACTGAACTCACTATGTCCACTCGATTGTCATAACGCACTTCCCGCTCTATGATCGGAATCACAGGTTTCCATGGCGGCGTCAACATCCAGCCGCCGTCACGATTAAAGTTAGGGCGGCGCCCTATTTCAATCGCCTTTCGGATCATGCGTGGTACGTACCATTTTTCCCGTACCAAAATTCTTGCCTTGTCGAACCGAATGAAATGGGATGCGCCTGCTTCGCAACCATGCTCCGCCACCGCGGATTTCCTAGTCTCCCTGTTTTTCTGTTGTTGTGAAGTGACAATTAATACGTGAGTTTTAACCGTTTAGTAAAATAAAGTTACAACATGTCTCACAAAAGTTTAAATTCAAGGACATAGGCTATAATTTATTTCAAAATTCATTCCCTGAGTGGGTTAAAAGGGGGTGGTCATTTTGTATGGAGAACAAAATTATTTTTAAGATAGAAACCTGAAAATTCCCTACTCGATTAAGCATAAAAATGGAAGAAAACCATTTTCAGCGTTTTTCAAAATTCGCTTTCTGAAGGGGTAAAAAGGGGATGAAAGTTTGTATGGGGAGTATAATTTATTTTCAACGAGAGACTTGAAACTTTGTCTATAGGCCTAGCATTAAATTATGGAAAAAGTAATTTCAGGGTTTTTGAAAATTCACCCTATGAAGGGATGAAAAGGGTGTTAAAAGTTTGTACCGGCAACCTGATTTTTTAAAGTCAGTGACTGCAAATATTAGTGGGTGGGCTCTTAGTTTAAGTATAAGAAAAGTAATTACAGCGTTTTTGAAAATACAGCCCTCAAGGGTGTAAAAAGGGGGGTTGAGTATTCATATGAAAAAAAGAGTAATATTCAAAGTGAGGGACTAGAGAATTTTTTTACACCCTTAAGGGATGAATTTTCAAAAACGCTGACATCACTTTTCTTATATTTTAACTGAGAGTCTCCCCAAGTGCCTTTGAAGTCTCTCACTTTAAAAATTCAGGTTGCCCAAACAATGTTTCAACCCCCTTTTCACCCCTTCAGAGGGTGAAATTCAAAAAACGATGAAATCAGTTTTCTTAGTATTTAATTCTAGGTCTACAAAAGAAGTTTCAAGCTCCACGTTTTAAAAAAAAAATGCTCCCCATACAAACATTCAACCACCGTTTCACCCCTTTAGAGGGCGAATTTCGAAAAACCCTGAAAACTGTTTTCTTCCATATAAATGCTTTATCTATTGCGGAAGCTTTAAGTTTCTATCTTAAAGATAATTTTGTTGTTCATACAAAATGACCACCCCCTTTTAACCCCCTAAGGGGATGAATTTTGAAATAAATTATAGCCTATGTCCTATTCTGATGTCTAAGCTCCAATATTGGAAAGTTTCATAGAGATCCGTTCAGTAGTTTGTGAGATTAAGTGGAACGTACATCCATACATCCATCCGCACAAACTTTCACGTTTATAATATTACTAGCTTTTGCCCGCGACTTCGTCTGCGTAGAACTCGGTCATTGCGTTAGAATGTTATTGCTATTATTTTATGTCAGGCGCTTATACCTAGTTACCTTTCTTCCATACAAAGTTCCACCCCCTTAAAGGATTTCCGGGATAAAAAGTACCCTATGTCCATCCCTGGGACTCAAACAATATCCATGCCAAATTTCATCTAAATCGGTTCAGTGGTTCAAAAGTAAGTGGTAACAGACAGACAGACATACTTTAACATTTGTAACCCGCCACGACTTTGCACGGGTAGGGCAGTTTTTTAACCTATTTATCTTCTATAGGTATATTACTAAAACCGAAATTTCTAGTCCCTTCCTTTTCTGTCGACTTCGAATATACGTTTTCCATACAAACATTCAACCCCCTATTATACAGCCTTATGGAGTAGATTTTCAAAAACTTTTCTTATATTTTAACTGAAAGTCTACTCGCCAAGTATGAAGTCACTCACTTTAAAAAGCTCAGGTTGTCCATACAATGTTTCAACCCCCTTTTCACCCCTTCAGAGGGTGAATTTCAAAAAATGCTGAAATTTGTTTTCTTAGTATTTAATGCTAGGTGTTTCGACGAAGTATCAAGCTTCTCGTTTAAAAAAAAATTTGCTCCCCATACAAACTTTCAACCCCCGTTTCACCCCTTTATGGGGTGAATTTCTAAAACCGCTGAAAACAATTTTCTTTCATTTTAATGGTTAGTCTATTACGGGGGTTCAAAGTCTCTATCTTAAAGAAAATTTTATTTTCCATACAAAATGGCCACCCCCTTTTTACCCCCACAGGGGATGGATTTTGATATAAATTATAGCCTATGTCCTATTCTGATGTCTAAGCTACAATACTGGAAAGTTTCATAGAGATCCGTTCAGTAGTTTTTGGATTAATTGGAACGTACATCCATACATCCATCCGCACAAACTTTGACGTTTATAATATTACAAGTGCCTATGAAGTCACTCACTTTAAAAATTCAGGTTGCCCAAACAATGTTTAATCCCCTTTTTACCCCTTCAGAGGGTGAATTTCAAAAAACGCTGAAATTAGTTTTCTTTGTATTTAATTCTAGGTCTACAAACGAAGTTTCAAGCTCCTCGTTTAATAAAAAAAATGTTCCCCATACAAACTTTCAACCCCCGTTTCACTCCTTTAGAGGGCGAAATTCGAAAAACGCTGAAAACAATTTTCTTCCATTTTGATGCTTAGTCTTTTAGGGAAGTTTTAAGTTTCTATCTTAAAAATAAATTTGTTTCCCATACAAAATGACCACCCCCTTTTAACCCCCATTAGGAATGAATTTTCAAATAAATTATAACCTACTTATGTCCTATTCTGATGTCTAAGCTGGAAAGTTTCATAGAGATCCGTTCAGTAGTTTTTGAGATTAAGTGGAACGTACATACATACATTCATACATCCACACAAACTTTCACGTTTATAATATTATAATATTAGGATTAGGATTAATTAATATTAATGAATTAATAGAATTGGATTAGGATTATTAGGATTACACCGTGCCAACAGGCTTGTCAGTACAGCGTTAGAACCAAGAATATATCTCTTTCTCTGCCGTTCAAATACATCCAATAAGTACGATAGAGATGGAGATATCCGAACTTTGAATCCTTATTTTCGTGTTTATAGCTCAGAATACGAATCACATTAAAGATGTTTTATTGATTTTATGTAGATGTAAATGTTTATGGCTATTTCACACTAGCCTGGTTTAGTCAGAGATGTATTTGCGCGTATTTATCTTGCTTTTGGGGATAATCTCCTGTGCTGGAACTGGTTTTAATTTAAGTGATTTCTTACCGCACAGCACAAAAAGTAAGTAATTTTTTTCTAATTTTAGAATTATTATATTTTTACAAACACATAACAGTAGAATTTTAATTTAATCAATTCTATATTGAAATAGAAGCTATACAATGAGTGCTTATAAAACATACTTATTATACCTCAGTCGAGTAAATCCAAATTTATAATCATAATGAACGCTCCGTCGGACCTACTGCAAGCACTCCGGAACTACTAGGTACTCTGCCTGTTCCAAAGAAGCTACACAAAGAGTATAATAATATATGTCAAGCATTATTATGATGTGACACCTTTGTTTCATTCTAGAACACACTTGCGTCAGAGGACTACCAATGGTATTTTTACCAGTCATCATAAAGGTTTATCGGTGGCCTGTAATTCATCTGAAAAATGAAACCCAACATAAGAAACTAACTTTGAGGTAAAGTATTATAATATATACTTATCTATTTTCGCTAGCAGTGCCCTAATACAGGGTGGACCAAAAGTCTTTTAGCGTTTAAAATGTCATTATGAATAATTTAACAAGTGCACTGTGCACTTGTTAAATTAAATATAAAAACGTTTTTTATAATTAAAGTAGACACATTGTATTTTATTTCTTAATAATAACATTACCTAAATGTAGTTCTTCCCTATCCTGGCACTCATGAAACCTGGATCGGAAATTTTCCATTATTGAAGGTAAAATGTTATGGGGAATTCCTTGGCACTTCGTCGCCAATATTTTTTATTAATTTTCGATGGAGCTTGAGTTGCTGATATGAAATTTACTTTTCATCTCTCCTGTTCGGAAAGTTCGATTTTCATGAGTAGATAGCCGGGTTGAAAGTCGCTTTTCCAACCCTAGGGTGGAAAGTAAATTTTTTTTAATTTCCATACGCCAGGGCTGCGCGCCCGCCGCGCTTGGGTGCTCCGCGGGCAGCCAGCCGCGGGCGCGCAGCCCGGCCGGGGGGCGGGCCGTGGCGGCGCCAGCTGCTGGCGGCTGCAGCGCGTGTTTTTATTACTGAATCCTTAGAATATCATTTACTATTCATTTTATTTCTCAATTATTTTCCACATAGTCGAAATGAAAAGTAGAGTGTTTAACTCGGGTGAAAGCACCCATTTCACCCTTGAACTATTGGCGCTCTCACTTCGTTCGAGCGCCAAAATATCTCGGGTGAAATGGGTCGCTTTCAACCCTTGGTTAACAATCTACTATTTCACTTCTCATGCTCGAAAAGTGTGTCATATTAGACTTGTGAAGCGGGGCTAAGGTAGTACATTTAAGCCCTAGAGAAAATATGTATACATATTTATGATTCATTAAACATTTTAATTTGACCAATCAAAATACTTCACCTATTAAATCCACCAATCACAGAACAGTAATTTGACAGTTTAAAAAATATATTGTAAAAATATCAACCAACCGGAATACAGCTGTACTAAAATCGACCAATCAGGAAAGACGTTTTTCAGTTCTCTAAGATTAAGCGGTGTCTATGGTCAAAGGACTTGCGTCTCTTAAAAGAAAAAAAGAGCGCGTGTTGCATCTCCTTCTTTAATATAGCAAAAGAAAGGGAGGCGAAAACGTAAAAGCCTTATCACACTACCCTATCGGTAAGGCCCTACCGATAAGGTAGTGTGATAAGGCTTTTAAGCGAGCACGCATAGCGAGACATGGTACTGGCCTTAGAAAAAAAAACATGCTGTCAAATTAGACATACGCCCGCCAAGCGTTAAATTATTTATTTAAGGTGGATAATTTGTGTTTAATGTATTTTCTCGCAATCGAAGTGAAAAGTAGAGTGTATAACTCGGGTCTAAAAGCCATATTACCACTCGAACAATTTTCCCTCACTACGTTCGGGAAAATAACCATCTCGTGGTAATATGGCTTACTTTAGCCCCTTGTCAAACAATCTACTATTAGATATATCCCCAAAAATAAAAACCTGTTGGGGATAAATCTGAGCTTAGAAATGGCCAGTTTGATGTCACCTACCTCTTTTTGAAGTCACTTTTTCTCCGAAAATTCCCCGAACGGTAGGTAGCAATAGAGTCATTGGAGGTGAGGCAAGTTGCACGCTCTTGCTGCAATCAAGTGTGTTTGTTGTAGCCCTCAAAGTTTTGAAGTGCAAGAGCAAAGAAAATCTGCAACAATTCGACATAACGCACTGACATGACATTTACAGTTTATATCGGACGTTGTCGCCCGTCTTCTTGAGAGACCAGGTTGACAGACGCTCGAAGACGCTATACGTTTTAGGAGCACGCGACGTCCTTGGCCGGTGGGATCATGGCATATTTAATATCAAACCCGTCGTTTCGAACTTTTGAATCCATTTTTTACTCTACGTACAGAAGGGGCAAAATTATCATTATGTATGTTGCAGCCGCAAATAATTTGCCTTTCTTATTCTTCATGAGCCGTAGTAAAAGAAATGGACTAGCTGAAAATTAGGCAAGCCGGTGGGAATCGGGTTGTATGAACGCTCCGCCACTGGTATGTTGTAATGATAACAAAAAATTCTCTTGGCGCCGGTTGCAGACTCGTGGTTTCGGTAAAGTCCGCGTACACGAAACACACGTTGTTCTCCAGTGAATGACGCCATGGAACTAAATTCCCAACGACCGCTCCTTAAATTTGACATACTTAACACTCCCTTCCTCAAATAGACGTAGCAGCTAATTCAATTGTTAAAAGACTTTTGGTCCACCCTGTATTTTGAACTTGTAGGTGAAAATAATCCTCGCTAACTTCCAGGTTATCTTAATGTTATCACAAGCTCGGGTAGTTTTACCTGTGGGTAATCAGGCGAGAAGCAGACGCGATGGTTGTTTATATATATATATACTCCAATTTTTATGTCTGTTGTAATAAATACCACATCTTTAGCTATTTTTAGGTACTTAACTTAGGCTCTGAAACTATCATTATGTAAGTAAAGGAAACCTTTGTGCATTCATAATTGATTACATTGTAGTGGGAAAGGGACGGCGGGCGGCGCAAGAGCCAGGCCGCGCGGCGGTCCCGCTCGCGCAGCTGCCGGTTCTCTTGGCGGACTTATGAAACAATTCATTAATCGCCTTCAGTAGATATCTACAACTTAGGTACGAACTACTAATACGGAAATCGAATATTACCAGCTACAATATGACTGTGAGCAATTTTCTTTCTTTTTTCATTATAACTATCGTTGTACCAATCGTTCTACAAGTAACCTTGGGGCACCTTATGAGGTTGGTATGGTTGACGAAATATAAGCTGCACTGATTCGCCATACAAGTTGTTCGACGAATCGGTGCAGCTTATATTTCGTCAACTATACCTACCTATTTTTGAACCTGTAACTCATGTTACATTTTCTTTACATTAAGTAAATTTCGAGAACATGTTTTGCGAATTCACAAAGAGGATATAAAATGTATACGCCCGCTAATTATTTGTTATAAGCCAAACTATTTATCATCTTTCAGACTAAAATCATATTCATCATCACGTTCGGCGTGGCATGTAGAGGAGTCGGGGGCTCGGTGGTCGGGATCACATACAGGGACGATTTCGACTTCGAGCGGCGCTACCGCCGAGTGCATGAGTGCGACCCTTTCTACTGGCACCCGCTACATCTGCCCGAGGAATGCGCTGACATGTACGAAAAACTCATCCGTTCCAGGCTTCCTGTGCGCTTCGCCAAACGTCCAAGTGACTCATACAAACCGATTTACCAATACTCGGGGGACCCGTTTTATCAAACGGCGATGTCAGTACAAGTTGAATCAGAAGAAGCAGAGGTTCCTGAGTTAACGCCATATGAAGAAATGCTGGCATCTGTCCAGAAGGATGTGAATAACTTCCCTAGTATTCCGACGGTGAAGGATATGCCTAACTTAGGTCCGGTGGCTGTATACCAACAGCCAGTGTCACAAATCAGTGCGGACATGATTAAGAAGGTCGCCATGACTTATGTCGATTCATTAGATGATGTTAAAGGAAAGAAAAGAAATCGCGGCGTAAAGGGTAAAAGTAAAGGCAAATGGAAGGAACTTGTAAAGAAAGTACATCAACATGAGCGAAAGGGCTGGAAGAAAATAAACAATGGTGATGTTGTCGCTTTTTCGAACTCATAAGTTCAAAGCCAATGCGATTTAGTTTTTGAGTAGTAATCGAGTAACCCTTGTGTCGCTATGTCTGCCTGTCTGCCCGTCTATAAGATTGTGATTCCTAACTTCAAATATTTGAGACTTATGAATTGAAGTTTGTAGTGATGAGGCTAACACATCTCGTCTGTCGAATCAAGCGATTATTATCGAATAGTTCATTGCATCGATTTTACAACCGATTTTTGAAATATTTTTATCAAGCCTAATGTTATTTCTTTCGTTCAGAAATCGATAACTATTTTATTCCTAACTCGTACACGCCAAAGGTACGTTCACGGTCGTTTGTAGTAGGTACAATTTAACTATTTTTTCGTGTTGTATTTCACAGTTTAATTTTATGATATTTGGTTTTGATTATAAATGTATAATTTATACCTAATCGATTTCTATCAATTTACGGAAATGTCAAATGAATCGAAACGACAGACTTGGCCACAACACTGGTTTAGAAAAATAAAAGACATAACACGTAACTGTTTGGGTGGTGAATTATTATCGTAAAATCCTCAACAACTATGATCTAAAAAAATGTAACGTGTGTCTAAAAAAATTATGTTTGAGAAAAGTAAAATAATACTTTTATTTACTTGAGAAGCCCTATTATTATTACGTGGTTTTATTTATAATTCCGATGACTCATGGTTGTTTACATTCTATGGAAGTTGTCATGTGTCAAATATTTGAAGTAAGAAATCACAACGTTATAGTTTTAGTTGAATTTAAACTTTCGTGAGACATGTTATAACTTTATTTAATAAACGGTTAAAACTCACGTATTAATTGTCACTTCCGGCGACATGTTTCGAACTCAATCAATACTCAATTAATACGTGAGTTTTAACCGTTTAGTAAAATAAAGTTATAGTGTTAGTATCTTCATAGTAGTTTGTGGTTATTTATAGTCATCCGTGGCTAAGCTCAGTGACCCTTGCTCCTACACAGCTGCAATTTGGCATGGGTCCCTAGCCTACTTATACAAATTTATCGAATAAAATGATGGACCTTCCGTCCATTGCAACAAAATTTTATTCCGCAATATTTGACGGACGGCAACTACGGATATCTTCACTAAACGTGCCCCGATACGCACTGTTTGGTTGTTTTTAGGAATATCCATCTCGCTCTACTGAAGACAGCCCTATGTTGGCATTTATGTACCATTAAAAACGCTTAGTTCTTACTTAAATGAATGATTTCACCGAAAAAGCATTGAAAAATCTCTTCGACATTTGGTATGCAGCCTCACGGAACGGGGGGCAAATGCCAGCTTCCTGCCAATAATCCCATAATTCCCCCAAAATTTAGGGAGAACTTATCCTTACAAGCAATTATGTAATATAAGCATGTGCACATCCTAATTAGTATTAATTGATAATTTTTCTATGCCATTTAATTAATGTTGTTAGAATAAAATAAAAATATATCCAATTTAATATAAGAGTATAGCCAAGTTTCTTATTAATTTTCTGATATCTAATAACTTACTGTATATTCTGAGCTATACATATTTCGTAGCTTATACGCTCGCAGCCAAAGAGAATATAACCACTACGTTTTTACGTAGCTGGTTGTCCCGACTCGATTATGTTAAGGAAAGTGGTAAAGAGCTGAGCGACTTGTACTTGGTACTTGAAAGTATTAACATAATACCTACTAGTACATAGTACTATTACTTATTACTGTGCTATTAGTCAGTGTTCACTAGAACATACAGAATAAGTAATAAATAGCAGAATCGTTACCACGAAATCAACTCAAAGTTAGGATCGCATTATCTCTATCACTATTCTTAGGTGCGATGTAGATTAATTTTTGTGACATTGCCTTAAAGTTTCCTTTTGAGTACCTACCTAGCGGAACATAAACGGGGTTTTAGACGATTTTCATAATACTTGGGCAGTTGACAATTAGCTAATTAAGGATTATAGTGTCAAGCACTAAGTTCGAGTTGGAGTAACATACACTGAGAGTTCTGCAAAGCCCCACTACAACTCCAATGAATCATTACAATCATCCGGAAATACTCGTATAATTAAGTATTCATCTTTTTACCTAGAACGGCTAATGAACTTCCGTGTCATGCTTTTTTCTCTAAATTATAATGTAACTAGCTTTAGTTAGATTATAATCTAACTAGCGAGATTGTAAACTGTCGAAAGATTGTAATCTACCGAAAAGTCGATGAAGCCTAGCAGTTTACAATCTCGCGAGATCTCGCTAGGTTCCACAAACAGCTAGATTATAATCTAGCGGTTGGTGGCAAATTTTATTTTCCGTTAGAGTAAAATCTTCCGACAGTTTACAATCTCGCTAGTTAGATTATAATCTAACGGGTTTTACAATCTGTCGGTGACAGATATACTTTATTTTTACTATATGTACTTTTTATTTGACTAGTTACAGAGACACCACAATGAGCAGGTTAAAGCAATTACGCTTATCTTGGTACGATTCGAAGGGGGGAAAATCATTAACACAAACAATTTCCATTTTCCATTGCACGCACGATAAAGAAACACTTTTTTAACACAACGCACCTGGCATTGTTAGGTAATTAAAAAAATAGTTAAAAAAGAGGCTTTTAGTATTGTCCTGCAAATATCGGGCGTGTATTGTATGTAGTTTTGTTCCGTGCTTGATTCACAATAGCCATGGATTGTGTGGTACAGGTGAGTTAATACAATTATACATATATGTAGTTACGTAATGTAAGCGTAATTAAGTGAGCGTAAATCACCAACCCCCTCTGAGTCTGCGTGGGGTCTAGGTACTACTGCCCGTTCCCTCTCATGTAGGTATTAGACAAGGCTTGTGCAAGGTAGTGGGACGTATGTAGGTTGATGATGATGATGAACGCGTGCTCCAACCAGATCAAGTACCTAGTAACGGACCGAGGTTTTCCCGAGGGACTACAATATGGGGGTCTTCAAGAAAGGAGTGTATACATTTTTAAAAGGGTCTGCAATGCGCGTGTGACTCCCTTGGGGTTGCAAGCGTCCATAGGCTGCGGTGACCGCTTACCATCAGGCGGGCCGCACGCTTGTTTGCCACCGACGTGGTATAAAAAAAAACGGATTACCACCATATTTCGTCCGTTTTAAGATTCATTTTAGCAGTATATAATCAAATAGTTGTAATGTTTACCTGACTGTCCTAACTATGTAGTACGAGTACATAGTTAGGACAGTCAGGTAATAAATATATGATATTCATTAGACTTTCATTTTCAGATTGCAGCGTTAAGTGTCTTGTTGGATATAGTATCATGTACCATAGCTGGTCTAACTTATATGGATGCTCTCAATCTGGTTCAATCTAAACATTTACGGGGAGAAGACCCTTGTAATCCACTTTACTGGTATCCGAGACAGCTTCCTGATTATTGCTACTTCCCGAAACCTGAACCGACAACGCCAAAGCCTGTGCCGGTGCCGGTGCCATTACCGCCAAATCCTATACCAATGCCAATGCCAATGCCTGTGTATGTACCAGGACCTCCACCTTTACCCTTACCAATGCCTGGACCGATGCCTATACCTGTACCTATGTACGGGCCATCAGCACTTTTGCCCATGGGTCCAGGATACCCTCTCAACTTACTTCCAGCACCAGAGCTGCAGTACCCTGTTCCCGCGATTCAAAGCGGCTTGGTCCCTGGAGTGGACGGTCTAGTGTCGGCCGACGGAGCCATAAACATCCTGCCGTTTTCGGACGCGTACGCAGACTTACTGGAGAAACATAAACAGAAAATGATTAGAAGAAGGCTACAGAAACTTCTTGACGAATATGAACACTACCCAAGGAAGAAGAGATGCCATCGAAAAGGAGGCTGTTGGTATTGAGAATACTTAAAACTTATTTAGGCTGTTTCCATTAAAACATTTTGTTATAATAATTAAACATTTATTCCAACTTGTTATTAGATACATTCATGTTATAGCTACTAACAGTATAAGGTGACTTATAAATAAAAATTACATACAAGTAAAAACTTACATAACAACAATCAGATGAAAGAACACGATTGATTGTCTCTATTCTTAATTATTGGACGGACTTTCTGAGGGTTACTAAATGTACAAACTATCAAATACACAATATTTCAAAAATGCTTAAATACTAGTAAATATAAATTAATCTACCTATACATTTATCTAACTTTATTTTATAATCCAGCTGTACACTTGACCGTATTTGCTTATATCAGTTATATCCTATATGTTCCTGTTGCATCTCATAAAATTAAATATAGGTTACATTCCTGTTAACCCTCACATATATTTCTCTATTGAAGGAAAACGTTATCATTATATCCACATCAATAACTACCTACGTTCTTAGTGTGGAAATACAAAAGTTGAACACTTACTGCTAGAATTACGATTACTAACGGGATATTTACCATTTATGAATTCCCGATATTTCGGCACTGTTGCAAGCGACATTATCACAGATTGACTCCCACATAAATGGATAAACATGGAAATTATCCCGTTAGTAATCGTAATTCTAATTTAAATAATAATGTAAGCTTAAAATCCATTATTGCTACTAGTAGGTGTGAATCCCCATATAAATAGATCACGGGAGTTACATGCCATGATAAAGTTTGACCTGACGATGTAAACTATTCCTTAGGCTATTTGTAAGTAATACTCGGCGAGGTCAAACTATCCATGCAAAAATTTCAAAATGGCGGCTATTTTTGTTTTCAAAAATTCGTATTTTGTTTCGTACTCAAAAATGCTTAGTGCTACACAAAAACTTTGTATTGGAAATATTTTCAGCACACATTTATCTACAACTTTGTTTCTTAGCACTTTATTGATATATCTAATAGTTAAAAAAAATCGCATAGTTTGGCCTCGCTCAGTATTACTTACAAATAGCCTAAGGAATAAATTCCATCATGAGGCCAAACTTTATCATGACTTGTAACTCCCACTTAAGGATTCATACCTACTATACTGCCTGAAACCTGACCTTACACTCGGGCTGTAAAGGGCAGTTCAGTTCACTGAAGTTAAGAAAACTGGAGCAATTTTTGCATTGGCATTCACGCATTGACGCATATGCACGTAACGCAAATAGCGCTCCTAACGTAGTTTTGCCCTCTACCAAAATTATGTGTATTCCTATAGGTACTCCTAACTTTAGTACAAACTAGAACCTAAGTAAATTCGTGCACTTACTCGTATGACGCCTTTTCGCAAATACGACCAAGTTTACTTATTGTCGGCATAAGAAATGCCTCACATACAGTGCCTATATAAGTCAGAAGAACAACGCTCGGAAAAGAATTGGATCCCCGAAATCTCACATATTAGGTAAAACTAGGCACTTTTTTCTAAACCTATCTAGTTATACATTTTTTTAAATTCATCTTTACTTCTAGAAGTTTAAGTACATATTGCCACAAGAGTTAATTAATCGATACTAACTACATAATAATAATGAATAAGTAACAACTACATAAAAAATATAAATGTAATGATTTTACCGACACAACTTATTCAAATAAGTGATTTCGTAATCGTAAGATATGTTGACAGAAAGGAAAAACAAAGAGTTTAATGGTTGCCATTGCCTTTTTACAATCTTTACATTGAGTTGCACTGCTCGTATTTAATTGAGTTTATAAGTTATCCTTAAAAAATTGCAAACCATTTTTCAGCCACTTGCCGGTTCCGGTTGATTGTTTTTTTTTATTTAAGTTCGGTGACAATTAATGCAATAATAGGGCACCGCCAGACTGATCTGGTGGTCATAGTTACTCCTCAACCACAAGATAAAGCCGTGTGTTTGGGTTTCTTGGAACCTTCCCAACGAGTAGGTAATGAGTGATGATCGTCAGAAAAAAGGTAGGTAAGCAATAATAGGTAGATAAAACACTCGACACATTCTGACAAGAATTTGAGTGCGAGCGTGTCGGATGTCTGTCTACACATATTTCACTGAACGGAACAAATGATGAGAGGGATGCTCATTTTACAATCAGTTTTACTCTAACCATCATACGAGTATATTCCATGTGGGTATTCAAAATTATTTTACTCGTGTCTATAACACATTTGAGTATCTCTGCATGAGTGGCAGCGAGACACTTTGATATTTAATATCTATTAAAAAGTTTGATGCATGTTGCCGGCCATGTCATGTCCAACTAATAGTGTGCCAAAGGGCAGCCAATGTACAAGCTTTTAGATCTACTGACTCGTTTATTGTGACTTTCAGGTTCAGCAATACGCGTAAAATAATAGTATAGTTCCTCCATTATGAAACAATTGACCAATAATTAATAAACCCGAGGTGCGAACCGCAGGCAAGCGCATTTAGGTAACCGAAAGTGTAATGACTAAAGCTCACACGTTCCATACGAGATTTTTCATTACGTTAGTTAGAGATTAATTCGGAACAGTATCAAACCCTGGAACCATAAGAGTTTTTGAATATATTGCTTACTAGCTTTTGCCAGCGACTTCGTCCGCGTAAAAGGGATGATTGTCGGGATAAAAAGTATCATATCTATATGTTAATCCAGGCTATAATCTCGTTGTATACCCAGTTTCATCATAATACGTTCAGCCGTTTTTGCGTGATTGAGTCACAAATATCCAAACACACTAACTTTCACATTATAGTAGGATATGATATGAACTTATGAAATTGTAAAATGTCCCCGTACCTAATAAATACATAAAATGTATTCACTGGATACGATCTAATTATAATATTCCATCAAATTTTATTAGCGTCTGCGCCTATAATATTGAACCGTGGAGAATCAATCAGACACCGAGATCGGGATATCAGTTTGCTACTCGTACTAAAACTCAGCAACTATGAGCAAAGGACGGACGAATTAACAAGGTAGCCACCAAAAGCCATAACATCGAGTCGAGACCCCATATAGATCGCATCGCTTTATAAGACTTAATAAGGGATATTAGATAGGTAATTCTATTTTAATCTTTATAGGTTTTCTTATTCATTTCAGTTTTGTAAAGATCCATTAAAACCTTATGTCGGTATGTTCTGTCAAAAAATGTGTAGGTACGGGCTGCTAGGGGTGCAGTGTGTGGACCATACACAATGAGTTACCATAATTAGACTTAACGTTTTGGTTTAACGGATGTTTATAAAACCCAGTATTTATTAATATAATAAATATATAAATACAAACTATGCACCTACAACTAACTTACTACTCTATTGTTAACTACTGGAATGTAATGTATGGACGGCTTAAGTTACATAGATACTAAAATACTGTACAGAAAAGAAAATTGACCTTTAAGGCACTTTATAAGTTTGCTGCGCACTATTCATATATATACACCGACTTGCACTGCACAAACCGCGCCCTGCAGCGGGCAGTGCTTCAACAATTTAATAATTAAGTGTAAAGAAAGAATTGTAACAAACACTAAACTAAGTAAAACGTACATTAATATAATTGCATTATTTTCAAAGGGAGTCATACGTTGATACTTATCTAATACTCTTGCGTACCTACGTTCTTCTTAAATAAAAGGCAATAAAAATATACAGAAGTGAATTAATTAAATTTTCTGACTATCGCAACGGGGGTTTGTGATGTTCTGTAAAAACAGGAAATTTTTCTAGGTATCCAATATGCTTCCGACTACATAATTACTTACTACATTTAGTACAAGATTAAATTAAGGCTTATCCTTGGTACAAGTCGTTGAGTAATTTTTTGTGCTATTGCTAAACTATGACGGGGTTTTCCTCAATTTCCAAATTATAAAAGATACCTATATTTTGCAATTTTAATAATGCAAGTTACTATATAATAACTATATCGCAAAGATATGAAATGTTGTAATCTTCGTTTAAGAATTACGTACTTAAACGAAGATTACAACGGGAACGGTCTAGCGTGAAAATCATCCTTTAATAGGTATTTTTGGGATTGCTCATGTTATTGCAGTCAAAAATGAGGCACCAATCGCAATCTCAATTATTTCACACTATATTGAATACGACAGTTTTGGTTTTCCTCCGAAAGAAATTTTCACTCATAGGTTTATTAGTCTCCTAAATCAAGCGACTTAATGGGTATACAATTTAACTAGATAGGTACGTAAGCCTAAAATTATGGGGTATTAAAAGACAAGTAAATGGTTTCTCAACAAGTACGAAAGAAATAGATTAATATTGAAGTACCTATACATTCCATCAAAATAAATAAATAAGTGTTGATATCGACATTTAAATCGACTTACAATATTCTTAGAAAACTGTGCTGAAAAAGCAATCCTCCTTTCCTTTGAAGAAAAACTAAGCCATGCCTATTAGTCCCCCGGGCGCAGCGCTACGTAACGAGACAGATGTTTATTAGGTATATGACGATTTACGTCGTCACAAGCAGAGGCGTATTTACCCTAGGGCCAAGGGGGCCATGGCCCAGGGCGGCACGCTGAGAGGGGCGGCTTCACAGCGTTTTTTTGGGCGCTTTTTCTTGACTTCTGGGGCGGCGAAACTTATTGGCCCGGGGCGCCAAATTTCTGGGCACCTTGTCTTGACTTCTGGGGCGGCGAAACTTATTGGCCCAGGGCGCCAAATTTCAAAATACGCCCCTGGTCACAAGTTATTAAACAATATGCGCAGTTAAATTAAAATCGTACAAGCTAAATTTAAATATAACATTCATAAAGACATTTCGCATAGTGAACCGCTGTGTTGCCTAAATGACGGTATTAGTCAACTTTCAGTTTGGTGGATGGGGCGACATTAAAAGCGTCGCTCTGCTGACTGCTCGTTAGTCAAACAAATAGCTCGTAGCGCTGCAGCTGATAGCGGTGACCAACTCTTCACTGGACGATTTTTGTGACATATGAATATTTGTGACGTGCAGGATTACAGGACGTATGTAGGTACTATGCAGTATGCGTACTTGCTTACATATGTATTATGCCATATATTACGTTCAATGTAAAGCCGAGTTTACAGTTACGTAGGAAGTCGCCCTAACCTGACCCTTTCAAAATCATTATATAGCGTTGTTTATTATTGATCTGATTGTGACTTTATAGAACGGTCACATTAAAACGTGGTGGGAGAGAAGCCTGTGGGAAATCCATGGGAACGTTGTTGGAGCGGTTTCAATAGAATCTAGGATGTCATTGTAATAAAGCTACATCGTGGGTTCACTACACTTGACCTGACCTTACAAATGCTTATTTGCAGCCTCTACGGACGAAAGCGTAAGTTCCAAAAGTCGGTCTAATTTTGATACGGAACACTTAAAATCTAGTTGTAAATTATAGCAACTTTGGTGCAAAACAATAACTGTGCTTCTTCGCTTGCCTGTAGTTTGCTTAGAAAGTAACCACTTTTCCAAAATCGTTTAAAATTCGGATACGAAGAAAAACACCTTCCATCTACACACACCACATATGTTTTTTAAATCCCGTCACTAGTAGCTTTTCGAGCTGTCATTTTTCTTGACTAAAATGACAATCGGAAATGTTCACGTCAAGACGTCACTCAATGAAAATTAATATACAAGTATTTCTGGTTAAAATAAAGAAAATCACCGTTGTTTTCGGTAGTCTGATCAGTAAAGTATGTAAGTAATTCTACTTTCATATTTTCAAACTAGGTATTAGATACCTAGTAGGTAGTTAATTAACTATAGTCATTTAAATTGACTAAACTCACTAAACTATAGTTTAGTTAATTAAAATATACACTTATCACCGATATTTGATATGGATAAACTTGGGTAGGAGGTAGAGGGGATTTTGGGATTTACTCGAGCGCGACAGATTAAGATATTTATGGGGGATAGCTTGCACTCTGTTGAGTACCTCCACCATTTATAAGCCCTCTATATTTTCGATTTTCTATTTACATTAAAAAAAGCGTCCAAATCGTCAGATTAGTATTTATAAGGGAGCTTCTTTAGGCTCTACTTAACATCCTGTCTTTCATTGAAGTTTAGTCGTATTACCGTGTATTAACATTGTTTTGTTGTTTGTAGACATTGATCCCACCGGTGGAGGGGTACACACATTTTTTTAATATTTTTCTCTTGCTATCATTCAATCTTCAAAATCCAATAGATCCCAACGACGCTTGAGTAAATTCACATTTAGCATCGTGGCCTCCCCTACTTGTGACGTATAATGTTTGCAAAAACGCAGTAAGTGTATTCCTTATTCAAATGTATAAAAAACAGATCTAATTAAAGTAAACATCCCAATATTTGACACCTTAATGCCCAATAGTTTTGATATCTATTATTTTAAATTAACCTCTAACCATTCATCACAATATACTAGAAAAATCGAAATAGTAGTTTATGCAACTGGTACATAATGAGGGGCATTAAAACACGACATAATATATAATAAGGTCACACGAGTGTAAACATAATAAGGTCACACGAGTGTTTTAATGCCTAATTATGTACAGTTGCATACATTACTTTATCTACACACATATTATAATTACTCTAAGATGGGTTCAGAAACCGTAGTAAATAAATACAATAATTGTGTTAATACAACCTTTTTTGCACGGTTGCGGAAATATCGAAATCAGAACTGGCAACCGATACCTGAATGTTATTTTAAAAAGTAAAGAGTCCTTATTCTGATGTGATCATGTCGTTCTAGCTCAAATTTCGTGCGATATATACTAAAAAAACATCGAGCTGACATTTCGCATCGACTGAATTTGAATTTTCAGTGATACTAGAATAGGGAAACATGTCAACTTTGACATTTAAATTTTGACAGTTTTGTTTGACGTTTTTATATTTTAACATCATATATGAGATTAAAATGAAAAATTATATTACTGCTGTAGCCTTAGCCACAGATAAGAAAATTGCCATAAATTCATTAAATGTTGAAATGAGAGTCATTTTCTACGGTTTCCGAACGCATATTAGAGGATTTATGATATGTGTGTAAATAAATGAATTTTTAATCTTCTTAATAGAAAAAGTACAGTAACATATTTTATTTTGAAATCGTACGAAACAAAACAAATGCAACTCTTCCAATTTTTGTTATAAATTTAATTGAAGAATTCCATTGATTAATTTTAGCTAAATTTGAATAGGCCTCTGGCTTAGGAGGTTAAGAACGTGTCAATATTGGGTCAATACCAAGTCAATACTGTGAACCGGGACATTTACCTACAGAGAAAGTAACTGTAAAATCTAGTTTCAATTCAACATATACATAAATACATAAGCACCTAACATTAAGTACTACCCCTAATAAGAAGAAATGCCTTAGCCATGCTGAATATGTATTTTAACCCGAGTCGAACTCGATAACTAATATACATACAATTACATCATAAAAGTTATTTAACACAAATATATAGTAAGTAGATACAGTCCGGGTTATACCAAAATATGTATACCTACCTAAAATTGTGCATTTATGCATACTTACATGTACTCGTATACCTATTGTTATAGAAGTGACACTAAATTAGGCTTGTAATTTTGTATTAGATATTTTTGAGCACCTTATTTGCTTCGATATACTTGACGGCGACTGTGCCTGCCATGGTCTAAAGAAAACAAGATCTGATAATCCGGATCGTGACACCGGGTGACGTCACTGTCGACGACACTCACACACTCCGCATACCATCGATGATCGGCTGATGCCGTAGCTTGTCTCACCCACACTACTAACCGATGTACCGGATTACCATACCTGGCGCAATATATTATTGTATCAAGTTACCTGAAACCAGCATACGAGTACCTACTCATAATACCTAATAGCTCCTAACGTGTATGATACACTTATATAACGTAATTGTGATAATTATATATTTTGATATTTAGAGACTATACTTACTATTCAATAAATCCTAATTCAAATAATCTTCTTCAAAATTGTTGCCGTTGGCGTAAAGTGGTAGGTAAACCAGCAGTTTCAAAATTTCACTTCCTCGCCAGAGAAAGACGCAAACTTCGTGGGTACACTCCAAGCCGTAATAAAGGAAAAAAACATACTTTATACCTACCTTCAATAGGTAAGTACAAATGACTTGGACTTTCTCAGATGAAGTATCAAGTAATGCTTCAGAGAGATGGTGAACGGGTATTCGAAATCACAAAGAGCAACGAAACCGCGTTCATTTAATTGTTTGAAAAATTTTTGGTTAGGTACGTATAGATAATTTCGACCCTGTATTTTAATTATAAATTTTCTTAACTACGTGAATTCTTGTGTATTTGTTAACCTGCTTACGAGATTCATTATTTAACTAAAGCCACTGGAAAATTTGTCAATCAAAAAGTCTGGTATTTTAACAAGAAAAATGAATTATTGGTGATTTACAAAACAACCAAAGTCGCATAGTCATATCCATAATGAATTTCATAGAGACTAATCATTAGTAATTTACAGATTCAATTAAAAAATCGATGTAGGTACATACTTCAATACCTCTGTAGAACATAGTGCAGTCAATTATTTCCATGCATTTTATTTCAGAACGTTGAGCTTCAACAATAGAATAAAATAACGATGCTTAATAATCTCAAAAACTATCCTTGAGCTGCGCTACGAAGGGCCGAGCAGCGACGAAACACCCTCATAACTTCATTAGTACCTAAGATAAATAATTATCTAAACTATACGCTTAAATACTTACATACAACTAACTATTGACGGAATCGACTGATTTAAAGTTTATGATGACTAAAGTATCTTAGGGCGGGTTGCACCATGAATACAGGCCGATCTACGTTAAAATCGTTAAATATGGCGCCGGCAGCTGTCATCCTAACGTATTAAAAAACTTGTCAAACTTGCCATTCAATCAGATAAAAAAAATACCGCTTATGATTACAGACGGTGTTTTTGCAATTATATTCGTGTTCTACGAGTAAGTGAATAGAAAGATATTCATAAGTAGTTAGATTATGTGATGGTGATTGCAGTACCTATCGCTGAAGATCAGAACTTGTGAGTAGCCGAAGTTCGCTCGGGAGGAGTGACGTTCATTGCCATGTTGTCGTACGAGAAGTCCAGGGTGGTGTCTTCAGCGGGGTGTCGGTTGCTGAGCGCCGTGCTCATCGTTTTCGGAGTCGTGGCCCCTTGACTCTTCTCAGTCTGCGAGGTCCTGGTCTCCAGGTCCCGAGCATTCAGGGGCTGCCGTCTCAAAGGCTCAGGATTCGGTATATCCAATTTAAGTTCGGGTTTAGCTTTCGGCATTTCTGCATGTGGATTGTGATGGGTGAGGCCCGTGGCGGGGTACTGCTTTACTCGATTCTGAAAAGGAATTAAACCTTATTCTAACTTTGATTCTGGTCTAGTCTAGATCTAATAAAAGCAGATTAAATGAAGCTTCCGCTGATACTGTATGTAAAGTTACAATTTTTTAAGCAATGGTCTCTACCATTTCGGTAATTACTTATGGCCAGGTGTGACATAAAAAAATTAAGACTTTTTGGTGTGATTCTGTATGAAATTAAAAACTTGACAGGCAGTGAGGGTGGAGTGGGCAGTGAAGTGCCAGTGGGGTGAGAGAGGAGGAGTGGGGGATGAGGATTGAGAAAGAAATAGGGGTGTTAGAGAGGAGTGGTCGGAATGGGGTGGGGATGTAAAGGGAATGAGGGGGAGTGGTTGTGGGGGAGAGAGGGATTGGGTGGAGTGGAGGGCGAGTAGTGAGGGGGAGTAGGGATTGGGCATAGTAGACTCACCTTGGTTGGTTGGAACTTCTGTTTAATGTACCGCCAAGAGAACTTGGCGCGGCAGAGCAGCACCAGTGCCAGCAACAGCACCGCGAGCGCCACGCCGCTGAGGATCAGCGCCGCGCGCGCCTGTCGCTCCACACCTTCAACAACATACACATACATACATATACTCACGCCCGTATCCCATTGGGGTAGGTAGAGACCAAAGTACGCCGAGTACTACGGTCCTTACTCACGTCTTTTGCTTTTTCAGTATTGAAGAAATTTGATCAAGATACCCTCGCCTAGGTCGCCCACTACCGATCCTTCCTTCCATGTCCTGATCATAAATCTTTTTAACCTTAAACCACACCCGTCAACTTATATTTACGGTCCAAGTCTATCCCGTTATCATCGGCACGTAAATTTTTCGAACCCGGCCAATACAATTGTGTGGATTGAAGACAACTAATTATCAAATCAAACACGTGAGCATAGTCCTATATATTCTTCCGATCTGAAAAATATAGTTAGTACTCGGCATAGGTAAGTTAGGCCACCCCCAAAAATGCCAAAATGACCGGTCCTGTGCTAAATGCATCTAACGGTTTCTCCCGACTTTTACCAGGTTACCAGTCCACCTCGTGGGGGTTACCACCCACGCTGTGCCTTCCGGTAACTGGTCGCCACTCGAGAACCTCTACGCCCCAACGGCCATCGGTTCTACATAATCACATACTCGTACTATGGTCCAAGACCACTTTACGAGTCAACATAAAATATTCTTGATGTTGGGAAGCAGGCCGCTGTGATTATATCATATTCGAGTATGCGTGAAATCGTTGAATATGACAATATACGCTACGGAAATAACCCCAAAATGACGCCTCCTGCCTCCACTACTAACAAGTATGTTTGTGCGAGAAGGATGAATGCTACTAGGCTGATCTAGCCTGGCGTAATATGATGAGGCTCTTACTCGTAGTGCGGACACGAGTTGAAAGCAATCGTATCTTAACCAGTTTTATTCCTGTTTGTTCTCCGTAATCTATAATAATAGGAGGTCTAAATTATCAATTCGCGAGTGCTGTTAGAAACTTCTACATAGCATACTAATTGTTAAAATATATTTTTGTGTAATATCTAGTTTATCATTCGACACTTTACAAACTTCCTGTATTATAAATGCCCGAAGAATACTTCAGACATTGCTTGCAATTGCAATGTTTGCGGATGCACTTATGAGCATTTTTGAAATATTTTTTGTCGTTTCAAATAGGTCAGTCACTCGCTATTGCACTTGCTTTTTTGTGTCAAACTATGAGACGTGAAAAAATATCTGACACGCTAGTCTCTACAAACTATGTAATACTATACTATTATACTATTCCGTGCTACAAACTATACAAATTCATTTGTTTCATGGTTTCCGTGGAGGTCTGTTAGATATTTGTGAAAATTACCTACTGTAGGTAAATCAAGCAACAATAGTAGATTGTTAACCAAGGGCTGAAAGCCACCCATTTCTGCCGAGATATTTTGGCGCTCGAACGAAGTGAGAGCGCCAATAGTTCGAGGCTGAAATGGGTGGTTTCGCCCGAGTTAAACACTCTGCTTTTCATTTCGAATACGAGGAAAGTAAAATATGTAAAAATAAATAAATATTTGTGGAAAAACTTACACAAATCGACCTAGTCCCAAACAAAGCAAAGCTTGTACTAACGCGACGATATACATACATGGATAAATGCATACTTGAATACATAGAAAACACCCACAACAATTATATGTGTTCGTCACATAAATAAATGTCCTAACCGGGAATCGAACCCGGGACCTCCAGCTTCGTAGACAAAAAAACAAATATGCACATTTTCGTTTCATTTTTCACAAAAGACAAGATGTAAAACAATATTGACATGATCTAAAAATTAGGATCTGTGTTATTTGCAACGCGAAATACTTGTTATTGTATTCAACGCGGCAACGCCGCAAGCGTTTTGGGCACCTTTGCACCAGGTATGACTCGGGGTGGGTTGTTGGATTAGAATAGTTTAAGTTTTGTTTTTTTTTTTTAATTATTTGATTTTAATAAAATAAAATTTATAACTATTGTTATCATTCACAAACATTTTCTGAATCAGTGAAAAATAATTTTGGCGGGAACTGTTGACTGACGTTAATGGTGTTTGTGTATGGACCATTTTATTTATATACAACTTTATATAACAGCGACAGAGAGAGACATAGACATATGTTTTGTTGTCCTTGTCATAGTTTCCCTTTTTTATCTGCCACAAACTATTGATATTACTTTCGACTGTGGCAAAAAAACAAACAAACAAATTAAGGAGGTTGTTTATGGTAAGCAATCAGGCATTTGAATAAGTAGGTAGGTAACATAAGATCTCTGTAGAATCTGTACTACGAGTATGTGGCTGTATAGGTTAGTGCCGTTGCCCAATTTAACTCCGATTCACCATACAATTTTTTTTAATACTTTTCTGCTCTAGAGCAGAAATGGACCACTTTCAGCACGCTACTTAGGTGAACAATGACCCACTTTCAGAGTATGAGAAATGAAAAATTGTTTTAAATACACTTACGTCGAGGAAGCTTTTCCATCTAATCGACTGCATAAGTAGGTACGTATTTACGTAATTCGTAAGGTATAAGTTCCTAAGGTATAAGTATAAGTAAAGTAAATCATAAACACCTCGACACACCTGATGTTTAAACTACGTAGTCTAAATGGCTTCGAGAAAAGGATGGTACAGCCATGCCTCTTTATTTTGCTCGACTTGGCGGGGGTGCGGGCACTTGCCGTTCTTTCGACGCATAATACCAAAAACGCAAAACGCCATTCATACGCAAAACGCAAAAAACGCGTATTGCCAAATTCTCATAACGCCAAACACGTAAGTATAATGCCAAAGCTGTAAAAAAAACCTATGTATGTCCCGACAACGTAATCACAGCGTCCATCGAAAGATGGAACGCTGCGCTTCCGGCGTACAACTCAGACCTAGGCTAGGTTTAGCGAACCAGCGACGAAACTCCCATTAGCTCGATTCCAGTGACACACTTCAGTTCGGTTGAAACTGCTCAATCAAGCTCACTGGATCGCAAACTCTTAGAGTATTCCATGTTTTAATCGCCCGCGCGGTCGTGTCGGAGGTTTCCCCTGTACTTTCCCAGACCACCCTCCCATCGCTTTAGTGAGCTCGGCCTATAAAACCAGTCAGGTCAAAAAAAACCATCCATAAACTGACGCCAGTATTCCCAAAAGGGGTAGGCAGAGCACATGAAATTTAATTCCAGTGCCACTTTTAGCAATTGTATGTTTAAAAATGGAGAAAATGTGATATTGCAGTGATAGAGGTTGCTAGCCCATCGCCCACAACCACAAACACTCTTCAACTCGGTTCCCATAGTCGATTCCCTACGACACCCACGGGAAGAAAGGGGGTAGTGCCATTCTAACCCAGCTACACACGGGAAATAAAATATGCGTGATAATATTTTTTTTCAATACGAATACGCTTAAATGGCTTTATGCGTTTTTGGCATTTTACGTTTTTGACATAAAGCGTATTTGGCGTCATGCGTAAAAGTTTTGACAATACGCGAAACGCCAAAATAGAGTTTTTAGCATTATGCGTCGAAAGGCTTGCCGTGCCCCGAGATCCTCATAAGACATGTCACCGCTTGCGGGTAGTACCTACATCGTGGACTACCACGCAATAAGGAATCAATCTGTACAATACGACGTCCACATATGTAATTTTGGAATCAAAAAGCATATATACAATACATAATATTTCGCATGGCATATCGAGTTAAATATTAAATTATATCTTTGCATAATAATAATAACATGAACAGAAATAGCAGTTTAAAAACAGCTATATGATTGATATTTTGCCTTGCTGACTGACGGATTTTGAGTACCTACTTTCGAAAGGAAGACGATATTTTATAGCTTTGCTTAATGCGATGCGGTATGAATAGAAATGGCAGATTGCTGGTTGATGGATTCTTAATAAACTGGATTATTTAGTGAAAATGATAGGCTAATGGGTAAGACTTAACATTAGGTACGTATATTATAGTTTAAATAATAAATGCTTACTGTCGTAATCTGTGGTTGTCTCGGATCCCTGTGAACGGCGCATGTACCGCAGGTCCAGCAGGTAAGCTGAAAAAAACAACACCAACATGTTACCTTTGATTTTGTTTATTACATCTTTCCATTTTATTCTAATATGAACCTTTCCTAGACGGAATTGTATCGGTATGGGTCATGCAAAGATTTAGTTACCGATACATAGTGTACGTGTCCGTCAAGTGTGTACATACTCAACTAACTATAGCAACATACTTACTTGTCAAAATTATTATAGTAAGTATTATAATCCTCATTCGTTGCCTATAGTGTGTACATACTCAACTAACTATAGCAACATACTTACTTGTCAAAATTATTATAGTAAGTATTATAATCCTCATTCGTTGCCTATAGTGTGTACATACTCAACTAACTATAGCAACATACTTACTTGTCAAAATTATTATAGTAAGTATTATAATCCTCATTCGTTGCCTATAGTGTGTACACATACTCAACTAACTATAGCAACATACTTACTTGTCAAAATTATTATAGTAAGTATTATAATCCTCATTCGTTGCCTATAGTGTGTACATACTCAACTAACTATAGCAACATACTTACTTGTCAAAATTATTATAGTAAGTATTATAATCCTCATTCGTTGCCTATAGTGTGTACATACTCAACTAACTATAGCAACATACTTACTTGTCAAAATTATTATAGTAAGTATTATAATCCTCATTCGTTGCCTATAGTGTGTACACATACTCAACTAACTATAGCAACATACTTACTTGTCAAAATTATTATAGTAAGTATTATAATCCTCATTCGTTGCCTATAGTGTGTACATACTCAACTAACTATAGCAACATACTTACTTGTCAAAATTATTATAGTAAGTATTATAATCCTCATTCGTTGCCTATAGTGTGTACATACTCAACTAACTATAGCAACATACTTACTTGTCAAAATTATTATAGTAAGTATTATAATCCTCATTCGTTGCCTATAGTGTGTACATACTCAACTAACTATAGCAACATACTTACTTGTCAAAATTATTATAGTAAGTATTATAATCCTCATTCGTTGCCTATAGTGTGTACATACTCAACTAACTATAGCAACATACTTACTTGTCAAAATTATTATAGTAAGTATTATAATCCTCATTCGTTGCCTATAGTGTGTACATACTCAACTAACTATAGCAACATACTTACTTGTCAAAATTATTATAGTAAGTATTATAATCCTCATTCGTTGCCTATAGTGTGTACATACTCAACTAACTATAGCAACATACTTACTTGTCAAAATTATTATAGTAAGTATTATAATCCTCATTCGTTGCCTATATAAGAGTGTATTTATCTCTGATTCACAACAATTTGGAGGAACCTTTAGATGTTATACACCATATAAATGCTCTTCCGTTACAGATAAGCCTCAGAAGAAAACAGTTTAGGTAAGTAAATTAGGGGTCGCTCTCAAAAGAAACAAGCAAACATTGTCTAGCTAGGGCAACAGCGAGCAGGTAAGTAGATAGAAGACAACAGGTGCTCGGTATGCGCCGCTCGTCGCGTATATTTTATTTTACTGGAATTAGCCGAGTTGTGTCAAAGTAATCCGAACAAAAATCGACTTTATTTTGCATGCTAGAAGATTCAAAATCTTATAACAGTTTTATAAAATCTCGTCCGGCAAACAATAGCTCGTATATGTACTCGTATGCTAACATTCCTAACACCGTCACACTTATAGCTTAAAGTAAAATATCTGGGCGACCGAGCTTTGCTCGACGGGCATGAGACCTAGCTAGATCAATTGGTCGCCCCCGAAAACCCCTATACCAAATTTCACCAAAATCGTTAGAGCCGTTTCCGAGATCCCCGAAATAAATACAAGAATTGCTCGTTTAAAGATATAAGAATAGGGAGACACAACGATACCATATTACGTATGTATATTTACTTGCTAAGAGGATCAATACAGGAGGACTATTAGCTTTAAACGCTTCAGTTTTCTCGGATCAAGGACAAAAGAAACTAATCCACAAGCACCTCAGTGGAAAGAACCCGCATAACCGATCAAGGGAAAATAAATTTACTTGGTCGGTTGTTAACTCAAAGTTGAATACCCATCAGCCAGTGTGGAGCAAAATGCTTTGAGAGCTTTTACCTACGAGGATAACTGACCTGTGCCAGGTTTCGCTCAGTTCGCTTATGCAAAATGCAATAACTCTTATATTATAACTATAATAAATAACTCTTCATAGGTAGGAAGTTATAGAGTACCTAAAGCGAATCTTTAGCTGAAGGGCGGAGCACCTCCAGTGTTTCCTCACATAAGCATACATATAATAATATAATATAGACTTTATTGTGCACCAAAAAGTGAAATAGTAACAAAATAAACTTAGACTATAAGTAAGGCAACAACAGGCGGTCTTATCGCTAAAAAGCTATCTCTTCCAGACAACCTTTGGGTAGCAGGAGATTTAAGAATACGACAGTTAACAGGTAGTGCATAATTAAAAGAAAGGCAGCGATACAAACAAACATCAGTACTATATTAGTACATTACTTACCAAGGGCGATAAAACAAAGAATGTCTCAGATCGCAGGTATTTTACGCCCGAGCCGCAGGCAAGGGCGATAAATATGCGATCTGAGGCTTTCTTTATTATCGCCCGTGGTAAGTACAAAATTTTATGTCACCCCCTGGCCAGGAAGTGGGTTTTTTCGCGCGCGGAGCGTGCGATAATGGCCACTTTATGGCCAGGTGTGACATAAAATAAATAAACACAACAAATAACTGAAAATATATAAATATAATATGCAAATAAATAAATAAATAAAAATACATATATATATACATATACATAAGTAGACATATATAAATGCAAAGGCAATCAAGGGAGCGACAAGAGATGAAATTTAAGAGCTTTTTTTAAATACGCGGGGAGAGACTTTGAGCATCTTAAATCTGACGGCAATGCATTCCAAAGCCGAACTGCACGAAAGGTAAATGAGGAGTTATATAATTGAGAGGAAGATAAGGTGGTCGAGCAAGAAGATGATTTTGAGATTGTATTATCTATATATATAAAGTTGATGGGTGACTGATTAATCACCGCCCCGCCGAAACTGCCGGTCCTAGAAATTTGAAATTTACACTATAGTTAGGTTTTATAACGGAGGCAAGGGATAAGACGCGATTTTTGGAAATTCCACCCCTAAGGGGGTAAAACAGGGGTGCAAAGTTTGTATGGGGGGCAATAATTTTTTAAAGGTATAGACTTGAAACTTTGTACAAAGACTCCTTAAAATAAGACAATGAAAGTGATATCTGCGTTTTCAAAATTTTCGTCTCCTAAGGTGTTGAAAATAGGGGTGAAATATTGTATGGGGAGCAATTTTTTTTAAAGTGAGAGTCTTCAAACTTTGTATGAAAGTTCCTTATAATAATACAAAAAAAGTAATTTCAGCGTTTTTCGAAATTCATCCCCTAAAGGGGTTAAAAAGGGGTTCAAAGTTTGTATGGGGACCAAATTTTTTTTAAGTGAGGTACTTCAAATTTCTTACAGAGACTCTCTGTTTAAATAAAACAAAACTAATTTCTGCGTTTTTTGAAATACAACCCCTAAAGGGATTAAAAAGGGATTCAAAGTTTATATTGGAAGCAAAAATTTTTTGAGTGAAAATTTCTTACAGTACCTAACTGAATACTACAAAACTAATTTCAGCGGTTTTTTTTTAATTCATCCCCTCAAGGGGTTAAAAAGGGGTTCAAAGTTTGTATGGGGAGCAACATTATTTTGATTGAGAGACTTTCATTTCACAAAAAGACTGTTTAAATGTGTTGACTATAGAGCGTATAATCAATGTGAAGATCGCATCTTCGATATCCTCGTGGTGGCACGAGGTCACTAGTTCACAGTTTATTTTGCATAAGTAGCAGCAGGACGTTTCCTGGATCGGGTTCGTACCTACTCAGGCGGACAACAAAGACAGGTTCAAATAACTTAATTGATATATTTACACGATCACTGACTCTAACTCTAAACTGACTAATTCTAAATTAAACACTAACACAATAGCTCCTGGTCTAGACTTCTAGACTATAGGAGGCTTGGTTCACTGGTTCGGTTCGGGATCACTGGAGTACTGAATGGCGCAAACATTGTTTCCATACTGGCATTGTTCCTATTTTATAGCGGCTAATTGAACCAAGCCACCCATTGTTCTGATTGGTCAATCAAATGATAGCTTTGATTGCTCGGCTTAATGCCACGCCCCCTTATAAATACTGATCTCTTATTGATCGAGCGTTTAATTGATCGCCACGCGTCAACCGGGCATGACCTCGATCTGGTTCTATTGTTATAATGTGCGGTTAGTAGCCGCGGTTATAATAAACTTCGGTTCTGTTGTTAATTCGAGCAGATACGCATCCTATAGCCTCTCGTTTGTTCGGTGCACGCGTACTTGTGCTTACTGATAGGATTAGGCTCTGGATGTGGTCAAGAATATAGGTGCCTGTGTTATAATTTGCTATGGGTTCAGTAGTCTGGGTCAAGACCTATATTCCAGGCCACTTTCAGGCTTCTAGGTTTGCCTATGTGCTCGTTATGAGGACCAAGAACTTGTTACCTTGGTAAAAGTTCCCGTTTCTCATTTGGCGTCGGTCTTTAGGCCGACCAATAGCGTTCAAGATCATCGAAGATTACCTTATATGGTCATGTGTTCTATCAGACTATGTACTAAGGTAAATACAGGTAAATAAAGCCTACCTAGCTATTTACTTATTTAAATATTACAGGTTCAACTTAAATAACAGGATTTCTCTTACGGCTACCTAGCTAGTTAAAAAATGATCTTTATTTACTCGTTTGACTTATATACTTATGTAACTAGGTATCGCGGGCGTTGTCGTCTACACTCCCCGCCGTCTGCGGATGCAGACTTTGTAGCTTCGGTAGCTCGTCGATCGCTCAGGTCGGTAGCCCGTCGCTCGGGGCTGGCTCGTTGCTCGTGGCTGGCTCGTCGGTCGGAGTGGCCTGCACCAGCACGGCCAAGCGGGACGTAGCTCGGCGCAGCACACCCAACTTGGTGCGGACGTCCGCCGTCCGCGTGTGTCCGTCGGGCCCGGGATAAGTGGCCACGACTAACCCTCGCGGCCAAACGTTGCGAGGGCTCGCAGGGTCGGCGATCAGTACGCAGTCGCCGACTTGGATTTGCCGGCCCCCACCGCCCGAGGATTGGCGGGGGGCCAACAGAGGGAAGTATTCGCGGACCCACCGCTTCCAAAAGTGGTCCGCGAGCGCCTGCACGTGCCGCCATCTTCGTCGGTCGTTCTCGTCGCACGGCCCCATGACAGGCTGATCGCCCGCCGACAGCAGCAGGAAATTGTTTGGAGTAAGTGCGGCGTCGTCCGCCGGGTTGACGGGAACGTGCGTTAGCGGCCGGGAGTTCACCACGAACTCAACCTCGGCCAGCAGTGTGGTAAGTATCTCTTCTGACGGCGCCCTCTCGTTGAGTGTGTATGCGAGGGCGTTCTTCACCGTTTTCACCATTCGCTCCCATGCGCCGCCTTGTGAGGGCGCGGCTGGAGCGATAAAGCGCCATGTCAAGCGCTCTCGCTGCCCGTATTGTTGCAGCGCCGGCAACCATTCTTTGTAGGCCGCCTGTAGCTCGAGGGCGGCCGCGCGAAACGATGTTTGGTTATCGCTGTACATCGTTCGCGGCCAGCCGCGGCGCGCGGCGAACCGCCGCAGCGCGTTGATCGCGCTGTCCGTAGACAGGCTGTGGACCACCTCCAGGTGGACCGCTCTTGTGGTCAGGCACGTATACAGCGCCACCCAGCGCTTCTCCCGGCGCCGTCCGATGGTGACCCAGAGAGGGCCAAAGTAGTCCTGCGCCGTGTGCGCAAAACAGCGCTGGTAGGCCTCCAGTCGCTCGGCCGGGAGGTCGCCAAGGGGCTGCGTGCGCGGGCTCTCGCGCCGCAGTCTGCATAGCGCGCACGCCTGTGCTACGGCGCGCACGCTCGGTCGTAGGTTCAGGATCCAGTGGTTCTGTCGCATAGAATTTACTACGGCTTCATTATTGACATGCGCACCCTTTGCGTGGGCGCGCTTGATAAACAATCTTATCAGCGGTTCTCGGCCGTCTAATATAATCGGCTTCTCGGCTGTATACCTTACTGGTGCTCGGCTTAAGCGTGTCTTCATTGTTAACAGGCCATTCGTAGAGAGCTCAGGATCTAAGGCGTATAATCTCGAACCTTTTGACAATTTCTTACCCGCGGCGAGACATCGTAGTTCCTCCGGGAAGCTATGTCTTTGGGACCGTTGCATCAATAGGTGTTCGGCCGCGCGTAGATGCCGCGACTCCAGCGTCTGTCCCTTGTCTCGCCGCCTGCACTTTTCTATAAATAACAACATGTATGCCGTCGTCCTCACCAGTTTCTCGTACGAGCTGAATCGTTCCGTAGGCGGTAACGATGACTCCGGTTCGTGTGACGTAGCTAACGCCGTTTTCACCTTACGGCGTTCGGCCGGCTCCATGCCCGCCGTAGAAATAACAGGCGGCCATTCGTCCTCCGTTCGTTGAAGAAATGCCGGCCCTGTATACCATCTATCTTGTATAGTTATTTGCCTGTCCGGCCGTAGACGGGTTGCGTCATCCGCCGGGTTCTGTTTCGTCGGCACCCATCGCCATGCCGACCGATCGCTGTTTTCCGCTATCTCCGCGATGCGGTGCGAGACAAAGGGCGCGTATCGGTGGGCGTCGTCCCTTACCCACGCCAATACCGTCCTGCTGTCCGTCCAATAGGTTATTTTCCTCACCTTGTATCTTTGCTCTTTTATGATCGTCTGGGCTAGCCGCGTGCCGGTCACGGCTGCGGTTAACTCTGCTCGAGGCACGCTGACGGTTCTGATCGGTGTCACTCGTGCCTTTGCTGCCGCTAAACTCACATGTATCCCGGTATTAGTCTCGATGCGCCAGTACGCCGTTGCTGCGTACGCCACTTCCGAGGCATCTGTGAATATGTGAAGGTCTATTGCCTCCGCGCCGCTTGACAGGTGGCAGCGCGGTATGCGCAGCGCTGCTACGCTTTTTAACTCGTTCAGCCACACGGCGAATTGCTCCGCTTCGTCTGCCGGTAGCGCTTCGTCCCACGTAACTTTTCCCCATACCTGTTGCATTATTATTTTTGCCGAGATAACATATTGGGCTATGAGTCCCAGCGGATCATATATACTCATAATGGTGCTTAACATTTCCCTCCGTGTCGGGGCCCTCCGACCCTCTTTCACCTGCTCGGGTACTCGTAGCAACGACGTGTTGTATCCTAGAGTGTCGGAAGTCGGGTCCCATTTCATACCTAATATCTTTAGGTGATTTTCTTTATCTCCCAGTGATGCCGGTTCGCTCGCTCGGTGCTCCTCTGGGATCTGTTTTAAAAAATTACTACTGTTCGTGGACCACCCACGGAGATGGAATCCGCCCTCCGCGTGCGAGTCTCGTACCTGCTTCGCTGTTTCTATTAAGTCCCGTTCGCTCTGGAAGCTGGATACGAAGTCGTCCATGTAGTGGTTCCTAGTGATTTCATACACCGCCTTGGGGTACTCGTCGGCGTTATACAACGCATTGTGGTTGCGTACCATGTGCGCTAGACAAGGACTCGAAATTATTCCGAAGACGATTCTTTTCATCTGGTAGACCTCGGGCCGACAGTCCCGTCGGGGCCCTCGCCACAGGAACATTTGCGAGGGCCGGTCCTCCTCCCGCAGGCCTACCTGTAAGAACATTTCCGCTATGTCGGCGCATACAGCGTACGCGCCTTCTCTGAAGCGCAGCAATATTCCCAGCAACGATTGTAGCAAGTCCGGCCCTTCTAGTATATAATCATTTAGGCTCCGCCCGTCGCATTTCGCCGCTGCATCAAAAACTTGACGCCACTTGCCTTTATTCATATTATAGGTAGCGAAGTGCGCCAAGAAGTTCGCGACCGGTGACTCGGGGATCTCGTTCAGTCGCTCGGCGTATCCTTTATCTACCAAATTCTGTATTTGCTTCTGGTACCCTGCGGCGAACTCCGCGTCCTTATCCATGCGGGCCTCTAAGTTGCGTAGACGGCTATACGCCATCGCATAGCTAGGCGGTAAGAGGGGCTCGTCGTCTCTCCATAGTTGGCCTACCTCCCACCTATCGTTCACTCGCTTTACCGTCTGTTCGAAGATCTGCGCGGCTCGTTCGTCTGCTGGCCGCACATTCTCTTTCAGTCCCACGCCCAGGGAATCTATTGCAAAATATTGTTTTACCTCTTTATGCAGTTCGTCATCACATGTAGTGTGATATATAGCCAGCTCCGTCGTTTTCAGGTGACCTGGCATTCTTCCAAAAATTGCCCATCCTAGGGCGCTTCTTATAGCCACTGGTGCGTTGCGGGGTCCGGTTCTAATTTCTTCCGGTACCAGTAAGTGCCAGTTATCCGCTCCTAGGAGTAACTGTGGTATACCATACTCGTGACAGGCGCCGCTTGCTTCTCGTAAATGTTCATATTTCTCTAATAAAGCGGGGTCTGTCGATTGCCCTCTCAGGCCTAGGTGACTTACTGTTCGTAGCGAGACGGGGTAGGCCACGCCTCCTTCTCTCGACCGCACGTGAATCCCTATGCGTTCGCTGCGGCCGCGGTGGGCGATGCTCCCCACTCCGCGTACCGTTAATTGTTCCGATGGTCCAGTGGCACCTATGCTGTCGGCGATGTTCTGCTCTAGCAGCGAGACAGTGGATCCTTCGTCCAACAGCGCGTAGATCTGTGCTTCTCCTTTAGGCCCGGATACCGTCACGGGCAGGACCTTTAATAAAATTGTACCGTTCGTTTCTCCGGTGCTCGATGCGTAGGAGCTCTGGTGCTCCAGGTTCGGTGTCCCGCGGCTCGGTTCATGCGGGGTTCGGGATCGTGTTGGCGCCTCTGTCGGCGCCGGGTCGCGTTCGGGCCGCGGTACCGGCGGCGGCACTGTCGCCGCCGCGGATCGCGGCTGCGGATCGTCTGACGATTGATGTAGCAGCCGATGGTGAGAGTGGGGACAGCCAGGCACGCTGCACCCTCTCGCTCGGCAATGATCGCGTCGATGTTTCGCATCCATACATTTGAAGCATATTCTATTTTGCTTCGCCCAGTCCCACCGCGCTGCGAGCTGTAGCGACTGTAACTTACGGCATTCGTTGGTTCTGTGTCCGGCAGCGCAGTAGAGGCATGTCTGGACACGACGTTGCGGCGTTGGTGGCGGCTGCTCATCTGTAGTAGCGTACGTTACTCTGTTCGGCAGAGGCCGCCGCGTCTCCCCGCCGTACCTATTTGTGGGCGGGGCCTGCGGCCGGCCGTACGCACTCGCTCTAGGCTTCCCGTAAGTTGCGGGCGCTCCCCGCGGCTCGGTTCGTGTTACGGGAGCCCGCGCGTGCGTAAATTCTAACTGTAAATCGCTCTCCTCCAGTAGGAAGTCCGCTATTAGCTCAATTTCTGCCTTACTTTCGTTCCGGTGGTTCCTGGCGTAGTCACAATATCGTGACCTCAAGTGTGGGCTCAGTCTGTCGGTCACCTCTCTGACTAACAGCGGGTTGTTGGCGTAATTTCGACCATCTAAGTCTATCAACGTACTTACAATGTTCATTATCGAGATGGCAAATTGGTTCAACTCGTTCGCGCTGGAACCTACGTGCGGCAGTTTCTTCAAATCTTCCAGCGCCTTATCTACTAAAAAGTCCGTTCGCCCGTACTGTTTATTGAGGATCCTGATCACGAGGTCGGGCTTCGTGGCTGCTGACAAGATGTGTTGAACGCATTTCTTCGCCTCTCCTTTCAACGCTGCACGCAGGCGCGCGACGTTCTCGTACGCCGTAAATTTGTACCTTACGTTACTTTCCTGATACGTATTTATGAAGCACCTCCATTCGCTTATATCTCCGTGGAATGCTGGTAGCTCGAAAACCTCTTTCGGTGCCGGTCGCGCCGCTGCCTGCATACGTTCAAACAGGCCAACCATATCTTCTGGAGTTGTAGCGGTTGTAACTCGAGAGTGCGGTGTCTTAGGCTCGTTCATTACTGGATCGGGTTCTGGATCGCTATCATACCTTATTTGCTTGGGTGATATAGGACGTAGATTGTGGATCGGTTTCACGTCCAATGGACGCAGTGGTGTGACGTCCATAGGTACCGGGACCTCCGCGGGTTCGTTGCGTGGTACCGGCTCCTCATCTTTCTTACGCAGCTCTGCAGACTCATCTACCCAGCGGGCGACTCGGCTACTTCTATCTGAACTTTCAGATTCGATTTGCGCCATACGTGCGCGTAATCGAGCTTCTACCAATTCTCGTTCAATTTGTATTTCCTGCTTACGTAATTCCGCCAGCTGCTCTGCCGCCTCTGCTTTTGCCTCGAGCCGCCGCGCCTCGGCACGACTACTGGCTCGGGACACGATCGATTCTGCTCTCGGGGCCGGGTGAGGTGTAGACTGATTTCGATCTAAGAAATTTACATTTTTAGATGCGGTGTTGCGGCTCGCCTCTACTGGACCCTCCTGCCCCGGCGTAGGTGAGAGAACGCGAGTTCGGTTCCATGCGTCCTCCTTCGCCGTCCGCTGTTCCTGGGTATCGAGACGACCACCGTGCTCGCGACGCCACCGCCCTTGTTCGTGCAGGCTCGGAGACCTCGGCGAATCCATGTGCACCATGGCCTCGTGGACGATCTTATGTACCGTCGTTTTAGGGTTACCTGACCTCTTCTTTACCCTTTTGTCCCCCTGCTCCTGGTCCGTGGCTCGGTCCCGGCGCGCGTTCTGCGCCAAGGATGTGGACTCGGGATGCCGGGATGACTCGTACTTGGACCTCCGGTCGCCCTTGGTGGCGCCTGTGGTAGCGCCCACAGCGCCAGAGGTAGCGCCCTTAGCGCCTGGTTCGTAAGCGCCTTCAGCGCTTGGTTCATGAGTGCCCCTGGCACCCGGCTCGTGAGCGCCTTTAGCGCCCGGTTCGTGAGCGCCTGCGGCGCCCAATGTGCTAGCGCCCGCAGCGCCTGATGTGCTAGCGCCCGCGGCGCCTGCGCCGCCGCGAGCGTCGACCAGCCGCTCCGCGGCCTCGGCGCCCTTCCTTAGAAGGGCTAGCTGTCTCTCCTCCTGGTCCCTGTCCGACGTCTGTGATCTGGTGACCGCCATGGTTCGGTTGCTAGGCCTCCACACAGCAGGAGAAGAGCGGGATCGGGTTCTCCTAGTAGCCGGAGTCTTCATTTACACTCGTGTCACGACGTAAGTTCAAGAGTTCACACACGTATAAAAATAATGTTCAAAATAAAATCCTTTAAAAGTTCCGTATCAACGCACTTTATTTATAAAATAACTGCGCACTACGCGAGGCGAAGTTGTTCGTCCTTTAGCGAAATTAACACTACAATGTTCCGAAATTAGACTAACTGTACGTTGAAAATAATTAAAAGTCACTAAAATCAAATGTTCACTTATAAAATGTCATAAAACTTAGTTCGTAGTTCGTAAAACGTTCACTGTTCATACGCGAAAATTAAATTACTTTTAACACCAAAGTCAAATAAAAACGTTCATTAATGTCTAACACTAAATATCGTTCTAAAGTACTTCACAATTACACAGTTAGAGTCCACGGTCGCGCGCCGTATATACCATGCGCACCCGCACTGAGCTGGTATAACGGTAACGAACACTACTTACTTTGCAAAATCCGGCTCTTCGAAGGACCAAATTGTTGACTATAGAGCGTATAATCAATGTGAAGATCGCATCTTCGATATCCTCGTGGTGGCACGAGGTCACTAGTTCACAGTTTATTTTGCATAAGTAGCAGCAGGACGTTTCCTGGATCGGGTTCGTACCTACTCAGGCGGACAACAAAGACAGGTTCAAATAACTTAATTGATATATTTACACGATCACTGACTCTAACTCTAAACTGACTAATTCTAAATTAAACACTAACACAATAGCTCCTGGTCTAGACTTCTAGACTATAGGAGGCTTGGTTCACTGGTTCGGTTCGGGATCACTGGAGTACTGAATGGCGCAAACATTGTTTCCATACTGGCATTGTTCCTATTTTATAGCGGCTAATTGAACCAAGCCACCCATTGTTCTGATTGGTCAATCAAATGATAGCTTTGATTGCTCGGCTTAATGCCACGCCCCCTTATAAATACTGATCTCTTATTGATCGAGCGTTTAATTGATCGCCACGCGTCAACCGGGCATGACCTCGATCTGGTTCTATTGTTATAATGTGCGGTTAGTAGCCGCGGTTATAATAAACTTCGGTTCTGTTGTTAATTCGAGCAGATACGCATCCTATAGCCTCTCGTTTGTTCGGTGCACGCGTACTTGTGCTTACTGATAGGATTAGGCTCTGGATGTGGTCAAGAATATAGGTGCCTGTGTTATAATTTGCTATGGGTTCAGTAGTCTGGGTCAAGACCTATATTCCAGGCCACTTTCAGGCTTCTAGGTTTGCCTATGTGCTCGTTATGAGGACCAAGAACTTGTTACCTTGGTAAAAGTTCCCGTTTCTCATTTGGCGTCGGTCTTTAGGCCGACCAATAGCGTTCAAGATCATCGAAGATTACCTTATATGGTCATGTGTTCTATCAGACTATGTACTAAGGTAAATACAGGTAAATAAAGCCTACCTAGCTATTTACTTATTTAAATATTACAGGTTCAACTTAAATAACAGGATTTCTCTTACGGCTACCTAGCTAGTTAAAAAATGATCTTTATTTACTCGTTTGACTTATATACTTATGTAACTAGGTATCGCGGGCGTTGTCGTCTACAAAATGATTTCAGGATTTGTGGATTTGGATAGATGTTTGAAACGAAATTTCTACAGGTCCATAATTAAATACGTATACAGTAACGAAGAGAAAACGACAAGATACGTGTACAGTCAACTCACACAAAAAATAGCCTAAGTAAATGAGAGTTTTTAACCGATAAGTAGGTCCCTAAAGGGATTTTTAGAGGGGTTGAGAATTTGGGTTGACCGATTTATATCTGTACAGCATATTAATAATTTGGTCTCACCGGGTAAAAGTACCACAATTATTATACCGTTTCCTGGATATTACGATGTTTTAACTAAAAACCGAGCTCTAAGCAGACGAAGTTGCGGGCAACAGCTAGTATGTATATAGTTCCGTCAACGAAGAAAAACTTGGCGCAAATAATTCGTGTATAAGGTTTCGAGGTTTTGGCATAGTTGTAGGTACAGATGTCATACAACATACTAAAAGTACTGGTGGATGGGGGTGGAGCTAACGGGTAAGGGGGGTGTAAAGGTCTCTTTTTCGTAAGGAACTCGTAAACGGTGGCCCATAGCAAGAAATGTTCCTAGGCATTATAAATCTACATTAAATTCTCTACAAAGCGTCCGTTGGCTCCACCCCGATCCACCAGTACTTTTTGTATGTTGTTTAGAACATGTTTACCTACAACTATGCCAAAATTCGCTTATACTTAAACACGAATTATTTCCGCATATTGGCAGATAGTGGTCTTCTTTGCTTGAAACAATTGTAATGTCTGGGCGACTGAGCTTTGCTCATCGTTTTCCCGGGCATGAATCCTAGCTAGATCGATTGCTCGTCCCCGAAAAACCCCACGTACAGTCAGCGTCATATAGTATGTAGCAGTCAAAGTGGCCAAATAGTTCGATACACCATACAAAATATATGGTGTACTGAACTATTTGCCCACTGTGGCTGCTACATATTATATGACGCTGACTGTACCAAATCTCATCAAAATCGTTAGAGCCGTTTCCGAGATCCGCGAAATAAATAAATATATACAAGAATATCTCGTTTAAAGATATAAGATGAAATATCTGGGCGTCCGAGCTTTGCTCGGCATTTTCCCGGGCATGAGACCTAGCTAGATCGATTGCTCGTCCCCGAAAACCCCCACATACCAAATATATTTAATCAACATCGTTTGAGCCGTTTCCGAGATCCCCGAAATAAATAAATATATAATATACAAGAATTGCTCGTTTTTAGGGTTCCGTAGTAAACAAGGAACCCTTATAGTTTCGCCATGTCCGTCCGTCCGTCCGTCCGTCCGTCCGTCCGACCCCCGTTTTTCTCAGTAACCGTTAGTGCTAGAAAGCTGTAATTTGGCATGAGTATACATATCAATGACGCCGATAAAACGGTAGAATAAAATCGTAAAAAAAAATTTTTTTTGGGGTACCTCCCCTACATGTAAAGTGGTGGTGCATTTTTTTTTTCTGCTAAACCCCATCGCGTGGGGTGTCGTTGGATAGCTCTTTTAAAAATATTATAAGGTTTCTAAAAGCATTTTTGATTAAAGAATTGGTTAGCGTGATATTAAGCTTTGAAGTGATAATTTTTTGCTATGGTCAAGTGTCGTCCCGTCCCCCCCCCCCCCCCCCCCCTCCCGCTGCCAGCTAAACGGTGGCTACTAGGCATGTGAAAAAAATCATGGTAGTAGTATATCAGTTTATAGAACTTTTATTCTCATAAGAAATTTACATTTCACTTAATGAGAAATAATTAAATCATTATTAAAATTAACATGCATCAAGAGCAGTTTTATAAGTACCTAGTTATTCTATAAAAACGCTAGTTATTAATATCTAATAAGCCCATACTTAATAGGTAAACAAACCATTTAAGTGCTAATATACGATGAATTTAAAAGGAAAACTATCACAGCTAAGAAGACATTACTAGTTAACGAGTAATAGTCGAACTTCAGAAATGTAATGTTTTTAGTCCAAATAATGTAACGGGTGGACGACTACGGAACCCTACCTTGCGCGTGGCCCGACACGCACTTGGCCGGTTTTTTATATATAATATAAGATAAGATAAATGTAGATAGTTGCAATTATACAGAAACTCACACATTAAAACACTAGGCGAGGGGCGTTTATTTTAATACTATTTTGTGGTTTTTACTCTAAATTGATAGTTACTTTACTATGAATCGTTATGTGGCTGAGATTGTCTCAGTGTGTGTGCCACACACCTGTGTGCTGCACGTGTGTGTGATGTAGTAGGTACCTGTCGCAGTCAACAGACCGTGTCGGCGAGTGCATTGTTACACCCTCTACCAACTGAACACAAACTAAATTGTCGCTTGTTGCAGAACCGAATTATCAAAAACAATACTTGGGATACTGCGAGAAAATGCCGCCTGTATCCTCGTTAGAATGCCTCAAAGGCCTGTTTTAGAAAGTTAGTATTTTAATTCAATCTTTAATATCATAACAATGTAGTTAAACAATTAGGTGTCGACTAATATAATATTGAAATGTTTACCTTGCCTACTCTCGGCACGAATCAACTAACTGTTGTATTCCAGAATTTGAACCTTATTCAATGCATTCTAATCTCAAACTGCAATAAAAAAAACATCTTGTGTTGTCAACTTATTCTGGCCATACTTATGCACGGATATACCGCTTGTAAAATTATACATATAGGTAACTTTAATATGGTAATGGTTGATGGTGCGCACTGGTAAGGTTTGGAATTTCCTGCCAAAGTCTGTATTTCCAAGTTCATATAACCTCGACCTTTTTAAGGCACGCGTGAATAGGCATCTTCTGGGTGAGCTCGCTTCACCGTCGGTCTCATCTTTGCCCCTGGCTAGATGCTGGCCAAGAGCAATCCCATTTTTCATAAAAAAAAACAAAGGTTTTAATATTTTAAACAAGCAAACAGATTTGCTTTCTAGATACAAAAACAAAAAAATATATTGCACACCTCGATTAAAAAACACAGTAGTTACAGTACAAAATCACAATACCTACCTAAGTACCTAGAGGCAAGCAATGATAAGAACGATTTACAAATGTGTTGAACAAAATTAAGATTATTGAGGGCCGCAGCTCACAAAAAGCATAATTATATTATAGTTGTAATTTTAAAAATCTGATTTTGGACATAGCATCATAAAGTTGTAATTCGCCTACAACTTTACGAAACCTACTGTGTGTAATCGGCCAAGTTTAGTTAAACTATTCAGGTTCATAATCCGTTCCTGACGCTTTTTCCTTACCAAAAACACGAAAGGGGTCTTAAGCAGCAGTCTTCGCTACATACATAAAAAGTTTACTTTTTTACTGTCGCGCCAGCCGTTCAACCTGAAACGTCCATATACTCGTAATCGTAATATCAGCCAAGCGCTACGAGTAAATGAGACGCGTTCAGTCAGAAGAGTACCAACAGCAGTAGGCGGTTTGCGGTCACAAAACTGGTTCTACAGATCCTCACCGAAGGATGAAAAACGACTTTATGTCTAAGCACGTAAATCGTCAATTGGATGCCGCGGCGCCAGATGTCCTATTATTATTGTTGTAGATATTAGTCATCACACGACTCGAGGATTTTCATAGCATACAATAAGTCACCGTGGAAAATGGTACCGTTCGTGGAATTTTGTTTACACCTGACGTTATCTAATTACTCTCTGGCTGACATTATACTGATGAACGCCGTTTACATAAGTATTGTGTAGAGATAGGTGTATTCTAGTGGATTCTGATGGAGATTGTATTAAGACCAAATTCTCGACTATAACATCTTAAGGGCAAGAACGATAAAATGCTGCAATGTAATATGAATCGCATGCAATTTCTTGCACCATGTGATACCTTACAATTTACTACAGGCCTACCGGTAACTCAGACGGTGCATGCGCGGGGACGTCAAATGCTTACCATCAGGTAGGCCTTACGCTTGTTTGCCACCGACGTGGTATAAAAAAAAGATAGCGGGCGGACAAATAACGGAGACCTGCCCCGCACCCTCGTCCGCTGCGTCTCCCCTCACCAGGAACCGTCTAAGTTAAACGGTGGACCTATAGGTAATTACCTTCTTAATTACTTATATATATGATCGAGTTTCATTCGATTATTTATGCTCAATCTCTTACAAACCTTGACATTCCTTGACACAAAGGCCAGCGTCGTAGTTATGGTGCGTGCTGTTGCATATGACGTTGCAAGGAGCGCAGCGGTTGGTCTCGGGCGAGCAGTACTGGTCGAGCTGGCACTGCAGCTGCCCGCAGCGCACGCCGTCCAGGGTCAGCTGCGCGGACGCGCCCGCCACCACCAGCGCTAGCACCAGCCGGGACATGCTCACTCTGAAACAATTACTATTGTTAACTAGTGGCTCCGGGTCTAGCTGAGTTTCTTCCTGGACTCTTATCAGCTAGGCTAGGTTTAGTGAACCAGCGCAAAAGCTCCCAGTACCTCGATTCCACTGACACAGATTCGGTTGAAACCGCCCAGTGACTATCTTACTTTTGACCATCACGCTTGGCCACTATTTTGACGTGAACTGTAACCGTATTTAGGGACAATAAGAACTACTTTCCATGAGAATTTATTTGAAATATGATCTTTATGGAAATCGGTCAGTATGGCTATCCGATATTGGACTTAGTTGAACCGTAAATGTATGCGTAAAAAGCTCAATTTGAAATGAGCGAACAAGTGTCGCAACGACTCATGCCGCTCACTCTAAATTGGGACATTTCGTCTTATGATTACGGTTCAATTTGGAGTGCAGTTGTCGTATAGTAAGACCAGCTGAGTTGACCCCTCCCAACATCGCAATCACGATACTAGGAGGGGTCAACTAGCTGGTCTTAGGAATCGTCGCGAGTTCAACAATTTTCCCCCATCACAAAAAGTGCTCAGCGCCGCTAAAGAAGTTTTCACTTCAAAAATCTAGGTATATATAATTATCAAACCTGCTCACAAAATTTGACGAGAATCGGTTGAGAAATGCGACCTGTAGCAATTCCACCGGACATATAAACATACGAATGAGTTTTTGATGAAACTGAAGCAGATACCTTTCTTTTCACTCTGTCAATTACGATTACGAACATACCTACAACTCAGACGCGACGCGTACTTATAGGCATTCCCACCGGCGGGGACGTCCACCGCGCGTTCGCGACAACACAGACACGTATAGTCCCTATTCGTCCCGGTACCGCAGTATACACAGCGTAGAGTTAGTCTGGGTCGAATCCAGGGGGCTTGAGGATGCCTAGCCTATGCGATAGGGACATCTTTATGGAATGAATGACTTAGAGAAATTACTTATTTTATTACTATGTAAGTTCTTTAAGGCAATAAATCGAAATAGTGTTCACGTTTCGCTCAACTTGAACTAAGCCGTTTGCGCCCAACATGACCGTGCAAGCTGACTTACCTAATGAGTGGGGCCATGTATAAGTAATACTTTCGCTGCTTGGCAAGCGTTAGCGGGTGACTCACCGCTACCTGTTCGGTGCGGCCCGGCAAAATGGATGCTCAGTAAAGGACAATTACCACCTGTCTCTATATTTCTAAGAATATTATTTGGCTACATTTATTGCTGTGCCAAAAAAAAAAAAGTGATATATTGGGATGTAAATTAATAATAATAGTCAAATGCACCTTGTGAAGATGCAACAAGTGACATCACTATACTTTTGCTATGGTTAATTAAACAGCCTCCATTTGTAAGTGCAGTCAGAATCATAAAAATATATATACACTTTTCGACCATATCCGTTAACATTAAAATAGATAGGTACTAGAATGTATAATTTTTTGTAATGCCGACTGTACCTATAAAAACCTTTAAATATCAAAAATAAGTTGAATAGTGATATTTTCCCAGTACTTTCATGAGATTTATTTACGAGTATTGCTAATGTAAGACTAATTTATTATAGTTGTCGACATCCCAACTGACCAAGAATACGGAACCCTAAAAATGGTTTTCATTTCTCATACTCTGAAATTGGGTCATTGTTCATCTAAGTAGCGTGCTGAAAGTGGTCCATTTCTGCTCTAGAGCAGAAAAGTATTAAAAAAATTGTATGGTGAATCGAAGTTAAATTGGGCAACGGCACTAACCTATACAGCCACATAGTACAGATTCTACAGAGATTCTATACTTGTTCAACCACATAAAAACCACCACCACCATAAACAACCTCCTTAATTTGTTTGTTTGGTTTTATTGCCACAGTCGAAAGTAACGTCAATAATTTGTGGCAGATAAAAAAAGGGAAACTATGACAAGGACAACAAATCATAATATGTCTCTCTGTGTCGCTCTTATCTAAAGTTGTATATGACCATCTCGTTCAGTAGGTATTTGATGTCGAGTCTAATTATTCTGAGCGTAAGCCGATTATTATTGTTATTAAAAATAAATGAAATAAAATGCTCCATACACAAACACCATTAACGTCTGTCAACAGTTCCCGCCAAAATGTTTTTTTTCACTGATTCGGAAAATGTTTGTGCATAATTATTGTTATTGAATTTAACAAGTATTTCGCGTTGCAAGTAACACAGTTCCTAATTTTTAGATCATGTCAATATTGTTTTACATCCTTTTGTGAAAAATGAAACGAAAATTTGCATATTTGTTTTTTTTTTGTCTACGAAGCTGGAGGAGGTCCCGGGTTCCATTCCCGGGCAGGGCATTTATTTGTGTGATGAACACGTATAATTGTTGTGGGTGTTTTCTATGTATTCAAGGATGCATTTATCGATGTATGTATATCGTCGCGTTAGTACAAGCTTTGCTTGGTTTGAGACTAGATCGATTTGTAAGTTTGTCCACAAATATTTATTTTTTAAATATTTTACTTTCCTCGTATTCGAAATGAAAAGCAGAGCGTTTAACTCGGGTGAAACCACCCATTTCAGCCTCGAACTAGGCTTGTGGCTTTCAACCCTTGGTTAACAATCTACTATTTATGTTTTCTTGAAATTTAAAATCCCACGGGCGTACAAGGCTAAATTAACGCAGATACTTATCGCGAATGTGGTCGCACTTAGCTAATACCAAATAAATCATATTTAATTAGAAATCACTTGGTAACTATTAACTAAGTAGGTTATTAGACGACGATTATCATTCTCCTATTTTAAAGTTGCAAACAAGTATATATTAATAACTTGGAACTTGGTACCAACCTACTTCTATATCGATTTATTCCGGAGTTAAAGACCTCTTAGAAAAAGAAAAACGAAACACATTTTTCGTTCGATCGAGATTTACCCGTGAAGTGAAGCGTTATGAAATTGTATTCAGACTGCAATGAGGATAGTAAGATTCTTGATAAATGCCAGGACGTAAGTTACCTTGGGATAGCCGGCACTTCAGAAATCCGTGTTCCGTGTCACATACCGGACCACGCAGACACTTCTCACGGGGGATATATCGGCTGAAGTATTTTGAACAGTATTTTTATCGGTTGAAGTTTTTTTGTTTATTATTTTGGGCAGTTTAGTCATGGCGGCGACGAGCATTGCGCCTTCAACGACCGACTGAGAGTTGTTGTCCGCGTTGCTACGCGACGGAACACCTTTGATACAAACCAAGTACAAACTTTTAATCAGACTATATTTTATCTTTTATCTTATTATCTTATATCTTTAAACGAGCAATTCTTGTTTATATCTATATATTTTCTATATATCTATATTTCCGGGATCTCGGAAACGGCTCTAACGATTTTGATGAAAGTTGCTATGTGGGAGTTTTCGGGGGCGAGCAATCGATCTAGATAGGTCTCATGTCCGGGAAAACGTCAAGCAAAGCTCGGTCGCCAATCCCAACTTTGAATGGATGCACCCTTAAGGCAAATTGAATAAATGATTTATTATTATAACTGTTCCTGCGGTTTGCGCGATGTGAGAGAGACAACATCAAAATGTAGCGAACGTGAGGGCTTGTATATAATTCCATATGCAAGAATACCTTACTTTTGCTGGAGAAAGCTGATGGCTAATTACTTCAAACGTAATATTTATACCGTTTAGTGTTTGTACATAGTTAACTACTTAATTATGTCTTAATTTTAACTGATTCCATTGCTTACACTAACGAACATTAGTCATACAATTTATGTGAGCAACTTTCGTTATTCATAGCTCACACGGTGCACCACATGTAGACGATCACTCTTACCTAAATCACGCAACAATAGTACATTGTTATCGATGGGTTGAATACTACGTATTTCAGGCGGGATATTTCGGCACTCGGGCGAAGTAGGTCGTGTCTTTCCCGCTCACGGGACAACGGTGACCCGGACCTTTGGGAGGCTTGCAGTGAGCCGAAGTACCAAACGACCCACGACACCACCAAACCACATAGCCAACACGTATAAGCCCTTTCCACAATAATGAAATGCAAGGGATACACCGAGCGGATACTGTCCCTGCCCGTGTCATGGGACGCACGCAGAGAGGGTCTGTCTCTGCGTGTACCTACACCTACCAGGGACTATTGCTGGATGATGGAATCTAAATGAACTGTGTTATTGGGTGAAGACTATGTAGGTAGGCGTAGGGATGTGACGACTCCATTGCCCACTGGTTTTCTAGTGCAATCGGTCAATATTAAGGCAGCTTGTGGTGGGCAGTTAGAGAGTAGCTATAGATCTATACCTGAGTGCTCCTGGGGGTGTTCTGTCTTGTGGTCAGGCTGTGCTGGTTGGATGCACTTCCAGTTAAGAGACGTTCAAGTACATTTAAACTGTACATGGGCATGTTTCACAATACACGCGTTCGCACAATAATGTGATCAATAAATGATAAAATAAACGGCAAGAATGTGCCTAAACGTGAGCGAATGCGCGCGTGGTGATCTCAGGCCTGATCACCTTGAGCGGACGCCAACGGCGCACGTAGGGCCAACAGGACTGCGCATCGTTCTACTAAATAGGTACCTATTTCTCATTAGGTAGTATTTCAGTTTAAAGATATTTATTCTCAAAAAAGACAATGTAGTCACTTATATGAGAACATGGATATAGGTACGTGTACATTTGATGAAAAGTTGAAATTTACTACATAGTTTGTGTGTTCACGCTTAAGGTATTTTTAAAGAGGGCATTGTTCATAAATATGTAGCGCTAATTTAGTTTTGAAAACCTTAAGTGAGCCCACATCTTTCAAAATATTCAAAGTAGTTTTTTCTAGCATTAGAAGATTACATGGTTTTGTTCCTAATAATTTATGAGTGTTAATGATCACAAAATACATTAATTATACTCATTCAAATAATTAACGAAAGCAGTAAAATCATGTCTCGGCCTCGCGTGCGACTTAATACACTGCGGGTCGCGGAGGTATAACGAGTTCAATCGGTCTTATAAATGGTGATTCACGCTAGACCGTTCCGTGTCCGGGCCGGCCCGTACAAGAAATCGACGGATGCGCGGCGGCCTCCGATTTCATGTACTAGAATTTGCGAGTGCATGCGAGTATCGTATGTCGTACCGTACTAGGGCGTTTAAGGACGATATCGATTCAATATATTATATATTCAACATATTGTGCAGTATTTTATTTATATATTCGTATGGCATATACAAGGAAATTAGTTACAAAGTTACAATAAAACTACCAATAATATCATAAGTCAAAATCCAGGTTGCGCAGCCAGTTAACAGCGTCATCAGGTGTCACATTTCGATAGAGGTCCTCCTGGTTGCCCTGGTACTTAGCACCGTCTTGGGCATCGCTCAACCATATGCTGGGTAGTTTGAACTTCAAGGCTGCAGTCACATAACATGCAGTAGCTATAATTTTATTTAGTAAAACCTATTTAGTCCAGGAGGGTGGTGGTGGGCTGCACACATAATAAATAAAGGGTAGAGAGAAATGGAAGTAAAATTGTCACCCAGTGGTACCCAAGAGATGGGAAAAGGAAGAGAAGAAGGCCTCAGAAGCGATGGGAAGATGATAACACACACACAGATACAGGATGATGATGATACAGGTAGAGGGAAAAACTTGGGGAAGAGTGGCTATAGAAAAACCAGATTGGATTGGAGCTTAGAAGATTGGAGGAGGTATAATTTGCTAACACGGCAAGAGGATATCCAGAAACGGAAAAAAAGATATGATATATTTGGCTGACACTGTAACCTTTGTCCGAATAAAAAGGCTATATTTAGTCCACCACTTAAATAATATAAAATTGGAGTCGGAAAGACGAGCCTTAGCAAAGTTACCGTTGAGCATCAAGGAAAGTGCAACCGCCGCAAACGGCGCGAATGACAATTGCATTATATCATTGTTTTGGTGCCATTAGTATGCAAGAAAAGTCGTCGCGAGTAGCCGACCTGTGAGGTGCCACCACCGCGGCTAGCTATGAGTTTCACAGTCTCAACACAACTCACGATTCGTTACTAGTGTAACATGACCCTATAACATTTTTTACAGCCGAGAGTAAACTCGGGTCTGACTTATACCGGGTTTTCTGCGATAGTTGTCAGTGTTGTGTCAATACTTCTTATTTAGCACAGGGATCTATAATATAGGTCATTTCTGAGCAACTTTGTGTACTGATTATTTCAATTAACGCATTATAAGGGAATCCTCCCCTTAATAAGTATAGTACCTGCTTTGAATAGAGTTACGTGGAAATTCGAGAGAGATATGGAGATGTGAATCCGTAGGTAATACATGTCACAAGCTGTAATTATGTTGTTGTAAGTTGTCTCGAGTTTTATTCTTAAGTATATCCAAGATTTTAACATCTTACACGGCACAGCCAACTCACTGTTTTTTCAACTTTTCTAATGCACAATATCAAATCAATAAGTTAGCTACGTGCATTATTGGAAATAAATAGGTCCATTCACCATTTTGCGGGGCGGGCGGATGTGATCGAGATACAATGCTCAGCGCCGGATATTACGTGGACCAACGTCGACCCGAATCAAATACTATGTCATTCGATTTTCACACCTAACGGAAAAGTAAATTCCCCAATCAAGTAAGCTAGTCAATTTTCAAGCATTTACTGACGACACATATAGGTGCTATATTTCTTTACGTACCTAGTTATGTATGTATAATAAATAGCTAGCTATACGCTCCAAAGAGCTATGGAGAGGAGCATGCTAAGACTACGAAAAATAAATAAAGTAAGACTTAAATAAGACAAAAATTAGAGAAAACCGGCCAAGTGCGTGTCGGGCCACGCGCAAGGTAGGGTTCCGAAGTCGTCCACCCGTTACATTATTAACAAAAAAAATACAGAATTAACAACATTATCTAAGGTATCCTTGGAAATTGTACAAAAGTACATTTCTGAAGTTCGACTATTACTCGTTAACTAGTAATGTCTAATTAGCTGTGATAATTTTCCTTTTAAATTCATCGTATATACTACTACCATGATTTTTTTCACATGCCTAGTAGCCACCGTTTAGCTGGCAGGGGGGGGGGGGGGGGGGGGGGGGACACTTGACCATAACAAAAATTATCACTTCAAAGCTTAATATCACGCTAACCAATTCTTTAATCAAAAAATGCTTTTAGAAACCTTATAATATTTTTAAAAGAGCTATATAGATATACCCCACACGATGGGGCTTCGCAGAAACAAAGCCCCTTTTTGTCGGCGTCATTGATATGTATACTCATGCCAAATTACAGCTTTCTAGTACTAACGGTTACTGAGAAAAACGGGGGACGGACGGACAGACGGACGGACGGACAGACGGACGGACGGACGAACGGACTTACGGACATGGCGAAACTATAAGGGATCCTTGTTTACTACGGAACCCTAAAAAACCAGTAATGATAGAAACATGTACTACCTCCGTTAGATTAATAACTACTATATTGATTTAAGTCTTTGTTTGTAAAAATAAAAATAAATCTCCCTCAGGTAGGTATAATGCAGGTTAGTGATTGCAAAAGCTGCAAATCTGTTTTTTGTCTAATTTTTGCAAATATTTTTGAAAGTAAAGCTTTCTCATTTTATAAACATTTTTTGATGTTTAATCCTTTTGCATTCCTCATACTCTGAAAGTAGGTCATATTTGACCTAAGAAGCGGGTTGAAAGTGGTTATACATATTTTTTAACCAAGCCAAAAGCTTCACCGTATTAAAGCCACCAATCACAAAACACATCGACAGCCAAATCAGCCAAACAGAGCGTTGGGTTCTTTTATATAAAAAAATGTGCAATGGCAGACGCCTATACAGCCACCTCCGTAAATTTTTATTGATTTCGAACCATGTTTATAATATTAATATTTAAAATTATGGTTCTAAAAAGCCAAATAAAAACTCGTAAATATTATTATTAAGTAACAGACTTTAAATTAAATATTAGCGCGTCCTAAACTCATTTAAAAAAGTCAAATTGGCAGAAACTTATCAGCCACACTGCCATTAAATTCATTCATTTTGGAAAAATCTCCAGCGCACTTGCTTTGTACTCACCTTTATAATTTCTCGTCATGACAGCGAACTTGTTTAGTTACTTGCCTATAGATTTAAGACTTTGTTGTAAGGCTATGGGTAGAGACTGAAAATCAGCGGTCTCACTGAGTCTCAATCCTTTTCAATACACAGACATACTATATTTGTACTTACATGATTCCTAACTACTATTATGTAACCTGTTTGTGCTGTTGAATAAATTTCATTTTTTTTATTGATGTAATATTTGAAGCTAAAGGATACATTTAATTAATTAATTTAACGGAATTTAACGGAAATAAACAAATATGTATGCGATACTTTTCAATGTTTTCAATAAATTAGAAGTATTGTTTTGCTCAATATAAGTTGTTTAATTACCCTACAGATCTGCTTCCACTATTTTTAACCAATAGTGCCGGCCAAATTGGTCCATACACAAACGATTTTAAAATGGTTCCAATTTGAAAGCAATCGAAAATTATCACAATACTTCAGTAGTAAATATGTATAGGTACCTAGGTATCTTCAGTCCGCCAAATCACTTTTCAACTTTGGGTTTACGTCTATGGTGTATTGTAATTAGTGTACGTAAACAATAGTACTTAGGTATTCTATTTAAAAAAATATGCATTGGATCAAGACCGAACGAAGTAAATTTAAACTATGCTGAGTTGCTGACCGCTTTGGAAGCATAGCATAAGTCTTTCCACTACGAAATACCATTTTACTGTAAAACCCGATAAGAATCAGAAGAATTTCCGGCATAACACTCGAGCAGTATTCAAATTCATTGAATGGATATCTCACATTCTCAAAACAACCGGCTAAACATGAATCCGATATGAGAAGAAACTTGACTCTGCTCTGAAAAAACAACGGCATGCAAACAAAATATACACCGAGCGATAGTTTTTTTATTCAGGTTTGTACAGTTAGGTTAGTGTCAGTGTTAGTGTCATATATGTTCCGTTGCCTAACTTCCGGCTTCAATACCCTGATCAGGTTGATGGTAACATTACATGAGGACTGTTTAAATTGGCTTCGTCATAACTAGTCGCTTCAGTATCTTGATCGAAATATATTAGTGCCACCCATGAAACACTAGGAGTTTTGAATGTCCGTGATCTTCTTCATCAGTTCCCGTTCACTAAATGCTATTTTCTGAATGTAAATGCTTGATTTCTTACTGGAAATACTAAAATCGTTAATTTTTGAGGAGCTCCCTATAATTCCTCATAGATCCCATCATCAGAACTGCGGGGTAATCACGTAACGATATGTACTACCGTTGGTACGTATTTAATGTCAGTTTTAGTATGGGATTTGACATTTAAATCTATCGTACTAACGGTCGAAAACGTTACGTGATTACCGCGCCGGATTCTGGTATCAACGGGACCCACCTTGAAGTAGGTATATGCAAACAAAACATAATTTTCCAAATCGGTTCATAAATGACGGAGTTCTGAGGTAACACACATAAAAAAGGAACATACAACCGAAGGGAACCTCCTCCTTTTTTTGAAGTCGGTAAAAAAAGATTACAAGACATAGTTGGATAGGTTTTGCCAACGGCCGACTTGGCTGGTTTAATCATCACTTCCAGCAGGAACTCTTTACTGTTTTACTGGCCGCATAGCACTAAGGTGAGGTTAATTTACTAATTAATACCTATGTCAAAGTTGCGAGTATTTGTACCAGTGTTAATTATCATCCGAAACAAAGGAGGCAAAAATATGTAGATGTATTAGCACATCCTAACGGCCCTACAAATAGAGCCGTGCCAAATCAAGTAGATTTGAACCCAAGACCACGGCCTTTTTTAGCTTTAGGTAGTTATTTTAATTGTATTCAGAATTAATTGTTGACATTGTGATAGCGTTGATGTTGAAGAATAATCTTATTAATTAATCTTAATTGTTCATTAAATAATAAGTAGATATTTGTTTCAAATTGGCTGTCAAAATATAGCAAACTTTGGGAGGGACATCGGGGTTTTTGTACTCCAAGCAATGTCAATTCGATCAGATCCTCAGTAGTTACGAATCCAAGGAATAAACAATTACCCGTTTAAAACCGTTACACCTCTAGCTACAGGTAATTCGAGAGTAGAGACAAAATTATTTTATCATCGCTGTCATTAGGTAGGTACCTAACTGACTACCAACTATCTGTATGATATTATCTTCTAATTTATCCAGAACAAAATTAACTACCTACTAACATTTTAGTAACTATTTCGTAAAGAAAATTAGGTTAATTTCGTTACGAAATAGTATCAATTTAAATGTAGATCCAATTAAGTCCTTCTAAACCTTCAAATATAGGTATATTTAGGAGGATTCAATTGGATTAATATCGAATACTTAAAGATAAACTAAGATAGCGGATCCCGGGCATCCTTCAGGATGAAACTGCACTGGGATAATGCTAAGAGGACGATGAAGACTTAAGGGTAAAACCGTGATTCTGCGCGTTATACTCAACTCTTTGCTATTAACAGATGAGTCACATCAGAAGAACGCGAAGAAAAACTTTACTATTAAAGTCACGTGAGATTGACAGCAACAAGATTACCTAAGTTATAAGTAACACAGACAAACTCCGCCAAAGCATACACCTAATGGATTTACAGGTACCGTACTATCTTAACAGGTGCGTAAACCGTCAGCCACTTAAACTTAATACCCAAAGTAATTTGACTATGATTCAGGACATGATAAGAAAATGGGCTTAATAGTTTTCCTTCGCACCGAGGACACTTTATTCTTACTTTAATAATCTTTTTAAGAAGAAAAAAAAACTATAAAAACTTACCTTTATATATTTTCCATCCCAAAAGTAACTAAGAACACGAACCACAACGTAAATACAGGTAACTTTCTAAATTTAAAATCAACTAACTATTCCGAAGGCTTCGTGTCGACGGAGAATCGCGGAGGTGGGCAACGGAATGCGGCTCAACTCCGGCGCAGGTAACACAGCGCTGCGTGTGTCTGTGTAAGTAGGTGTACGTGTAAATATACCATCCGACCACGGCTATTGTTGTGCGCGTGTAAAGTCAACTTAACTGGAAACATTAACCGGAGGTTCGTTACCTGACACTTCATAAAAAGTAGCCATTTCTAATAATAGGTAATCGCAAGGGAATAAAGGACGTAGATGATGTTGACTCTCTAACATCACTATCTAATACAGGTGAGTATGTAGGTAGGAGGTAGGTAATCAAAGGGCGGCAGTTATTTTTGAAACGGTAAACAAAAATAGCAATGTTAAGGCGCAGGCCGGGGTGGGCAAGGCATTCTCCATACAAACTCTGTGCACGTTTTATTCGTAGGTTTTGGCACTAACGAATGTTAATTTTTTTTTGGATGTAAATATTAGATATGCGAAGAAAGTGATGTGGAAATTTTCAAATATCCTGCGCAAAGTTTGTATGGAGAGAGCTTGCCCTCCTCTTAAAGGAATTATTCAAAATGCTACACCCTTTCAGGATCCTTGTATACAAGTTTGCAAATAAAGATTACTATTTACCTATTTAGGTACATATAACCAGCCAAGTGCGTGTCTGGCCACTCGCAATATATGGTTCCGTAGTAGTCGTCCACCGTTACATTACATAAGTACTTAATGTCGACTAAAAAGTTTGCAAACTTATATTTACTACATTTTTGACAGAATTAATAGTAGATTGTTAACCAAGGGCTGAAAGCGACCCATTCCTGCCGAGATATAGTTCGAGGCTGAAATGGGTGGTTTCACCCGAGTTAAACACTCTGCTTTTCATTTCTAAGAAGCCATAGGGAACATAAACTCATAGTTCCGCAACACAACACAGCACTCTTCAGAGGGGATTTTAAATTTGCCGCAGCTAAAATATGGAACGATTTACCACTCTCTCTGCCTCTAAGAGAACCTATGCACCTCATAAAATTTAAAAAATTGCTACGAGCTCATTTGCTGAAACTGCAGAGGCAAATTTAAAACCCGATCACCACACATCACTACACAGCAAGCCACACTTCATCAAACACACATCACACTTCACCAAACACACATCACACAGAAACAGTCGAACAGACATAAAACGAACAGGAAGGACGAATGTCGTCTTAATCTGTTCAGCCTTTTTTGCGTGATTGATTAACAAACATCCAAACACATTAACTTTCGCATTTATAATATTAGTAGGATAAGTAGACGTAGTATTACGACCAACCCTGTCAAAGGGACTCGGCTGAAAACCAGCGCAAGGCCCCCGGCCCTGCACAATTGCACATGCTGAGACGAGCACCCATTGCCCAAAACTCCTCAATTTAAAATGTTGAAATCGGGCGCTAAAGCTTGAATCCTGAACGTAACGAATGATTTTTACTCCCAAGCGGGAGTAATGAGTTAATTCTGAGTCTTCAGGACTTAGTGTAGTGAGGTATTTAAGCGCGCCCAAGACGAAAACAGCTTTACCCCCGAGGAGATACCTAGCGAAATCTGTTCTTAGGAACCATGGCGTCCGCACTTGTACCATAAATAGCTAGCATAAAAGTCGTTCATTGCGGTAGAATTTCAATTCATTTATTTTGCTCACAGAAAATTCCATGCATTTTTTTTATTTCAGGGCTACCTAGTTATCGCTCTTTCATAAAACTTCCACATCCTTAAGTATCCTATGTCCTTCCCCGGAAATCCAAACTATCTCCAATAGTAGATTGTTAACCAAGGGTTGAAAGCGACCCATTTCAGACGAGATATTTTGGCGCTCGAAAGTAGTGAGAGCGCCAATAGTTCGAGGCTGAAATGGGTGGTTTCACCCGAGTTAAACACTCTGCTTTTCATTCCGAATACGAGGAAACTAAAAAAAATTTTTTTTACTTAAAATTCAAAATTAATGTAAAATTTGAAATCCTTATAGAGTTAGTCGAAATCGAGTATAATGACGATTTTTCGAAAAAAAAATTTTTTAAAGTTTAATTCAAAATTAATATAAAATTTGAAATCCTTATCCCTGAATTAGTCGAAATCGAGTATAATGAGGATTTTTAACAAAAAATTTTTTTTTGCCATAACATTCAAAATAAATGTCAAATTTGAAATCCTTTACCCTGAATTAGTCGAAATCGAGTACAATGACGATTTTTCACAAAAAAAAATCTTTTTTTTACGTAAAATTCAAAATAAACATCAAATTTGAAATCCTTACCCCTGAATTAGTCGAAATCGAATATAATGATGATTTTTCACAAAAAAATCTTTTTTTCCTTTAAATTCAAAATAAACATAAAATTTGAAATCCTTACCCCTGAATTAGTCGAAATCGAGTATAATGACGATTTTTCCCAAAAAATTTTTTTTGCCATTAAATTCAAAATAAACATCAAATTTGAAATCGTTATCCCTGAATTAGTCGAAATCGAGTATAATGACGATTTTTCACAAAAAAAAACTTTTTTTACTTAAAATTCAAAATAAACATCAAATTTGAAATCCTTACCCCTGAATTAGTCGAAATCGAGTATAATGACGATTTTTAGCAAAAAAATTTTTTTTAATTTAAAATTCAAAATTAACATAAAATTTGAAATCCTCATCCCCGAATTAGTCGAAATCGAGTATAATGATGATTTATCACAAAAAAATCTTTTTTATTTAAAATTCAAAATAAACATAAAATTTGAAATCCTTACCCCTGAATTAGTCGAAATCGAGTATAATGACGATTTTTAGCAAACATTTTTTTTTTTATTTAAAATTCAAAATTAACATAAAATTTGAAATCCTCATCCCCGAATTAGTCGAAATCGAGTATAATGATGATTTTTAGCAATAAAATTTTTTCTTTTTTTTTTTTACTCAAAATTTAAAATTAATATAAAATTGGAAATCCTGGTTGGCATTGGCTGATTTGACTGTTGACGTGTTTTGTGATTGGTGGGTTCAATGTGGTGAAGCATTTGGATTGGTTAATTTTAAATGTTTTGGAATCAAAAATATGTATACATGTTAGCCCGTGGGGCGGAATGGCCCACTTTCAACCCGCTCCTTAGGTCAAATATGACCCACTTTCAAAGTATGAGGAATGAAAACCAAATTTCATCTAAATCAGTTGGTTCAGCGGTTTTAGCGTGAAATAATAACAGGCAGACGTAGACACATTTTCGTACTAGGTACCTATTGGACTTTTATAGAATCTGCAATTTTACTCCGGACACTAGGTACTACATACTTACAGCCTCTTGTATTTCTGGTAAGGCCGCCACCACCATCGCTATGCTTGTCGCGTATTCGCCTCCCTTTCTTTTGCGATATTAAAGAATGAGATGCAACACGAAAATTTGCACAAATACGGCGAAGCAAGTGTGGTAGCGCCATAACGTTCGCTGCTTTTGTTTTTAACATGTGTTCCATTCAGCTTGTAGCGGTCAGTACGAATACGTTACGTTCGATTTTCAAATCAGTTCGGCGCGGCGGCCCCGTATCGTCCTCGGGTCCAGCCTCGTGAGCCCTCACAAAATTAGACTTTAAGGACATAACAATAAGAACTATGAAAAGTGAAATTACATTATTACCCGGCGGCATTATTATATTATAATGAAATTCTGTACAACATTACAACCCGACTTAAGCCAAGGGCTATAATGATTTGGTTTCGGTAAGGTTTGCATCTCTCTCTCTCTCTGGTCGGTCCCTCATATCTGAGGATCGTGGTCAGCATCAGGGTTGCATCTGGAACGGATGATATTACGCCACCGGTTCCTGTCCAGCGCGTCTCGTACAACCGTGTAAAATTTGGAGGACGACGAGTCTTTCACTTGATCGGTCCATCGTGTTGGTGAACGACCGCGCGATCTTTTGCCTTCGGTGTTCCCAACCACAATCAGTTTTTCCAAATTTTCGCCGCCTCTGCGCACTGTGTGGCCGAAATACGCAAGAATCCGTTGTTGGCACATAGTAGATAAGCGAGTTTTTATTCGCAGCTGGTTGAGGATCGATGCATTAGTGCGCTTCGCAGTCCAAGGTATCCTCAGCATCCGTCTCCAGCACCACATCTCGAATGCATCAATCCGTTGTCTTTCGCGGGCCAGGATTGTCCACGTTTCCACTCCATACAAGAAGATAGGGAATACCAGGGCTCGTATCAATCTCATCTTGGTTTTGATACCGATTCCTCTTTTCTTCCAGATGTTGTTTAAACGGGTCATAGCATCTTTTGCCATTGCAATTCGCCTTTTTATCTCGGGGACACAGCTGCCGTCATTGCAGATTTGAGAGCCCAAGTACATGTAGCGGTCGACGATATTAATGCCAGGAATGTTGCAGGTGACATTGGTAAGTTTTCCGGCTCGATCCACTATCATCACCTTTGTCTTCGCTCTGTTTACCACAAGACCGATATTGCCACTTTCTGTCTCGAGTCTTTGGAAAAGCTCATGCATATCTTCCATGGATGTTGCCAAGAGAATGGTGTCATCGGCATACCGAAGATTCGATAATCTCTTTCCGCCTATAGGGAAGCCCTTCTCCCAATTTCCGATGACCTTTCGCATGATATACTCTCCATATATGTTGAAAAGTGCAGGAGACAAAATGCAGCCTTGTCTCACTCCCTTTTTAGTTGTGAACACATTGGAGCATTCAGTGCCTATTCTGATGTAAGAACGATTTTCAGTGTACAGACTCTGGAGTAAAGCAACGAGGTGTTCAGGAACTCCCATTTCAAGTAGCACATTCCACAGCTTGTCCCATTGTACGCAGTCGAAGGCTTTCGTGTAATCGATAAAGCAAAGGATCACGGGGCTGTTGAACTCCCTGCTCTTCTCGATTATTTGGCGGACATTCAGTATTTGTTCCCGCGTTCCTCTGCCCTTAACGAAACCTGCCTGCTCTTCGGGTATCTGTCGGCTTAGAAAGTAGTTAAGACGTCGATTAATTACATGGAGGAGGATCTTACTCGCATGAGATATTAACGCTATGGTCCTGTAGTTTCCAGTCTTTTGAAGAACCTTTCTTATGTAAAGGTATAAATACCGATTCTGTCCAGTCTTTTGGCCATCTTCCTGTCTTCCAGATGGTATTACAAATTTCGGTGATAGCCTTTGTGCCTCGGTGCCCTAGGTTTTTTAATATTTCGGCTGTGATAGCATCCTTCCCTGGTGATTTTTTGCACTTAAGAGCTTTTATGGCATGCTCAATTTCTGATGGTAGGATATCAGGTTCTTCTGTCGTCCATGTCATATTAGCGTTGTAAGGCTCGTCCGTGTCATATAACTCTGCGCAGTAGTTTTTCCAGCGCTCCAGCACTTGAGCCACATTTGTCAGTAGACGCCCGTCTTTATCTTCAATGGCACATGTTCTTGGTTTACGCGTTCCAGTCAGTTCTTTTACTTTTTGAAAAAGATATCTTGATTCGTTTTTCTGTGAGTGCTGTTCGATTTCGAGACAGATTTCGTTGATGTGGTTATCATAATCTTTCCGACAGCGCAGTTGAACTTGGCGGCTTAGTTCTGAATATCGCTGCTGATCTTCAGCTGAACGCATCCCGTTCTCCTTTAGTTCGCGTCTCTCAAGGATGATTTGGGCCGTCTCCGGTGTGATAAAATCTTTCATAGTGGGTTTCGGAAGTTTATTATTCCTAGCTGTTTCCTCTATCATCCTTTTCAAATATTGGTTTGCATGGTACCTATATAATTTGGCATTGTCGAGCTGGTGTAAAAATAAACTCTTGATTCTGATTCCTTATTACCTACCTTAAAACTGCCATATCTATACCAAGTTTCAGCCTTCCATGTCTTTGAGAAAACTGCTGTGAGTTCTGTGTCAGACACCTTCTTTGATTATTTTAATGAACAATAAAAGACGGGAGAAAATATATAATTCTATATTTTGATAACTTATCATGATTAGGTACATAAAATAATTTTATAATACGACCGTTTATAAATAGGTATTTTTATTTCAGTGCAGTGTTCGATATTTATTCACTTTATTTTACATTCTTCAGCTTAATCTGAATATCCCCAATCATTAGCCTCATTATTGATAATTCAATGTATTAAGGCGTCTATATAGAGGCAAGGCCTTCTCCATACAAACTCTGTGCAAGTTTTATTCGTCGGTTTTGGCACTCCCGCATATATATATTTTTTGCTTGTTAATATTGGATATACGAAGAATGTCAAAAAAAATGAAAATGAAAAAATACAAAAAATAAAAGTATTTTTTCTTGAGGTTCTGGCTAAGAGAAAAATAAGCATACCGACCAAAAATCATAAGTGTAATGCAAACACAAGCAAAGAAAAACTTGCACAAAGTTTGTATGGACAGTGCTTGCACAGGCGCCTTAAGCGCAATCCTTGAATACAAGGTAGAAAATATTTTTTTTCTGTGATTACTATTTTCAAACTTGACACTTGAAAAAAAATACAGTATTCAAGAGGCCAACGATTGGAGGGGGGCCGACATTACTACATTTTACCCTATGTCACAGCTGCGCGGTGATGCAGTTTCAACACGGTGGGAGCGCGGCACGGACACCTACTCCTCTCACCGCGTTGTAGTTATAAAATATAAATACAATGCCACGTTGAATTAGCCAACCGCGTTTAATCTGATATCACCGCGCTGCTACCGCCCCGCGCCGCTTCTGCTCCACCCCGCTACCGCGCTAATGTGGAGAGGCTTTTAAGAGGGGGCATGTTCTGTCCCTTTTCTAAAAAACGTATTATATTATTTATTATATGGAACGATCGTCATTTACTATGACGCCAGTGGTTCGTGACGTCACGGACCTGTAGCCCTTTCTCTAACTAGCAACAGTAAAACGGTAGTAGCATATTTTTTTTGGTCTTATTTCTTTAGGAGTAATAATCAAATTTGAGTCAACTAAGTACCCTATTTGGAAATCACTCTATTGTAAAATATTCTAGTGTAAAAATGAAATAGAATAGTCGTTATGATTTAACAATATTGTTCCATTTTATTCTATTATAGTTCCTTCAACGCAATAACATTCGATCATATATTCTATACTTTTTTATACGTCCGACAATCGCCACTTTATGGCCAGGTGTGACATGAATATTATATTAGAACAGATTACTATCCAGAGAACCAAGTATTTAGGCCAGTGATATGTTACATTCGAAATTGCAATAATTTCGGTAAGGTGGACCCAAACAACATACCAAAAAAGCAAGTTTACCGCAATTATTGCAATTTCAGCGTTTTTTTTATGTACGATATGACCGGCCTAATTCCCATTATCAGTATCACAAATAGCGCTACTTATAGAACAGCAGTGATCTTAACCGTATCACAAACAAATTAAAGTAATTATTAGAGATTCTTTTCCTGGAAGACGTGGTAACATTCTCTTTGGTCTACAGTTAGGATTTCCACACCCCACACTCCAGCAATATTTTTAAATCGGGTATCTAGCCGGTAACACGGAAATAATAATTAACTAGATATACCTACATTATCTAACTCCATCACATTACAAGTAAAGACCCAAAGTGGCCTGTGAAAACTTGCTTCTTAAAAATTACTATATTTATCTATACGTAATTAATCCGATTGTGTAAACTAAATATAATTATGATACTCACGCAATATATGTTTATTTATATCTATACTATTATTAGAACATAACGATATGACTGTCGATGTGAATTACAAATAATTAAACACAAGCTCATTAGAAAGCTTTTATCTCAAATTAAAACAAAATCTATCTGATTTTATCATTGTTTTCGGGTACCATTCCGGGAAGATATTTGTACAAATGACCATAATGTTTGAGCATGATTATTGATTGCGTATATATAAAATATCTTTAAATGTCGCTTTGTATTCACACACTTAAATTCACTGCATTTATTTTTAGTACGCCTTCGATGTCACTCTATAATACCGTCAACGACAGTTTCTTCGTAGAATAACAGCGAAATGAGGTCTCACCTACTTATGGTCAGTTTTGTGTCTTTGTACGATAACGTGAAAATAGAAATAAGTTAACTAAGTAGAAAATTGTATAATTAGATTATTTAGAGCCGTAAACAGGCTTTAGATGGTAATAATTTCAAAAACTAATATTATATGGATTTATGTAAAATATTAAATAACACTAGAAAAGAATAAAGTAACACAATCAATATAATATACAGTGTAGTAAATAATTAAAAAGACAAAGGTGACGAGAGAAAAAAGTAAAATCAAGTCGAATAAAACAAATTCAGGTGGTAGTAACAATATCAATAACGACAGTAACATAATCTAACAGAAGATGTGATTAATTTTGAATATTCACGTACTCCACATAACAATTTTAAAATATCAACTACTGGCCAGCACAAAACATCTCGACTATATGTATTATAACAAAAATAAACATTTCTTATAAAGAAATTCAAGTAATATTGACATGTGTACATGTCCATCATATAATAATAACATTAACAAACTTAGGCTCGATTTTATAAAGATCCATTAGACCGCAGTCGGCAACTTAATTTACAGAGTTACCAAAATTTGATCTGACATTTGGTCTAACGGGTCATTATAATACCCAGCATTAATATAAATATAACATTCAAACACCTATAGACTGACCGTCTTAATGAGTCCGCCTGTGCGGCACGGAGACGCCGGGGTATGACGACTTAGGGGACTGAGGGGAGGGGGGTGCGGGCGACGGGCGTGAAAAGCGTGATACACAAGAGGTGGAATGTGCACTAAGATATGTGACGTCGTAGTGGTTAAGGGTGAACAGATGGATTTTTACCCGTCTGCGGCAAGAGCGCATGTATGTGTGTGTGTCTAATTCTTAGCGTTTTTTTGTTTCATTTAATAGTTGCTTGTTTATTATAAAATAACTAAGGAAGATACATGTTTTGGTTGAAACAACTATAAACTATGTAAGTGGTACAGTATTCGTATACATTAATAGCCATTTGCTTTCAGTGACTGTTTTATGTTAAGAATGCGCCTGCCGCCCGCACCTCCCTCAGTCCAGTCCCCTTAGTCGTCCTACCCCGCCGCCCCCGTACCGTGAGGGCGTATAAAGAACTATAATTATTTTAAATTAACTTTAATAATCGCGTTGGTGAATCCTGACAGCAAAGCCATTGCAACAAGGCGAAAGATACTCACTCTCTCATCCTTGCACTCTTACATTATTATGTAAGGATGCAAGAGTGGGAACAACTCAACATATATTATACTACAACCCTGTCTTTCGGCCGTTACTCTAAGCACACAACTAGTCTAGGCGACTGACGTGGAGGGCTGGGGTTCCCGCTCCGATTCCGGTTCTACCGGTTCTTCGGGCGAAGGTAGTGGGATGTCCTCTTCGTATATCATCACCAGTTTGCTGTATTTCCGTTTTCTCCTCACGCGCTGTAATCGATATGTAAAAATTGAAAATAGGTATGACTGGATGATTTATACAAATATGTCAATGTAACATAAGTATTTGAACGATTTTAGCAATAAAATAAGCTGATTTAGCCCTTTAGGAACGCGTTACCACAAAATTCGCTTTCTTTTCTCAAAGGACCTTAGCTAGCCTTAAAACCGCCCAACAACTTCGTATTTTGCTTTTTATTATAGCTTCATTCGGAAAACTTCATTTGCAGCTGCAGGTCCATGTACAGCTGGCCCAGCTGTTCGTTCACTAGCGACGGCTGGACAGTACGAGCACTACATTACCTTGGCCAACGTGTCGGTCGCCAGCTTGTTCCCGTCGTCGCTGGAGCTGCCAGAGCTGGTGACGCCCTCCTCGAGCGTGAGGCGCGCGGCCACTCCCTCCAGCTGCAGGTCCATGTATAGCTGGCCCAGCTGTTCGTTCACTAGCGACGGCTGGGGAGATACGAGCATATTACATTCACTATATCACAATCACATATGGTATGGTATTTGAATTGTAATTTTGATGTAAGTAGTGTATTGAAATTATAATATAAAGTCGTGTGAAATGACCTAGCACAATTTATATAGTATTTATATATATTGAAAATATATTTCAATAATTTTCCTTCTCAAAGATAGCACTTTGAGTTAAGTCCTAAGAGAGAACGACATAATAAGAGACAATTTCTCCATCACAATGTATAAAGTAGAAAGTACTTACAGTCGAGTGCAAAAATTTGTATTGAATTAATTCGCCGACATAGGAGCCATGGGATATATTTTTGAGTAACGCACCCACGTTTTTGCAATTGACTCTTGACTGTACCTAGAGGCCCAAAAATATCTTAAAATACAAGATGTCTCTCATTTTTTGGGAGGGCATTTAGTCATGGTCATGTCCCGCAATATGAATCCAATTTGAGACTGAACAGAACATTGCCCCGAGTGTTTTTAGCAATCAGTACCAAAAACCCGAATTTAAATTTTAAATCCCAACATTTTAACACTGTTATCCTGAAAATTAGGAAATCGGATCTGGTAAATAACTAATGACTGGAATAAACCTACCTGTTCAGCTAACTTCTTTCTATCCGATAATAATACTTCGTCTAAGCTCTTCGTCACGACCTGGTATTTGTATATTAGCTCCGACGTGACGCATACCTGAAGTGAAACAACACAATTATGTTACAAAACAATATAAAAAATAAAATTAATAAAATATATAAATTCAGTTGCTTGCCCATTTGCCTGAAACACAGGAAACATCCTAGTTCAGGCATGTGATATATATGTTCTCTATCGATAAGTTGTAGACTATAAGAACATAATTGTAAAATGTATATTTAATAAATTATTCTTATTTTTATGTTGTTTTTTTTATTAATAATAATAATAATGGGATTGCTCTTGGCCAGCATCTAGCCAGGTGGCAAAGTTGAGGCCGACGGTGGAGCGAGCTCACCCAGAAAATGCCTACTCACTCTTGCCTTAAATAGGTCCAGGTTATATGAACTCGGAAATACAGACGGCGGCATCGGCAGGGAATTCCAAACCTTAGCAGTGCGCAATATAAAAGATGACGAAAAGCGCTTGGTTCGAGTAAGAGGAATTTTAACCAGGTAAGGATGGTAACCCGCCGTACGTCTGGACATCCGATGGAAGAAGGGGGAAGGCGGTACGAGCTCATGGAGCTCCTGAGCACACTCACCGAAGTACAATTTGTAGAAGACGCATAGACACGCCACTTGTACTTGTTGTTGTGTCTCTTTTTAAGTATACAAAGATACCTGTGTCAGGAGACACCGCTCTTCCATTAATGGTTAACTGGATGCACAGTAACATAACATATTGACAAACAATTTAACAATGTATATAATATTGTGTGACTGATCATACTTGTTCCATCCAAGGTGGTTCCTTTTTTCTCCTCTGCAGCTGTTTATTGCGTAGATTGTCGTTCTCCGGGACCGTAGGTGCACCGGACTACAAACACACAAAGTGTTAGTATACAATACATATTATGTACATACATAATCACTGTACAGAGTATTATATAAATGACTATAAATAAAAGCCAAGCCAGCGCGCTCAATCTGCTTTTAATACTGTTCTAATAGTACGTACATTACTTCGGAGGCCCCAGGAAAATAGGGATAGCCGTAGGTAGTAGAGTGTCGTAGGGCAAGTGGATATACTTAGTTTTTTTAATAATGAGCCTAATAAAGCGATAGTAGTGCGCAGATGGAGAGTGGCGTGGGGAAAATATGGGAGAAACCTCCGACACGACTACGCACTGAGGGTGTGAAATGGGGCTCTAGTAGTGGTACTAAGTAATATAGCATTATATTTACGTTATTGGGGTTGTTCTGTTTGTTTTTAGCATCGCTGTCCTCCGCGCTGCCCGACTCCGTCTTGAAGAAGGAGCTGTAAAACGACGAGTAGCTCGACTCTCCGTCAGTGCGATCCACGGTCTCTTCGCTCTTCATCTTGCTGTCTTGCAACGCCGATGACTCCGATACTACTTCTTTGCTCTGAAGGGCAAACAATTACGTAACTTAGTCTAAGTCTAACCAACCTAGATATATTCTACCGAACTATATAAATGTAAACGTCAAGAGGAAGTGGGAATACATGCTAACCAGAGATGGGCAAAATGTAATCGACTAACGATTAACGACTAAAACTAACCTAGTTAGTCGCGACTAACGACTAAAAATGCCGATTGATTAGTTTAGTCATACAAGTTCCGACTAATTTAGTCAAGACTAAATTAGTCTTCGATTAATTTCCAGCGACTAAATTTTTAGTTGACTAATTAGTTAGATTAATTTTCTCTCGATTAACTAATATTGGGAACTTTGTAATTCTAAGTTTTGAGTAACCATGACAGGCGGCTACAACTTAAGGAATGTACATTGTGTACTTAAAATTACACTTTACTTTCTGACAAATAGTGTAAAAGGGGGTGTATTCGAGTCGGTAATAGACCCCCTTCGACACCAATTGTCAGAAAGTGATGAAATCTTTGGCATGGTGAACCGCCTGCACAGACAGGCGAACGCGACGCGGTGGCGGGGCGGGGCGGTAAAGCGGCGTGACGTTGTATAAAGCTCGAAACGCACTGACAGCGGTAGCGGGGCGGGGCGGCGCGGTGCGGAGGCGGTACCGGTTGTAATGTTCGAACTAATATGAAAGGGTCCGCACAGAACGCTTTTTTTCCCGGCCGGTATTCTGTGCGGACCCTTTCATATTAGTTCGAATATTACAACCGGTACCGCCTCCGCACCGCGACGCCCCGCTTCGCTACCGCTGTCAGTGCGTTTCGGGCTTAAAACGGAAACTAAAGTTGTAAAAAAATACTACTCCTGTCACCGCTCTGAGCACGCCTCCAAACCGCGCCGCGCCGCCGCCGCCGGTGCGCGCCGGTACATTGACAGTTGTGTAATACAACGTCACGCCGCTTTACCGCCTCGCCCCGCCACCACGACGCGCTCGCTTGTCTGTGCACGTGCAGGCGGTTTGCCGCCTCCGCGCCGGTACCGGTACCGCGCCGCCATCGCCACGCTTTTTTCCCAGCCGGTATTCTGTGCGGACCCTTTCATATTAGTTAGAATATTACAACCGGTACCGCCTCCGCACCGCGACACCCCGCTCCGCTACCGCTGTCAGTGCGTTTCGAGCTTGAACCCTTCCCTGGAAAGGTCATAGAAGTGCTATAAAAATCAGATTTTATTAGAACAAAGTATCACACGGCACACGAGAATGATTTTTCAAGTGCACATACTCGTATATTATGATATATTTAATCTTTGTTTCGTGTAAAATGAGCATGTTTCAACATTTAGTCGAGATTTAATCGTGAAATTTAGTCGACTAAAACGGCGATTAATTAATCGTTAGTCCAACACACTGTCGACTAATTTAGTCGCGACTAAATTAGTCGAGACTAATCTTGTGGCGATTGAATGTTTAGTCGACTAATTAGTTGACTAAAAAATTAATCGATTGATGCCCATCTCTGATGCTAACTAACTTTCTAAATAAAAGAGCAGAAGACATACGCACGTATCCTTGCAGACAAAACGTCAGAAAAAAGTTATTATCTAACGGGAATTCCGGAACGGGCAGCGAGAACTGCAACTTACCTACTGTAATTGCCTATATTAATTAAATATGATTATGTTATCATATTATTGTTGTGTAATGTCCTATTTCTCAAATTTCCTATACGAATCCCATTATCGACATAAATTGGACGACAAAAAAAGAGAAAATACGATAGTGCTTTCGCGGTAGCGCCCCAGGCTAAATAGTTGAATTTTTGAGAGGTGTATTTTTTATTTCATTGCATTAGTTTGAGAAAAGCATTATACATGCCTGGTCGTGAAAAGGGGTTGCCGGCTTCGTATCACTATCCGGCATCCGTACGTTCGGCCGTCTATAAGTACCTACTCGACCGGCAAGCCCTTCTTTCCCGTCGTCTGCAGTAATGTACTATTCCGAGCATGTTTGACAATAGTACATTATTGCCGTGGCCGGGAAGGGAGCAATTGCAGGCCGAGTATTTGTTTAAACGGACGAGCTTGCGAGTCCGTTTAATTATAATACGAAGCCTGCAATTGCCATTCCGGCCGAGGCTAATATAGTGCTTTTCTCAAAAATGGGGGGAATAATACAAAATTTGAATAAAAATTTGATAAACATAACCAACGTCAAAATATCATGCTTTCCCGCCATTTATTTTTTTAACATAATCACAAATTTTCCACCGAAAATCGCAAATTATTTGAGACCCATAAAAAGTAACGTCCAGTTTGAGAAAAATACACTTACCCTATTCAAAGCGTTCGTGGCTGAACACATGCTGCCACCACTGCATGCCCCGCCTCTGGTGAAGGTGGCAGCGTCCGCGCGGCTCTCCTCGCGCCAGGCCGCCAGCTGCGCCTTACTAGCGGGCTTCAGCGATAAACCAGCTTTATATGCCTGCCACATCCACACTTCACTTAGGATTTATTATTAGAATACTTTATCTCACGAGCGCGGGTGAGCCATGGTTGCATAAATGCACAATGTTTATGTGTGCGTCAGCGTAGGAGCTATGAGTTCACATTATCTGTGTGTTCGTATGAGTGACAACACAACTTCAACAACGGCCAACCCTCGCTCGCAACGTATTATTGATTTAATTTTGCCTAATGCATACCCCTAGATCGCAAAACGAAACGACTAATGTCAAAATACCTAAGTCTCTAAATCGCTTCTTTTTTGTCAAAAGTGGATCGCAGAATAT